>CM065636.1:57822800-58422800 GCA_033220585.1 Dipteronia sinensis | reverse complement strand
TTGCATATAATGACAGATGCATGTCAAACATATCAATTCATTCAAGTATCAAAAATTCCACCGCCTTCACATAAAAATCCACACAAACCCTATATTCGTAATTGATCAATGTGTATACAATATCTCATTGTAAGTTCAACAAATCATCACAAACAACATCAATCACAATCAAAAGACTCTCAATTTCGAAATTTTGTCATAACATATCAAAAACCTCAATTTGAGAGATTCAATTCACCATACAAACCCCAGTACCGAAATTCAATTCAAGCACAGTTGAGAACTCTAGTTCAATGAGCTAAATCATCAAAACCAATCAATTAAAATCATAGCATTCGAATTTTGGCAACAAAAACGACAAGGGTAAGGAAACCCTAATTTCAATTTTTGCATTAGTTTGGCACAATCTATACTTCAATCCAACCTAAATCACTCTGACATGGATATATTAATCAAAACCCAACATCAATTCAAAGAATCAATCAAAACTAGAGCAAAATTTTATAGATCCACTGAAACCATTTAAGTTCACTCATGAAGATGAGAATAGAGAGAGATTAACATGAAAATTTGAAGAATAAACAAGTGAATCAAGTTTTAGATGAAGAAATCATACCTTTAGCGTGGGAAAGAAGAAATTGTACCTTTGAGAGAAAAGGAGAGGGAAAAGCAAATATTTGTTTCTTTGAAGTGGTGTGCCTTACCACGAAAACAACATGTATATATAATGTGCAGTTCGCGGCCCCGATATTCATGGGTTTGGACCCGCGAAATCGAGCTGCGAAGTATGAAACACTGTTGTTTCAGTTACTCAACTTATTCCTAGTTCGTGGGTCTGCATCAGCGAACTACCCGTGAACTCATACGCGAAGTCTGAGGCAGTGGATCTCGAGCTTCAACTTTGCTGGTCCTAACCCGCACAGCTTCACCAGTGAAACTGTCAGGTGATTTCGCTCCCTTGATTTCGTGGGTGGTCACCAGTGAACCTACTGCATGGTGACTTTAACCAGCCTTCACCTACATGAAATCCAACACACTTATCAATTATCCCTGCCTTCTTAACACAAAACAAAACGTGTAAGCTAAAAGTAAACACTCAAATAGAATTCCACAATAAAATTTTCTCCCTCACACCTAGATCTTCCCATATTTACTAACAATGCACAATTAGTCAATGAGAAAAATGAATTGTGTAATCCGAAAATGCAACAAGATATTCAATTCAAGCATCCAACTAAGGGTGGTTTAACCAAGTTTTGAAATTCACTATTTTTCACAACCCAGATATGTATAGATGATTTTTCTCATATTTTCCTTGCCTTTGTTTCTCACTTGGTTCACTAGGTCTTTCCTTACCCAAATCTTCCTTACCCTAGGTGAACTTTTCCTATTTCTAGTTTCTCTTGTCTTTCTATGCTTATGGAACTTAAAACAATGGGCTTGAATATGATTCTTTTTAGAACAAAAAAGGCAAGTAGGAGTAGAGTGAGAAGAACTCCCTTTTTTTTGTTTTGGGTAAGTAAATAGTATCATATAAAGAGAGAAAGAATGTACAAAATACAAGGGGCATACCCTAGGAAGCAAAGCAAGAGCTAAACAAAGGCTCAAAACATCTCTAACAAATGAGCAAGACAAGACAAGAGCAAGACAGCAAATTAACTAGAGTTGACATTCCAATTCAAGGCAATGTAGGGTGGTTCTTTAAATTAAAAGAGGATAGCCGGCAGCGAATGGTGTCAATAATGGAGCGAGCAACAACCAAACTAGTCTTTTGAGTGCTTTCGAAAATGCGACAGTTTCGTTCTCTCCAAATATGATAAACCGCAACCCCAAGACAAAGCTTGTTAGCAACAATAGCAGGAGAGTTCCCTCTCCAATGAGTGGAAGCCTAGTCAATGAAAGCATTCCAACAAAGGCCATTCCAAGGAGACCCACAATATTCATAAGTTGAGTCCAAATGGCTCTACTGAATAAACACTAAAAAAAAATGTGGGCATGAGACTCCGGGTGGGTGTTGCAAAGAACACAAGTAGTAACCGCCATAGGGTCATATTTATGGATTCGATCCCGAGTAGAGAGCATGCCTCTAATTGCCACCCATAGGATAAAACTCATTCTAGGAATATTTTAGGGGAACCAAACAAGCTTAAACCAAGGAACCAACGGATGAGGGGTTCAAAGAGAAGCCAAAGCAGAGGAGGCAGAATCAGTACCATTGGAGGAAGGAAGCCAGCGAACTCTATCATTCACATTAGAGTTAGGATTTTAGGAAGGCATACGACTTCTAATTTCAAAAAGATCAATGGACATAGCAGCCGGCCAACTTCAAGAATCGCCATGAACAATGGAACTAACCGTTGCATGGATAGGGAGGCCTGAGTCATAGACAACACGGGGGCTCCATTTTGAAAGAAGAGGACCATCCGGTTGCCAATGGTCAAACCATAAAGAGGTGCTAGAATCGTTACAAATATAGTGCTGAATAAGGGGGCGAACAAGAGGCCGAAGATGGAGGAGTTTTCTCCAATTCCAAGAGCAAGTACATGAAGTTTTAGCCTCCCAAAGATTAGAGTCCTTAAGGTGGTAGGCTTTGATCCAAGAAGATCATAGGTTATTTCTGCCATAACTCAAAATCCAAATATGCCTAATCATGAGAGCTTTGTTCTAAGAGGATAGGTCATTGATGCCATGACCTCCCTCTTTTTTAGGGAGACAAATATCAGACCAGCATATCTTTGCACCCTTGCTATCGCCTTCAAATTCTCTCCCCAAAAAGCTTCTAAATTTCTGCTCAATAATATTCAAAACTTTTTTAGGGAGGCAAAGATAACTAGCCCAAAATACTTGTAAACTAGTCAAAACTGAGATAATAAGTTGCAAGCGACCAGCATAAGAGAGGCCTCGGTTCAGCCAAGAAGCAAGTCTTCCTCAGACTCTGTCCACAAGGGGGGAGCAATCGCGAAGGCGTAATCTAGAAGAGATGATAGGTATGCCAAGATAACGAATGGGGAGAGAACCAACTGTATAACCAAAAAGGTTGATAAGCTGCTGGTTGATGGTATGAGAAACCCCGGAAGTGAAGATGTTGCTCTTAGCATGATTAGCATGGGCTCTTTCATCTTCCCCAATTCGTTCTTGAGATGTGCAGCAAAGCTTGAATCTTCAAGACCTCCATTGTTGCCTAAAATGGCAGCAATAGTTGAGGTTTGTGGGCTGCTTGATAGGACCTTTTTAGCTTCAGCAACAACAACTCTATTGAGTGTACTATGACCAGTTCTTACTTGGTTGAAGGCATTATTTAAAACGAGCTTGGGTATGCTAGAACCATGCCCTCTTTTGGTAGACCCATTGCTGCACTCAATAGAGTCATTAGCAATTAAAATGGAAGAAACACCAGCTGAAGAAACTATATGGGGGGAGGGTAAAGGACGGTCTTGTAAGGAAGGGGTGGGAGGCAGTACACTAGAAGTGGAAAAAGAAGGTGCTTCTGGGAATGGTGGATTTTCCATGGTAGAACCGGATGGGAGGACCATAGAGTAGGGGGTAGAAAGCCTCTTGGAACCAAGGCAAGGAAGAGATGGATGTTTAGGTAAGGGATCCATGGATGGAGAAGAGTCCACCATGAAAACAAGCTAGAAAAGGAAGGCAGCAACAAATTCTAGAGAGAAGGAGGAGCATCTCTCCCTAAAACTAATTTGGTAAGTGAGAAGAACTCCCTCTTGATGGATGATTATATGGCTTTTGGTTTGGATTCCTTGTCAATGACTTGACCACTTGTTCAACCCTATCCAGCTCAACTATGTAGTCATTCTCTTTCGCCTTCGCTATCTTGAAGGCCTCCTCCTTCTTGCTAAGTGCTTCATTTACTTCCTCCAAGGCATTGGCTTTTCGCTCAACTTCCATTTGCATCTTTCTTTACTTGCGAGCTATCCCATCTTCAAATTCTTCCTACAGCCTCGCTAAGTCCTTTAAATCTTTCAATGATGTATTTCTTTCAACTTCAAGTCTCTTGATTTGTATTTCCAACTCTTTGTTCTTGTCAGAGACTTTTCCTATGGTCTTTCGAAGTGTACATTCTCCACTTTGAGCAATTTTACTTCAAGTTTGAGCTTCTTGTTTTGCATTTTGATCTCATCTACCTTCACCATTTCCAAGGCATCATTTTTGCCTTCTAATTCCTTCTTCATGAGCTGCATCTTCCTTTCATACGTATCCCACATTTCTTCTTTTTGTCGGGAAGTTTCCATTATTTGCTCTCGAGGTAAATCCTTCTCCTTTTTCAGCAGATCTATTCCCAACATTAAGTCTCTATTGACACTTATAAACTCCTTGTTCACCATGATCAACTCTTCCATCTCTTCTATTTTCTTACTTCGCTCTACTTCAAAATCTCTCCTGATATTATCCATGTCATCCTTCGGGCTATTTGAGGAACCCTTCGGTTTGGTCAGTTCAAAATGGAAGCAATGCTCATTGGTCAAGTTATGGAGTTTAGAGGGCTTTTCTTTCTCTTCTTGCTCAAATTGATATCAGACTTTTTGGTAGCTTTGATTGGTGGCGTCAATGGAATTGTTTAAGTTCTCTTCAAATACGGACTATATTGATTGGTCTGTTATCGAGCAAAAATTGTTATATATTTTGGCCCTCTTATCAGTATCCTTTGTCTCGTTTTTGAGTGTTTTTTTAGCCAAAATTATTATATATGTGTGTCTTATGGCTCTTTTGCTACAATTGCAGGCATTGGGTGAAAATCAGGAATCGGAATCGAAGATGGACAAATTGGTGCAGAAAGGGAACTTTTGAAGGCCTTAGTGCACTGGTACCTTACCCGTGCACTACCCGTACACAACCCTGCACCGAAGGATGGAATTCAGAGAAGACCTCAGTGCACAAGTACTGCACTGGTACCGACCCATGCTATACCCATGCACTTGTCCAACCAGGGAACAGACCAGGCAGGGAGACCTCACTGCACGGGTACCATACCCGTGCACATTGCCCAGACCAGAAAGCAAGAAGAAGACTGCACGGGTACCATACCTATGCTATACATGTGCACTACGTACATTAGGTGCAGCCACGTCAGCAAAGTCAAACCTATTTCGGGGAACCTATATATATATAATCTTATGTTAGGTTAGCCATACGCCCACACACCATTTTACATCACATTTTCTCTCTCTAGATCTAAAAACCATTCTCTCCCAAATCATCCAAAACCCATACATCATCTTCATCAATTTGCTACTCAAGAAGGACATTGGAGGTAGATTCAAGCTTGAAGAAAGAATGTCTCACATGGGTCCTTTCTATTTCTCTCCTTTTTGTTATTTTCCTACATTTGTCATGAATAGCGAACCCCAATTGGGGGTTGATGTAATTAATTCATAAATTGTGGGATTTCCACCATTTTGATTTGATTAATATAGTTCCATTCAATTTGCTTAATTGTGTTTAATTTATCTCTTGAATTAAGTAGGCATTCCAACTCTTGATTCTTGTTGATTGATTGAACTTATTTGAGTAACCAAACTTTAATTGAAATCTTTGTGAAGTGGATAGGCACTCCAACTCCCATTTTACTTTGTGGTTGAATTTGTTCTTTAATTTATTTAATACTCACATTAGGTTAGGTAGGCACTCCAACTCCCAACTCATTGTAGAGGTTGAATTGTGGCGTCTTTATGAGTCAAGTAGACACTCCAACTCTTGGTTCACATTAGATATCAATTTATGTTTTTTACCATCCACACCTAAGGTGTTTTAACCAAGCTTAATTGAATTGGAAGGGGTATGTTGTGAGCACTCCAATCCAACTTATCCCGGCTAGGTAAAAGGGGTGGATTGTGAGCACTCCAATCCAAGCCATCCCAGCTACCTTCTAACTATCCAAAGCAGGAATGAAAAGGGGTGGATTATGATCACTCCAATCCAAGCCATCCTGGAAACTCAAGCTAGGAAGATTAGCCCTATATAGAAATCAAATCGGTCTTAAGAGACGGATTGCCCACTATTTGTGCAAGAATTGCATTAACTCCCTCATTCACATCTCATTATCTTATCACTCTGCATTCTTGCTAATTGTTAGTTTAACTTTAGAGTAATTAACATAATTATAGTTTGCATTTTAGATGTTAGTTTTCAAAACCCAACCATTTATAATTACCTTTTCATGTTTTATTTTAGTTTAGTATTGGTTAACTAGTTTTAGCCATTTAATTTCGCTTTCCCTGTGGACGCTACCCTAGCTTACCGCTATACTTGTTTAGGGCAATTGCAAGCACATAGCTAAGGTCTCTTATAAATATTTTTGACAGACATTTTCTAATGACAAAAAAGTACTCGTCAGTCTCGCCAGCTAGGTGACACATAACTGTTGAAATTCTGCTCACATGTTTGTTGTGCGGATTGGAGTAGCTATACAGTTTCCAACTTTAATTCGCTCATTTGTCCGAAAACTGTCCTTCATGAACTCTCTCATCTCATCTTCAAGCAATTTGGTCATTGGTTGGTATGATGAGATAAGATGCTCAACGGTATTGCCCTCATTATAACTCCATGAGGAGTCTCGGTGAGTCCTCCAATCCTTCTTGTACAAATTTTCATAAGGCTCATAGCTTGGCCCCTGATTGTAAAGATTTCCACATGGTCCGCTCATAGGTGCCGTATGTTGTCTAAAGCAATCCATATAACCTGAAACAAAAGAAAACAAAACTACCAAATGAAATAAAAAGAAACAAAAGAAACTAAAACAACTAATTAAAGAGAAACTAATATCAAAACTAATATAACCACTACTACGCTTAACAATCCCCGGTAGGGGTGCCATTTTTGACAAAGTCATTTTTGTGATGTTTGCAAGTCCAAAAGATATTTGTAAAGAACCTCAAATGTGCTCAAAATGTTAAAAAAAAAAAACAAGTATGATGGCAAATGAGGTATCATTCCACATGGATCGAAGGTAATAACGATTAAATTCAAACGCAAAATACTAGTAAGCTTAAAAAGTAAAGTTTCAACGGTTTGTTGGAAAACATTAACAACTAAGATTGCAACTAAAAGATTAACAACTAAGATTGCAATTACAATTATGTAAAAAACTAAAATTAAACAAAAGCTAGCAATAATGCAGTGTCAAAAGATATGAGATGGATATGGGAGTTGATGCAATCACAGCACAAATAGTGGGCAATCCAATTAATGCTTTAAGAACCTACTCAATCATTTGAAATCTACCTTCAGGTGTGATTTGAGAATCACTAAACCTTCAACTACACAATAATTAAGGGCATATTAGAGTGAGTGTAGAGAGAGAGTTTCTCCTTAAGCATAGATAGATTTAAATAGTTGGGATGGCTTGGACGGGCATATTCTCAATCCACCCCTTCCATTGTAGCTGGGATGCATCAGATTGACATACTATCAACACATCCCTTCCATTCAAGGTCGCTTATTTTAATCACCTTAAAGTGTGTATCTAGACTTGAATTAAGAGAGGGCATATCTACTCAATCCAAGAAGATGTTTAATCCTTTCTACAAACTCAAATTAATTTGAAAACTGAACATGAATTAAGAGAGAGCATATCTACTCAATCCAAGAAGGAATCAAATGCTTTAAAAACATTGAATGGAACTAAATAGATCAAATACTAGGGATATGGTGGATTACCCACAATTCGTGTATAATTACATCAACTCCCACATGGGGTTTAGTTACTCATAATCATAATACAATGAAGAAATAAAGGAGTAAAGTAAAGAAGAAACCCATTAGCATACTGAGATTCCCCTCTTCTTCAAGCTCGTTTCCTCCTCAAATGTGTGGAATTCGTGGCTCTTGAGTGGGTGGGTGTATTTGATTGAAAAGGAAGTGAAAAGAGTGGTTTATGAAGTGATTTGGGTAGGAAATTGGTAGGGAAATGGGTAGGATGAGTTTGAATGTGGTGGGAGAGATTCCTAGATCTAGACGATGTAAGGATATGAAAAGAGAGTGTTTTAGGCATGTCAAGTCTCCCTTTGAAAATTAGAAAAAGATATATTTATAGGGTTACCAAAAATAGGTCTGAAAAGTGCTGGTGTTATCGAATCTGGGCAACTTCGCTACTCGTAGTTCGTGGCTCGGGACCAGCTAAGTGGACTAGCGAACTGCACTTTGAGAAGTTTGACTCTCGGTTCGTGGATGATTGCACGAGTATAGCTCAGCAAAGTGGACTAACGAACTGCACTTTGAGGAATTTTGACTCTCGGGTCACGGGTCACTTCACAGGTTTGGACCGGCGAAGTCTTCTTAGTGAAATCAGCTATGGACAATTTGGTGCCAATTTACGGGTAGCGTTGCATGGGTACGGACCAGCGAACTTTGTCGAGACCTTCTGGAGATGACTTTGAAGATAATACTGCACTGGTGTAGACCAGAGAACTTCGGCCTTGAGATCTTCTGGAGGTGATTTGGCTCTCGGTCCGCGGATGGCTTTTCTGGTATGGACCAATGAACTCTTGCGCAAGGTCCACATAATTTCTGAGGGTAGCTTTGCACGAGTATGGACCCGCAAAGCACCAGCAAACTGGGCACTCTTCGTTAAAAATCTGACTTGTTCTGCACCCGAAAGTCCCCGTTTGAATATCCAATGCCTGAAATACACTGAATGATTAGAATAGAGCCATTAGACACAAGAATTTACTCGGAATCAAGCTTAAGGATGTGGAATTGAGGGCCAAAATGTAACACAAAATTGGCTCGATCATAAGATGTTTCTCCTGAAAGCAAACAACTTGAACATTAGAGAAAGAATCACAAGCAAAAAGTGAAATGGTCGGATGTAACCCCTCAACAATACAAACCAGAGAAGGGCGACACAAATGACACAGATCACTGAGGACCTACCTCGTAAAATAGTTCCCAATCCCATGACAATTCCAATAGAGGACCCTAATCATCATAAACAATTGGATGAGTTCGGACTCCGGACTTATAAAAAGCTAGGCTACGCTCAACCATCATTGTCCTTTGAGAAACATGAGAAGCATCAACCTCTTCCTCCTAAACTTGGCACTGTAAAGAAGAATCTGCTATAAGACAAAGCTCAGCCTGAGAGTCGGACAAGGGAGGCTAAAAACCATGAACAAAAACCATAGCATCCGTAGCCACCAAAGGAGCCTTAGAAGGACTAGATCCATCCCTCAAAACTATCTGATTAATCTTCAATGCTAAAGTCAACTGCATAACTGAATTATCAGTAATAACCTAGTGAGCCCTAACATCTCGCTGTGCCAAAGCCCTCAAATGAGAGGATGGGTTCGATAAAATTGAAAAAGCAATCGGGTAAGCAAAACAATCCCTAGCACCACCCAGACCATGCGCATCCAAAAAAGAAGAAACAACTGAACCCACTGAGGAAGGAACATCCGAACGAGAGAGAACACCAGAATAAGAATTGGGAACAAGAGCAAAATCAATCCCAACGGAAAGGGAAAACACCACAGCCTCAAGACTTGAAACCACACTAGCCATCCCAACTGATAACTACTGAAATGAATCCAACAAAACCGACAGACCCTCAAGCATAGAAGAAGGCACAACCGGAGCAACACCAACATACCCAGACTAATGCTCTCGTGAGCCTACCGTAGAGATGAAATTAGTAAAAACCACATAAACGACATGACCAAAAGAAGAAACCAAGTCTGACGAGACAGTTGTCCGTAAGCCTACTAGGACTACAGAACATGCCGAAGAAACTAGTCGAAACTCCATAAGAGTAGAAGCTCTACCACAAGGAACCTGATACCCAGCCTCATTACCAACCGCAACCGACCCAACCTGAATAGGAGGAGACTTACCCATACCAGAAGAAACATTTTCAGACTTGTTCCATCTATAAGCATGAAATAAATGCCCAATGGAAGAACACGTAAAGCAGAATGTAAGGAGATTCTCATACTCAACTGAAATAAATGAACTATGAGAATCATCCCTCTTTAACAATAAAGAGGTTGGAGGCGACGAAGAGACATTAACATCCACAAGCACTCCAACAAAATGCCCAAAATCACAGTCAATGGTGGCTTTGTTCAACCTTAGAGGAACACTTATACCTCTAGCTATATCAGAAATAATCTTCGAATGCCAGTATTCCCAGAATATATTGTAGAACCTAACCCAGACCTGAGCATTAGAGGACTTCTGTATTGTAGGATTAAAATCTGGAACTCACATCTAGAAACATAAGATACCCGGTTTGAGATGATAATAACCCATACCCCAAACAAGAGTCTTGTCTGCTGTAGAAGTTAACATAATCTAGAAATAACCCTTCCCAAGAGAAATCAACCGCCAAGTGGTGCTCAACTTTCAGATAAACTGAAGCTTAGCCTTAAGATCAACCAACTTCCAAGGCTTTTCTCCGTTAGAAAGAATGACCCGGCCAATAAAAGAGTTCTTACACTAATCCAGCCGCGATTGGTAAGACTTAGGATCAACACAAATTGAAACATTGATCGCGCCAAAATTGTTATAAATTTTGGTCCTCATATCCTTATTCTTTGTCTCGTTTTCGGGTGTTTTTATGTGTCTTATGGCTTTTTTATTGTGTTTGCATGCAATAGGTGCAATTCTGGTCTTGGAGAAGGAAAGCTGAGAATTCGGGCATGAAACTAGACAAAAGAAGCAAGAAAGAAGAGTGTTAGTGCGCTGGTAGGTGCGCGGGTCCCTACCAGCGCAGTCCAAGTCATCATAACTTTGCTGGTCCACACCAGCGCTCCAATCCATAAACCGGAGATCAGAAATCCTCCAAAAATGACCAAGTGCCCAGATCGCTAGTACTACGCGGGTCCTTACCAGCGTAGTAACCAGCGAACCGAAGAATTAAGCAACTGAAGAGTCAGTGCATAGGTCACTACGCGGGTACCCTACCCGTGCACTACCTGCGCACTACGTATATCCGACACGCCACATCAGTAATTTCAGACCTATTTTATATATACATCCTTTTCTGATTTCAAAAAATCTCTTCCATTTTTCTCTCTCCTTCTCTTTTCTCATCTCTCATCTCTTTTACTCTTTCTCTCTCTCTCTCTCTCTCTCTCTCTCTCCCAAGAACATTCTTTTATATCCCTAATCACTAACCTAGATCTAGGAATCATTTTCTCACCAAATCTAACCATCCCACACCATCTTCCTCATCTCTACCCAAGGAAGGCAACTACGAGATTGGAACTCAAGCTTCAAGAATGAGGAGTGTCCACATGGGTCTACTCTATCTCTTATCTCTTACCATTTATTTTGTATTTAGCATGAGTAGCTAATCCCCATTTGTGGGAGTTGATGTAATTAAACATGTGCTTTGGGCTTTCCACCATACTTTGAATATTTGATCTATTTTAGTTCCATTCATTTGTTCTTAATGTATTTGACATCTCTTAGAATCAAGTAAGCACACCAACTCTTGGTTTATTGATTGATGTTGAATTTCTTGAATGTTTGTTAACTTGAATTTGGTATCTCATTGGGTTGAGTAGACACACCAACTCTTAACTCAAGTTGGTATTGCATTATGAATTTCCTTGGATTGAGTAGGCACACCAACTCTCAAGTCAAGTTGAGATAGCAACATTTTAGGTGACTAAAACAAGCTAATTTGAATGGGAGGGATGTGTTGTGAGCACGACAATCCAACACATCCTGGCTAAAGTATGAAAGGGGTGGATTGTGAACACACCAATCCAAGCCATCCCGACTACCTTCAATCTATCTAGGCTTCATGAGAAACCCTCTCTACACTCAATAGAGCACACCAATCATTTTTGTGTGGAGAGAGTTGAGTGATCTTAAAATCATACCTAAAGGTGGATTTAGCCCTAAAGAGATCGAATAGAATCTTAAAGATTAATTTGATAGCCCACTATTCGTGTGTTGATTGCATTGACTCGCATTCGTCTTATCATCATTAGTTTGCATTCATTCTAACTTAGTTGCATTTAGTATAAGTTAGTTTAATTGCATTTTAGCTGTTAACTTTCATATACAACCATTGAAACTTTACTATAATGCATTTTAGTATTGTTAATCCTAATCTAGTCATCGCTACCCCTAATCCATGTGAACAACACCCTTACTTGCCACCATACTTGTTATTTACAAACATTTTGAGGCATTTGAGGTTTTTATAAATATTTTTGACGGATCTTTTCTAACGACAAAAATGTTCACGTCAAAATGGCGCCGCTGCCGGAGATTGGCAAGTGTAGTAGTGTCTAGATTAGTTTTAATATTACTTGTTTCTTAGTTAGTATTTTTAGTTTCCTTTTGTTTCTTTTTATGGCATGTGGTATTCTTGTTTTTGATTTTTCAGGTTTTAGGATTCAATGGATATCTTCATGCAAAACACGAGGCCAAGCTACCAACCAATGAGCATGTCAAACGAAGATGAGGTAAGAGAGCTCATGCAAAAAATGTAATCGCACCAATGAGCAAATTATAGTAGAGTAGAATTTCAACAAATATGTGCTACCTAGCTGGCCAAACCAAGGAATAGAGTCCAATTTTGAAGAAAGTTTCAACATGTCCATAATAGAAACAAATCAAGGTTACAAGAACATCTCATACCTACCAAGGGACGAAACACAAAGAAACCTAGAGGAAGGAAGAAGCATACTGTTGGAAGAGATATACAAGGAGATGATGGATGCCAGAAAGAGCTAATGTCATTGATGAAGTTTTTGAAGAAGGAAAATGATGCACTTCAAGTGAAAGTAGAAGAAGTCTCCTGAGAAAAAGAAGATATAAGGGAGGATTTTAAGAAGAAAGTGCAACTTTTGAAGAAGAAACTCGAAGGCAAAGAAGCCTTCGAAAGGTCAAAGATAGAGAAGCTCCAAGAGCTAAACAGAAAGCTCATACTTGAGGTGAAATCGCTCAGAGTGGAAAATAATACACTCAAGAAGAACAATGGCGAAATCTCTGACAAGAACATAGAATTGGAAGAGCAAATCAATAGACCAAGGCCAAAAAGAGGATAGCTTTGAAGGAGTTAATGGACTTCATGAAGGCATCAAAGGAATTTGAAGATGAGATGGCTAAAAAGTCAGAGAACATTCAAATGGAGATTGAGCTAAAGGTACATTCCCTAGGTGAAGCCAAAGAAGCTCTTAAAAAGAAAGATGCAGCTCTTGGAATAGCAAGGGCAAGGAACGGTGACTACATCACAAAGTTGGACAGAGTGGAACAAGTGGTCAATTCACTGTCAACGGATACTCACTCAGAGCCACAAAGTCACCGAAAGAAAGGGAGACTTCCTAACAATTCCCTCATATGCTATTTTTGTTCAAAGCGAGAGCATTTTAAAGATGAATATTATACAATTCATAAAAATAGGAAGAGGAGAGGTGCTAGGAATATGAGTCCACCTAGAATTAAGAAAATTTGGGTGATGAAAGACCAAGTGCACTTAATGAGAAACAAGAGTAAGGAAAAGATAAATAAGCCATCTAAACTTGTTTGGGTTGTAAAGAAGAAAGAATTTCCCAACTTGGTTAAACCTCCCTTACTGGATCCTATCCTCTCCATGAATGCATCACATTGAATATTTTTTGGATGCATGATTAAATTGCACAATCTATTTTTCCTTCTTTAATCTACCATTTCTCTTTCCCTTTATTTGTGAAATTGTGCATGGTAATTGAGAGGATAAAAAGAATTACGTTTGCGGGTAAAATATATTATGGGATTTGTTTAGCTTGTTTAGTTTGTTTCTTTTCAATAAGAAGTGGTGTTGCAAGCTTTGGTTTGGTAACTGCATGTATTGAAAAAAATCTAACTTACCTGAACTTTCAAAGCTGTGTTTTAGTGTGGCAGATAATCTACAGCATCTAGAGGAAGCAAATTTTTCCAGCTTGGGTATCAATGCGAGACTCTTTATCTCTTGGTAGGAAACAATAATAGCATGCATGTCTTGAAGGGACAAGCAGGCCAAGAGTACTCATAAAAAGAGCGAGAGCCACATCTTCATAGGAGAAACTTGCGAGGAGGCAACAACCATCGGTTTTGGATTCTTAAATTCATTTTAAAATTCTAAACTTTTCTTGCTTTTAGGTTACTTTCTTTCGTTGAATAATTTTAAGAGATTTGTTGCACACACACACTTGCATACACATTCTGTTATCTTTCATTTGAGTATCCTTGATATGTACATCTATGTTTTTCATCACACTTCACACTTGCACAACATTCATAAAGGATAGGCTGTTTTGAAAGTGTGTTTGAATGGATAAGAGATTTTATCTATTCACCGCAATACAAGTCGTTGTCCATGCACCTGCCTAAACCGCCGTCTCGACAGCGGTTGGTTCTAGATTGTTTCACACGTATGGTACCGTCGTTGCTGCCCTGCATGCACAGCGGTTCCTACTGCGGTCTTCTCTAGTAGGTCTCTCATTGATTGCACCACGGCTGGTGCTTTGTTTGTCCAGCGATCCAAGCCACTTAGTTCTCCAGATGTTACATGTTGTGTTCACCGTGGTCTGGACAACTTGCCTGAACCGCGGTATACAGAGCCGTACTGACAGGATTTTGTTGCCCAGGTTCAAAATGACATCATTTCTTCTAGGGCTTCAAATAAATATATAATTTCCTCTTCTTGGTCATTTTAGAGCTTCAGATTTCAGATTACTTCATATAGCTCAAGAGTGTCTTGTAAGAAAAGCCGTCAAGATTCAATCTTTCTTGACCAAAACCCAAATACTCATCTTTCATTCATGAATCAAACATTATCTAGCTTCATCTAGGATGTGTTCTTGCATGCGTCTTCATCAATACACATGACTTGGTAAGTAGAACACCATCTTCATTCATTCTAGTGTTCTTGCTTAAAAAGATATCTCTTGTATGACCTGTTTGCATCAAGATTGGGTTTTTATCTCCAAGTTGAGATTTTTGTGTTGATTGTTGGGTTTTGTATTGTGATAGTCATTGCATCTAGGTTTGCCTTTGTTTTAAATAGCTAAGTTAAATGTATGTCATATAACAACATGATATCTAGGATTGTTTGACTTACTCATCCATGGCTAGATAAGCATTAAATGTGTTGACCTAGCATTTATGCATTTAGAATATTCTTGATATTCATATTAGGTTGCATATCTCTTCTCTTGAGAGTTAAGTCTTGTATGTACCGTGGGTAGTGTACAAGCAAGAGCCTAAAATTACTATTGAAGGCCTGTGGGTAGCATAAATAGATTAATAACCTATTGGGTGTGATGTGGTCAACCTAGGTTGTAATCGTTTTTGCAAATAGTGGATTTAAGGGTTCAATTGGCGATTAGGCCTGTGAGTTTTTTACCCTATTAGGGTTTTCTCACGTAAATCAAATCATTGTGTCATTGTTCTTTTATTCCTCATTTATCTTATGACAATGGTTGTTTGTTTTAGAGATTAGAGGTTGTGTGATTAATATTGATTAACTAAATGTTGGAGATTAATTTGGTAAAAACCTATTCACCCCACCCTCTAGGTTAGTTTAGACATTCTTAGTGTATTTAGACATTATTAGTGCATTTTCATAAGTCTTTGTTCTTTTCTTAGAATATAATCTTAATCTTAAGTACTTGTAGGTGGAAAAATTACACCTTTTAATTCATGGAAAACGAAGCCCACACTTCTAGACAATTCACATTCATACAAAGATTGGAAGATCAAACGGTTGATACATATTAAGGCACCAATCTAATTTAGATTTGATTCATGATTTGTTCAATGAATTTGATCCTTTTTCAAAAAAAATTAAACCATTTTTATTCTACTTTCTGCTACATAAATTGGTTTTAGAAAAAAAAATTCCCCACAATTCAACCACGTATGCCCATGTGCACGCATGCATGCCCCGTGTGCACGCATGCATGCATGTGTGCACGAACGCATGCCCACGTGCACCCACGCACACTTGTGTGCAGCCACACAAGCTCGTGTGCACGCACACACTCCCGCGTGCACATAAGCACACCCACTCGCATGCAACCACACATGCCAGAGTGTACCCACGCATGCTCGGGCGCACCCACGAATGGGAATGTGCACGCATGCACTCCCGCGTGCACCAGCTCAAACCCAAGTACTAAAAAGTATGCCTGAAAGTTAAGAAGAATGATAGCGAGCAACCACCCACATCCGAGTGCACCCACACGCTCCTGTATCTTCCCACAAACACCTATTTGCACCCATGTACCCATGCATGCTTAAAAGTACACCCACATGCAATGACACACGCCCGTATGTAATAACACACTTCCATATGCAATGACGCACTCTCATGTGTAACCACACACTCACGCATGCACGCACACATGCATGCCCATGTGCAATCACCCACCTTGTGTGCATGAACGCACAGTTGCGTGCACCAATGCACACACGTCCGCGTATGAAAAAGCAAGGGTGTGTGTACACATGCACACACTCTCACATACAACCACGCATGCCCGTATGCAATCAGGCACATACACCCATATGCACCCATGCATGTCCGAGTGAAGCCATGCACATTGGTGCACACCCACACACTCACAAGTGCACTCACACACGCCTGCGAGCACCCACACATGCACGCGTGCTAAAAAACACGTTGCGTGAGTATTATTGTTATGGTGGTTGAGTTTATTGATAAGGGTGACCACTGTTAGGATTTCTAGAAACTTGATGAGGTGTTTTTTAGAATGGATAGGGAGGCTATCTGATTGATCATCTAAATACTGATTTTATAATCAATGATAACTACTTGCAATTGCACAAGAATCGTTTGATTAGCATAGTGTGGAAGCAAGGGTATCGTTCCATAAGGAGGTATAATCCATCAACGGTCTCACATTTTAGAGTTTATTGAAAGCAATGTAAATAAGAACATGGAAGAAGTGAGAGTGATGTTTGATTTTTTTAATAAAATTGAACTGACCTATGGGGAAAAAACATCACAAACGATCATATGCTGAAAAACCCCTAGGCAGTATCCATATATAGATAAAAGAAAAGTACATAAAGACAAAAAGCAACAAAGCACAAAGAATGAGTGGGAAAACAACACTAAACAAAAGGAGGCACGCAGACCACACCAAAAAGAAGAGGAAAACATCAAGAAAAATGAAAAGACTCTCGGCTGATGCAATCATTGCCAACTAAAGAAGAACAGAACGGCGAGGCAGAGAACTACCAAGAATCACCCTGAAACTCTAAAGCATGCTTAGAAAGCGCATCTGCAACCTGATTCCCCTCCCTAAAAATATGGGAAACCTAAAAATCCATCTGCGAGATCTGGAAGATGCAGCGCTGCCACGCCAGATGAACCCTCTAAGGAACCATCTCAGAACGAGAAGAAAGAAACTGAACCACATAAGAAGAATTGCTCTCAAGCTAGATTCGATGCCACCCATACTTCCAAGCAAAATTAATGGCCAATGAGGCCGCCAGAAGCTTGGCCTCAAACGCAAAAACCTAACAAAGAGGAATAGCAAAGCAACCCTTCACAAAGGCTCTACAGTTCTAAAAGATATCACCACAACCACCAACCCCCGGAAAACCTATAGCAGCACCATCTGTATTCATTTTGATCCAACCAGAAGCCGGAGGCGACCAAACCACACTCATAATCACTGGGGCTTTAGAAGGGCGACCCCAAAAACCCAATCGATGAAAAGTCAAAAGGTCATCCATACAATTAAGCATACAACCAATCTCCAAGTGATTAGCCTCTGAAACTGCACACCAAATCAGAGAAAGGACGGATCTAAAATCCACAACTTCCCTTCAAAGATCCACTGATTACGGGTAGTCCACACCCCCCCAAATCACCGCATGGATAGTCACCTTCCATAAAATCCTAACCTGCTCACTAAAGGAAACCGACATGGCCTACAAGAAAATGGATTGCCAAGTTTCAGTAGAGACACTTCGCTGAAAAGCTAAGAAAACAGCCTCTCAATGAGCAACCGCCAGGGGACAACGAAGAAAAAGATGATCCGTAGATTTACTACTAACTCTATAAATACTGCAACGAGAAGCCAACTGGAACCCAGACCTACGAAGGTGATCTTCAGTCAAAAAGCATGTTCAACATAAGACGTCAGGTCAAAGCTGAGCGAGAGGGGGGAATGAAACGGGACCAAACATCTCTCCACCAAACAACTTGAGGAATATCATGGAAAAACTGGGAATAAGCAGCCTTGCAAGAAACACGACCATCCCAAGAGTTAGCCCAAACTAGAGAATCCACAACAGGAGAAATCGCAATTCGATCAATCTAAAAACACAGATCCTGGAAGCGCCCTCGGAAACAATCGTCCAACACTCATCTACCCTCCTGAATAAAATTAGAGACCCTCACCAGGAGCGAATTAGCTAAATAATCTGGGATCCCTAAAAGCTCCAAAATGGGAAGCCCCAGCCAATTATCACGCCAAAAGTCCCGTTAAGAGTTCTCGCTATTCAGCCGGATACCTTCCTTAAGAAGGGAACTATATTTTGTCCAAAGAGAAGACCAAATCCAGGAGGTGACATACCCTCCCTGAGGTTTCTGCAACTGCCTGAGATACTTCTCCCGAAGAAATGAGAAACCAAAACAATCAGATGTCATAAAAATCCAAGTGAATTTCCGCAACAGCGAATCATTCAGCAACCCAAGATCTTTCAGACCAAGACCACCCCGAAAGTAAGGCCAACAACAACGATCCCAAGCGACCCAAACCAACTTAGTCTCCTCACAAGAACCAATCCACAAAGAGTTCCTCAACTTGCGAATAATCAGTGACAGTAAAGAAGAGGGCCACTTGTAAATCATGAAAGAGTGCACAAATGAACCAGTGATGACTGACCTGATCAAAGTAGCATGGCCGTCCAGGGAGAGGGACATGTCCTTCCATTTAGCGATTTTAGACAAGTTCTTATCCGCAGTAGGCCGTGTCAAAATCCTTGTGGATATCAATCGTCATGGTCAAATTACCCCTATAGCACTTATTATGCAACACATTCACATAATCAAAAGCCAACGCAATACAATCCTCGATATACTGGTCTCGAATGAATCCGAACTGCTGAAGAGAAAAAATCATGGCCGCAACCCAGCTAATCAATCAGCCAAAATCTTTAAAGAACTTTTGAATAGAAAGTTAAGAAGCACAATCGACCGAAACTGATCAATCGAAATTGAGTCCCTCATCTTCGAAAAAAGAACAATGAAGCTGGAATTGAGACCTGGGAAAATAACACCAGTGATGAAAAAATTCAAACAGCAAGGACCATATCACTATTTACAACATCCCAACATCTCTGATAAAATCTACTAGAAACCCCATCTAGCCTAGGGGTAGAAGTAGCATCCATAACAAAGACCGCATCACGAATATCATCTATAGATGGAACGCTAGTTAAGAAAGTGTTCTCTACTACAGTCACAAAGGAAGGAATCACATCATCTACAATAGATAAATCTCACTCAACTCGAGAAACATGCGTGGAAAAGAGGTCAAAATAATAACTAATGATACCTGATGGTGGGCCGATCCTCTGAGAGAACCCTATTAATTGAAAGGGCTGAATTAGCGTTACGATACTGTCTACATCTGATAGAGGCAAGAAAGAAAGATGTGTTCCTATCCCTATCATGAAGCAACCTAACTCTGGACCGATCTCGAAAAACACAGTCATGTCTGCGTAACAACACATCCACCTCAGAATGAACACTCGTCTCGGCCATAAAAACATCATCTGAAAAACCCTGTTAGACAGATCCAACTGAATAGTATAAAGCTCTACATAATTCCTAACAATGGCAGAGTTGAGATCCCCGAAAACCTCCTGATTCCATGTCATGAGAGCCTTCTTCAAGCTCCTTAGCTTATTGATAACAACATGAAGAGGCCTACCCATAATAGGAGAGCTCCAAACCCTGCGAACAATAGATATAAAATCAGGATGCTCTAACCACATGCTCTGAAACCGAAACGGCCTATGACTAGAAACCTCAAAATCTAATAATCGAACCAATAACGGATAGTGATAAGAACAAATACGGGGAAGAGCCACACATAAAATTTCCTACCAATAGGAAATGCAACCATCCGAAACCAAAACTCTATCTAACCGTCTTTCAACTCTAGTGCGGGTACTGCGACCTCTAACCCAAGTGAAACGGGTGCCCTGAGAACGAATACCAACCAAATCACAATCCTCAATCATCGACCTGAAATCCTCACAAGAACCACGGGTAGGAGAACGAGAACCCAAAGTCTCATGAGCACCCAGAACCGCATTAAAATCCCCAACAACTAACAAGGAAGAAGAAACCAAACTAACCATATCCCGAAGAGACTGCCAAAGTGACCTACAAACAACTGCAGAAGTGCTCGCATAAACAAAAGTGTACCGGTGCACCTAAGAACCGATCAAGAGCAAAACGGTAAGTTATTTATCATGACAGAGAACTATTTGAGCATCAGGAAAAGAAGCATAAGCGAAAACCCAAACATTCGGAATCAACACACCCCTATTATTCATGCCCACCAGATGAAAACTAAGTGAAGACCAGAAACCTGTAGAGATAGAGGAAAAATCCATCATAGGCTCTGCAATACAAACCAATGCAGGTTTATGTAAATGACACAACTCACTAAGAACCCACCTCGTGGGCCCACTTCGAATCCCGTGAAAGTTCCAAAAGACAACATTAATCATTGAAAACTGTCAGAGGAGCCTGGTATCCGAACTTTAAAGAAGTCAGCCTATGCTCAACTCTCCAAGCTCTCTGAGCAACATCAGCATCGGCTTACTCACCCTCCTCCACCTAGGAATCCCATAAAGAATTTGCAATGAGGCGACACTCAGCCTGAGAATCTGACAACGGATCTCACCAAATCTGCACCCCATGATCCACAACCAAAGAACAAGAAAAATCGGATCCATCTTGTAAACTACTCAGATCCATACTGACATTCGGAGCTGAAGACACAACTGTCTCCTCAGATGACCAATTGCCTGAAACCTCCTGAATTAAACTAAAAACTAAAGATAGAAATGTCACTGGGTGCTTTCCTTTCCAAATTAAACTACTCTTCAATTAATCTACTCTTAAAGGCAAGTACCTTAAGTTAGGAAAATAAAGGTGGCGAGGAGAGATGCAAGACAATGGACACAAAAGGTACTTATGTTCATAATAATCAACCGCATAAATACTCCAAGTTTGGGTTCAACCTTTTCTTTTATACAACCTCTACCGTATGGTCACGGGGTTAGTGGTATAATCCTTGATTACTACTCATCGATGGGTGTGTCGTGTAAGCAACAACCAAGGATCACATTAAGCATGAAGACTAAGGAACAAACCCCAATTACTACTCACTGATGGGTGTGTCATGTAAGCAACAACCAAGGATCGCATTAAGCATGAATACTAAGGAACAAACCTCAATTACTACTCACTGATGGGTGTGTCATGTAAGCAACAACCAAGGATTGCATTATGCTTGATGATTAAAGAACCAAAATCCAATCAAGCATATATGTGTACTTTTCAAGAATTCCACCCATTCAATTAAGAGCATAATCAAAGCCAAGTGTGATATTCACCTAACCGTAATTCTCAAATTAACCTAATCCATTAATATGAATCAAGAGTTGGTGTTCAATCAACACACATCAAGAATTAAGCTATGAAGCAATTGAAAGAAACAAGACTTGAAGAAATTAAATGAAAATTATTCAAATAAATAGCACTAGTGTTAGGTTTATAAATTTTCCTAATAGGGATACACATCAAAGAGAAAAAATAGCTAAAGAAGAGTAAATGGAGAAAAGTCAAGTGATGTTCCCGAGTCTTCAAGCTTCCATTAATGTGCCTCTTTCTCATAGACAAGCAAGATGTTTCTTTTCTCTTGAATCCTCCTTAAGGATGGATGGAAGAAGGATGGGTGATGGTGGATGGTGAGGCACCCATGGAGGAAAACCTCCATGGATGCCTTTGAAGCTTCTCTCTCTCTCTCTTTGATTTGGTGTTTAGTGATCGTGCCAAAATTGTACTATATTTTGGCCCTCATTTCCATGTCCTTTGTCTCATTTTTGTGTGTATTTGTGTATAATAGGCTAATAGGCTATGTTATAGTCATTACATGCATTCAGTGTAATTCAGGCATTGAAGACAGAAAATGGAACTTCCGAGCCCGAAATGAGTCAAATGGATCAAAAGAAGAAATGAAATCATCGATGAGTGGGTTCTGGGCAGGTCAACATACCTGCACACTTCTAAGAACTTTGCCAATGCATACCAGTGCACTAACCGCGCAACTAAGAGTCTCCAAATTCCAAATGTGCCAAAATGGCAGGTACTGTGCGGGTCCCTACCAGCACAGTATCCGCGCATCAGATGATGAGGATTTTAGAGTCGCCTAGATCGTGGGTACTGCACGGGTCCCTACTCGCGCAGTACCCGCAGAACTAGCATGAAGCAGGGAGCTAGAGCAGAAGCAAAGTGCATGTGTGCTGGTCACTGTGCAGGCCCATACCCTCGCACTTCGGGCCCAAATTCGGTTACATCAGCCAAATCAGACCATTTTTGGCATGGGTATAAATAAATTCATTTTTTATATCACCCACTCACCCACACAACCTTCTACATCACTTTTTCCTCATTTAGATCTAGGAATATCATCCCACCAAATCCAAATCCATTTCCTATCAATTCCTTCACCAAATCGATCCATATATCACCCATTCAACCTCCATTTCACCAAACCCAAAAACACACACTCAAGGAACATGAATTATGCACTTAGGAGGAGGAGAGGAGCTTAAAGACCAAGGAAATCTCAGCATACCAATGGGTTTCCTCTCATCTCTAGCTTCTTTATTTCTTCTTTGTATATTTGTTATGAGTAACTAAACCCCTTGTGGAAGTTGATGTAATTTGACTTGAGTTGTGGGTAATCCACCATTTATCTAGTATTTGATCTATTAGTTCCACTCATTGGTTTTAATGTATTTGGCATCTCTTTGTATTAAGTAGGCATACCAACTCTTGATCCATTGTTTGATGTTGAATTATTGAGTGTTTTAAAAATTGGATTAAAATTCTCCTTGGGTTTAGTAGGCATACCAACTCTTAATTCAAGTTGAGATACCCATATTTGGTGACTAAAACTAGCTATCTTAAATGGAAGGGATGTGTTGTGAGCATACCAATCCAACACATCCTGGCTAAAAGGGTGGAAAGGGTGGATTATAAGCATACAAATCCAAGCCATCTATCTAGACTTCATGAGAAACCCTCTCTACACTCAGTTGAGCATACCAATCGTTGTTGTGTAGGAAGAGTTGAGTGATGTATCATCACACCTAAAGATGGATTTGGATCTAATAGATCCAATTGGTTCTTAAATTGATAAATGGATTGCCCATTATATATGTTACAATTGCATTTGCTCCCATATTTCATCTCATATATTATCTTTCCACTACACATTCTTGTAGTTGTAGTTGCATTTTAGTTTAATTTAGTTAATTGCATTTTAGTTACTTTACTTTCATTGCTTACTAGTATTAGAGTGTCAATTTAGTCATTGCTAGCCATTGATCCCTGTGGACGATAACCGACTTGCCACTATACTTGTTCGTGTGAACATTTTAAGACATTGTTGTGGTTTTATAAATTTTGTTTTGACAAGCATTGTCCATTCCAAAATGGCACTTGTCATTTAGATCTAAGAATTGTAAGTTGTAGAGATTGGATCCTTTAAATTATGGAGAAAATGGTGTATTTATAGGCTTGGGAGGCTAAGGCACAATTGATCGTGCCTAAATTGTTGTATATTTCAGCCCTCATTCCTTTTCCTTTGTCTCGTTCTTGTGTGTATTTTCTATATATTTTGTGTCTAATAGGCTTGTTTGTGCTAATTGCAGGCAATAGATGTAATTCTGGTGTTAGAAGCTAATTGCAGTGGTTCCGGCAGAAAAAGGGCAGAAGGAAAGACAAAGGATCATAAGCAGCTCTACAGTGCGGGTCAAGTGCGGGTCACAACCGCACTCCAACCGAACTCCTTCCCACGGCCGGGACCTGAATCATGAAGGAAAGATAAAGTGTGGGTAAAGTGCGGGTAATCCAACCGCACTCCACCCGTACTATTGCTCAAGACAGAGGAGCTGATTTGCACCTGACACTAAAGTGCTGGTAAACTGCGGGTAATCCAACCGCACTCCACCCGTACTGTTGCCCAGATCAGAGAACAGAAGATGAAGAAAACCTTTACAGTGCGGGTAATTCACCCGCACTCCACCCGCACTCTGTGCGCGACAGCTTCTGGTTTCAAGCTTAAGTGACCTATTTTTCCATCCTCTATAAATAGAAAAGGATGGGAACAAACCAAAATAGCACCATACCTCCCAACACTTGTAGTCTAAGCTAGAAACACATCTTCCTCTCATCCAAACCATCTCTACTCAATCAAAGGCAACTAGGAGACTTGGATTCAAGCTTCAAGGAAGGAGATTAATCTTCAAGGGTTCTCTCTACACTCTCTCTTAGTTTATTTGTTTGTAATAGAACATGAGTAGCTAAAATACCCCACTATGGGGTTGATGTTATTTGTTTGATGGATATTTTGGGCTTTGTAAATGAACTTTATGTGTTATATTTATTCTATCTCTATATTTCATTCCATTGCTTATATTGATTTCCATTATTGACTTGCTTGGATACACCCTCTTTGCATGTTGATTTGGATTACTTGAGTAGGCAATTAGGTTGTCTAATGCTCCATTGAATGGAAGGATTTTCGGAAATCCGGCTCTATAACCATGCTCTTAATCTAATCTTGAACTAGTGGCTTTCACTATACATCAAAGGTTAGCCACTTGTGAGAGAATTAGAAGCCTCCACTATACACCCTAGGTTGGCTACTTTAGTGATTCTACGAGAACTAACCTTCGAGTAGAATTCGATTGATAACCTAAAGCCTCATCCAATCTCAAACGGGTGGCCTTCACTATACATCCTAGGTCGGCCACTTGTGAGGGAATTGGAAGCCATCACTATACATCCTAGGATGGTTACATTAGTAATAGGTTGAGCCATAGCTAGATAGATGAGCATTCATGGAACAAGTCCCAATTGAGTAACTAGCCACTATTGGTTGCTTAGGAGGGATTAATCTCTAGTGGGAGGTCTTCGCTATACACCCTAGGTTGACCTCTTGCTATAGATATGTACCAACACTATACACCCTAGGTTGGTTACATTTGTCAAAACGTGCTTAATTGAGAGTTTGTTGCAATTGCCCCAATATTCACTTACGAGTTAATCAACTCCGTAGTTCCATCATCATTCATTCATCACTCCGTTGTCATCCCATTTTATTTGCTTTCATAGTTTAGTTTATATTGTATTTTCATTCACCATCACTTTACTTTTATGCATGCTAGTTATATTAATCCTAATCTTATCACCGCTACCTCTATCTCAGTGGACGACACCCGTGCTTACTGCTTTACTTGTATTCTACTTGTGAACGCATCGCATAGGTTTTATAAATTGTTTTGACGGACGGTTTTCTGACGGTAAAAACCTTCTCATCAACAATCTGGGCATACAAAGATAAGAATGCCCCCTATGAAATGGCCTTAAAAACGTCCATTTGCTGAGCTGGGTCGAAATAATGACCCGACATTCGCGGTTAAGGAACCGTGGTACAAGATGCATGAGATTTGCTGGAGAAGAAACCATAGTTGGATCGCGGTTGAAAAGCAGTAAAGCTTGGGTCTCGAGATCCTCTGAAGGCAATTCCACGGTTGGGTCACGGTTGAAGACCAGCTACATTTAGGTCTCGAGATCTTCTGAAGTGGAATATATGTCTGAGGCCTAAAGAAAGGTTCGCAGTTTAAGATTATCGAACCCGAACCGCGATTACTGAGCTTCTTTTCTCTTCTGCCCTCTAATGCTCTTCTCTCTTCACTTTTGACCTAATTTGCCTCCTGATCTTGACTGTAAGCTCACACACCTTGCTTAGGGAATATAACCTATATAAGGCTCAACAAACACATTTAAAACAAAATGCTCAAAAACGATCACAAAAGCTAGGAAATGGGGACCTCAAATAGGTACATAAATGTGACGATCACTATCTTGACCATCTTAGTGAGTATTAGACAAATAATTGATTGTCTAATTTGGCATTTTGATAAAAGAGGCTATTATATTGATAAAATTAGCTACATTGTAGTTTTTGGTGAGACGGTAAAGAATCTAGGTTCAAGCTCACATTAGGAGGGTGGCTATCGAAAGATTTTGTGGAACTTGAATATCCCTCTAAAAGTCAGAGTTTTTCTATGGAGGATTTGCAACGAAGTTGTTCCTTCTCTTGCTAATTGTTTTTGTAAAAAAAATCCAGGTTAACCTCAGCTGTGTTCATTATGAAGAAGAGTCGGAGACCATTTCCCATGATCTGTTCTAGTGTAAGGAGGCCGAAGAAGTTTGTTTGCCAATGACAGACTTTGGAGCTTTGTTTGCCAATTTCGAGGACCTTAGTTGCCTTGATTTGTTATGTTTTTTATCCTTTAAAGTCAAAAGAAAGGAGTTGGAGCTAATTGATATGAATCTTTAGGGGATTTGGTTTAATTGTAATATGATTGTACATAACAAATAAGGAAGGGAGAGCAAGGATTTGGTTGCTAATTGTTTTTGAAAAAATTTCTGGTGCGGTTGCTGATAAGGCTATATGGTGCCCTCCCCCTCTTAGGTGTCTTAAACTTAATAATGGTCAAATAGTTTCTCAAGGCCGAGATGTATTTGGGGGTGGGTGCTGTGATCAAAAACTCTTAAGGGGATGTGGTGGTGGCTCTTTCTAAGCTGGTTGTTTTTTGGTGGAGGTTTGTGCAGCGATTGCTCTGTGTGAAAGTTTGGAATTGGCTAGGCAACATGGTCTGACTGTTGTTACTACTGAAATAAATGCGGCTACTGTAGCTGCGAATGTTAAGCAATCAAAGCCTTCTTATTGTGTTGCTAGCTTTGTTTTCGATGATATTGTAAGCTTTTGTAAGTATGTCGGAATTGATGAATGTCAGGCTATTTCCAAGTGTGGGAACGGTATGGCCCATAATCTCGCTTCTTTAGCTGTCTCTTCTTTAAGAGACCGTGTTGTAAGAAAAAATAACCGTTTTGAAAATAAATGTATTTACGGAACTTTTAAAAAAAAATTCAAAACATCACCGGATCGTATTCTAAACGTAATGCAAATTGAATTAATTTAGAGATTACCTTTGTAGTTTAGTCTTCGCAAATCTTCCGCACTTAGCACAAGATCGAATATCTAGGAGTGTGGGCTCATTTTTATTTGATTCAATGTGTAAATCCACCTATAAGACATAAAGAGAAAGATTAAAAGCTCTAATCGAATTTGAAACTTACAACTTACTTTCAAGCTTGTGTCAACACCAATGAGAATGAAAAGGTTGGTGTAATTCTATTATTTCTCTTAATCCACCTATTTATGGGTTTAAAAAGGAATAATTTGTTTTATCATAGGATATCAGAATCACAAATCCTATTACGATTTAGTAAATCTAATCTTATTAGATGTCTTTTCCTTTTTTATTTTATTTTATTTATTTTTCCATCAAAATTCTATCTTGATTTATTTTTCATTCCTGATGGGAAATAAAATAAAAGAAGTAAGATGGGTCTTTGTCTTGGAACCCAACATTTGAGCCTAACAGGTTTCTTTTAGATGATCCAATTTAACTTGTGAAGTTTGAGGATTCACAGGTTATTTTAATTACAAGCTCCAATATATTTGGCCTAAGTACCAATTAACTCATAATTAATTGAGCCCAAATATATTAATTTCAGTTTAGTCCACTAAAAAACTGAAATTGCACTCTTGAATTAAAATAAAATATATTAAATATTTTTACCTTAGCAATTGTGTGAAATATGTATCCTCATGTAAAATGCCAATAATTAAAATGCCTTTTGACTGTTGCATTATTAATTATTTTTATTCCTTAGTACTATCCTTATGTCTAATGGATAATTTTGATTTATCATAAATTATAATTCAATAACTCTTTATTGAATACTCAATATCAAGATTTATTATCCAAGTTCTCGCGAGACCCATAAGGTGGTATTTACTCTTATTTGATTATAAGAGTCATGATGTTCATATCTATAAATATATGTCCGCTTTGACATATGAATCAATAACGTCAAACTATTGGGATTAAACCGTTATTCTGTGGTCGTACCCATTAATAGCTCAGATGTTATAACTCATAATACATATGGTATATTATTTATTTAAGGATTAAGATATATATTTCAATTGCTCTATTGTGAACGTATTATTCTATTAATGGTAAAATCGAAATATACTATTTACTTGATCCGTTCAATACATCATATGTACTAGGTCTTTTGTTTAAAGTCTTTCACTTGATGATTTTAGACTCATCACTTCCTAATTGAAAACAAAAAACCCACAACTTTAATCAAGATATCAAGATATGGTGTTCAACATGTACCTTAAGTTGTGAATATTTTTAGACTAAATAAAGAATTATGTCTACAATATATAAGCTTCTTTATGTGAATAATTCTTTATGTTTCTTTTAATCTTGAATCCTTAGAATATTTTGATTTTGACGTATATAATAAACGATTTATACATGCTACATAATTTATTTATAAACAAAAGACTTTTATTGATATCAAATGATTTGTTATAGAAAAGCCGTTGATTTATGGCATACTTCTTAACACATGTGTGGCAAGGCTCTTGTCTGATTAGTTTGTTTTCTGGTTGCTAGAATTAGTTTCCTTTTTTGTTTAAAAAAGAATACCGAGAGATTGATTTTCATATAAAATAAATAAAATATAAATACTCAATTCAAATAAATTTTTAATTTTATTAAAAAGTTTATTATTTTATTTTTGAAGATTAATTGTATTACAATAGTTAATTTGTAATTTGTACGCAAATAAGTAAATATTGGTTCCGGTAAAAATATCAGAGTCCAAATTTACGGAAATTTCAACATAAATATTGGAGATGTTGCCGATAGTTAAAAATATTAGAGATATTTGACAATATTTTTTATATTGATCCCTCCAAAATATAGAAAACATTGGAAAATATTCGGTAATAAACTATAATTAGTTCATAAATGAGGTATTCAAAAACAAATATCCCTCCAAATAAAAACACAGAAAATCGTCTGTGCTTTTTTATTCACAGTAATGGAAGTGAAGTTGAGCCACAGACGACCTTCTCTGGCTTTCTCGAACCAAAAAACAACTTTTCCTCCTCACAGGTTCTCTCTCCTCTACTTTCTAGTTTCTTCACTGTAAATTCTCTTCATTTCTCTAAAAAAAAAATCCTTTTTTTTTTCTTTGTTTGTTTCCATTTCAAGAGGCATTGTAGTGGCCCTTCAAAGGTACATCATCATCTGCGATTCTTTTTACCATTTTTTTTTGTTTCTTTGATTGAGTGAACAAGTGGGAAAATTTTGATTTTTTTTTTCCTTGTGAACAGAATTGAAGACTTAAAATTCATGTAGTGTCAAACGGTCAAAACCCTTCAAAAAACTTGCTGGTTTATGAGGTCAAAGAGTAAGAATTATATAATATATTTAATCATGATAGTACCCAGATGCATTTGAACGATTTCCATTTTCTGGGAAGGTTTTAAATGGGGATGATTTGCTGAATGCAGAGGTGAGACTTTGACTTCAATTTCGAAGCAGCACAGAGTTTCTGTGAATTCTAATTTAGAGGAGAATACAAGTATTGTGTAGATGTTGATTTGGTAATCCAAGGGCAGCAACTTAAGATTCCCTCTTCAGCTGCGGAAGAAATCCGAGCAGTGAGCAAAATTACATGATCATTATGTATAGTATTCTGGTTGGAATGGTCAGAATTGCTTTTAAATTTAATTCCACAATAGAAATAAGAGCTTTTGAAGATAAAAGAAAATTGCGATTCAGATTTCTCCAATTAAACAGTGTTCTTTGGATCGAAATATTACTTATAAGTACAATTGGAAAAGTGTTTCTTCTTTTTAATAAAGTGCAAGTGCAATTTTTTTCAACAAAAATCTAACCAGAGATGAATACGAACAGAACAATGTATATTTATATACTTATATATATGATTTGCGTCTCATAAGTCTTGAAATTGGGTCCGCGAGGTGATTGTATAGAGCCTTCTATCTTGTTACAGCTTGAGATTTAAGCCTTATTGATGTTTCAAATCATGCAAACGTTTCACTTTCAGACGAAGTTTGGCGATAGGTAAAATAAATAAAATGCTTGTGGTTCGGCGATTTTTTTGACAAATTGAATGTTTTGTGGAATGCAGACCCTGTGCTGTTTGGTTTCATAATTGACATTCCTGTCACTCGACTAATTGAGTGGCCTCATGCTTGAACATCTATTAATTTCATACTAGAATTTCTGAATTATTTTTGGCTTCTGTTTTAATGTCTCACAATTACTCACAATTACTCTGCTATGATCTATTCCAGACTGAGAAGAACAGGCTATCTATCTCTGATCTACGACTACGTGGGACTCATCGGCGATCCCTGAAAATGTACTATTCCACACAAATCACCCATAGTTTGCCACATGTAAGCAGATATTTAGTGCATTTCCAGCATTGCCTTTGGTAATTTGATTCTCATTTTATTATTGAATTTCCTTGTATCTTAAAAGTTCACCAATAATAGTGATTTCGCCAGGCTTATCCCTTCTTTTATCAGGCCAAACCAACTGGTTATCTTCTAGTTCTCGTTCCCCTTACAGTATTTTGCATCAGATGCATGATTGGTGCGTTTCACACTAGAGTTGCTGGAAATATGCGGAACCAGGCTGTTAATGAATCTAGGGGACACCTTCATCACCTCAAAAGTATGCGGTGGAAATCTGCTCTCAGTGACATAACAGAAGCTGATACATTGGATTCTGATTCAATGTATGTAAACATATGGATGTTGCTCAATGCAGCTCATACTAATTTTCCTCCCTTTGCAATCGTTTGACAACCAAACAGTTATAAGTTATGATCACAAATCAAATTTCTTGGTTGATTTCATTCTTAAGAGCCAACTTCTTAAAAGATGAAGAGAAATCGGTTTGGCTGACCATGCTGCTTAATTATTGAACTGCTTTTGCAGGATCCATCTGAAGATCAAGCTCAAACTTCCTTTGAAGACATGTCTCGTGCTACAGAAAACTTGAACGAGATTAAGAGAAATTCTTATCAGAATGTGGAATGAGTGAATAGGGGATACTATCGCATAGGTTCTCCCGAATAAAGCATTGAAGTGAAACATTGATAGATGCACTGCTATGACAATTTTGAATCGATTTCTCTCTCTTTCCCCCACTTAGTAAATATTGTTCCAGCAAGTGTAATGTAAATTGTATCAGGGTAGAATGTATTATTAGATCTTCTTGGTTAATTGGGGGAGTTTACCTTCTGTCAGTTCAACTGTTAAAAAGCAGTTCTGTGCAGTTCCTTTTTGATGAACCATTTTTAATTGGATTGTATCGTAAAAAGAATAATGCTAAACATCCAACCTACAATCTCATCATTTTCATCCCAACACACGTGACAGTTGATATGTCATTTGGTAAATGGACACATATTAATTGATACTTATCTCTCTAACCCATGTATTCACTCACCAATTAATGTTTATCCACTTACCAAGTGACACCTCAGCTGCCACATGTGTTGGGATGAAAATAGTGAGATTGTAGGTGGAATGTGTAGAATTACTGTTGTAAAAAATAGAGTTGCAAAATTACAATTGAAAATTTGCTGTGCAACATTAGGTACTCTTCTTCTTTTGCTTTGTTTTTGCAGCGGTACCTATTTATATACAAACCAAAAGTCACGAGTTTCAATACTTAAACTGGGGTTTAATTTTCACAGCAAGATTAAATTATGATCATTAGAGAATAAAAAAATGATGTCAAAATACTCTTAAAAATGTGACAATCCAAATACAGTCAAAAATACCACAATATATATATATATATGCATTGTTGCTAAATCCTTTCTTCAATGCAGGCGACGGGCTCTTTCTTCCTGCCTTAACCCAAGTGATTTCTGTGCATTGGCTATACCTTCAGGATCTGAAATATATGTCACAACCCTGTTATTCCAAATAAACAAAAGATGTGGAAAAACGGATGAACAGTCATGATTTCAATTAGACTTTTCGATTCCCAATGAAGCTCAGTGAAATTAAACTTACCAAGGAACTGCGTGAAAATCCGTGTGGAGTTGCAAGAAATGTTGTAAGCCATGGTGGGAGGAAGAGGTTTCACAACGGTGTCTATGCTTAATACTCGTTGGAGAACCTGTATGAACAAGGATGAATTGAACTTCAACTCAACCAAATAAGCAAACTTTTATAAGTGGGAGTCCACGAAAAAGGTATTAATTAAAAACATGAATATTAAGCAATGAAGAAAACAATGATCATACTCAAGTACCGAAGAAAAAAAAAATGGAAAGAGGGTTGCAAATAGTATATCAACTAAAATCTTAATTAGATGGTATTGAAACCATTATGATTTTTTTTTTTTGAAAGGAATGAGACTATTATGAGTTTTGACAACAGCAATAGTACCAAATAATATATAATAACTCCTAACGAAGTGTCTTCACTCATTGAAAATTTGGGCTAATTATTTTGAAGTTTTTAACACTTATGTGTGATTTTTATTGAGTATCACAGTGAAGAGCGGAAGTGTTAATGGCAATTAACTTAAGAGTTAAGACACTGAGGGAACCAAAATCCGTTCATACTTTTGACCCTCTACCACTCATTTAAAATGAATTACAGGCACACCATAAGACTTTGCAGAACATTAAATTGCTAAAGAAACCCTAATAAAATACTCAGGAAATGGTATATTCAGCTAGACTTGAAACGTGTTATATTGTATGTTGTCAAAATATGACGCCAACTCACAACATCACAAACCCTATGACTCTGCAGAACATTAGATTCCTAAAGAAACTCTAATAAAATACTCAGGAAAATATTCAACTAGACTTGAAACGTGTTAAATTGTATGTTGTCAAAATATGATGCCAACTCACAGCATCACAAACCTGATTGCCAAACACATATGACCAATATACTTCAACATGTGGTAAAACCGATGTGTGAACATCCCTTTATTTTTCTTTATCACTAATGCTAGACAATCCAAATGATGAAGTAAATGATTTGTCTTTATCATATCATTCACCACATCATCTCGTGATTTGTGTGGTGAGAACAACTCACCTGACAAAATATTTGAGTTGAATTTTGGATTAATTTTTTGGGTTGTATAGTATTACTTTTTTTTATACCCGGAAACCTCCCAACTTGCTTGGAAACTCTTGGCTTGGAAACTATTGGCAAATCCTACAACTTTGGTAATAAAAAAAAAAAAACCATGGGCTACGTAACATATGTGACCTCCAAGGAATCTGAAGAACATGACCTATAATTTGGAACAAAAGGTTTACCATCATGAAGAACAATACTCTGATAACAAGCATAAGTTGCACACAGTCAACAAACCAAGCATCAAATCCAGTCTTTATTAGTCATTGCCAACAAAAAAATTATACAAATATCACTGAAAAACAAGCCTCACTAAAATATTGAACATTGACATGGCTTTGCTGCACCCATCCTGATAGAACAAATGCAGGAGTAACAGCTATTTTTTGTTATCACAATTTAATAAAATCAGAAATTTCGAATATTACCCGGTTACACTCATGTTACAATATTCATCAACACAGTTCTACTAAAACAAGGGTTGTATTTCCTAGTAACTTAAAAATGTGTTGGAAGTGCTTTCTAATATAGCACTTATCAAGTGCTTTTTTTTTCAACCAATACTTGGCATGAGTACTTCATATATATTTAAAAAAAAAAAAAAAAAAAAAAAAAAAAAAAAACTGATTTTTCATTTTTTTAAATTCGAATCTAAACCAAACACTGCAAAATTCGCATAAAAGTGCTTTCATCAAATTAAAAGCATTTCTAATTATACTGAAGAATGCACCAAAAATAAATTAAATTTCATGACTAACTTAAAAATTAAAGAATTCAAACACAATTACGCATCTCACATAACAAAGCTAAGTATAATTAAAATAATAAACAGTAAAAACTAACCGGGGAGTTTCGCAGGGGGTCAATTTGAAGGATTCTCGTATTTAGAGGACTTGTTCTTGCGAGGGACGTGAACCGGCCTCGCTCGTCACTTTCAGCTTGTGCGATTCATCGTCTTCTTCGCCTTCCCCATTCTCGCTATTTGCTGCTCGTCGGCTGAATTGTCCACTCCTCTTTTTATATCCTTTTCTTTTTCTTTAACCATTGGTGTCAGGGGTAGTTTCGTCGTTTTAGTCATTTTAAAAAGTCTCAAGTCTCAACACGACCCGCAGGCGCAGGGGGGAGGTGAGATTAAATACCGTTTAGGGTTTATATATAATCTAATAATACGGAGTATCCATATTAAGCTTCTTCTCCGAAAAACAATGAAGTTCGCGGTAAAAGCGGTGACCGGTGGCAGAGCTCGGGTAGGTATGCTCCATCTGGGCCCGAACCCGATAGAGACACCTGCTCTTCTTCTATCGACCCGAAAAGGCCTGCCCGTTTTTATCTCCCCTGACCTCCTCCCTTGTCTTCCTCGTCCGGATTCTCATCTTCTCCAGTTTAGCCCTCTTCATTTGTGAGTATGGAATAGCGTTAATGTTAAAGACTTGAATTGGATTGAATTTGGCTTAGTGCAATTGTGATGTTATTTCAATTTTTTCATCCGTAGTTTGGATGGCCCTTGTCCGAAAACGATATCAAGTATCGGGGGACTGCACCAGATGCTTGGTTTGCATGAATATGGATTTGTAGCTGTAGCAAGGGATTCTGTTCAGTCCCTTCCAGAATTTGATAGCACTAACAAATTTGGAGCATCTTTTGAGACTCCTTGTGGTCGCCGTTTGGTACATTGAATTTTGCTTTCGCTTTCTCAATATATTATACACTTTCCTTTTCTTTATGTGTTAGTTTTGTACTTGCAGGTTAAACCTGTAGAGTACATGGAAATGATTTCTTCCATGAGGCCAAACTTATGGGCTACTTTGGCCGATGAGGTGCCTGCATGGGTATCTGATAAAAGGAACAAGACCTCAGTGGATCGAACTGTGAAATGGCTCGATGAATGCCTTACATTGAGTCCGGTAAATTAGTTTAGTTCATGCTTCTACTTTCTAGCATTATTGACCCAAAACATGTGGCAAAACTCGAGTGTTGGTTTAGGCAGGTGGAGCTGTTTTTGGATCCATTGTTGGTGGATCTAACATTGAGGAACGGCAGCGATGTGCCCAAGAGGTAGCCAAGAGAAATGTATCAGGTAACCCTTGTTTATGTCAACAGAGCAGTATCAATATCAATCAAATCTTCAAATCTCATATAATTCATGCAGGCTACTGGATTGGAGGCTTTGGGCTTGCAGAGAGCATGGATGACCGCCCTCCTCTCCTAAATGCTGTTACTGTTAGTCACTTTTCCCTTTATTTGAATTTTGATCTATAAATTGCTTTACTTGTCCATATTATCACTGAATAATAGACAACTTAGATTTCGTATTTGGTATCTTTTAGATTTTGGGAGCATATCAAGTAATTCTTATGTGTCGTGTGATAGTCCTTAACGGTGACAAGATATCTTTCAAACATTGAAACATATTACATTTTCCTTCATTTCTGTGCTCTAATGGTGCTGTCAAATGCTCAGGATAATTTACCAGAGGAAAGGCCACGCCTGATATGCGGGCTTGGACTACCAGGTATTGCATTTACAACTTTCATATTTTGAGTTTTTATTGGTCTATTTGTTACCCGGTAAACATGCCAATTCTATATTGTGCATTCTCGTGTGTGGATATAGAAAATGTTATTGGTTTGAATGTGTGTTTTTCTCAAGGTGATTTTAGACTCATACATCTCTGCAAATGCATTTGTTTTGTCATCTTACAGAGGAGGTCTTGCAAGGCATTGCTGCAGGAGTGGACCTTTTTGACTCGGCGTATGTAGTCCTTTATCCTATGTCATTTTTTCCGAGCTTTACCCATGTGGAGATGTCATTAAAAATCTATAGATTTCATGATTGTTTTGCAGTTACATTTACCATCTTACATTAGGAGGCTTTGCACTTATCTTTCCACTGGACGGAATGGAGGAGAATATGAATGATATTCAAACCAGCGATATAGGAAGCGACGGTACAAAAATTAATCTAAGAGCTACAATGTACAGGTAAATGATAAGATTGCTTCATCTAAAGATGTTCTCTGTATCAAGGTTCGTTAAAGATATTCGTCTTTCCAGGAAAGATACAACACCAATCGTTGAAGGCTGTAGTTGCTATACATGCCAGAACCATACAAAAGGGTACATCAATCATCTTCTCAATGTTCACGAAATGCTGGCTCAGATTCTACTTGAAATGTACTACTTTTCTTCACCCTATACTAATTGCAATGATGTATATATAAAACTAAGCGGACGTTTATCGTGATTTTGCAGACATAATACTCACCATTATCTGGGGCTCTTCCAATCAATCAGATATGCGATAAAGGAAGGCAAATTCGAAGAATTTCAGAACAAGTTTGTTCAGAGCAGGAGATCATCTTGCATTTTGGAATAAATTTAAAAGTTTTCCTTCAAAAATTGATGCATTTACCTCCAAAATATTTAATTGTTTCAGTTTTACTATATAAATTTAAATTCTGGTTTCGTTCTTGGCAGTTGGTGTTACTTGGCAGTTGGTGTTACATGTTGAATGAGTTGTCCTCACAAAATTGTTAGTTTTAAAAAAATGTAAAACAACATTTTCAACTGTTTATTTTTTTAAAAAAAAACTTTAAATTAATTTAACGATGTATTTACAATTAACTACTGTGGTAGCCAAAATCTGTCATATGGTCCAGGTCTTGATCCAAATATATTAATCAGGCCCAAATCCATTATAGGAGCCCAATCCACTCATCAGATTTGACAAAGTCATCATTGACCAAGTCAGCTGGCTGTTATCATTTGATAACCAACAAACTTGAATTTCACTCAATCTCAAACTGTCAAATCCCATAAAATCAGAACATGATCTCTGGGATTTGATTCTCCTAAAAGAAAGAAACAAACCTTCAATTGAAGGACTCTCCCTAGCTATAAATAAAAGGCTCGCTCTCCATTCAAAGGGGACAATCTTTTCACACCTTCACTTAGAAAAGGAGATAAAATATGTACTCTGCCTCAAATTTCAACTACAGCTCCCACTCATATAAAAAATGATGGGACTACAATCCCACTCACACGCCAACTCTCACTTTCTCCTCACCAATTGACTATTGACATATACACTTCAAACCAAGGATTCTACAAGTCTGATGCCATCAAGTTCAAATCAAGGGCTCTACGTCCTAACAATTCGCTCAGCCCAAGCGAACATAAGGCTATTCGAACGACACCACCCAGGACTCGACGTTTAAGAGTCCCCAAATGGACCACCCAAACTCCGTGTTCTCTCTTGTTTTGCAGAATTGTCAGTGCCTTCCGCTCTACCAAATTCAACTGTGGGCTTTTGGGGTCTACAACTACTGCATTTTTAATGCCATTTATTCTTACTTAATATTGAGATCACATTATTCATTAAATAAATAGATAAAAACATTTTTTTGGGCCGTCTTAAGAATAGTTTTTGTGCCATCTAAATTTATATATTTTATTAATAAAATTGTTAATTTTTAAAATAGTTTTTGAACAATATTATCTTTTAGGACAAAATAAATTAGATAAATAAATTAGATAAATGCACACCCCTAAAGAAGAATATAAGATTTTTATTTTTAAATTAAAAACTAGAGAAATATATATCTTCATCTCCAATGTAATTATCTAAAATCAAATATTCATCCATTTTACAATCAATCACCATAAAACTTTCTTTTTTCTATTTTGCTTAACAAAAAATAGTTAGATAATTGCATTGAAAAGGTTTTTTCTACCTCATTATCTAACTATCCTATATGGTAACAAATTTGATGCTCTAATAGATTGTGATATAATCAACTATTCAGTCTATCATAATTCATACATATCAATAATGTTCACAGTTAATATATGATAAACCAACTTTAATCGAAAACAAGTCATGAAAGGTTTTATCGTCGGATGTTCATTTCTAATAATAATTAGAAAAACAAATGTTCATCCCAGGCAAGCAAAACACAGATCAATGGACAACATGTGTACAACCTACTTAGCTCAAGATTTCACAAAAAATTTCTATTTCAATCACCTAAACATTTCACTTTACAACAGGAAGTAAAGAGGGGTATTATATGAAATTAGCTATTAATTTGGAAATCCTTAAGCGGAAGGGCACATAACATGACAGATTTCGAAAATTATACCGTCACAGTGGGGGCTGAATACATCTGGAATAAGTACGATAAGATCTTCTTGTAGTCACCAAATTGAGTACCGGTGTTTGGATCAATCAAATAAGGTACCTGTAAAGTTCAGCAAGATTTCCACTTTAATTTGGTATATGATATAATGCTGAGACACCGGTTAAGGAGCTATAAAGTATAAACTGCTTGGAATTTGATAAAGAATGCAATAATACATCATATTTTCATTTGGTTTGAAACCAACCTCTTTGGATCCAGATGCATCGAGGAGTAACCTTGTCCGGGAAGACCCTTCTCCCACGTTGTGAAGGATGTACGGCAGCTCCAATTCGCATAATGCCTCACGCACAATTCGTGCATACTGAAAAGAAGGTATTTGAGGATGAAAAAAATTGTTATATAGGCACTTCATCTATAAAGAATTGTGAATCTTTGGTCACCCAATTATGTGTAAATGAGGGCCAATGTGACCAGATTAGAAAAAGACAATCTTGTTCAATTTATATTATTTTTTCCATTGGAATTTCAAGAGAACTAATTTAAACGCATACTGAAATTTCAATTCCATGATGTATTTATATAAAAAAAAAATAAAAAAAAAAAAGAATCATACAGGGAGAGTGGATATAAAGTGTATGAGAATCATCGAGACCATATCGGGAAACTAAAACCATTATCTCACCGAATTGTTCTCGTATGAGAAAAGTTCCAACTTTTTGGGTGGCGGATTTATCCTGGCCTTTTCCCATAATTTCATTCCTCTACCCGCTCGAAGAATTGTTGGCATCCATCCTGTGATCAAGGTGCTGCATAATGCAAGTGTTGAAGCAGTGGTCACTAATATAATATTATCCAATAAAACCCCTTTTCCATGACCAGCAGCACATGTTCGTGCCAACTACCGTTTTGTAATTCGTACTAAGAATTTATAAGGCTATAGGATATGACATTTTGGGAATAAAAGTTGAGCTATATTACCTTTCCAAGAGCCCCAATGAGGGATTTTTTCCTTTACCATATTGTTGAAATAAATAGTTCACGATATCACCTATATTAAAAAGAATGCCTGTTATACAGGATACAAAGCCTATAAAAGTTGGCCAGGAGAGCATCAAGACAAGATAAAGCTCTTTCATTGACAAAAGTAGATAGTTGAGGCATTTGTAAGCGGAAATAAGAGAAGAGAATGTCATTTCTGAAGGAATTATTAATCGTAAAGGTCACATTCAACACTGTGAAAATAAGCTTCATAACGTACCACTTTCATACATTGAAATACCAGTATTTGGGTCGATCAGGAAAGGAAACCTGCGTGGGAATATTCGTGAGTCGTGACTGTCCATATATGATTATTAGAACAAGGAAATCAAAGTTATTAGACCAGTGTCATTAGCACGTGTTATCATTAGTATTCTAACTTCAACATATATGATGACCTAATATGCATTACAGTTCGTCATTTGGCTTGTATAAAATTTTCCAAAGGGTGATGCCTTACAAATTAAGTGAGAAATAGCTTCATAAGATAAAATGTAAAGAATTAAATTGCTTACTGCTCTTTCCCACCGAACTTTCTGACCATTTCCCTATGTCTAACTGAACCTTTTGGACAAGGATAAACCTGCCACACATCCAAGAAGCTGACTTCAGAAAACTAAATGGCAATTGAGCATAAGTAATATGGAGATAATAATCCATCTAATTTGCTGTTTTTGACAAGGAATTTTAAAGGAGAACATTTTTGCCACCAGAAGCGGGAAGATTTATTGCATGAACAAAGTACAAGTGCAGAGCATAATTAATTACAGATCAAAAGAAATGTAACAGCTCAAAACTCCAACAATTCAAAAAGAAGAAGCACATTTGCTATTACATTAGCACTAGCAGAGTCCCTTTCTTACCTCTACAGAAAGATCTAGCTCAGTTATGGCCTCTCGAACTCTCCGACAGAAGGGACATGCCTCTGTGGACAAAATATATCAGGAATTTTTTACTTGGGAAAAGTTACAATCCCTCATCTAAAATATGACATATACATTGTGATAATAAATTACCACTTGGTGTATATACTCGATCTGAAGTATTTAAGTGTTAGAAAAATTGCAGTATATTACATGTCTTGGCCAGTCAAATAAGTTGTGTCATTGTCTTACCCACAATCGTATGGTCTAAATCATATTGCAATATATTCTCCATGTTCAAAACTAAAAACAGTAAATTTCAAAAAAAAAATTAAATAATAATAATAATAATAATAGCAGCAGCTTTATGTTTTATGTTTTATGTCTGTCACGACAGTTGTAATGAGTATCGTAAAGTTCGGAAGAAGCTTTACCAAATTCAAAGAGTTGCAAGCGCATGAGAGAATCTGAATTAACCATCTCTTGGTTATACAAACCCTCTGATAAAGATCTCGATCCCCACGGAAGTCTTGCCAAGGTAGACAAAGAAGATGTTGCCACCTACTATTTAGCAGCAAAAAAAAAAACAGAGGTATTGGGATCTGCTAGTAGGTAAGATTGTTCAGAAAATAGAACCTCTCTAAAGCAAATACACATGTAGTTGCTGTTGTTTGAACTATAAAGACCCCAAAGATCTTCTAGGTTTTGTTTGTACTCTTCTGCCCATAAAAAACTACCTGTAAAAAAGAAATACCTCCAGAGTGTAATTTCGTTCACGAGAAGGATCTCCTCCCTGCAAAAAACAAGACAAACTCACTAGTAAGTGAAGGATAAAAGTTACCATAATGTGATCATAAAAAATTAATCAATGAATTCAACAAGTAGGAATATCAAATATGAAAGCAACAAGAGATATTCAAAACAGTTGCAACCATATCTATTATAATGGAAATATAGACTATCAACCAACATCAGACATAACAAGACAATAACAGATTCAGAAACAAATACAAATTCAATCACGTGTGGGGACTTGGCCCACACTTGAATCCAAGACTCCCGGGTAAAATCAGGCTCTAGCCTGATATCATTTTAGTAAGCATCAGACCTAAAAGCTTAAACTAATACGAAAGGGCCTAACAATAGTATTTAAGCACCGACTAGAACCGATCAATCAAAGTACAATTTAAAGCAGAATGAATGTGCTTATGTGCATTAAGGTATGAGAAACAATGATAGTTGAATAAACCTATGCCTTGTATAATTGACAATTTGAAGAAAGCTAACAGTAGCATGATAGTAGATGTCCACAAAGATATTCATACCAAACATATGTTCAACGATCTAAAAGGACTAAATTATTGATTTCTTAATTTGATTAATCTGAAATATATCACAGAATTTCTTGGACCAAGTCAATTTTTCATCATTATTCATATCATTTGTGAGCTCCAAACTAATTTATCATTGCATGAAAATAGAACTGAAATGAAATTGATGGACTTACAGAGAAGAGGTTGAGCAAAGGACAAAGAACAGACAAGAAGTTAGTTGGAGCACTGGAACTTGAAACATCTTCTGGGCTGGTAGCAGATTTCACATGGGATCTGTTTCTGGGAAAAACCCAGTTTCTGTTTCCCGAGAATCTTTGAGAAAATGGAGAGAAACTGTGAGAACACGCCAGAGATAACAATGACATTGCTTTCTGTTTGTGTGGAAGTACTTTTGCCCCTTGAAACAGTTTTAAAAAGTGAAATTTGTTTGGTTGAGAATCCGATTTTACCCCTAACAATTGAAAATAATTTTAAGGTTGAACTGGGTTTGACTTTTGATGGCCGGGTACAAATCGAAACTTAGAAAAATAGAAAATGAAGGACATCAGTATCACTACTGATTAATTATACTCACAAGCAGTGTTCCGATTAATCGCCCACTAGTTGCTAGGCGGTATTCAGCTGCGGTGAAAACAGGCTAATTAAAGCCGTATCAGCCTAATTAAAGCCGTATTAGATGGAGGGTGACTAGTTGCCCTAAGCGGTCTCTATGGAGTTAAAGTCATTGACTCCGTTGAGACCTATTTTTTGTAGGCGGTCTCAACGTCATTGACTCCAATGAGACCTATTTTAAAAAAGGGGTGAATTCATTAATAGCCAACAAATTTATGGATTTATTGTTTTTAGCCACATATATAAATTTTCTTGTTGTTATCACTTTTGACCCATTTTGGACATGTTTGCCCTCACTTGAATTGAAATTAAAAATAAATAAATAAACGTGTTGTTGCTTTAGTTAGGGTTTCGGTTTCCAGAAAGAGAAAGAGAGAGAAGAGAAAAAGAAAAAGAGACCAGAGCATCGCCACCCTCTTGCCGTCGACGCCGCCACCTGCAGCGATCTTCCTTCCAATCCCGTCAACATCGCACTATGCCTTGGCCGTTTTTCTCTCGTTGACGACTTCGCTTGGAGCCCGTCAACGCCTCAGCGTGTTCTGTATTCAAACGGCAAACTACTTTTCGACCTTCAGGTGAGTTCTTACATAATACAATAGTTAATCACTTTTACATATATTTATCATTCATAAAAATAAGTTTTCTTTTATTTAAAATAATAATAATTGTTGTGTTGGATTTGGTGGGTTTTGATTCGTTTTATGCTTTGGTGTATAAATTAACGTGAATAGGTGTTTGAGATTTGTTTTCTTTTGGCTTAGCTTCTCTTCCATTCAAGCGTTAAGTGATTTTTAGTCATATTATCAATAATGATAATTTTTTGTTTATTTAGTTGTTGGCTTTTTTTCCCTCTGTTTATTTGCTAAGTTTTTCTTACAATTCTGAAGATTATAATTCTTTGTTCTTCATAAATTTAACTAGCTTTTAAGTTTTTGTAATCTAGGTACCCTACTCTTAAGTTACTCAATTTATTTAATATTAAGTGTTGCATATACTTTTCAATTGTTTTTAAATTTTATACATGTTCTTTTGGTTCTTCTTCCATTTTACATTCGTGATGTGAGTTGGACTCTTTAGCATTTGAGGTTAGTGATTTCAAACTTTTTTGGACTTCAATTTGATATTCTGTTGTTTTTACATGTTTGCTTTGTTAGATATTGTGTTTTTTTTGTAGTATTTAGGATATTGTGTTATTTGACAGTAGTTAGGATATTGTTTGTATCAAATGTGGGTTGCAGAGAATTTCATTTGATCAATTCGTGATAAAGTCGGATCAGATTTCTCAGGAGTAGCAATTGATATGGTGTAAATGAATTGCAAATTGAAGCTGGTTTCGATATAGTGTATCAAAATATAGTGTAATTAGTAATACATATACAAGAGACAGAGAGTTATAGAGGATTCTTCAATTAGAGTTGTCTTTGGTTGTAGTAGTTGAATCTGAAGATGAATTTTAATTTATGTGTCCAGAAATAACTTCTGTCCATTCAACATCATCGCCATCAGCTTAGCCCTATGTATATCCATAGCTTAGTCCATTCACTTATTATAGGCATGTGACTTGAATTGGATTTACTCTTCTCTGTTGCATCAATATTTTGTATTTACTTTTTTTTTAACCGCCAGTGCTCTAGTTTATGATTTTTTTAACAAGAATCGGGTGGTGCATTGCATATTTGCTCAATGCTGTTTGTTTTTGTGTGAATGGTCAGTATACCACCAAAAGCAGCACTATGTTACTGGCTTTCTAATGGTGAATCAGAACTTTGGTTTCACTTTTAGGCTGTCAACTACATTAACTAAATATGCAATGCACCACCCGATACTTGTTATTGTTCTACTAGTTCAATGTTATTTCAATGTTATGCATCTTGCAAAATGTGTTCTGAAAATATTTATAGGTGTTTTGATAAGTTTCTACTGGATTGTTTTGAATACTCAGAAGAGTGTAATGCTGATTTTAAATTTATATATGTCATCATATTATTCGTATATGGATGTGTTTTCCATCCGACATTTTACATACGGTAACTCCAAGCGGGTCATTTTGTTGGTGACTGCATCTTGAGTTCAATGACCGTTGTTTTGGAAATTATCCTTTTGGTTTTAGGCTTCTAATTTAAGAGAAATATATAGTGTCAAGCAAACTTCTCTTGTTCACTTTCAATATCTTTATCGCTTACTGTAATTGTATATGTTCTATTGTCTGGTTTAAACATTGAGTTGCCGCAGGGTACCAGGACTGATAAGACCGAGGTTGCTTGGGATGACTTGGGTATAGCTTAGTAAAGGAGCTGCTGGTCTAATGGTGTGCTTAACGCATAGTTTGAAAGGTGACTACTGCTGAACTACTAATATGAGTCCTTACAAATTCTTCAATGATTAAGCTGTCGGCTGCCTCTAGAGCCACCAAGAAAACTTGTGCACCCCAAGCATGAGAGCTGGTGGAGAGAAAACAGATTCGAAACGAGGCACAGAGGTGAAGAAGACATGGTCTTGTATTGCCAAATGACTTGATTATTATTATTATTTGCTGTAGTTGACATTAACCTTGGACATATGTTCCTAATATACGTATAATTTTTGCTTAAGTTGTGGTGTCTTCATTTGACAATACGTCGAGATGTTGATGCGTTATCGTTGTTTTTAGGGATAGGGAACCAAAAACGTCCTCGGGTTTATGGATGATATGGCACTAGAAATTTTTGTAAACAATGTACCGGTAGATTGATAACTTTGTATGAACTTGTGGTTTTTGATAACTTCTAGCATGTAACTTCAAATTGCACTGGCATGTAACTTCAAATTGCACTGGCATGTAACTTCAAATTGCACTGGCATGTAACTTCAAAATGTACTAACATGTAACTTCTAACATGTAACAATACTGGAATGTCTTTCAAGTGTGAAAATGAATTGTAACTGGCATGTAACTTTAAATTGCACTGGCATGTAACTTCAAAATGCACTAACATGTAATAATACTGGAATGCACTAACATGTAACTTTTAGCATGTAACAATACTGGAATGTCTTTCAACTGTGAAAATGAATTGTAACTGGCATGTAACTTCAAATTGCATTGGCATGTAATTTCAAATTGCACTAACATGTAACTTCTAGCATGTAACAATACTAGAATGTCTTTCAACTGTGAAAATGAATTTTAATTGGCATGTAACTTCAAAATGCACTGGCATGTAACTTGCATCATGTAAAAATACTGGAATTTGTTTTCAGTCTTTAAACTGTTGAACACTGGCATGTAACTTGTAATTGCACTGGCATGTAACTTCAAAATGCACTGGCATGTAACTTGCATCATGTAAAAATACTGGAATTTGTTTTCAGTCTTTAAACTGTTATACACTGGCATGTAACTTGTAATTGCACTGGCATGTAACTTCAAAATGCACTGGCATGTAACTTGCATCATGTAAAAATACTGGAATTTGTTTTCAGTCTTTAAACTGTTGAACACTGGCATGTAACTTGTAATTGCACTGGCATGTAACTTCAAAATGCACTGGCATGTAACTTACATCATGTAAAAATACTGGAATTTGTTTTCAGTCTTTAAACTGTTGAACATTGCATGTAACTTGTAATTGCACTGGCATGTAACTTCAAAATGCACTAGCATGTAACTTCAAAATGCACTAGCATGTAAATTGCATCATGTAAAAATACTGGAATTTGTTTTCAGTCTTTAAACTGTTGAACACTGCATGTAACTTGTAATTGCACTGGCATGTAACTTCAAAATGCACTGGCATGTAACTTGCATCATGTAAAAATACTGGAATTTGTTTTCAGTCTTTAAACTGTTGAACACTGGCATGTAACTTGTAATTGCACTGGCATGTAACTTCAAAATGAACTGGCATGTAACTTGCATCATGTAAAAATACTGAAATTTGTTTTCAGTCTTTAAAAATACTGGCATGTAACTTCAGTCTTTAAAAATACTTGAATCATTGCTAGATCTTACTTAATAAAATCTAAAATACAAAATATAAGAATTATAACATCATTGCTAGATCTTCTAATCCGGACTTCAAATTGCTCCTTCAAAGCATACATATGCAATGTTCGCTTAAGATCTTTCTTGCATGGACCCACTTTGTCATACCACCCTCGTAACAATTGGTTGCCCAACTTCCACCATGATGGATGACCAATTTCTTTGCACCCATATTCCTACATGTCAAGTATTTACATGAAACATTTAAACTGGCTGGGAACTAACATGTAACAAAACAACAACTGATGGCATGTAACATGGGTACAAAAAATTACAACTATCATGTAACTTAGAAATACACTAGCATGTAACTTACAAATACACTAGCATGTAACTTACAAATACACTAGCATGTAACCTGGGAACAAAATATCACAGTAGTAGGTTTCGCTCTAAACTTACAAATACACTAGCATGTAACTTACAAATACACTATCATGTAACTTACAAATACACTAGCATGTAACTTGGGAACAAAATATCACAGCAACTAGTTTCACTCTAAATTGAAACTGATCTCTTTATCTTCATATCAAACATAATGATCCTTGTAAAAAATAAGTGGGTAAGAGATACATACCGTTGAAAAACGTTGTTTGGCTTCGGATGGTGGTGTCTTTGCCCAGAAATTTCAGCTTCGGATGGTGGTGTCTTTGCCCAGAAATTTCAGCTTCGAATGGTGGTGTCTTTGCCCAGAAATTTCAGCTTCTTGCCCACAAAATTTCAGCTTCTTGCCCAGAATATTTCGTTGACACTTCGTCTTACCAAGATTGAAGATTTTGTAAGACCGAGATTGAAGATTTCAACAGTTAAAGATTTCGTGAGAGAGAGAGAGAGAGATCTGAAAAATTTCGTGATAGAGAGAGAGAGAGCTCACAATTTCGTGAGAGAGAGGGAGAGTTTTGGGTGGAAAACATATTGGAGGGATTCGGAAATAAGAGAAATTATTTTTGGGGGGAAATATTGAAGGAAGTAAAGACAAAATAAGGCTATATTTGGAAGTTCATGCATAAAAATGATAAATATAATCAAAAATATATATTTGGCTAAAAACAATAAACTCATATATTTTATGAGTATTTCTTGCAATTTCCTCTTTAAAAAATATATATTATTAAATGGTGTTGTTTTACTCCCCAAAACGGTGTTGTTTTTGGCTTCTTTAATGAAGCCTGTTGACGATGATTCCTGGACTTACAGAACCGATTTATAAGCAAATAAAATAAGAATAGAACAAATAATAAAGAGACCGGTTTTACGTGGTAAAACTTCGGTAACGGAGAAACATCCACGGGTTGCAGCTTGATGGCGAAGAAACAAATTCACTATGAAATCAAGTGATTACACCCTCTGATCTCTCTTTCACTGCTATTAATTGATTATATCCCATTACAGTGAATACATGGCCGTATTTATATCGTATTCTCTAAGGTTTTCTGGCTCTTGACGTACAAGCAGTGGACTTATTAATAGAATTCTGCTGAAACTCGGATATTGCAGAATGATTAGGATTCTTTCCCGATTGGTGTCAAGTCCTTGCCTCATTGGGATTATGTATCTTTCAAAGAGAATGTGTTTGTTTCTTTTTCGGAGTAGATTTCTTATAGTTCAGCGAAACTAGAAATCTCTTTAACTGGATGAGGAAATCTCGGCGAACAGAGATCCTATATGAGCAAATCTCTTGCATATTCGGGTCTCTTGCCCGATTTGGCTTACTTAATGCGCAAACATCTGGCTTTATTGATGGATTATGGTGACGTAGCCAACTTGGATGACGTGTCTTAGGCTGTGAATAGTGGGTTGACTTTCGCCGACGTGGCATGGCTGGTCTTCCGCTATATCCGTTCTTTTCAGGATGACACGGCGCTCTAGCGAATTTCACATACAACAATACCCCCTTAAATATCTGAACCGAGTATCTCGTTTGATTTTGTATTCGACACTCATCCCAAGTAAACTATGTTCGTCGTGGCTATCGCTCATGCTAGCTGGTTCATACTCGATGAAAGGTATTTAAAAAGATTCTCCTTTAATGTATTCACTATCTTTATTAATGTAGTAATTATGGGATTTCCATTAATTTGAAATTTTAATGTCGTGTCTCAATTGCATCCACAAACATTCAATTGCTTTGATGATTAAATCCCTAAATGGTGACGTTTGGAAGCTCAAAGCTTTCCTGTCATGACACTTGTCCTCACATGAGTAGATGTGTTAAGCGTTTTTCAAGGAAACGTGACCTAATCTAATCCTCACGTTACTACCCACGTCCATCCATTTTCCCGTTTCTTCATTTTGTGATGCCACTAGGGTTTCATTCAAAAATCTTTCATGGATATTTAACCTTTTTATAAGTCTAGCTAAATTCATTTCTTGTTTTCTTCTCCTTTTGCAGATTCTTCAAACCGGAACTTCCACCCCCAAACCAGAATACTCAAGAAATCTAGGCTTTCATTGTATCCTTTGTTTCAAATCTCATATTGTCCTGTTGCGTGAATTTACCATCCTTTTCCTATAGTTTCTTTGATCGTCGTCTTTCTCAGATAAGTGATTTCTTTTGGTGAGTTTTCATGGATCTTACAACCAAGCACTACCATTTTTATCGCATAACGAGGGCAATTGAACTTAAGGACACTGCTGAAGTAGAATTGCTTGAAAGGCTAATGCGAGGCCGTGTCCCTTTTCAACCTCATTTTCTATATGTTGATGTTTCTTGTTTGAACACCATCGTTCTTCAAACTAACCCTTCTGTTTCTACTCACAACGGAACTGATCCAGCGATGGTTAAAACCAAATCAATCGGTACACACCCAAAGGCTATGGCTTCTAGCGTTGTGATGCTCCCTCGAGATGTTAGGGTTGGTCGCCAAATAAATGAATCCGACTTTGAAGCCGAGCATAAGGAATCTCGTATACAATTCTAGGTGAAACCAGCCTGTGCATACAACTACGAGCAGAACGTTGTTGGTGAAAGAGAGTTACGTTAGTACATTGGTAGATTTGACTTGGACCCAGATGTTGTTCAGTTCATTCCAGTTGAACATAGGGCTGTGTAGAATCCGCCGCCTGGGGCAGTGACTATCTATAGTGATATGCTGAGCTGTGGGATAACTCTTCCCCTTCAACCTTTTATCTTGTGCTTCATTGCAGAATCTTAGCTCTCTCTGTCTCAACTTACCCAGAATAGCTACATGATCCTGATGTGTTTATGGCCAGCATGGCAGAGATTAGGTTTACTTGCTCCAACCCCCCGTGAGATTAGACATTTTTACACTCTCAAACAGTCAGGCCAAGGTGGTGACAGTTAAGAAAAATGTCAAAGTTGCTACTGAGGAGAAGATGAAGGGCTTCATTTGGGGTTTCCCATTTTCGAACAAGTTTTGGAAAAACAACTGGTTCTTCACTGAACGTAACTGGGGATAAGTCGTTTCTTTCGGAGTGGAGGCCGGTTATAAAGATGCTGCCAGTCAAGCGGTGAGTGGAGTTACGCCACCGTAAGACTATGAGACCATGGAATATTAGGATGCCTCTGAGGAGGGAATCACTGAGGAAATTCCCCGAGTTGAAGTAAGGGGCAGGCCGGGCAACTCTAACGTTATCGGGAAGGGAAAAAGTAAGGTTGGAGATCCTCCTGACCCTTCTGCTAACCCATCTCCACAAGATGTTCCTTCTTTTATTATAGAGGAGGTTGAGGTCGAGGATCCCGCAATTGATCTCGACCCTAGTGGAAGACACTCGGCAAAAAGGAAAGCCACTAGTTGGCCCAAACAACCTGCTCCTAAAATTCAGTATGTGGTTACATATGTCGATTCCTCCTCGGATGGAGAGTATGCTGACATCTAAGAAGTTGTAGCCGATGCGCCGATTCCCCCCCTCCCCCACCCCTGAAGTTTCAAATTGAGCATGCTATGGTGGATCCTGCAAGCGTAGTCTCTGTTGGGGTTCCATTAAGGGAATCAAATGTTAAGGAAGTTTAACCTCCACCCCCAACTCATGGGCTACACTCTGGCCCAACAGTCGAGAGCCCTATTGTAGTAGAACTTGAAGTGGGCTTTTCTCCCAGTGCTATCCCGAAAGTAATTGTTGGCGCTGAGTCTCTTCCTTCTTTCGGGCTGCCACCTGGCTCAACTGGCCCGAGCACATTCTCGAATAGATCAGGTGGCCGACCATCCCTCTAGATATGTATAGAGCTACGGCCTATATGTAAGCCTACATCAGGGAGTATCAATAGAGCCGCTTTCAGAGTTGGCAGCGTACCTAGTCGGCTCAAAAATATGTATAATAGCTTTGTCTATGTAAGTTATTCCTCATTACACTTAAATTTGTTATCCTACTTCTTTCTTAATATTGAGTGTTTATGCAAATGGTCTCCGAATTGGCAGATGCCTATCGAACATGCCTTGCTCGGGAAGAGAGGATTAAGCACTTATAAGCACAACTCAAGGAGAGTGAAGAAGCTTGTGCTCGAGCTGAACGGGTTTGTCATGAAAGACTTGAGGTGAACCAGGAGTTTGTTGATAGATGCCTCGTGGCTCAGCTTGAAGCCGAGTAGAAGGCTTCTATCACCGAGGATGAGGCCAAATCCACCAAGGACCTTCTAGCTACTATACAAGAGTCCATGCTTCAGGCCAAACAGAAGGCTGAGGAAACCAAGTAAACTTATGAGCAGATTGCTGAGGACTTGAACCGCTAGGTAGTAACTATAGAAGCGTTATCAAAGGAAGCCAAGCTAGAGTTAGAAATTCATGTCATCGATCGCTTCAAGAGGTCTTCTGCTTATAATGCCCTCATTCTCAGGGAATTTCAACAAGGCATGGTCTCGGTTAGGGAATTCTTCAAAGTAAAGAACAGGGCAACTGACAAGGATAGGGATAACTGGAACATGTCAATCAGGAGGCATATGGACAAATCATTGGAGGCCCTTTAAGCTTAGATGATGGAATGGTGTGCATACTGTCGCAGTATGAACAAAGAGCAGCATCCCATACATCTCGAGGTTCCTTCCGAGAGCGCATTTTCTACTTTTCATGCAAGTTAGAAAAGTGGGATAAATGGCGTAGAGCCTGACGTTGGTCCGGTGGCAAGTAGAGATTACAACGCTTGGATGAGAGATGAGGTGGACGAGATATCTTGGCCATCGGATGCGAGCTTTCTGAGTGAGTATGAGATGGTGCTCGACAAGGGTGGCAAAAAGGGAAGCCAGCCTCAAGTGCCCGTCGATCAGAACCCAGAGCTTCCCCCCTCTTGATTTGTTTTTGCTTTTCTTTTTGAATGTACTCAGCCCTTTGTGGCTCTTTGCTTTTGTACATGATTTCGAATGGAATGAAAAGTCAATCTGTACTTACGTCGAATCTTTTGTTCAGCTATTTAATCGGCGTTATGTTTTTTTTTCTTTTTCGGCCATTTTAAGGAATTTCTTTATGCTCTTGACCATGTCGCTTTAGCATTGGTGTCTTTTACGCCATTTTTACCCGAGTGTTGCATCGAAGCTCACTCCATCTTATACACAGTCCCTGCACAAGTTACTTGGGATGTCTCCCGGTTTTATCTGCTATAGGGTTTTGCCGAATCGTTGGGGTAGTGTGTACCAACCAACACAGCAACGCATCTCACCAGGTCATAAAGTCTGTTATACCTGTCCAATTGTACAATTTGTATTATATATGGTATGATCCTCCACAAGTAGTTCATAATTAGAGCTAGGTCATAAATTCCGTTATACCTCTCTAATTATATCTTTTCCTTTAAGTACCATTGATTCTCTAATGAACAATTATATCCCTCATTCCTTTACGAAAGAAAGAGAGCGCTCTTAATTGTTTAAGCTCTGAATCAACCCTTAAGGGAACTACTTCGCTACTTCTTGTAAGAAGGAGTAGTTTCCACTATTGTGTACAGACCTTCCCAGCCACAAACCAAACTGTGATTCCAAGATACGGAGATATTGATTGGGAATGATACTCTGATCTCACCCATGGTAAATCAAAAATCAAGATCTAACCTAAAGGAGTCATTAAGACACTCAAGATTAAGATCACCCATATACAGTCATCATTTGTCGATCAATATGAATCTCCCTATGTAACGGATATTGGTGAGAGATTCATATAGATCGTGGTCCAGTCTTATATGTTCACATCATATAAGGTGCCTACATTCTCATATCACCATTTGAGTAGTCTAGGATAAGACCACCGTACATTACTAAATGGAACGCAGCTGTAGGTTAACCACAAATAAAGTACCCAACTTTATTTGCTCTCTACAGACTCTTTAGATTTCACGTCTCAAACTGAATTCCTTTGTATATGGCACTCATATACTCAGTTTGAGATTACATCCGGCAATCTTAGATGTTTAGTACATATGACACAAAAGTATGAGACATATTAACAGAATGAAAAAACTACTTCTTTTATTTATAATTTATCATTATTTACATATTACAAGCGTTAGGGCAAAACAATCTCCCACTTGCACTTAAACAAGTGAGACATATCTCATAATCCTAGGCCATCTAGGTGACCTGCAAACACTTTAGCCGTTAAAGTCTTCGTAAATGGATCAGCATGATTGCCCTGCGACTAGACATGATGACAGTTCCGGTTCCGGTTCTGACGGTTTCAGTGGTTCGGTTTCTTTTTTTATAAATAACATTTTATTTATTAAATAAAATAAAATGTTAGATAGGACATTGTAAAGTATTGGGTTGGAGCCCATAACCTGTAGAGAAAAACACGCGGTGGAAGCGAAAAATTGGGTTTGTATATTTTAAAATTTTTCCTTTAAAAGAAAGAACCTTAACCCTTGATTAATTAACATATAGTAAAAGTATCGTACATTTTTCACGTGACGATTGATTTTGTGTCGATTTGAATCCGCTTGCTTCGAATTGAATCAGCAAGATCTTCCAATCCAATCATGAACGTGGATCACCTAGGAGTGTGGGCTCCCTTTTCTTTGAATTGTAAACCTGAGGATGGAAACAAAAATCTTTTTCTTTTTGTTAGTCACAATAATCCTCGTAGAGAAAATATAGAACGTTTGGTCACTCGTGAATTCTCAATCTTTTAATCGCAAACTCACATGAAACCTAATTCGACCTTGTGCACAAAGCTTTATGACGTAAAAGCTACTAGTACACTACCGAAAATAAAACGTTCTTATTCTTCCTCTCTTTTGCCGAATTCTACACCACTTTCTTGAGTTGGAAGTTTTTTTTACTCAAAAGCAGGAATAAAAATTCTTTTTCTTAAAAAAAAACTTTTTTTTTCTTCAACTACTATTCAAAAATGAATTAATAATATATATATATATATATGTGATGGCGTAATCCTCACTCAAGTAGGATTTCTACATTGTAGTCAAATCCTCACACAAGTAGGATTACTTCTTCTCCAAGTCCTCTATCAACTTTGAGTTTTACCTTTATTCTAACTCATGAGTGTATTACCCAATAATTAATTATTGAATATAAAAATTGTGACTATATCAAAAGCTTCCTAAGTTGACTAGATAAATAAAATATTTTTATTTATCTACTTATCAAATATAGTCTTTGATACTTATCATACTACCAACAATAGTATGACACTAAAAGTCCTACTCCTAGTTAGAAAAAGATTTTGACTTTTAATCAAACAATTAATTAATTTCCATTTGATTAATAAAATAAAATAAAACAATATATTACACTAATTAATTTAGCCTTGCCGCCCAATTAAATAATTGTGCAATATATTATTTTTCAATTTTATTAAATCCATTGGACTTTAATAAAAAGTCCACATGTGAACTAGATCTATTCTTACTATAAAAGAAACAAGTCCACATGCCTTAAATTTAATACATTAATATAATCTAGAAGCCCATTTAATTAAAATGTGCAAATTATATTCTTAATGTATTAAAAGAATGCTAAACGCACCCCATTAGGGCCACCCTAGGATTCCTACATCCTTGGCTGCCCATTCCATGTCTTTTTGAAGAGTTACCGCGTGTTTTGATCACACATGACCACACCTCTCCAAAACTTTTGGATTCCGAAATCGAAAAACAATTTTAGATGGACCCAGAAATTGGTCTGGTAGAATATATCAAGTGATCCATGCAAGTCCGTGTGGATTGGGATCTTAGCGGGCTATCTGAATTTAAGCTTCAATAGACATAACCTAATCACAATCAACAAATGATTCACTTAGGTCCAATCTATTAATTTTAGCTCATTCCACTAAAGAGCTAAAATTGAACTCTTAAATAAAGATAGAATAAGAAGATGTTTCTCATTCATACCCTAGACAATCTTATTGGAGATAGTGTATCCTTGTGTATAATATCAGTAATCGCCAAGAGCTCATAGACCATATATAGCTCTCCTAGTTACCATATTTACTCATATGACCACGTTTTGAACTTGGATATTTTGACTTGTCCAGAAGCCATGTTTCAATAGACACTATTGAAAACTTAATGTTAAGATTTAATATCCAATGCCTCAAAATATCCATATAATGATATTTTATTCACATATAATAAATAGAGCCACGATGTCCATATCTATAAATGCAGTGCTCTATCGATTAACAAATGAATACCACCAAACCATCGAGGATAGACTAAGCTATATAATCCTACTCATTGATAGCTCAAACGATAACACTTGTAACCATAAATCCATCATTTATCTCAGGATTGAAATAGACTCTCTGATTGTCCTCAAGTGAAAACTTTTATCCATTGACGATTCTGGATAAAGTATTTCACTATGATCATATTCAATGCACCTAGTACACTAGATTCTTTTGCCCAAAGACACTACAATTTGATGATTTTAGACTCGTCATAACACATTTAATCTCATTCAAATGCTAGCAAAAGAATCTACAACTTTAACAAGGTAAATGCGCCCAACCTTTATCTTAAGTTGTGAACATTGTTCAAGACTAACTAAACAATTGTGTCTACCTCATGCATATCCAGATGTACAAAAAATTCTTCATCTCTCATAGTCTTTTGACCTATGATTATTTACTTTTGACAATTATAATAACTAAAGTATAAATGCTATAAGATTTGTTAAACTAGAAATCACTTTATTAATATGAAAGATTGTCAAATACATTACACTCTTGCTATTGAGCATAATCCTAACAAACCACCACTTGCGCTATAGCAAGTGTATCATATCTCTCATTCCCATGTTCTCTAGGTGCCCATCAAAACTCTTATGTGGTAGAGCCTTTATGAAGGGATCCACTTGATTTTCTGCTGACGCGATCTTAGTAATCGTCACGTCACCCCTATGCACAATTTCCCTTAGAAGATGATATTTTCTTTCAATGTGTTTGCCCCTCTTATAACTTCTTGGTTCTCTCGAATTAGCCATTGCTCCACTATTGTCACAATAGATAATGATATGCTTATTCGCATCAGGAACCACTTCCAAGTCAATCAAGAATTGACGGAGCCAAACAGCCTCTTTAGCAGCTTCGCATGAGGCCACATACTCAGCTTCCATGGTGGAATCAGCAGTTCAAGATTTCTAGATACTCCTCCATATGACTGCCCCTCCTCCAAGTGTAAACACAGATCCTGATGTTGATCTTCTGGAGTCAGAATTCGATTGGAAATCAGAATCTGTATACCCAACAGGAATTAAATCCCCTATAGAGTATACAGGCATATAATCTCTCGTTCTCTTGAGATACTTGAAAATATGCTTGACTACCATCCAGTGATCAAGACCAGGTTTCGATTGAAATCTGCTAACTATGCCAACAGCAAAACAAATATCTGGTCTAGTGTAAAGCATTGCATACATGAGACTTCCAACTACCGAGGCATATGTAACTCGACTCATGAATTGCTCTTCATGCTCATTCTTAGGAACTTGTTCCTTAGAAAGTTTGATTCCATGTCTGAAAGGTAACATACCTTTCTTGGAATCTTGCATGGAAAATCTAGACAAGATTTTATCTATGTATGAAGTTTGGGATAATGCAATCGTTCTATTCTTTCTTTCCATTATGACTTGGATACCAAGAATATAACTTGATTCTCCTAAGTCCTTCATATCAAATTGTTTTACTAACTATTCTTTAATTGATGTCAATACACCTACATCATTTCCGATGAGTAGTATATCATCAACGTAAAGAACTAGGAAAACCAACTTGTCGCCTTTAATCCTTTTGTATACACAGGGTTCGTCAAGGTTTTAAATAAATCCAAAACTTTTCACGGCTTGATTGAACCTTATGTTCCAGGATCTGGATGCTTGCTTCAATCTATATATGGATCTTTACAACTTGCATACCCTTTCCTATTGGCCATTTTCAATGAATCCTTCTGGTTGCATCATATAGATGCTTTCATCATGACTTCCATTAAGGAAAGCTGTCTTGACGTCCATTGCCAAATCTCTAGGTCTAGAGATGCCGTAATGGATAAGATTATCCTAATGGATTTAAGCATGACCACAGGGGAGAAGGTTTCCTCATAATCGATACATTCCTTCTGTGTGTAACCTTTAGCTACCAATCTAGCTTTAAAGGTTTCCACATTTCCATCCATTCCTTTTTTCCTCTTGTATACCCACTTGCACCCAATGGGTTTTATCCCTTTAGGCAAGTCCATAAGAGACCAGACTTTATTTTTGAACATAGATTCAATTTCGGATTGCATTGCCTTTTGCCAATTGTGGCAATCAACATCTCCCATGGCTTCCTTGTACGTGTAGGGATCATCGTCATCCGGGAGATTCTCTACAGATTCTCCTAGACCGATGTATCTCTCAGGTTGTTTATTAACCCTCCCACTACGACGAGGTATGGTAGATTGTTGATCTTGTGTTGGTGCAGAACTTACAATTGGGCTAGGTTGTGAAACCTCTTGTGGAATTGTATCTCCTGAAAGCTCATTCAGGACAAATCTACTTTTAGGCACAAAATTATTCATATAGTCCTCTTCAAGAAATTTAGCATTTGTCGAAACAAATACTTTAATATTTGAAGGGCTATAGAAATAATATCCTTTGGTTCCTTTTGGATACCCTACAAATATACATGTTTCTGAACGGGACTCCATCTTTTCTGTCTTTCCTTTTAACACGTGCGCAGGACATCCAAATATCCTTAATTGTTGTAAACTAGGCTTTCGCCCAGTCCATAACTCATGCGGAGTTTTAGGAACTGACTTAGATGATACATCGTTTAGAATGTACATAGCGGTTTGTAAAGCATATCCCCAAAAAAGAATTAGGGAGCGTTGAATAACTCAACATAGACCTAACCATATCCAAAAAAGTTCTATTTCACCTTTCTGCCACCCCATTTTGTTGAGGCGTACCTAGCGTAGAAAACTGAGAAATTATCCCATTATCAATAAGATATTGCTGAAACTCACTAGATAGATATTCTCCATCACGATCAGACCTCAAGATATTTATGTGTTTCTCAAGCTGATTTTCTACTTCAGCTTTAAATGCTTTGAATATGTCAAAAGCATCCGACTTATGTCTCATGAGATACAGATAGCCAAATCTTGAGTAATCATACGTGAAAGTGATGAAGTACTCATATCCACCTCTAGCTTGAAAACTCATAGGTCCACACACATCAGTGTGTATCAATCCTAAACATTCAGTGGCTTTTGTGCCTTTGGTCGTGAACGACCTTTTAGTCATCTTACCTTCTAGACAAGATTCACAAGTTGGTAGATCATCGACCTTTAAGTCACTTAAAGGTCCATCACTGACCAATCTTTTGATCTTATCAAGGTTAATATGACTTAGGCGCAAATGCCATAGGTAGGTTTCATCTTTTGATAATTTTACTCTTTTATGATTAGGTTGCGTTAATTCCGTGTGTAACAAGTGAGAGATATTGCTATGCAAATAGAATAAACCATTTTCCAATGTACCTTTGCAAACAAATTTGTTATTCCTACTAATAATAAAACCTTTATTAAAAGTAATAGAATATCCAAATTTATTTAAACAAGAAACTGAAATTAAATTCCTCTTGAATTGAGGTACATAATAAACGTCTATTAAATCTAAATGCCTATAAGAATCTAAACTAGCTCTAATATCTCCCACTGCACTAGAAGACACTAACGCTCTGTTGCCTAAACACAAGTTGAATTCATTCTCATTAAGTCTTCTCATTTCCTTGAACCCTATAAAGAAAAACAAACATGATTAGTGGCTCCGGAGTCTATGATCCAAGAATCCATAGAATCCGCCAAAAAACATGTTTTAAGATAATTCATATTACCATGTTCCTTCTTGTCCTGAGACTTTGGGCAATTTCTTTTCCAATGTCCCTTTTCACCACAAAGGAAACACTTCCCTTTAATCTTGGTTACTTTCTTTGTCTCCTTTTTAGTAGGTCCTAGTTACTTTTTCTTCTGTTGTTTCTTGACCTTCTTACGGGTCTTAACAGTAGCAACTTTACCTACAGTATGAATCTCTTGACCTTGCTTTTCACAATGATCTTTTCAGCACTTTGAACATCTTGCATCAGGCCCTGTAAGGTGTATTCCTTATTGTTTAAGGTGTAGTCCAACTTGAACTGATCAAAGGAATCTGACAGTGAGTTGACAATCATGTCAATTTTCGTCTCACCGTCTATCTCAGCACCATTGAGTTCAGCAATGTTGAGATGTGCTATGACCTTCATCATGTGATCTTTCACAGCCTGTCCAGGTTTCATCCTAAGATTCATGAAAGCAGTCACTGCCTCTCTCTTAGTTATCATAGACCTCATAGCAAACATTTCCTTTAGAGACATCATTATATCGGTAGCAAAACTCATTCCTTCATGTTGATGTTGCAACATGTCGGAGATGGTGGCCATAATGTAACATTTGGCCATCTCATTTGAGGTCTCCCACTGCTTATACTCGTCTATTTGCTACTCAGTAGATGTAGATTCATTAGTAGGAACAAGTGGTTTAGGAGTTGTCAAAATGAACTTATGCTTTTCAGATTGTAACAATAGCCCAATATTCCTTTTCCATGTGACATAATTATCACCAGTTAATGTATTATCTTTTAGGATGTTGATTAGGGATGGGATCATGATTCTGAATAAAATAAAAATTATATAAGTAAACAATCATGATAAAGCACTTTCGAATATTTATCTTGAATTAAATTAAGTAATTCAATCATAAAATTCAACTGTGATCCAACATCCGTAAATGTCACGCCTCCTTTGGGAGTTCGCACCATTTACTAGTAAGACTAGGTCCCACCTAATTGTTAACATAACAACCAGTGTTTTCAATTTTAGCCTTGCAATTTTATTAACAAAAACTCTTAGAAGGATATTAATAAAATCACATTGAATGTGTTACCAAGTTTTCGACCTTCAATATATTCCTTCACGAATATCCCTCCTTTAGGAGTAGATATCGTTTGGGTTAATTGTCTAGTCCATCCTTGAAAGGAAGTATCTTGCTAAATTCCATTCATGAATACCTCTTTGGGAGTTATTACATGAAACATAAAGCTCAACTAAACTTAGAGGCCGTAGGTGTTCTATAACACCTTCTCCCACTCAATTATTTAAGGCGTGTGATCGAATTCCTTAGAATGATTTACCAAGTTATCTAGATGCCAATTAGATACCTAAACCATTCAATGCATGTTCATACCAAAAGAGATATATAAGTGGCACTCATATTCTATATGACTTGTTATCAAACAATGACAAACATTGCAACATTTATGAAAATATAAATAGCTACAATTTTGGTCCATCATAGAAAAACAAGTAAATTACAATATTTGGAATTTTAAAAAAAAAAATTCTTTCTTGGCGAACTAGTCTTCATGAGTCCATCGTTTGCACACCCTTTGGCTGCCTCCCATGGGAGTGCGCACCCCACAACCCCATTAAGGGCTGCCATGCGCAGCCTATAGCTTCCATAGGGCTGTCGTGCGCAGCCCATGCCACAACAATTGTGGCCGCGTGCTTATTCGCATGCATGTTTGTTGCTATGGCTCGCAGAGTCCCAAACTTGTTTCGATTGTTTCCAATTCTTCAAACCTTCGAGTCTTCGATACTTGAATGTATTACAGAAGAATTTTAAATAATAAAATACCGCAGTTTTAATACAATATTTTTTTGTAGTATTTTTATTACAATAGCAAAATATATAAATAAAAACTTAGCAACTACCAAGAAAGAAATTATGGCGATGATAGGCCACCCTTCTTGTTACAATCCCAAAACAAAAAATACATTGAAATTCTAGGACCAAAATTGAGCAATAACAATCCACATATAAAACATATATATATATATCCATACATTCCAATGTAAATATATATGCGAATACCTAGAGTGTCATCTCTTTCTGAAACATGCATATTTACAATAAAAAGAAATAGATTCACGTATACATACATTAATTAATCAAGGGTACAACCAGGCTCTGATACCAACTGTAAGGAAAAACACGCGGCAGAAGCGAAAAATTGGGTTTGTATATTTTAAAAATTTTCCTTTAAAAGAAAGAACCTTAACCCTTGGTTAATTAACATATAGTAAAAGTATCGTACTTTTTTCACGTGACGATTGATTTTGCGTTGATTTGAATCTGCTTGCTTCGAATTGAATCCACAAGATCTTCTAATCCAATCACGAACGTGAATCACCTAAGAGTGTGGGCTTCCTTTTCTTTGAATTGTAAACCTGAGGATGAAAACAAAATCTTTTTCTTTTTGTTAGTCACAATAATCCTCGTAGAGAAAATATAGAACATTTGCTCACTTGTGAATTCTCAATCTTTTAATCGAAAACTCACGTGAACCCTAATTCGATATTGTGCACAAAGCTTTATGATGTAAAAGCTACTAGTACACTACCGAAAACAAAACGTTCTTATTCTTCCTCTCTTTTACCGAATTCTACACCCCTTTCTTGAGTTGGAAGTTTTTTTTTACTCACAAGCAAGAATAAAAATTCTTTTTCTTAAAAAAAAACTTTTATTTTCTTCAACTACTATTCAAAAATGAATTTAATAATATATATATATATATATATATGTATATGTGATGGCATAATCCTCACTCAAGTAGGATTTCTACCTTGTAGCCAAATCCTCACATAAGGAAACACTTCCCTTTGATCTTGGTTACTTTCTTTGTCTCATTTTTAGTAGGTCCTAGTTGCTTTTTCTTCTGTTATTTCTTAACCTTCTTACGAGTCTTAACAGTAGCAACTTTACCTACAGTATGAATCTCTTGACCCTTGCTTTTCACAAGGATCTTTTCAGCACTTTGAACATCTTGCATCAGGCCCTGTAAGGTGTATTTCTTATTGTTTAAGGTGTAGTCCAACTTGAACTGATCAAAGGAATCTGACAGTGAGTTGACAATCATGTCAATTTTCGTCTCACCGTCTATCTCAGCACCATTGAGTTCAGCAATGTTGAGATGTGCTATAACCTTCATCATGTGATCTTTCACAGCGTGTCCAGGTTTCATCCTAAGATTCATGAAAGCAGTCACTGCCTCTCTCTTAGTTATCATAGACCTCATAGCAAACATTTCCTTTAGATACATCATTATATCGACAACAAAACTTATTCCTTCATGTTGCTGTTTCAACATGTCGGAGATGGTGGCCATAATGTAACATTTGGCCATCTCATTTGAGGTCTCCCACTACTTATACTCATCTATTTGCTACTCAGTAGATGTAGATTCATTAGTAAGAACAAGTGGTTTAGGAGTTGTCAAAACAAACTTATGCTTTTCAGATTGTAACAATAGCCCAATTTTCCTTTTCCATGTGACATAATTATCACCAGTTAATGTATTATCTTTTAGGATGTTGATTAGGGATGGGATCATGATTCTAAATAAAATAAAAATTATATAAGTAAACAATCATGATAAAGCACTTTCGAATATTTATCTTGAATTAAATTAAGTAATTCAATCATAAAATTCAACGGTGATCCAACATCCGTAAATGTCACGCCTCTTTTGGGAGTTCGCACAATTTACTAGTAAGACTAGGTCCCACCTAATTGTTAACATAACAACCAGCGTTTTCAATTTTAGCCTTGCAATTTTATTAACAAGAACTCCTAGAAGGATATTAATAAAATCACATTGAATGTGTTACCAAGTTTTCGACCTTCAATATATTCCTTCACGAATATCCCTCCTTTGGGAGTAGATATTGTTTGGGTTAATTGTCTAGTCCATCCTTGTAAGGAAGTATCTTTCTAAATTCCATTCATGAATACCCCTTTGGGAGTTATTACATGAAACATAAAGCTCAACTAAACTTGGAGGCCGTAGGTGTTCTATAACACCTTCTCCCACTCAATTATTTAAGGCGTGTGATCGAATTTCATAGAATGATTTACCAAGTTATCTAGATGTCAATTAGATACCTAAACCATTCAATGCATGTTCATACCAAAAGAGATATATAAGTGGCACTCCTATTCTATATGACTTGTTATCAAACAATGATAAACATTGCAATATTTACGAAAATATAAATAGCTACAATTTTGGTCCATCATAGAAAAACAAGTAAATTACAATATTTGGAATGAAAAAAAACTTCTTCATTGGCGAACTAGTCTTCATGCGTCCATCGTTTGCACACCCTTTGGCTACCTCTCATGGGCGTGCGCATCCCACAACCCCATAAAGGGCTGCCATGCGCAGCCCATGGCTTCCATAGGGCTGCCGTGCGCAGCCCATGCCACAACAATTGTGGCCGCGTGCTTATTCGCATGCATGTTTGTTGCTATGGCTCGCACAGTCCCAAAGTTGTTCCGATTGTTTCCAATTCTTCAAACCTTCGAGTCTTCGATACTTGAATGTATTACAGAAGAATTTTGAAATAATAAAATACCGCAGTTTTTTTTAATACAATATTTTTCTGTAGTATTTTTATTACAATAGCAAAATATATAAATAAAAACTTAGCAACTACCAAGAAGGAAATTATGGCGATGATAGGCCACCCTTCTTGTTACAATCCCAAAACAAAAAATACATTGAAATTCTAGGACCAAAATTGAATAATAACAATCCACATATAAAACATATATATATATATATATATATATCCATACATTCTAATGTAAATATATATGTGAATACCTAGAGTGTCATCTCTTTCTAAAACATGCATATTTATAATAAAAAGAAATAGATTCACGTGTACATACATCAATTAATCAAGGGTACAACCAGACTCTGATACCAATTGTAAGGAAAAACACGCGGCAGAAGCGAAAAATTGGGTTTGTATATTTTAAAAATTGAGCGGGTAGTTGGTATAGACCTCTACCCTATGAGCTTGGAAACATGGCATTAATTTCCTTGCTGCAACAACTAGTACAGTGGCCATTTTTTCTGTAAGCAAATACCTGGTTTCAACTGGTAGCGGAGCTTTACTGGTGTAATGATGGGTATATTTTATATTATATTTATATCCCTTTGTTTGGATTTGTTAGCTACTTGATTTAATTATTTTTGTTTAATTAAAGTTATTTTTGTGTTTTATGTGAAAATTGCATGGAACTGGAAAAATAATCAATTATAGGGAATGAGGCATAAAGCCATGTGGACTTATTTAAAGAACTGAATATTTAACGCCTGAGACCACCTAGTACAAGACCAAAGCAAAGTCAAAGCCCAATCTAGAGAAGTTCTTTTGTTAGGGACTGGCTGCTGTGCAGCGATTTCAAAAATCGCTGTATCATACATCTATGTACAGTAACCTTAAACCAATGAATGGCCACCAAGTGGCAGCCAAAATAATAAACAAACATATGGGACAGCCGGTTTGCAACCGGTTGTCACCAAAAATAATCCTTTTTTTTTTTGTAATTGTTCTAACTCCTTCAAATAAATTTTAAAAAATTAAAATGAAACCTAAATAAAAAAGTTATATAATTAAAAATTATATTTAATTAAGATAAATTAATTAATTATATATTTTCATATAATTTTGAAATTTTGTCTTGTAACCTTTTTCACAGCTTCGGTAACTACATTCACTGCTCCTGTAACAATTTTTACGGCTTTGGTAACCGTTTTTCAATTTTGGAATTTTGACTTGTAACCATTTTCACGCCTATGGTAATTTTTTTCACGGCTTTTGGTAACCATTTCTATGGCTTTAGTAACCATTTTTTATGAAATATTGACTTGTAACCATTTTCACGGATTTGGTAACTACCTTCAGACTCCGGTAACTAGTTTTATGGCTTTGGTAACCATTTTACAATTTTTAAAATTTTGACTTGTAACCATTTTCACGGATATGGTAACGACTTTCACGGCACCGGAAACCCTTTTTACGACTTTGGTAACGATTTTTAAATTTTAAAAATTTTAAGCTGTAACCATTTTCACGGCTTTGTTAACCACCTTAACAGCTCCGCTAACCCATTTGACGGCTTCGGTAACCATTTTTCAATTTTTGATATTTTGGTTTGTAACCATTTTCACAGATATGATAATCACCTTCACGGCTCCGGTAACCAATTTTACGGCTTTGGTAACCATTTCTCAATTTTTAAAATTTTAACTTGTAACAATTTTCACGGATATGGTAACCACATTTACGGCTCCAGTAACCTATTTTACGACTTTAGTAACCATTTAAAATTTTGACTTGTAACCACTTTCACGGATATGGTAACCACCTTCACGGCACCCGTAACCCTTTTTACGGCTTTGGTAACCATTTTTAAATTTTGAGAATTTTAACTTGTAACAATTTTCACGGTATTGGTAACCACTTTCACGGTTTCAGTAACCATTTATACGGCTTTGGTAACCATTATTTAATTTTTAATATTTTGACTTGTAACCATTTTCACGACGATGATAACCATTTTCACGGCACCATTAACCATTTTAGGGCTTTGGTAACCATTTTTCAATTTTTGAAATTTTCAATTGTAACCATTTTCACGGTTCCGGTAACCATTTATACGGTTTTGGTAACCAATTTTTAATTTTTAATATTTTGACTTGTAACCATTTTCACGGCGATGGTAACCATTTTCACGGCACCAGTAACCATTTTATGGCTTTGGTAACCATTTTTAAAATTTTGAAATTTTGAAATTTTGACTTGTAACCATTTTTACGGATATGGTAACTAGTTTCACGGCCCCGGTAACCATTTTGACGGATGTGGTAACCATTTTTAATTTTTGAAATTTTGACTTGTAACCATTTTCACAGATATGGTAACCACCTTCACGGCTCTGGTAACCATTTTTACGGCTTTGGTAACCATTTTTAAATTTTGAAAATTTTGACTTGTAACAATTTTCACGGCATTGGTAACCACTTTCACGGTTTCAGTAACCATTTATACGGCTTTGGTAACCATTATTTAATTTTTAATATTTTGACTTGTAACCATTTTCACGGCGATGATAACCATTTTCACGGCACCATTAACCATTTTAGCGCTTTGATAACCATTTTTCAATTTTTGAAAATTTCAATTGTAACAATTTTCACGGCATTGGTAACCCTTTTCACGGCTCCGGTAACCATTTGTCCACCTTTGGTAACCATATTTAAAATTTGGAAATTTTGACTTGTAACCATTCTCACGGATATGGTAACCATTTTTACGGCTCCAGTAACTATATGTACGCCTTTGGTAACCATTTTTCAAATTTGGGAATTTTGACTTGTAACCATTTTAACGGATATGGTAACCATCTTCACGGGTTCGGTAACCATTTGTACGCCTTTGGTAACAATTTGTCAAATTTGGGAATTTTGACTTGTAACTATTTTAACGGATATGGTAACCACTTTCATGGCCACGGTAACTTTTTGTACGCTTTTGGTAACCATTTTTAAAATATTGGAATTTTGACTTGTAACCATTTTCACGGCTCCGGTAACCATTTGTACGCCTTTGGTAACCATTTTTCAAATTTGGGAAATATGACTTGTAACTATTTTAACAGATATGGTAACTATCTTCACGGCTCTGGTAACCATTTGTGCGCCTTTGGTAACTATTTTTCAAATTTGGGAAATTTGACTTCTAACTATTTTAACGGATATGGTAACCATCTTCACAGCTCCGGTAACCATTTGTACGCCTTTGGTAACCATTTTTCAAATTTGGAAAATTTGAATTGTCACCATTTTCACGGGTATGGTAACCACCTTCACGGCTTTGGTAACCATTTTTACTCCTTTGATAACCAGTTTTTATATTTGGGAATTTTGACTTGTAACCATTTTGACAGATATGGTAACCATCTTCACGGCTCTAGTAACCATTTGTACGCCTTTGGTAACCATTTTTCAAATTTAGAAATTTTGACTTGTAACAATTTTCAAGCCTATGGTAACCACACTAATGGCTCATGAAACTATTTATATATCCTCTGTAACCATTTTATAATTTTACACATTTTGAGTTATAACTATTTTCACGACTATAACCACCTTCACGGCTCTAGTAACAATTTCAACGGCTTTGCTTATGATTTCAAGTTTTGTTCAAAATTTGTAACTACTTATACTATGGTGGTAAGTAAATTGTTTTTTTTCTTACTTTATTCCATTTCCTCCCTCGCATTGAATTTATTTTTTTCGTATCTTTAAAAAGGCCGGAAGCATTATAATAATAATACATATTGAAACGTTTTGATACTATAATTACTCTACAGTCGTGACAACATTATTGATTACGTCTGTACATACACAGTGCTACGTTAATTATTTTCTAAAGTGTTTGTACTTTAAATATAGTCTAAATAATTTTCAAACTAGAATAAATTTTTCTTCATTTCTGTATTTCAATCATTTCTATCGTAATCTCGATACACAAAGAGAAATATATAAATTTATATACATATCAGAGAATTACTATCTAATCCAATTATATTTTGCAATGTTATAAATAAGTTGTATCCAGTATGTTCAACTATTAATCAAGTGTGAAAGTAATTTTGAAACGTTTAGATACTCTAATTACTCTAACTACTCTAACGTCATGATAGCATTCTTAGTTACGTCTGTTCTTATACATTGTTTGGATTATTAATTTCAGAAGTGTTTTTATTTCAAATATAGTCTAAATATTTATCAAACTAGAATTCTTTTTTTCTCTTTTTTCTATTTAAATAAATTAAACATTTAATACAATTGTCTTTAAAAAATTGTCTTTAAAAAAAAACACATAATACAACCTGTTATTTTTTTTTTTATTGAAGTAGACCATTAATTTTGTATTATGTAAGAAATATATAATTGAAGGAAATTTAATTTTCTGAAAACTAATATTACTTATAAAAAATAAAAAAAATAAAACACTCTTAGCTCAGTTGTAATATTTTTAGATAAAAGATCAAAAATTCACTTTGTTGGGCCAAGCTAACAATGTCGTGGATAAATCTCTTCACTTCTCCCTCCTACTCTACCCACTGATCACCCAATTGATAACACCAATATACCAAATTCAACCTTTCCCACCATCAATCTCTTGAATTAAAATATCTTGCTGCCTTTAGTTTGGTAATGTTTAGTTGTTTCAAAAATTTTAGAATCAAAATAATTGATACTATAATTTAATCAATACAATCGTCATCTAATCAATTGTATTCAATGTAAGTAAGTGCAATGATTTCTAGTAGCAAAATTATAAGACCGTCTGGAGATTTATAGATACATACAAAGGTTTTCATCATACTTCCTTCAGATCATTTTACATTTCATTCATAAAATTGAAGTCATATTCACGAGCCCAGAGAAAAACACAACTTTGTATCCTAAAATAGCTTCAAAGCTAGCCATTGTCAATACCCAGAATTGGATGGTTGTAATGCTATGTAATCTGGCATTCCTACCACCTACAAATAACCGAACCCTCCGAAATACATTAGCAAATATAATATACATAAACCTAACAGACACAAGCATTGAGTCTCCATGAATACGAATGTGTTTAAACCCTTTCTTAAGAGCATATTTCAATCCTAAAATCAAAGCTCTATACACAGCAACATTATTTGTTGCAATTCCCACTCCTTCATGAAGTCGCCAGACCTACCAAAGCTCAGGATTAGAGAGAACTATATTTAACAAGAGGCAAAACAACCTAGAAGCTTAACATATAATTAGAGAACCTACATACCACATTGCCATCTTCAGAATGCAAAACCGCTCCTGCACTAGCTTGTCCATAATGATCTAAAGGATAACAAAAACTTCATCGAAATCTCTTGAAGTGGTGCTAATTTCTTGATTCACATAACAAGAAAAAAAAAACTCATAGATCAATTGCCAAATGAAGTACTAGAAACTACTGCTTTTTTTATGATGAAACATAAAATTTTATAATTACAGAAAATGACCATCAAGATCAATGCAGATACAACTTCTATGACTACTAAATCCAATATAATGAAACAATTTGTAGTCCCTTAGCTGGGATCCAAAAAATATTTTGTAATAAAAAATGAATTATATCTATATTAACTATGTTGCAAGGGTTTTGCAGTTGAATTATGTTATTCCTAGCTTCACAGGTTTTCCCATATTTAGTGTTCCATGACTACGTCAAACTATATAACATATATATTTATTTTTCTCGAAGAGTATAGCTGCTATAAATAATGTCTACTGACAAGCACAAGTCTGTGATGTCTAACATAAGAAATTTAGGCATTGAGCATTGCAACTATTAGAATATATGGTAATTTGAAAACTCTAGACCTAGACTCTTAAGACACTTCAAATCTTAAAAAAGCAAAACTAAGATATCCAGGCAGAAGAGAAGCTACTCCAGAAAGCTACCTTATCAAATCAGCAAGCCTCAAGCACTGTCAGTGTCGAAGCAACTCCATCTGCAACCAAGTTGCTTGAATGCAATGCTAAGGCAGTTAAAGCATCAGCTGTTGCCTTACATGTTGCCCAATCTGTACTCCTAAGACACTCAAGAATAGTTTGCATCAAAGATTCCAAGCTCTGTGGTGCAATTGCTCCCACCTGCAACAAGTGATGTGCTAATACAGCTCCTTAGTCCATACCTTGCCCTTTATGAAAATTTTAGGCCATATGAAGTTCAACTCTCAAAAATTCGTTATTTCATAGGATATAGGAAATCTAAACTACACTATTGTTAAGCAGGCTAAATAACATATGATAAGTGTTTGTACACTGCAATCAGAATGAAAACCTTAAAGACAAATTGACACAACTGGATTGGATAATGGAAGAAATCAGAAAAGGAAAGCTCACAAAAGTGAATTTACTCATATCTTCTTTGGTTAGTAAAAGGGAGAAAAAGAAAAAGGTACATTTTTAAAATTGTTTTGCTTTACTTTTCCAGTTTAAAAATGAAAACAAAAATTCTTCAATCAATCCAAATATATCAATTTGGCTCAATGTAGGCCGCATCTTCTTAGTTTTAAGTTATTGGAATCAGATTCATTTGCATTCATATCTCCCCAAACATCAAGCTCTTTTAGCAACCAGATAGAGCATGGTCTACATAGTTTGTTCATGATCCATAAACACCTAAACTAAGCATGTGTTGCAACTATCTTTAAATCCTCCAAACTATTTCAAAACCAGTCAATATACAATATTGAGAATCTGCTTACAATTTGTCAAATGACTAAAATCTCACTTTATTCAAACAAATAATACATGTTTGAATTTTTCCCAATCAGATGCAAAAGAAAGGGGAGCTTGACAGGTACTAATAATATGACAGGTACTAATAATTAAAGGTAGAATTCAAGCACATTGCAAAGCGATGTACAAACAAATTCTCAAAACTACAACTGCATGGTTATAAAATAGTTTCCATAGTTATCAACTCAATAATAAAAACATCGTCAAAATGAATAATTTGAAAGTGAAAGTCCCAAGTTATCCTTTCAGTTCCAAGTTCCAACATCACATATCGAATCAAACCAAGCTCAAACTTTCAACTATATCCTCACAATTCATATCAACCATGAACCATCCATTGTTTCCCCTAAATTTTCTAAAAAGTTTTAACCTCAACTCAAACCCAGATATGATGAAATCAACATGGAGGATTGATTAAAAAAAACCCAGAGAAATAAGAAACAAAATAGAAACAGAGCAAGCTACATTCATGCAAAATAGAGGATATGGAGATGGATTTCAAGATAAATAACACATATAAATCAATTAAGCACACATGCAATCAATAATTTGAACCATCAGAACCAATTTCTCACCAAAAAAAACCCTAACCCCCAGATCGAATTTGATCTAAATAGAGAAAGAAGAAAAATATTTTTGTCAAATCAAAGCACCAAATTAGATTGAGAGTGGACTACATACCTGTTGATGGTGATTTTTCGTCGTCACTATCAACGAACTTGTATCAGGCGAAAATAAGAACAGACAGGTGTAATACCGCAAGAAAACGATAAATCAAGAGATACGAATACGTGGTAAAAACTCCTTTTAACTGGAGAAAAATTCACGGGTTGTTGCTTGAGCAACACAGTCAAATCCACTATCAAAAATTCAATTACAAAGTATTTCTCTCTGACTTATTCTGCTAATTCACACCTGCCTCCATCATGTTTCTTACTGGGGTATGTATACATGTTGTTTGCTAGGGTTTATGGTTGTGCTAGGGTTTGGTGTTGTGATACCCGCATTTTGTGTGATTTCCTAGTTTTAATTGAAGTCTGTTTCTTTATGGAATCTATCTTGTTTCCTGTTTTGGCTGAGTACGAATCTACGTCGGATTCCTCGCCCTTTATCTGCGGGAAATCTATTTGCCTTTCAATTGAACTCTGATAGTCGTATCGTTGCTTATTGTGGAGTTGCTTGCTTCTGATTCTGTCCATATGTTTATGAAGTACTTGTCTTCATTATCTGATCCCGAGTATGCCGAGTATGCCCGAGCATGCCCGAGCCGGTTTTCTCGTCTATGGTCGGGTTGCTTTACTCTTTGCCGAGTAAATTCCCTTGGGAATCTCTGCCCTTTAACCCTTGACTTTTCTCGACTTTGCTTACGTGGCCCCTTACTGTAATGACGTTTCCTTAATGATGATTTTTACTTATAACAATACCCCCTTAAATATTTGAACCGAATGCATCCTGCTTACTCAAGATAAATATTTAACTTTTCATGACTTTTTCTCGTTTATCGTCTTCTTCATCAATGTCGGATTTCAAATTCCTCGTTCGCTCCAAAACGTTAATGATGTGTCTTAATTACGCCTGCACGCGTTTGATTCTTTTCTTATTTGAAGATCTTTTGATGGTGACTGACTGTCTCTTCGACGGCTCGGTGCCTCTCTTTACTGCCACCTGTCTTCTTTTGTTTGGCCGTGGTACGTGGCATTTATGAGACGCGACCCTTCTGTTCGTGCCCGTACAGCTCACGTCATGAATCTTATCCCAATCTTTCCCGCTTCTCCTCACTTACCCTTTCTAGGGTTTCGTGTCTTGGGACCGGTGGCATGCTTATATATAGGAGTATTGCTTCAAAGGGGAAAACCCCTATTCAAGTTTTTACCATTACTTCCCAGATTTCAGCCACCGTTTTCCAGACTTCTGCCATTGTTTCCCAGATTTCTGCCATTGTTTCCCTACCTGTAATCTTGTCCTGTGAAGATTTACTTCTCTCGGTTTCCAAACCTTTTCTCGACCTTCTCGAAGATCCTGCCGTACCTCTCGTTTCTTCAATCCTTCAAGGTTAGTTCTCATGGATCCCTCTGCTAGACATCGTCTTTTTACTGTTGCTATGATTGCCATTGAACAAGGTGATACTTGTACTGTTGCGGCTGTCCACAGGTTGCTTGGTGATCCAATTCCCGATCAGCCCCGATTTATAGACGCTGACGTCTCCGGACTCAACTTATCTGGACTGTGTCGTGAAGTTTCACCAGCTTCTTCCAGTTCATCACAGCCTGAATCCTATCAGCCTGAAACCGATTGCAGTTCTGCTTCTGAGGCTTGTGATAATTCTCGGCCGTGGAAAAGAATGGGGAAGAAACAAAGCAATCGCGACATCAACCAAGGTTCCTTTGTTCGGGAAATTCGAGTCGGGCCCCAAAGGGTGGTCGATAAAGACATTGAGGACGAGCACAGGGAGGCTCGTATCGTCTTCTCTCCCGAGAGAGTTTGCGCTTACGACGTTGAGCCAAATGTGGTCGGCCCCTAATAAGTCATTCAATATATGAACCGTTTTGATTTGGACAGCGACACCATCTCATTAAACCCTGCTAACGGTCGGGTTGCGTGGAACCCTCCGCCCGGTCAAGTGGCGATCTATGGGGCGATGCTTTCTTGCGGGGTGACGCTTCCGCTGTAACCCTTCATTACGTGGTTTTTGGACGACGCTCAGCTCGCCCCCGCTCAACTAACTCCGAATAGCTATCGGATCTTGATGTGCATGTGGCACATGTGGCATAGGATGGGACGATCACCCCCAACCCCTCGGGAAATTAGTCACTTCTATTCTTTGAGGCCTCTGGGAAAGACTGGGATTTACTTCATGCTTTCAACTCAGCCCGAGAGTTGGGTCCCCAAGGACGTGATCGTCAAGAACAGGGTGATGCCGACCGCTGATGAAAAGATGAAAGGGTTTGTTTGGGGCTTCCCCACCTCAAACAAGTTCTGGAAGAATAGTTGGTTCTTCGTGGGTGAAGACTGGGGACGGTCAATTTCTTTTGACATCGAGGGTTCCGAGATGACTCGCCGGGTGCCTCGGTACTTCTGCATACCCTAGTGGAACCACATAACTTCATCTTTTACGGATGAAGAGCTCAAAACCATGACTCTGGCGGCCTTCCGTCCCGTGGAAAAGAGGGGCAGACCTTACCTCTTCGATGAAAAGAAGATGATAACAGCTCGCCTCTTCCCTCAACTTTCTGCACGCCGGCGTCGCTGTAAGTTCTTTATTTCTTCATTGCTTTTTAGTTGCTTTATCTGTCTGGCTTTCAGCTTCCTAAAAAATTTTATTTATTTATTTATTTATTTATTTTTTAGTGTACGACATAGATGTAGTGTGCGATGCCCAAGCCCGCCGAATGAAAGGTATTGTGGAGGCTAGCCGGAGGGAAGTTAAACGTCAACAGGATGCGGGGATAGCCCCTCCTCAAGGTGACTCTGATGGGAATTCTTCCGAAGACATTCCCGAGGGGGGTGCAGACGACGTGCCGGATTACATGCCTGAGGAAACTCAGGATCAAGAATTGGCCGCCCACGCTACTGATTAAGGCAATCAAGCAGGTCCTTCGACAAAGGGGAAGGAGAAGGTTGGGGAGTCTTCCGAGCCAACTGCCTTCTCCTGCGGAACTAGATCTCCGTGGCCTGCTGTAGTCGAGCCGAATACCACTTCCCCGGATGCGGAAATTGCCAGGGAGCATCTGGACGTGACAGTTCCGGAGATTCTGATTTCTGCCAAACTGGACACTGCGCCGTCTGGAAGTGGTGCTGAAATGGGGCGTTCCGATCCAGATTTTGAGGACCCCACAGCGGACCTGAATACTCGTGGGAGGCAACCCGAAAAAAGAAAAGCCTCGTTCTCCCCTGGTCGTTCGGCCCCCAAGATTCCTCGAGTGGTTGCCTTTGTCGAGTCATCCTCGGATGAGGAGGGGGTAGCAGCGGCTGCTGAGAATGAGAGATCAATAGAGAACTCTCCTCCACGAGATCAGATGAGAGACGAGCCTGGCATCCCCCTTAGTTCCCCTCAGGCAGTACCTACTGTTAGGTTCCCCGAGGCTAATCTTGGCAGCCCTGACCCTTCAACCCAGTCTGGCGTACCTACCCCCGAGGCCATGTTGAAGGCTATGGCTTCGGGCCAAGCATATATAGGGGAGGATCGTTGGAGCGATCTCAGGGTCGGTTCGTTATCTGATCGGCTCTGCCATTTCTTCAACAGCGCTTCTTATGTGAGTAACTCTTGAGACTTTCATATTTATCTCCTTTATTGCTTACTTCATTTTTGTCACTTGTTATCGGCTCGTTGCAGATGGTAGCCGAGATGACTGAAGTCTGCCAGACTAGTGATGGTCAGACGGAGAAAATAAGGAGGCTTGAAGCTCAGTTGAAGGAGAGTGAAGATCGCCGTGCTCGGGCCGAACTGGCTTGTCAGGAAGGGGCCAGGTCGGGTCAGGTGCTTCTGGACTAGTGCTTAGCGCGTCAACTCGAGGCTGAACAGAAGGCATCTTTCACTTCTGAAGAGGCCCAAACTTTAAAAAACCAGTTGTTATCTACTCAGGAGGCTCTACTCCAAGCCGAGCAGACAGCTAAAGATGCCAAGTCCTCATATGAGCGCCGGATTCAGGACTTGGAACGTCAAGCCTTGACGATCAAGTCCCTGTCGAAGGAAGCTAGGCTGGAGTTAGAAATTCAGGGGGTCGATCGCTTCAAAAGATCTCCAGCCTATGATGCTTTACTTCTCCGGGAATTTCAGAGGGGAATGGTCTCGGCCGGAGGGTTTTTCAAGAAGAAGAACAGAGCAACCGATCGGGCCAGGGCCAACTGGAACCTCTCGGTCAGAAAGCATGTGGATGCATCTCTGGAATCCCTCCGGCTCCAGATGAAGACGTGGCGAGCATATTGCAGAAGTAAGGGAAAAGAGCCACACCTCATGCACCTGGAAGTTCCCACTGCTGATTCCTTCTTAACTTATAATCATGGTTCGGTCAAGAAGTGTCTGAGATTGGAAGTGCAAACGACGAAGCTATAATTGCAGCGTTCATCAATAACCTCCAGAATGGTCAGCTGTCATTTGACCTGAGAAGAGCCCGTCTGACCAGTTACGCTGACATGATGGATATGGCTGGGGGCTATGCCTTGGCAGAGGAAGAAGAAATCGCCACGGGAGGATACTTCGTGCATGGCGGACGCCTGGAAGGGTCTAAAACCAAGGACCAAGCGAAGACGCCCGATGCGAAAGGTGATAAACAAAAGAATAAGACACGGGATAGTCGGGATGGTCGTCGGGCATATGATCCAAAGACGGATCAACCGCGGCAGAAGTTCCAAGGCAGATATACAAACTATACCCCACTGAGGAAGGATTAAGAAGAAATTCTGGCAATCCTGGAGGAGAAGAACATGTCTAAAGAACCTCCTAGGCAGTCATCCTATGCCCGGAGGGACGTCACCAAGTATTGCAGGTTCCATAAGGAGAATGGACACGAAACTTCCAAGTGTTTTCAACTTAGGGATCACATAGAGACCCTCATTAGGGAAGGACATTTGAAAGATATCGTCCTGAAGAAAACCGACAAGGTAGACGGACAGAGAAATAACCGACAGGATGGTCGGGCAAGAAAACTTAGCCCCAAGAAAGCTGAGGATGAAGGAGCGATCAACACGATTTTCTGTGGACCATCAACGGGCAAAAGTAATAGGGAGAGGACCCAGGAAATTTGGGAAGCCGTAGAGGCTAGAAGAGATCTAGGTGTCAATTCCATTGAACCCGACCCAAAAAAGATCAAGGGAGGCTGGGATCCCATCATATTCACAGAGGCTGACTCACATGGAGTAGATGTAAGACCAAACGATGCACTGGTAATCAGCCTCAGACACTTCAATCTCATATCCACTGTAAGACCATCATATCCAATCTCAGACACTTCGTCGTTTGCATTTCAATATTTGTTTTTTTCCTTTTTTCAATTAATATAAACCGTTAGATCAATTTAAAATGGATCCAATGGACAACATATTGTACTACTCATAGCTGTATGATGCAGTGATTTTTAAAATCACTGCATAGCAGCCGGACCCCTTTTGTTAAGTTCAAATGTCCAATTAAAGGAAGCTGGGATGTTGAAACAAAACAAAGCAAGGAAATAAAATTAAAAGTCACGTGGACCAATGGTGTTCAAAGGGGAGTTGGCTTTCCTTTTCTCTCTAAGAAACTGACTTACAAAGACTTATAAAACTTTCTATTGTGCGCCGAACGATGGTGCTGGGTGTGATAGTTCTCGACTGGAAGCTTTGGTTTGCGATGGGAGTTACAGATCGAATTCTTCAAGTTCTTGGTTCTTTTATATTAATTATATCTTACTAATTTTCTTTTTACTATGATAGACGATAAAACCCTGTGTTATGGAATAATTTTCAGATATTTTTATTAATTTCCAAATGTTGTTCTTCATTGTTTATAGTTTTTGCTTCTATTGATTTTTAAATATAAAACCATTTCATCTCTAATATCATGTATTTTTGATAGTTAGGTATATATTTTAATCAAAGCTTGGTTTCCTAATGTTAATTATAATTTCTTTAATTCTTTGTTTTTCATTAATTTGGATACATAGAATGCTTAGGGATTGTATTTTAAAGTGAAGGAAAACCAACTTATGATTTTGATTAATGTGCTTATTGTTAAATTCAATAAATTGATTTTTAATTGTCACTCTGATTTGGGGAATTGATAAATTATCAGGAAGCTATAAAATTACACAGCAGTGGATTCTGATACCTTAGGGTCCGTACTGTAAGCGCTTTTCGTTGACTGTTTTTCGAAAAGAAAAAAAAATAAAAACATTGTTTTTGGTTTCAGTTTCAAAATCCAAAAACGCGTCTGGTAGCCTATGATAAAAGCAGGATTCTGAAAATGAAAACAGAAAAACCGCGTCTGATAGGCTAACCGAAAAATATCAAAATCGTAATTTTCTATTTTTTTTAATTTGAATATAAAGTGAGTCAATAATTTATCAAACATCATATAATTGAGAAATAAATATTAATTTTTTACTATTTTTTTTAAATAAAGTCTTTCGATTGAAAAAAAGTCTTCATTTTAATTGATGCACGTCGATTGAAAAAAAAAGTCTTACGATCCAATTAAGGTCTCATCATCTGGTGTTTTTTTCTTTTAACTGATGCACATTCCAGATGAAGAAGAAGAAGAAAAAGTCTTCATTTTTATTGTAAAATCTGAATTCTCTTAGAATTGGACCGTAATTATGAATGCTTCCGATGATGAGACATTGATGCACATTCCAGAATCTAGATCCGTGAATGCACACCACCTCTGCATTCACCGATCCAAATCGATTCATAAAACTCAAAAATATATTAAAAAAATGTCAGTTCAGGCAAGACACTCCCACCGGTAAAACCAAACCCCAATCTCCAACCAAACAAATCCAAGAACTTCAATTATATAATTGTTAGCCGAAAAATTCACTAAAGGAGTAAATTCCACTTAACACCCTCGTCTACTACCGGTATGTAGTAGCGGGGTAAGTACCTTCGGTACCGAGATTTCCTTTTAGCTGGAGAGTGAGAGATGAAACCTCAAATATGGGAATCTATGAAAGGAATGGTATATGTCGAAACAATGTGGGTGGTACTACTTTATTGATCAAAGAATTGTTTACATAATGAGCGATCTTGATAACAGCACAACATTATCACTCTCTCTCACTTTTCTTCTCTACACAGAATGGTGATGGCAAAATCGTACGTGTCGATAAGTGGCTAAAATATTCTGAGTAATGGTTCTGAACCTTTTACTGACTTCATAAAACTCCAAAGAAAGCTTCTGGAAAAACATATCCAAACCCCCCCACCCACTCTTCATCATTCACGGCCATACTTATAGACACCCAATATCCCTTAGAATCCGGTCGTATTAATGAGGATTATTTGGAGTCCTTCTTTAGGCATTGAGTGAGGCTAAATGCACGGGATTTGATCCCTCTAATCACTGTTGTATTTAAACTCTGATTTAGTTGACCGTTTAGTTTCATTTATGGCATTTTTAAATGGCAAAAGAGTCAACTTTCCTTTCCTACATTGCTTGGAGAAAGATACCGATTCTATATCACGATGGCGAGGTACATTGGTGTATCGGTTTGACTTTCCTGACGTGGAGTTTGTTCTATTCTGTACTTTGCTGGTGCGGTGCCTGTTCTTCTCTGCATCTCGATGGAGTGATACGCCGATGTACCAGTCTTTTCTCGCTGGGAATGGAGTCTATTCTCAAAGGTGTACCGGTATCTTCATTATGACATTTGTCCTGTTTAGCGTGAAGGACACTTATCTTGGTTGGATTCTGGGCTGATGTCGAGGTACTTGGGTACTAGGTAGACGTCGTAGTGCCTAGGTGTCAGGTAGGAGGTACCGGGTACACACGAGGTACGGGTACGTGGTATCAAGGTACTAGTTCTCCCTGGTATCAGGAAATGAAGGCACAACTTGGTACTTACTCTTCTAGGCTCATAATTCTGGCATTTCATCTTGGTACAGCGGTGCATCCTTGACTCTGTTTGCACTGTTGATACACTTCTGAGCTTGATGAGGAGTTTCATGATCTCCCCTAATATCATGATCACAGTTCCCCCTCTGGGGTATGATGTATATACCCCTTCTCCTGTCGAGCTTCCGATTCACAAGGTGGCCTTCGATAAATCTGTCAGATTACCCCTCCATCCTACTCTATGCAGGGTGCTCTTTGCTTTGCAGCTTACCCCCTCCAACTGACATCTGGGTTTTTGAGGCACCTGGTAGGGTTCCTGGTACTGTGGAAAGAACAATGCGAGAAAGATAAAATTGACCGGGAGCTGGGGTCTGAAGAACTGGGATTCATCTTTCAGATTGCTACTAACTCTCTAGGTCCTAAATAACAGTTCTATGCTCGTACAAAGAATAGCCTGAAATTTATAGTTCTGGAGGCCACAAAGAAGGATTCTTCTTGGAAGGAGGAGTGAATTGTTGTCAAAGGCGACTGGGGTAGCTCGGTCCACATTGGAGGGTCTGAATTCAAAGTTCCCACTTGTTTCAGTGGTAAGCCCACCTGGGGGAAAAGTACCCTCTCTGCTGAATTGGAAAAGATTTTGAGAGCTATCATGGCTCGGAACTATACCAACATGAGGTTCCTCACCTTGGACGCCTTCGAGGGGGGAAGGGTAGACCTCTACCTCTGCATCTCCAATCCTCTACCAGGTAGACAAACTTACAATTTTATTTCGGATGTATTCCTTTGCCGATTTTGTAAGTACTAACTTTTTTGCATTGATAGTCTCTGCAGTACCTCTAACAGATTCGCAGGAGGAATTTTCCCCTACTGGTGGCCAGCACGTCTCCTCGCCGGCCTCTCCTACCAAACCTCCAACTCACCCTGACTCCGCTGTGGTAGCTGGTACCTCTGTTGGGTCTAGTAAAAGCGTACTGATCCCGGTAAAGGTACCCGGGGTATCTCTTCCGCCTCCTCTTGCTTCAGCTAGATCTCTTCTGGTGGGCCTCGCAGCTAGAATGGCTAGGGTTAGGGGTACTTCTAGCCAGGTGCAAGGTCCGGTGCCTACCATCCCTACTACTATTGCTACTGTTGCCGCTGCTACTCAACCAGTCCCCTCTCTCTCGCTTGCCATGAGGGATGAGTGTTCTACTAAGGTTGATAGGGGTTCTGATCCTGCCACTGCTGCTCTGGATGCTTTTCATGTTCGTTCATGAAGTTGTAGCGGTCCAGGTTAAAGAAGGAGCTCTTGACCTACCTGTTTCTCCACCCAGATCCGTCGAGAAGGTTGGGGATAAGCCTACTTCTAAGGATGAAGGGTCTGACATGCCTATCCCTCTTTCTGGTCCTTTCAAGGAGGTGGAGGACCAGATTGCTTCAACAAAGGAGGTGGGGGAACCTTCCGATATGGTGATGACGGAGGAGCTCCAGATCGGACCTGCTCAAGTGGAGGCCCTAGCCATTGTAGTTACACAGGTAGCCGATGAGTCCCCAGCAGGTCCAGAAGTTGAGGCTTTAACCGGTGGAGCTGGAGAGGAGGTGGCCAATTAAGAACAAGTTGATGCGTGACCCAGCTCGACCATGTATCAGTTATCTTTCATTTTATTTCATTTTTTGTAGCCCGTGACTAGGGATGGGCTCCCCGGTTTTAAGCAATGAAACATTCCCTTTCTTCTCTTTAACTATATGTCCCGTTTACTAATTCCTTGGTTGAATCCTATTGCATGCTTATAACTCTAATGTAACATAAATATGAGAATCAATCCCCGGCATAAACCTTGTCTAACCAATATTCGATAACATAACAAACATGACTTCAGTGCGATAGGTGACTGGTACCAGGTTACCAAGGTATTTAGTCAATAAGTCTCAGCACCGTGTGGATAGGCGTACAAGTGGATACAGGTATAGGGCATTCTCTTGTATATGGAATCCCGGTACTCAGTCGGCATCATGATCGAGTATCTAGTACCCCTGTATCATGGATCCTAATACATTGGTGAAAAACTCTACGGGCGAAATTGGGTACCTACGGTTCCTATTTTGGGAATCCTAGTACTTAGATGAAAATACTGGCGAATCATGGTACCTAGCCTTCATATTTCGAGGAACCTAGGTATCTAAGCGAAAAAGATTCAGGTAGGTAACTATGCCATCCAGATCCTTCCTCGCGGGGGGTGGTACCCGGTCAGGGCAGTAAGAGGGCCATTTGGCTTATCCTGGTCTTGAGGAAGCGATGAGCAACCAGGGCCACGACTTCATAACCTTGGTCTGGTAGACAACTATGCGCTTACAAACCAGACCCTTCTTGATGGGGGGTGGTGCCCGGCCAAGGTTTGATCCGTCAGGTAACTATGCTCTTACATACCAGATCCTTCATAGCGGGAGGTGGTGCCTGACCAGGGCAACAGGAATGCCATATGGCCTTTCCTGGTCTTGAGGCGATCATAGGCGAATTTACAAGGCGAATAATGGTGATAGAACATAGATAAATGTAGATGGAGAAAAAAGGACTCTTCTTTATTGATAGAACAAAAATGGTAGTACAAATGTTTGCAAGGTACAAGCATTTGGCAATACCTATCCAGGGTGGTACTGATAAACCCCCACTCAGCTCTCCTACAGGTTGGATTTCTTCAAATGATTTGCATTCCATGCGTGTCGATCTCAGGACCATTTCCTGACAGCTTTATGGCTTGTATAATAGTTATATGTGCACATAGTTTGACAATTGTTATTGGATTGGTGGACACCACGTAGCATTTGCGAACTGCCTGCTGGTCTCCCCGTACCTCGCCTACCTTGTCCCCTACCGGGAATTTTAGAACGTTGTGGTAGATTGATAATACACCCTTAATGGCAGATAGGAAAGGTCTCCCAAGAATGGCGTTGTAGGCAGATGGGGTGTCCACTACGATAAAATATGTCATGAGATTCTGCTGGAGTGGCGCTGTTCCCACAATCATAGGTAATATCATGGATCCTGTGGGTATCAGTGAGTCCCTAGTAAACCCATATAGTGGTGTGGTGCAACTGTTGTAGTAGGGATATTTCAGGCAGAATTGTTCCAGATCGCCTTTGAAAAGGATGTCGAAGCTGCTACCGGTAGTGATAAAGACATGGTGGACTAGGCAATTTGCTATATGTACGGTGACAACCATGGGGTCATCATGGGACTATATGGTGTTGTACACGTCATCCTTAGTGAAAATTATCTTTGATGAGGGAGGAGATTTCATTGATTCTCTGGTGACCCTGAAAACGTCCTAGGCCACATCTAACCTAGGCACCTTCCTAGCGTGATTCTTCCTGGAATTGTTGGAGGTTCCTGCTAGGGTGGGACCTCCGCTGATAGAGTGGACTACATGGATCTGCTCCATCAGATCCTTCCCATTTGCTTTCCTTTTTTCCTCCGCCGCTCTGATATCTGCATACATCTCCTTCCTAGTATGAATGCTATCTCGCACATGCTGTAGAAATTCTACCAAGCAACCACCCATTAGAAGCGCTTCGATTTGGTTGCTTACGATGTAGCATTTTGAGGTGTTGTGCCCCACTCATCGTGGAAATCACAATATTTGAAGTGATTCCACTGATCGGCTGGCGTTTTAATCAGGTTAGGTTTCTTGAGCAGCCCCTTGTCGTGGATGGCTAGGTAGATAGTCTCACCAGATGCATTTAGAGGGGTGTAGTGGGTGTACCACTCCTCTTCTCTAGCTATCCGAGCTATTTCCCTAAGTGGAGGTGTTGTTCTAGAGGGGGTTCTCCTGACGTGGTACCGGTCCCGCTGAGGTTGGTAAGGTGGCGACCGATATGTAGATCGGTTGGGAGGTCTGTTCTGGTTCTTCAGTACCGGTGCGGGCTTGGGTGCCTCTTTTCTTGGGCGCTTGGCAGTTCTCAGGTCGTCATGCTCCATTTTGACCCTGAGCTGTTCGTCTATTTCCACATGATCAAGAGCTCTGTCATAAGCCTCATGTTATGTCTCTGGTGGATGCTTTGCAAAAGATCTAAACAGTCTGTAAGCCCACAGGTTCCTTCTAAAATTGGCCAGGGTCTCTTTTTCAGTGAAGACCCCCATTTGGATTACCTCCTTATGAAACCTTTCTACGCAGGCTCTGAGCAATTCGCCCCGTTCATGGATCACGTATTGTAGGTGGATGGGATCCTTGGGATGAGGCTTGATGCCCTGGAACTGAGCCAGAAGTCGATGGTCAGTTTGGTAAAAGAGTCTACGTTACCGGCCGGTAACTTTCTAAACCACGTCTTGGCATAGTCAATGAGCGTGGTTGGGAATATCCTGCACATGGCTGCCCGGGTAGCATTCTGAACCTCCATCTGTTGAACAAAACTCTCAAAGTGACTCAGGGGATCCTCTGACCCAGAATACTTGTCAGTTGGCATTTTGAATTTAGGAGGTAGCTCTGCCTCCATGATCCTTCTAGAGAATAGTGCATTCATTTCTCCCAAGGGATCCTTCTGACTTTCTCTGCGCTTGCCCTTCTTCAGCTCTTGGATCTATTTTTCCATCGTGGCTACCTGATCCCGGGGGTGCTTGTTGCTAGCATTTTTGGATTCAACCTCAGAGTCCTCTTTGTCTGACCCTTCTAATGCTACTGAAGTGTCATCTCGGTCCTCTCAATGGGAAGGATTTTCTAGAGCGTTTCTCCTACTGTTAGTGCTGCCTTCTGCCACTGGTCGAGGTTACTGGGAAGTAGCTGCTAGCCGGACCTGGTGATAGCGCTCCCTAGGCGAGAGGTCGATGACGGACTTCATCTGTCGAGGTCGATAGCCCGCTGGTTGGCCTGGAACAGGGAGCGTGAACCCAAGCCTGTCATGGACCGATGGAACTAGAGGTAGTCCGAGCCTGTCATGGACCGATGCTGGGGGTGGTAGTCCCAATCTGTTGAAGGTTGGCACCTTGGGTCCTGGTCGGTTGGTACCTCCCCTGGTATCGGGTACCGTGTGCTGGGGGGTGATACCATCCATAACCATTTTGAGGCAGATACTCTCTATGAAGGCCGCGACTTGATGGTCCAGGTTGGCCTGGTTGGTTACTAGGTCCACAAGGACCTAGGGGGTAGCCTTCGTGGTAGCTGCAGGTGCTGGAGCAGGGTTGCGATTCTTCACCCCCTTTTTTTGCTTCTGACCCTTGCTGGTAGAAGCGACAGACTGGTGTCCTGACGGATCGGGCTGCCTTTGAGAAGATCGGAGCCTCATTCTAGTAATGCTGTAAAAAATCAAATTCACAGGCTTTTCATTAAAGGGTGTGGAAACTTCCCAAAGACGGCGCCAACAAGTATTAGCTGGAAAATTCACTCAGGGAGTAAAATTCCAGCTAACACCCTCATCCTCTACCATTAGATGCGGTACCGGGATTTCTTGTTAGCTGGAGAGTGAGGGATGGAACCTCAAATATGGGAATCTATGAAAGGAATGGTATATGTCGAAACAATGTGGGTGGTACTACTTTATTGATCAAAGAATTGTTTACATAAAAAGCGATCTTGAAAACAGCACAACACTATCACTCTCTCTCACTTTTCTTCTCTACACAGAATGGTGATGGCAAAATCGTACGTGTTGATAAGTGGCTAAAATATTCTCAGTAATGGTTTTGAACCTCTTACTGACTTCAGAAAACTCCAAAGAAAGCTTCTGGAAAAACATATCCAAACCCCCCCCCCCCCCACCCACTCTTCATCATTCACGACCGTACTTATAGACACCCAATATCCCTTAGAATCCAGTTGTATTAATGAGGATTATTTGGAGTCCTTCTTTATGCGTTGAAAGACGTTGAGTGAGGCTAAAGGCGCGAGATTTGATCCCTCTAATCACTGTTGTATTTAAACTCTGATTTAGTTGATCGTTTAGTTTCATTTATGGCGTTTTTAAATGGCGAAGGAGTCAACTTTCCTCTTCTACATTGCTTGGAGAAAGCTACCGATTCTATATCACGATGGCGAGGTACATCGGTGTACCGGTCTGACTTTCCTGACATGCGCTTGTTCTATTCTGTACTTTGGTGGTGCGGTGCCTGTTCTTCTCTGCATCTCGATGGAGTGATACGCCGATGTACCAGTCTTCTCTCGCTGGGGATAAAGTCTATTCTCAAAGGTGTGCTGGTATCTTCATTATGACATTTGTCCTGTTTGGCGCGAATGACACTTATCTTGGTTGGATTCTGGGCTGATGTCGAGGTACTTGGGTACCAGGTAGACGTCGTAGTGCCTAGGTGTCAGGTAGGAGGTACCGGGTACACGCGAGGTACTGGGTACGTGGTATCGCGGTACTAGTTCTCCCTGGTACCATGAATTGAAGGCACAACGTGGTACCTGCTCTTCTAGGCTCATAATTCTGGCATTTCATCTTGGTATACAGGTGGTCGCGGTTCTGGTCCTACCAGGTATTGATCTTTCCAAGGCTGCAATATCAATGCTACTGGATATCTGGGAGCTAGGAGGGGTTCGTACCAGGTAGTAACTGGGTGGAAAAAACTCCTTTGGACCCCTGTTAGAAAAAGCTGTTAACAATAATACAATACCCAATTCAGAATTTCAGATTCAAAATCACAACATCAAAACCCATCACAAATCAAAACCTAAAAAAAAAACATGTTTAGTTGAAGAAGAAGAAGAGGGTGAGCTGGAGACCAAAAAGACCAGATGAAGAAGATCGGCGGCGACGAGCGGCGAAGCAGAGATCGGCGGCGACGAGCGGCGAAGCAGAACTAATCAGCGACGAGCGGAAGCTGATCAGCGGCGGCGGCAGGGACGGCAAAGGAAGAAAGAAGATGAAGATGAGAAGAGAGAAGATGATCAAAAAACATGAATAAGTCAGGGTTGAAGAGAAAAAAGAAAAAAGAAATAATTTTATTGTTAATTTTTTTTGAAAAACAAAAACAAAAACAAGTATTTTATGTTTTTCAAATATTTCACTGTTAACACTGGTTTTATTTTTCATTTTGTTTTTTTTTTGTTTTTCGAAAATAAAATGAAAAACGGTTAACGAACGCGAATTCGAAATCATTTTTGGAAAATAAAAACGAAAACGGGTTGAAAAACAACTGCAGGATGGAGCTTTAGTTTTCTTTAATCGATTGCTTTTAACCTTATTTGCTTTTAGTTTAGTTTAATTTTAATTTTAATTCACCATATTTGGTTAACTAGGTTAGGATTGAATTTAAATTTAATATTTGATCAGTTTTTCATCAATCCTCGTGGGATCGACCTCGTACTCCGCATAAACTATTTTACAGTAGACTCGTACGCTTATGAGTAAATATTTTCAAATTTTAGTACAACAAGTTTTTGGCGCCGCTGCTGGGAATTGATTGAAAGATTAGTTTAATCTAGATTTATTTAATTCTTCCACTAATTATAGTTTAGGTTTTATTTTATTGTTTGAATAAAAAAAGGAAAAAAATTAGGACAATAGTCTTGTGTTTACATATGTTGGTTAGTAATTCTTAATATTTTTGAGTTTGTGTCAAGTGTTAGTCATTGTGTTTTAATTTACTTTTATTTTATTTTATTTGTTTTCTTTTCTTTTCCATTTGCGTCAAGTGTGTGTTAGGTGTTTGATAGTTGACTGTTATATTCTCATGTGATTGTTTTTTTTATTTTTTCTTTTCTTTTCGTTTCGTGTCTGTTCTTGTGCACTTAGATTATTAATATTGTTTTTCTTGGTTTAACTTTATGTTGTTTCAGAAATTTGGAGCAAGGAGTGCTATATATTTTTGGAGTAATGCTAGACAATCCAAAAATTCAGTCCAAATTTAATATAAATAATGTGGTAAGTGAATTGTCATTACCGTATACAACATGAGATGCTGTGGTTAATAAAAAACCTAATTGTCACATTTTTTGAATTGAAATTTGGAATAAATTTTTGGGCTGTCTAGCATTAGTGATATTTTGTGTGTATTTGAGATTCGGCAAAGATTGTAGAACATAATGAGAAAACTCTTAGGGAGTACATTTCACTTGTTGCAACTAATCATCCATCTTACATTATGTTGCCGGATACTGTGGCTACACACTTTGAACTTGAGCCAACTATAATTCAACGACTTCCATCTTTTTATGGGTTAGAGAGAGAGGATCCCTACATGCATGTTAAGGAATTTCTTGACATATGCTCTACATTCCTTTTCCAGAAGTTTTCAAATGAGTCAGTTAAGCTTCGTCTGTTTCCCATTTCATTGAAAGATAAGGGAAAATCATGGTTGAACTCCATAGTTCCTAGATCTGTCACTAGTTTAGACACATTAGTTAACAAGTTTTTAACTAAATTTTTCCCCAAGGCCAAAATTAATACCCTTAGGAGATGACAATTATTGTACATATCATATCTTGTATTTTTACTTGTTTATTGTATATTGTTCATTTTAATATATTTGTATATGTTGGTTTTAGGTTGTTAATTCAATTTTAGTATATATATATATATATATAAATATTTGAATTTCACATTTGTAGAATAGACTAAGGGTGGTTATTTGAGTGCCTTAGTGTATGTACGTTTACATGATATATGTAATTAAGTTGTGTAGCCAAGCAATCCAGAGGGACGAATACTCAAAAATTGAATGTTTGTTAAAGGGGAATGAATTTAGGAGAAAAACTTATTCACCCTATCTAGGTAAGTGTATTGTCAAATAACCGAGTATTTGGATTTTTAGTTACTTGGGGCAGTTTAAAAGTTTTTTGGGTATGCTAAATTTGCGCCAAAAACAAGACGACAAGTCAGCCCTAGGGAACTAAACAGCCTTTCAGTATTTATGACTTGCGATACGATGCTTTGTAGCGAGCACACGACTCTAGATCGGTTCGTCAATAATCGTATTCTTGTAGAGTCAAATCAGAGTTCAACGAAGTCAAGTCCCTAGCAGTCGGCTCGACTTAAAGTACTCTTTAACTTGGATACTCCATGCTTAGAGAGTGAGGGATAAACCGTGGTAGTGAAAATCTAGTATTAGGCCCAACGTTCATGCCTATATTCTTTCTTCTTGTAAATTCGAGTCAAGCCCAAATGAGAAGGGTCGACCTAAGACCCAACCAACATAACTTCTTTAGCCTCGATGAAAGTTGACTAAGTCTGGCAGTTATCAGATAGTGATAACTTCCCAGTTTCAAATACGAAATCGAATCCCGCATAATTCGGGTTATATCTTAGAGATCACTCCCTCAACGACTACAGAACAACCTCCATTTGAGGCCTATAAATACGACCCCCACCTCATAGATAATGGGTTCTAAATTTTCCCCATATACAAGCTTTACTTTGCGAAACTGAAGCCCTATTTAGATACGTTCTCCAACCACCGGAATTACTGAATTATTTCACTTCGATTCTCCAATTCATCAGTTCTGGTCTTATATTACTATAATTTAAGCATAAACACTCATCTCCGCGCTCTTGTTGCCACATTGAAGTGATAAACCTCACCTCAACGTGCGCACTACGGTTTGATTTCCTATTTAAACATTCAGTATAATGATCTTTTCAGTTGATTTGTTTTTCTACTTTACAGTATTTGCATTCTACGAATATACCACTGACTTGAGCGTCAGAGAGTCCCCCAAGGGACAACCCCATCTCGCTCATTTCACTTTGGTTTGTTTTACAGGTTAGTTGAAAGCTTCATGCTTCATTCTCTATCTAGCTATATTCACGGGTGAAAATGTGTCTAAACAACTGGGGGGGGGGGATGGGAAGTTAATCGATTGAGTTACCAAATTTTCAATTAGTCAATATTAAAACACAACCAATAATAAAATCAAGTAATAAATGCAGAAAATTAACAACACTTGATTTTTACATGGAAAACCCTCCAACTGGGAAAAAACCCACAGGACTAGAATCGCTAGCCACTTAGTCATAGAAATCCACTATATGATAGTTTAACTACATCCTAAGTTGACAACCTAGTCACTCTTCTTAAGGATCGTAACTTAAACCTATCTATCCACAATCATTTTATAGTGACTCTTGACACTTGCTTGTGCAACCACCACTTGTGGCCATAAGGCTTGAACTCAATGAAGAGAGTAAATACCTAAGTGAATATGTATGAATGCTCAATGCAAATTTATACTAGATTAACACAAAATGCTTAGCTAGATGTGAATATAAATACCCAACAATCCTAGTTATTAGCTAACCCTTTCAATCTCCATAACTTTAAAGACTATGCAATAAAGATGGAGTCTTGGCAATAAAAAGAACAATAAATGAGATGAGATGTTTGTTCTTACTTACCAAGTGAAGATGCACTGAATATCCATGCTTGATGATGCCTTAAATACACATGAATGGGGAATAGAGAGTTAAAAATGGTTTCTTAAACCTTTCTCTCTCTAAGAACTCTATTATCTCTCTCATTCTCTGAAAATTGTAGTTCTTTCTCAAAAAGAAGATGTTTTGGAGTATTTATGGGATTCTCACGAACTGTGCCATTTCGAGAAAAACTGCTTTACGCAGGCCACAGTTTGCGGTCCACTAAGACTAAAAACCACTACAAAAACGCCAGAAGAAATGTCGTCTAAACTTCGCGGTCCATTTTCGCGGTCCATCAAAACGAGGACATGAAAGCGAAAATCTCTGGTGAAAACTTCGCGCTTAAATGTCTCGGTTCACCAGGACGAACCAAGACAGTAAAAACCTCTAGAAAGAAGTTCGCACCTATACTTTGTGGTTCATCAGGACAAGAACCGGACCGCGAAAACCACTAGAAGGTTTTTCACGGTAACTTTTCTCGGTTCACCAAGACGAAACTTGGACCTTAAAAATCACTGGAAGGATTTTCGCGGTTTACCACAACGACACCAAGACCGTGAAAAAGAGAAGAAGAGACCTTCTTAAGTGATCTAACATACTAACCTATATGCATGAAGTGCAGGTGTGAAATTGGTGTGGTGCATACTAAAATGATAAGAAAAAAATTATAAAAGAATGAATTGTGTGTGTGCACCTAATCTCTTTAAGAGAGCTAGTTAAGTAGATTATACCTTTGAAGCTCTTGCTTTTGAAGTCTTGAGATGCTAGGAAGATTGCTGATCACGATCACAATGTTCAGCAAATGAAGATCCTAATCTACCAATTACAAAATCATTCTATTGTTGTTTGTCACAGAATTAAACCAATCACAAAATGGAGAACTTAAAAACAGTTTGCGGGTGCTCGCATCAAAACAAATGTAGAGCAATCCCCTACATAAATTGGATTAGGTTTTTCACAAACGGGCCCAGTTCGTACTTGGCCCAAAACCAAATTGGACCCCAAATTGAAGCCCATTAACGAATCCATGAAAACGGTGGAAACAGCGTCTACTCACCAGAGTCTAAACCAGAAAAACCAAAAAAGATGAGAGCAACGACTCTGTTTCAGAGAAGCTCGCTGCTACTGAGAAGAAGACGACGATCGATAGAACCGTACGCTCTGGTTCCCTCCGGTTCCTTCTGTACCGACAATGGCGATAATTTCGAGAGCACTAAAACCAGTTCTCGAGTCACGATCTTCAATCGCGACCTCAAACGCAAACAAGTGAGTGAAAATCAAGTTTCAATGTTTTTTTTCTCCAAGTTGACCTTGTTAGTTCGTGTTTTTCAGTGAAAAAGACTTGAAGAATAATTGAAATTGTTGTTAAAAATTGTTCATTTATCTAAAATTTGATCTCTTCTGCTATTGCTGTTTTGGCATTTTTGTGTATGTGTACATGGCGCCTTATTATAATATGAGTTGTTTCTTGGCGGCAGCGTGACCGAGCTGCGTGGTTGATGCGTCCAAATGATTCTTTTGTGGATGCTGTTGCTGAGAATCTATTGGATCGCTTGGAGGTACTAACAGTATTTATTTGTTTTCGTTGGCTTGGACTCCATTAGTATTAGTAAAGGTGTAAATGGTTTGGAAATATGTTATCCATTATATGTACGATATGTATCTGATTTTACTTCATAGTTTTTCAATTATGACGAGACTTCTTAGTCATTGATCGAGCATAAGAAGATTGAATCTTGAAGAATTGACTTTATTTAAACCAGAATGTCTATGTGAAATTTATATAATGTTTACATGAAGATACGAAGAGAACGGTTGTTTGGACAGACCCTCTGAACGAGGGCATCATTAGAGACTTAATAAACTAAATGTGTTTGGTCCCTAGAAAATGTTCCCATATCTTTTAGTTTTTGATATGGCCTGGGAAATCTGTTTGTGATACTTAGCCATGCGTTTGCCTTTTGTAGGACTGTAAGAAAATGTTTCCTTCAGCAATATGTTTAGGGGGTTCTATGGAAGCTATCAGGAGACTGTTACGTGGTCGTGGTGAGAATAATTCCTCTGAGTTACTTTCAGTTTGAAAATTGTGTATAGCTCTTGCATTTTTTTTGGTATGTTAAATTTTATTTATTATTAGTATATGGAACTCAAAGAATTGTTGCCGTATAATTTTTCTTCAAGCATGTAGAGTGGCTATGTAATGCAATTATATTGAAAGTTAGGGCTTTATGCTGACCTTGACCGGCCTGGTGCTATTAAGGGCTCTATGAGGAATGAAGATGTCAATGATGTGATGTATTGGTGGAACAGTGAAAGGTAGAGTTTACATGAGGGCTTTGGTTTAATATGCCAGTGTTTGAGTTGGATGCTGTTTGTATAGTTAGAGCTAGCCAGGTGGAGACTTCAAGTGCTTGATACTTATGATTGGAAACAAATTAAATGGTTTGTGCAAAAATATACTTAATCTCAGTCCTGTATAATGCTTTTGTAGGATAAGTGTCAAGATGTTACCCATCCTGGCATGTTCCAATTAAGATGGGTGCGTCCAAACTCCAGAGTAAAAATTTTCACTTTTTGCAAACATGATAGAATCGTAGCTCATGTGAACCTTTTAATTTAGAAAATCATCATTTAGTTATTGACATTACAGAATATAATGATAGACATTATCTTGTCTTTGTACCAGGTGCCATTAAAAAACTTATTATGATGGACACCTCTTATGACATGGTGAAATTGTGCAAAGATTTTCAGCATGATGCACCTAATGAAAACATTGAAACATCCTTTGTGGTCTGCGACGAAGAGTTTTTGCCCATCAAAGAAAGGTGTCTTGTAGATTTTATTTTTTCTTTCCCTAATCAATGTGAAGCCTGTTATTATTTTAAGATTGCAATTTGCATATTAATCTTTGGCCTTTGTGAATGGGAAGTTCATTAGATTTGGTGATCAGTTGCTTGGGGCTCCATTGGACGAATGATCTTCCAGGAGCCATGATACAGGTATTTGCTTTATAGTTGTCATCATCTTAACTATTGATATTGAGTCTTTTTTTTTTTGTATTTGTCCAATTTCCTTAGTAAGTTAAGTATTGACCAGAATTAGGTGTAGTGAGCTACATGTGAATTACAAATACTGTCCAAAAAGTAAAATATTAAATTCAGCAGAAAACATACATGGAGGAATTGTACAGAAATAATGTGTACACTTAAAAACAGAAAAGCCCCTAGTCTGGCTACTGTATCAGCTACCATCATCTAATACTTAACTCTAAATACACATTATGTAATTTAATTTAAGCTGTTAATAAAGTTAGATTTTTCTTATTTCCTCATCTCTTTTGGGAAAAAAGATCAAATGTATTTTCACCAAAAAAAAAGCCCCTAGTCGGGCTACTGTATCAGCTACCATCATCTAATACTTAACTCTAAATACACATTATGTAATTTAATTTAAGCTGTTAATAAAGTTAGATTTTTCTCATTTCCTCATCTCTTTTGGGAAAAAAGATCAAATGTATTTTCACCAAAAAAAAGCCAAATGATTAGAGAATTTCAAATCATTAAAAAGCTCATGCATCCATGAGAATTGACGTTGACATAATTTTTTGATTGAATAGAAGTATAAACTCACCACAAACATATTTCAGCAGTCAAAGTCGAACTTCACGTTTTTTATTCCTAGATTTTGGCTTCACTGCAGTTCATGTGTAATATCTTGGCCAATGCTCAACCCTTGTTTCTTTTTCTTGTTATTATTATATTCTATTTCATATGAACCAAATTTTAGTAGATTTTCTTTTGTGTCCTCTGTTTCATGATCAACTACTAACTTTATTAGTATTCTAAAGTATTATGAGGTTTACATTATTCTTATTCTGAAGTGCCAAATTCATATACGTGGCAATATCTGTGACACATGTTCATTGAATTATGACAGTGTAAACTGGCGTTGAAGCCGGATGGCCTATTTTTAGCAGCTATTCTCGGTGGAGAAACACTGAAGTTGGCTATTACCCTTATTTTAATTTAAAGCTCATTCATAATCATAGGCATGAAATTTGTTACTGAATTTTTTAAGTTGCATGTTCTAATCATCTAGGGAGCTGAGAATAGCCTGCACTCTGGCCCAAATGGAACGTGAAGGAGGTATCAGTCCACGTGTATCACCTTTGGCTCAGGTATGTATACAGTTGTTTCCCGATATGACTTGTATATTCTGTATCGTTACATCCAGGTTGCTTCTGCTCTTCTACCTGAAATATATTAACATTTCTATTTTATTTTTTATATCGAGAGAAAGGATAAGTACTTGTCTGGGGTTTTATGTTCTCATTTGGTACTATTAAGATGCATTTTACCTTGAATTGTCAGGTGCGTGATGCTGGCAATCTTTTGACCAGAGCTGGCTTCTCCCTTCCCGGTGTTGATGTTGAGGAATATGTAGTCAAATATAAGAGCTGTAAGTATTTTCCTCTCAGTTTTGGGCTTGTAATTCTACTAGCTATCATCATTGCTTGACCTGTAACAAAGTTGAGATTCTCAATTTTTTTTTAGATAGGAAACTAGATGCCTACACTTGTAAGAAGTCTATGTGAAGAAGTAAACTTGCACACTTATAATCTGTTGCATCATGATTGCTGTAAACTTTAGATATGAATGTTGACCTAGCCACAAGTCTTCTGATATTGTTTTGTTCAAGGCTGAGGTGCTATTGTACCTAATACAATAGCATAACGAAAAATTTCAGTAGAGTGTTTAGTTAAGATTGTATGCTCACAAGTCACAATACATCTTGGCGTAGCTATGGAGCTAATAGAGCATCTGCGTTCGATGGGTGAAACTAATGCTCTTCTACAAAGGAACAATGTATGACATCTTTTTCTTCTTGCTGAGAAATGTCCCCCTTTCCTTTTGTACAAATTAGAACAAACACCACTGGTTCATTGATTCTTAATGTAAAATTTCATGTGTTTATCAATGAATCAGATCCTAAAACGAGAAACAGCCCTGGCAACTGCAGCGATATATGATGCAATGTTTGCAGCTGAAGATGGCACTATTCCTGCAACCTTCCAGGTAAACTTATAAATTTTGGAACTGTTTTATGGAATGATAATGTTATCCATTAAAATTACTGTATCGGTAAAATAACATGACATGACCCCTGATTTAATAAAGCAATGAATAATGTATGGATTTGATTTGCAGGTGATTTATATGACAGGGTGGAAAGAACATCATTCTCAACAGAAGGCCAAAAGGAGGGGATCTGCTACCGTATCATTCCAGGATATCCAGAAAGAATTTGGAAGTGGAAGTTAGTCTCTTTTGCTACTGCGAACGTACCCGTACCTGTATCCGTCTCTTCCATTTTCCTACTTTGAACAGAATCCCGGGTTTCATCATAATGCAACTTGTGTCGCTTCAAGTGGTAAACAAATCTTGCTCCCATTTTTTGGGTTTATTTATTTTTTTATATTGGACAGAATAGTTATTAATTAAAAATATAAATTTTGTTGTAAATTAAACTAAATAACATAGGATAATTGGAGTTGGAGAAAATATACTCAATAAAGATCACACACATTTTACAATCGAAAAACTTCATATTTATACTTTTATCATCCACCATCCAACACCTATCATTGCAAGTGACGTGTATCTTCTACTTTTGGTGGATGGTGGAATCCACCATATTCATAACAAATTTCAATTGTAAAGTTGAAATCTCGTTTTTCAAACAAATTAAAGGTTATTAAGGTACTTTCAGATCTTTGGTTAAATTCAAAAGTTTAAATTAACGGTCTCGAAAAAGGTGGACTTATTGGAAACTTGAGAAATCATAGGGATCAATTTGGTCAGAAATTGAAAAGTCACAAGCTACTTGAAATTATGAAAAAGTTAAGGACTTAATTGATAATTGCCCTAATAAAATCTCATTTTCTTATTTATAGCATTGATCAATTAAACGACCCAAAGTTCAGACTTTGTTAAATGGAGACCGTTTCTTTAACATAAGGGGTAGAGTAGTTTGAGAGCACACAAACCTCCTTGCCTTTAACTTGGATCCTTTGACCGTTAACCGCCGGGAGGTTTGTGTATATTAACACAAACTTTCCCTGTTTTTAACTTGGATCTTTTGGCTCAGGTTTATGTATATTGACAAAAGCCTCCCTTGTTTTTAATTTGGATCCCTTGACTGTTAACGGCAGAGGAGGTGTGTTTATATTAACACAAATCTCCCTTGCTTTTAACTTGGATCCCTTGACCGGCGGGGGAGGTTTTTGTATATTAACACAAACTTTTTCTCCTGCTATATGAATCTCAAACTTTAAAGGTAGTCGGTGTATTTACCTTTTAAATATACTTGTATCATAAACTACTTTGGATACAACATCTAAACTTAACAAGAGTATAAAATATTTCAAAAATATATATATACACAAAAAGGTTTTCTTGATGAAAACCAATTCTACGAGAACATCTTATAGGATTGAGCCGAAATAATAATTTCTGTAAGTCCTCCTATTGGTGCTAGAAGAGCTATTAAAATGCCAATTATGATCGAAATCTGCAATAAAAAAAAAAGAGACAAAAATGTCATTTTCTTTCTTTAATTTTAGGTAATAAAGATATCGTAACAAGTAATAATTCTTACCCAACTTGCGATCCAGTGAATGATGCAAGGAAGCTTCATCCAATTTAAAGATTTCCGTTAAATTATTTTTCTATTGCTAATTATAAAATTAATCTATAGTATATTAGAAAAGACTAATAAGATTTTGACTTACAAAGTAAGATGTTGACGAGAAAACAAGTCCACCAAAGAATCCCAGCAGTCCGCCAAAAATGGGAGGCAGATTCCAATTAAAGCTGTTAAAGCTGTCACAACATTAACAACAAGAAAAGTATCGGTGTCAAATTTTTTAGAAAGTTCTTTGAAAATATCATCGTTATTCAAGAATACTTTTAATGTCGGTACTCTCAAAATTTGAAAAATATCATGTATATATTTTGAACATTATCAATATTTACTTCATGGTCTTGTTAGGGGAATTAATACCCAATTAAGGTTTGTTTAGTTGAACTTGCAATCTTTACTTGTGTTAGTTTATGCATATAGAGCTACATGTTAATTTGTGAATATTTGTGAAGTAATTTAATGCAATTTTTATAGGTCACAAACGACACTTTTAATTTTTAGTAATGACGTTGTAGCAAACTAACAAACATATGAACTACGACCAAAGAGACGAAGATGTCTTCCTGGTTTGTAATGTAACTTCTGTACCATATATGACTCAATCATGTCGAAAACCGGCATAGCAAAAACCTTAAACAAAAATAAAAAAATCAATTATATATAGATTTTCAGTTTATTTAATAAATTAGAGGGTATATATAATTTTACCTGGTAACTTCCGATAACATGAATAAAGACCATGAGATTGGCAATTGCAATGAGCTGACTAGGTTTTCTGAGAGAAATGAGAACATCATCCTCTACAAAGGGACCAAAAGCCCAGTAGCCAGCAAAGGCAACAGATAGATAGCAAAACGCAACAATCAAATATGCAGCCACAACTCCCTTCCACATTGGTTTCTTTGAAGGCACTTCTGGGCTTGATGAGATTGTCGCCTGAATCTCTAGCACCACGCTGTGCCCTGCAAACGCAAATGCTATCGTTCCCATGCCATTGAAGAAGTCGAAAACCCTTCCGGGTGTCTTGTGAGATCGCGGTTGGTACGACTGGGGATGGTGATGAGCACCCCTAATTGTCGACCTTACGAAAGCCACCATTGAATAGCTGAAACGCAATCACAAAAGAATGATATATATGTTGATGTTTCAAGCCAAGAAACAATCTATTTCTTTGGTACAACGGGTGCATTGTTCAATGGTGCATCTGCCCTATTCAATGGTGCACCTGGCCACTGGAGATCAGATGCGTGGCAAGAAAGTCACATGCGGCACTTATTTCTTGCCAAATGTTTGGTCTCTAGTTGCTGGATGCACTATGATTTTCTCCGTATTAACATATGATAAAATCAAAAATGATATATATGTTGATGTTCCAAGGTAAGAAACAATCTATTTCTTTGGTACAATGGGTGCACTGTTCAGTGGTGCACCTGGCCACCGGAGATCAGATGCGTGGCAAGAAATTCACATGTGGCACTTATTTCTTGCCACATGTTTGGTCTCTAGCGGCTGGGTGCACAAAAGATTTTCTCCATATTAACATATGATAAAATCAAAATCAGTGAACACACCTTACAGACATGACAGCCGCAAGAAGAGAAACTCCTTTCAAAGAATTGAAATTGGGAGTTTGGGAGAGAACAAATTGGACAGCAGCAAAGATGAGGATAAAATATGTTAGTCTAGTCCCATGAAAACTTGAACCAGCAACAAGTTCCACAAACTTCATAAGTGATTTTCCTCCGGTGACCATATAAACAATGTCTGTTGCAACCTGAACAAGCATTTGTTGAGGCATCACAAGCCAATAACCAAGTTTTGGACCAAAAGCATGCTCTCCAAGTTCTGGGTATCGATCGAATCGCTTTCCAGGAACCACTTCATGGAGTTCAACAAGTTGCCATAACGAATAGAAAGTGATCACCCATGAAGCAAGTATTGTAAAGGTTCCAGCGACCCTGGAAAAGCGAGCTAATGTTATCACAATTTGATTGAAATAAAAGTAATCCTAATGAGAGAAAACAGAACTTAAATAATGAATTGTGATTCCTTGTGTTTACTAAAATCAGTTGGAATCAGATTATGTGAGTCTCACATATAAATCAGGAATTAAGTTTCTTATGGAAAGAGAACTTGATTCCTCTCTCTCACCCAAGGAATCAAGTTCCCTTTTGTGATTATCTTTTTTATAGACTTGATTCCCTCTTATTTCATTCCCGATTAGTAAACGCGCCATTACATATAATATATTCATAGTTACACACCAGCCAAGTTGGGACAAGGCATATGGCAAGCCTAGCACACCAGCACTCACCATAGCTGTTTCATTGTGAAAAGCTGAATATCACCATTTTGCTTTTCTAGAAGCTGTAATTGGTAACCATTTGTTCAGATCTGTTCTGGATTCACTTCTCACATTTCCTCCTCTTCCGATCTCAATATTTTCCTGAAAATTATTTGTATCAATAAACAAATATATAGTAATTGAGTTAATTATATATTTTCTCACTTTGGTATATTTTTTAGGAAAACAGAATTTATAGAATAAATCATTAAATTTCATATTTTCAAGATCTGGCTATGCTATCTTAAAAGTAGTATAGTGTTGACAAAAATAATGACATTCATTTTTACATGTGAAACCAATATATATAATTTTATTTTTAAATTATAAAACATGAACATAGTAGTTTTGTTTTTTTAAATAGAACATATTGAATTCTTTGAATTTAGTTCGTAAATATAGCAAGTTTATGATTTTCAAATTCAATGTTTAACACAATATTATCTGTTTTTACAGAAATGTAAAATTACAGAGAAAACCAGTTTCGAAAATAATACCAAACACTTTTACATATGTGCATGGGGAAATTAAGACAGATGAAGAACAAACTTGCTCATCAGTAACACTAGTCTCAACTCACAACCTCTCAGAGTCTCAAAAGTAGCATAAATGTGAAAACAAAATCATTAATCAACAAGTAGAAAAAAAACAGTAGTTTTTTTATTTTATTTTATTGTTTTCTTTCTATATCATAGTTTTAAAAAAATCTTAAATACCAAACCTTAGAATTCTCTTAATGTTGAAAAAACTAGGATACCAAACAGTATAAACTATTTTCAAACCTGGAAAACTTAAAACAAGTTCCGCAAAAAATACCGTACATGTTTACATACATGCACATGAAAATTAAAAGAGAGAGGAGAGATAACAAACCTGCACCATAGTGTAACAGTCTCAATTGCAGAGATTTTGCTACACTTGTAAACTTCTTCTTCTTGTCACAAAGGGAAGTATAAAACCGTGCAAAAAAAAAAAGACTCAATATTGGAAATTAATGTAAATACCAAAATGTCAATCATTTATTTATTTTTCTATTTTTAAGAATCCAAAAGACAATAATTAATATTTAGTTTTTGGGCATTTAAAGATCCTAATGTGGCGGGTCTTGAATTGGTCAGGGAATCTCAGCCACAGTTAAGTAAATAAAATACATTAAACTGTGTTGTGAGAAAAATAAGAAATTTTCGGATTAAACCTTGTCGAAAATGTAGACTATGTATCTCATTTACAAGGGCGTTTAGAGCATCTCTAATGTATGCAAGAGTGGCAATAATTGTTGATATAACAACAATGTCAAAAGACTTGTTTCCTATGTAGTATAAAAATAGATTTGATAGATAATTAACTTAAAATTTAATCTCCAATTCTTCAGTCTAAAATACAACTTTTTTTTAATGCTTTATCCATTTTTTATTTTTTATTTATTATTTATTTCCTTACCAAAAATAGATGAAAAATTAATGTCAGTTTTAAATACCTGTTGAGTCAACAAAAAAAAAATAGCTATGCAACAGACTGTCTGAAAGTAGACGATCATGTTGACAATATCTAATTTTTTTTACCATTTCAGCTTAAGGTTGAATATACACAGTTGCATTGGAGAAATATTTATTAATAGAATAACTATTAATCCTACGTGACATCTTTTTTTTTTCACTAGCCACTCTTACATTGAAGATGCTCTTATGACTATGTAAAAGAAAAACAAAGTGAGATAATTATTCACAGCCAACCATAATTACATTTAAATTGTAGATATCTAGAGATATTAATTATAATTAAATAATAGTATTTGTTAATCATGAATTTGTCATGGAATTAATCTCAGCCAAGGAAATATGTTTTTGTAACGATATAACCCCTCTAAATTAATATTCTTGGAACCCACCCTTGAGTATTAATTTAGAGGAGTTATTAATTTGAAGAGTTTTACCTTGTAAAGTGTTATTTTATCTTAGAAAATGTGTAGAAGTCGGTTTTCTTGTTTAGGAAATGTTCATTTTCGGGATTTCTCGTTTAATCGGTTTTCTTCTTCAGGGAAAGTTCTTTTTTTTTTTCTTCAAGATTCCTAGTCACAATGGCACAGCCCATGGCAAATCGAAATGTTTTGATTCTCCTTGACAATTGCATTGCCCATGTACCATTTACAGAGCAACCTAATCACATCCAACTCATGAACACCATAGTGCACTAATCTGCTACCAAATTTGAAGAAGAAGTGTGTTACACTCCAACCGAAAAGGATATCGTCAATGATATCACAAGGCAGAATCATGATGATGTGGTTGAGATAGATGATAATGACGACGATAGTTTTGACGTACCTAAAATCTATATAAGTAAGGCTGTTGAAATGCTAAATTTAATTGAAATCTTTTGGTTACAATAAGAAGATGATCACAATAACTTCTTGAGGACAATTCAAAAGATAAAGGATGAAGTTAAAATATCAAACATAGTGGTCTAGTATAAATTAGTATCTTCAAGTACTTTTCTAGTTCTTGAATATATGTAATATATTTTGTACTTTTATGAAATTATTAACTTATACTTCAGTTAGGACCGAAACTTTACATTAGGTTTCAAAAAGAAATTATTAATTATTACGATAGAGAGATTTATTAATTTTTTACACTAGCCTTAGTTGGGACCGAGATTTTTTATTAATTTAAAGAGGATATTAATTTATAGGAGATTAATTTACAGGGGTTCTATTGTACTTGGGTATGATTTATGAAAGCTATCACCATAATTTTCAATAAAAGTATGGTAACATCTAGACCTATCAGAATTACGCCCAACCCACGAATTCGATCCAAATCCACTTGCCAAAAATGGTTGATGGGTCTTAGCTTTATTGGATCAGGTCATTGTTGGGTTGAGTTATAATTAAAACTCAAATAATAATAGTTCGGTTTGGATTTATCTCTCAAAACCCATAGCCCATTGAGTTTAATAATAATATTATAATTATTTTACATCCAATTTGTACTTACCATAAATTTCATAAATTGATTAATAAAAAAGTTTGTAAACCCTAAACAACTAACCTATAAACCATTATTTTTTCTTCAATTCTTCTCTTATGCGGCAGTGATAAATATTGATATTTTAGTGAGCTTCATCCATCAATTATCATCATTCATTAATGTATGGTTGTTTATGTCATGGATATGAATATTTTATCATTAATTCATCAAACCACATACATTAGTGTCGGTTTGTTAGTTTATTCATGGCGTGAAACAATTTCATTTATCCATTTTATTTTCTTTGAAGCTGGGATTAAATTCAATTTTTTTGTTAGTTTGGTCAGTATTAGGGATGCCAAAAATCCCCGATTTGTCCCAAATCGGCAAGGATCCAATCCGTTCGGGACGGATTTGAAGCATTTAAAACGTGGCTTAGGTCGAGTAGGTCAAATGTTGTTGACATGGGTTGTAACCGGATTGGGTATGGGTCGAACCATTATGCATGATGATGACTCAATTTCTATACATGTATTTGGCCCCCATTTCCTATTATTCGTGCTTGTTATCGAGTAAACCTAGTTATTTAATGTATTTTATTGAGCTTGTGTAGGTAATCATCTCTAAATATGGTATTGAACTTAATTGAAGAGATTTGAAGGTTAAAATGACTGAAATTGTAAATGCTTGTGCATAACGACTAATTTGCGAGAGCCATAACTTTCTCCTTACATTGAATTGGGGTACAATCGACATATATTCGGAAAACTCCGGAAGTCTAGTTTCTAGCAAACTTTGCAATTTGTGATTTCGAATTTTTAGATAGTTATGCTCGTTTTAGTAACCAGTGATCAGACCAGAAGTTGTCTCCAGCAACAACCGCAAGTTGGAGCAGCGACTTCCATCTTGCGCCCCAACTTGCCCCAGCACCTAACACAGACCTGTCCGTCATTTCATTGTCTTGAAGCCCTAATTTTGTGAGGAGACTACATATTCACCTCTTTTATGCCCTAAGAAAAGGGTATGAACATTCTTAGACTACATCCACCCCAGAAGAGAGAGAGGAAGCTTCCAAGGCAACAATGCGGCCATCCCTTGGTAGCCACCACATCACCACCACACACCATTTCAATCCATCAATCTTAGAGAGATTAGAGAAGAAAGAATGAAGCTCTCTTGTCTATGAGTTGAGCTGTGTATAAAGGAAGATGGGAAGCTATCCGTTGTTGTCTAGTTGCTAAGGATAGTCGGCTAACAACCGAAAGATGTAGGATGGTACTGTTGGGATTTATGCCCAAAAGCTTGTAATATGTAGATGTTATAAAATCATAAAAAAGGAAGTTGTTTTTTTTTTTCATTTTGTAAATATTGATTTATTAACATCCGTACGCTTATATCATACGTGTAAAACATTCAAGATTGTTGGATGTAATCTCAAATTGAGTATATGAGTATCATATACATAAGGATTCAATTTGAGACGTGCAATTTAAAGAGTGCGTAGAGAGAAAATAAAGCTGGGTACTTTGTTTGTGGTTAATCTACAGTTGCAGTCCATTCCGTAATGTACGATAGTCTTATCCTAGACTACTCATGTAGTGACATGGGAATGGAGGCACCTTATATGATGAAATCATATAGGACATGGCCACGATCTATATGAATCTCTCACCAAGATCCGTTAAACGAAGAGATTCATATATATCGACAAATGATGGCTGTATATGGGTGATCTTAATCCTCATTGTCTTACTGACTCCTTCAGCTTGGATTATGGCTTTTGACATACCATGGGTGAGATCGAAGTAAAATTCCCGATCAACTCTGTATCTTGGAGTCACGGTTTAGCTTTTGGCTAGGAAGGTTTGCACACAATAAAGGAATCCACTCCTTCTTACGATAAGTAGAGGATTAGTTCCCTTAAGGGTTGATTCGGGGCTTGAACAATTAAGAGCGCTCTCCTACTTCCTTAATGGAAGATAGGATATAATTGTTCATTAGAGAATCAATGGTACTTAAAGGAAAATATATAATTAGAGAGATATAACAGATTTTATGACATAGCTCTAATTATGAACTACTCTTGGAGGATCATACCATATGTAATAGCTATATCGATGGACACTGAGATTTCAGTCTATGTAATACATCTGCAGTTTCGAGAGTTCAACCGCGAAACTATAATTGTTCATTAGAGAATCAATGGTACTTAAAGGAAAATATATAATTAGAGAGGTATAACGGATTTTATGACATAGCTCTAATTATGAACTACTCTTGGAGGATCATACCATATGTAATAGCTATATCGATGGACACTGAGATTTCAGTCTGTGTAATACATCTGCATTTTCGAGAGTGCAACCTCAGGTTTTTAGTGGAGTAATTCCGAGTTTTATAATCATGGAATATTAATTAAGGAGTTTAATTAATTTTTCTAAGTATTATTGGAGCTCAAAACCGTGGGTCCATTAGGTCCCATTGCTAGCCTTTTATGCCATTGGTTACAAGGGTCACAGTTAATTCAATGGAAAGTCCAATTAATCCTTTTACGAAAGTAACACGAATAAATTCAGGGAACTAATTAAATAATATGATTATTTGATTAGTATATTAATAATTGAATTATATTAATAATTAAGAATTAAGAATTATTTAATTATTAACAGGAGGTTACAGGTTCGAACTATGACTAATACTAAATGATTAAAGATAATAAAGATTATTTTAAATCCTAGTGGTCACATGTTCAAGTCCTAGTGGTGACCAAATTGAAATAGGATTTATAATCCAATTTTGACTTGGACAACTGAACCCTAGGATTCTGATATAAATAGATACTTATCAAGAAACAAGCTCAACCAAAAACCTAAATACAGAGAGAGAGAGAGAGAGGGGTGTGGCCAAGGCAAAAAAGAAAAAAAGAAAAAAATGTTTCTTTTGTCCTTATAGCAGGAGCCGACAGAACACAAAAGGAGAAGGCAAGGGGTTGTCTTCTTGATTTATGTAACCTCCATCTAGTCCTGTCTGTATCCATGACGTGCCCACACACAAGTTATCAGATCGCGGGTCATAGCTCAGAAGGCTTGGTGGTGAAATCGGAATCAAAACTTTAAGAGAACAATCATGTATTCTTCAAGTTTTTTTTTAATATATGTGTGTATACAAAATCCGGGTCCGAAAATATGTTTTCTAAAGGAAAAATTTTGAAACCCTATCCACTGCAACTTTATCAAAACTCTATTTTTTCCCCTACAATTGGTATCAGAACCTGAAACTTAAGTTGTTTTCTTTTGATTCCGTTATGTATGATATGTGTAGGCACAAGCTAGGCTTGTATGATTGTTATAGGGATATATATATATATATATATATATATATATATATATATATATGTTAACAGAAAAATCACTCAGGGAGCGAAATCTCAATTGACACCCTCACCCACTACTGGTAGCCAGTAGCGGGATAGGTACCTTCGGTACCATGATCCTTCCTCGTAATGTAAATAAGAAGCAATATAGGAAAGATCGAGGAGATATGAAATAACACTGTTTTATTCAAGAATATTATAACGAAGTTACACAGTATACTCTCTTCTCTCGTTTTTCACTCTCTTGCACAAGGTAGCGGTGGAGAAAACGTTTATGTCGACAAGTGGATATTTTCTCCCAATGATCATCAGTGGACTCTCACGGGCTTCAGAGAATTTCACAAGGAAATTCCACGGAAAAAACACTCTCTCTCTCTCTGTCTTTGGCGATCTTAATATTCCAGAAAAAAGCCTCATTTGTCTACCTTTCAATGCCGTATATGTAGTTCTTCCAAGAATCCCCATGAAATCCGGTTCTTTTAATGAGGATTATCGAGTGTCCTTTTTTAGGCGTTGAAAGACATTGTGTGGGGCTAAAGGCGCGGGATTTGATCCCGTTAATTACTGTCGAATCTGAATTCTAATTAAGTCTCATTAATGACGCTTTATTTTGGCGATGGAGTCAACTTTCCTTCTTCATGGAGCTTGGAGGGAAACTCTGATTCTGAATTCTTCGGTAGGACGAAGTGCTGGTATCCCAGCAGGATCTTACCGGCATTGAGCTTGTTCTGTCTCTTGATGGAGTGGCGCTTGTGTCTTCGCTATCATCTTCGTATTGCTTGGTAGGCTAGGTACTTGCCTTGGGGGGGGGGGGGGGGGGGTTTCTGAATATATACATCGAGGTACTAGGTACCAAGTGGAAGTCGAGGTAGTACCGAGGCGGGCAATAGGGTACCGGGTACCTTGACTGATGTCGAGGCACTTGAAGAGCGCTAGGTGTGCGATCTACCATTGTACTAGTCTTGAGTTGATATCAGAAGCTTCAATAGGGTGAGGTATGTACCTTCGTTAGCTCGTAGTACTAGTGCTCTATTTGGATAGATAGGTAGTCGAGGTCCTGACATTACCAAGTATCGGATCCATCTAGGTAGTGGCATTGACCTTGCTGGTCACCCGGAAGCTAGGACTGGCGTTCATCGAGTTGATACTAGTTGAAAAATTCTCCTTTGGTCCCTTGCCAAAAATCCCTGTTAACAGAAGTTCCCCTTGACTTGAACACCGGTACCAGGTTGGGGTTGGAGTCAGGATAGATAATACTCAGAGAATTTTTCATAACCGTCTCGTAGAAAGGAATCTTCCTTCTGCACGCTGATTACACTAAGTCTTCCACGTGGCTGACCAGGGTAGGCCAAATTCAAAAAAGGAAAAACAAAATTTTTTGGGGGCGTACGTTTCCCAAGACCGTACCCTCCATTCGCCGATTATCCCGCGACATTAATTACCCTCTCTGCCTGTTACAAGCATCTAACTCTATATAAGTGAACCTTGCTCCTTCACCATGACTTATTTCTTCTTTCATTAGCATTCCCAATCTACACGAGTAGCAATACAAGAAAAGATCTTAGCTTTTTTCCTCGTCTTCAACCCTTTAATTTCTCTTCTTCCAGAAACTGAACCCTGAGCCTGTTGTCATGTCTTCACCTGGTGGCCACAGCATTGAGCAGCTGTTCGAAGGCGACGCGGCGGGTAGTGGGAGTCTTGCCCCTAGAAAAAGGGCACGCGTCGATAGGGATAGCGTGGACGACGTTCCATTTCACCGCCGGTGTTCTAACCGGAATATTGCAATCGGGCCGGGCTTTTTGAACAATCCCGATGCTCCGGTTGATGTCGACTAAGAGTCGAGTGGAGAAACAGGAACCGCTGTTGGGGTAGGTAGAGACCGGGCCGGCGAGGTCACAGACATTATAAGGAGGGTACTGGTCCTTCCGTATGAGTATAGATGCGTCCCTCCTTTTACCAGCACTCCAGAAACCATCCAACGCTTACAGAGAGATTTTAAGATCCCTAAAGAGATCACTATCGCCGTCCCTCCACGAGAGTATGACATGTATTCTCATTCTGCTAGAGAGGTCCCGATTCATACGGCAGCCTTCGATTGTGGAGTCAGGCTACCCCTCCACCCTACCTTACGTAGGGCGCTACATGCCTTACAGTTAGCTCCCCTCCAGCTGACACCAGGATTTTGGAGGCACCTGGTGGGGTTCCTCATGTTGTGGAGGGAACAATGTTAGAAGAATAACATCGATCAGGAACCAGGTCCAGATGAGATTGGATATGTGTTTCAGATTGCTGCTAATGCCCCGGGTCCAAAAGGGCAATTCTATGCTCGTGCCAAAAACAACCTGCAATTTGTGGTACCTGGGGCCACGAAAAAGGATACCTCCTGGAAGGAGGAATGGATCATCCTCGGAGGTGAATGGGGAAGTTCGGTTCATATCGGAGGGTCTGAGTTCCGAGTTCCCACTATTTTCAGTGGCAAGCCCGCGTTAGAGAAGAGCAGGCTATATGAAGAATCGGAGAAAATCTTACGGGCTATCATGTCCCGTCATTATATTAACACGAAGTTTCCCATCAAGGAGGCCTTCGAGGCAAAGAGGGTAGATCACTACCTTCGCATTTCCGGGGTTTCTCCAGGTAGAAAACTTTTTGACTTTGCTCCTATTATATTGCTTTATTGATTATGCAAATATTGACTATGGCTATCCTTGTAGTTTCAGCAGTATCTCCATCGGTTCCTGAGGTGGAGCCCCACCAAGCTGACGGTACTGTTGATTCTCCTCCAACTTCCCCTGTTAGGCTTCCAGCCAGTTCTGATCTTGATGCAGGGGTTGATGTATCTACTGGCTCTGATAGGACCCTGATCGGGGTATCTGGATCATCGGTTCCCCCTTTTCCTACCTCAGCTAGGTCGCTGGAGGCTTTTACAGCCAGAGTGAGGAGGTATCGAGGTGCTTCCAGCCGGGTCCAAGATGCTTCACCCCTCAAACCAGTCAATGTTGCAGCTGCCATTGATGCTGGTGCCTCAGCTTCTTCTTCTTCTCCCGTTATGGCAACTGGTCAGCCTAAACCGGTCGAGAAAAGTTCTGACCCTACTATGACGAGGCGGGTGGTACCTTGAGATAAGGCGCGGTCGAGGTCGAGGTCGAAGGACAGCAGCCAGAATGAAGTTTTGGCCCACTTCGTTGCCTCTTGCCCAGGTGGGAGTTTAGATGCCATGACCGCCATGCCAACTTAGCTTCTAATTAGAAAGGGATCTACCCTTCTGACCGAGGTAAGCTGTCTTACTTTAGTCTTCTATCCAGGTAAAAGGTTGAAAATATCCTGACAAGTGCTTTGTTTTTGTCAGGTTTTTAAGTTCAATGTGGCCATGAGCCAACAGGTCGGCTCCCTCTTGGAGCAAGTTAGAGGTGCTACTGCTAAGCTGGAGAAGTCGAAGGAAGAGCTCGCTAAGGCTGCTCGTGGAATGGAAGCTCTGAACTAGTCACTGACAAATGTCCAAAAGGAAGCTGACGAGGAGAAGGTTGACAGGGAGAGGATGCAACATGCTTTGGATATTGAGAGGCTCAGGTCCCTTCGCCGCAAGGAGGAGAGGGATGTTGCTACGAGAAAAGTGGCGGAGCTGGAGAAAGATGTTCTATCCCTCCGTAGTAGCGTGGCCGATCTGGATGCTCAAGTAGATACCGCCTTCGGGGACGGTTACTTTTTTACTGGCTACCAGATGGCTCTAGCTCTCTCTCATCCGTTTGATTTGGGTGTCATCGCTGGATGGAACCAGGAGGAGATCATGGCAAAGGCTGCTGAACTAGCTGGGGTAGAGCTTTCTGATGTGGCTGGACCCTCCCGGTTGCTGGAGCCGGTGGAGTGGTTGGAGGGGCAGACCAGAGCTCTATCTCCCTTCTTCCACCAAGCAATGCTGGAGCAGCTCCCAGTTTGAAGGATCTTGAGGCTGGTGTGGCTCAAGCTGGAGGAGGGGTTTCTGCCTTTTCTGCTCCTCCATTAGAATCTGTCAAGAAGATAAGGGATCAGCCTGCTACTGACGATGGAGAATCTGCCCTGCCTATCTCATCTTCTGACCCTGCCCAGGTAAAGGAATGTCAGGCTGCTCTGATCAAAGAAGTTGGAGGAGATTTTGATCGAGCAGCAACAGGGGAGCTTATGGACAATCTGTCTCAAATGGAGCTTCTGGTTGCTGTAGGTGGCCAGGAAGCAGTCGACGTTCCATCTGGTGTAGTAGAGGGGGAAGCTCTAACTGGCGGAGATGGATAGAAGATGGCCGATCAAGAGCAAGAGGATGCATGATCCAGCTTGACCCCTTACCCAGTAGTATCTAGATAATTTTATCTTCTTGTAGCCCGTAATCGGGGGATGGGCTCCCCAGTTTTAGTAATGAGAACTTTTTTGTTGTTTTTTTTTCTTTAGCTTCATATATGTGCAGTTTATTAAACTCTTGATCGAACCTCGTATGTTGACTGAATTTTGTCGCACATTTTCTGATTGTTGCGTGAATTCGAGCATTAGTCCCCAGCATAAACCTGACTTAATCAGTACTTGGTAATGCAAGGAACCTGACAAGAAAAGGTGTATAGAGAAACGGCGGGTGACTGGTACCATGGTACCTAGTCAAAGAGTCTCGGGGCCCTTTGATAACATTGCAGAAATTCAGCCGAAGGTAATCTGGGTACTAGAGATCCTTATACTTTCTAGGGGTCTTGGAATTTTGGTGGAAAAAATTTGTAAGAACTAGGCACCTCATATTCCTACTCCAGGAATCTTGGTTCCTTGATGATGGTGAGGGTATTAGTGTATAATCTCGCAATCTAGGTACCTTGCATTCCCAATCTAGGAATCTCGGTAATATGGCGAGTAATCTGGCGAGTCTGGGTACCCTGCATTTCTGCTTTGCAAGGATTTTAGTACCTTATCGAATAACCTGGTACCTAGTCTTCCTGTTTCATGGAACCTAGGTCCCCAAGTGAGTATTCTGGCGAAACTAGGCACCTCGCGTTTCCGTTTTTAAGAGCTTTGGTGCCTTGGAGAACAAATTTGGCGAATCTCGGTACCTTGCATTCATGCTCTAGAAATCTTGGTACCCTGGCGAACATGATGGAAGATGTGTTGACAACGAGATCCTGGTAGGCGGCTATGGCCATGTTGGGACCAAGTCTTTCTTAGCGGGGGGTAGTATCCGGCTAAGGCCCTTATCTGGTAGGCGGTTACCCCCTTACTAACCAGACTCTTCCTGGCGGGGGGTGGCTCTCAGCCAAGGCAGCATGAAGGCCATATGGTTCTTTCTGGTCTTGAAGCGATCATTGGCAAAAATAAGGAGATCATATTCAGATACCTCGCATTCCTGTTTGTACGAATCTTGGTACTTTGGCGAAAACAATGGCGAATATATACTGGCAGCAAGATCCAGGTAGGCGACTAAGGCCACTTTAACACCTGGTCTTTCTTAGCGGGGGGTGGTACCCGGTCAAGGCCTTGATCTGGCTGGCAACTATGCTCTTACTATCCAGATCCTTTTTAGCGGGGGGTGGTGCCCGACCAGGCAATAGGAATGCCATGTGGCTTTTCCTGGTCTTGGGGAGATCCTCTTGGATGGATTAATCCGATCCAGGGCATCGGGAGTGCTGTGTAGCTCACCTGGATTTATGGCGATCCTCCTAGAGGGATTTATCCGGTCCAGGGCATCGAGAGTGCTATGTGGCTCTCCTGGTCTTAAGGTGACAATCATGGCGGATTCGATTGGTGACATAAAGCAGATAGATGTAGACAAATGTAGGCAAAAACAGATGGAGAAAGAAACCTTACTTATTGATGACCATAGAAAAAGGAATACAAGTACTCACTATTACTAACATCTTCTAACAGTCCTTTTAGTGGTGCGATAAGCGGAAAGAAGTGAGCTTATGTTCAATAGGAAGGACAACTTCTACCCCGAAAGATAGCGAGTATGGGGTTTCTCCAGTAGCAGTCCTTTTAGTGGTGCGATAAGCCCACAGCACGTCCGGGAGTTCATCAGCCCATCTCCCTTTCTTCTTCAGGAGCTTCTTGATAAATTTATTTGTGGCCTCTACCAGGCCATTAGTCTGAGGGTGTGATACAGATGCGAAGCGAAGTTCAATTCCCTGACTCTCACCGAATTCCCGGAACCTGGCGTTATCAAACTGCTTACCCAGATCGGTGATGATAACCATCGGGGTACCGAACCGGCAAACCTCATTCTTCTTGATGAATTCTATTGTATTTGCTTCAGTAATTCTGGAGAGGGGTTCTGCTTCAACCCCTATGGTAAAGTAATCAATAGCCACGATCGCATGCTTCTGCTGACCTGACGCGGTTGGTAGGGGCCCAATTAGGTCTATCCCCTAGAAGGCAAACGGATATGGTGAGCTGATGGTAGATAATCGTTCTGGAGGTAGGTGATGCAGGTTGGCCATTTTCTGACATGGTTCAAAGGACTATACAAACTGCCTCGCATCGTGGTGCAAGGTTGGCCAAAAATATCCCATGCGTAGCACCTGGTAAGCTAGTGCTTCTCTCCCGACATAATTTCCACAGTCTCCTGAATGCACTTCTCTTAGTGCCCAGTTCGCATCATCGGAATGTAGGCACCTAAGCAAGGGGAGTGACCTACCTCTACGGTAAAGGTGCCCCTCTATCAAGCAGTATCGGACCGAGGTTCTCTTGATCTTGCGAGCTTGATCAGGGGTTTCAGAGGGCTTTCCTGATTGAAGATAATCCACGATGGGATCCATCCAGCATGGGAGTCGTGCCACAGGGTTTACTCCTCTGCCTTTAGCTATGCTCTAGTGATTATCTGGAGTGGTACTCCTATCGGCAAAGCTTGTCCTCCATAGGTAGCTATCTTGGCTAGGACGTCAGCTCGATGATTTTGCTGCCTAGGTACCTGCTCGATCTTGAAACCTTTGAAACGGGGCAACAGTTCCTAGACTTTCTCGAGGTAGGTCGCCATGTTATCCTCTCTGGCCTAGTATAGACCTGTTATTTGATTAACTACCAGTTACGAGTCGCATTTGGCAAGGAGGTAACTAGCCCCTAGCTCAGCCGCTGTTCTCATTCCTGCTAACAAGGCTTCATATTCAGCTTCGTTGTTGGTGGTATTGAATTCGAATCTGAAATATTGACAGCACTCGACCTTCTCGGGGTCAGTTAGAATGATCCCACCCCCGCTTCCTGCTTGATTGGATGCCCCATCGGTATATAAGATCCAGACTGGGTGAGCTCAAGGGCCCATAACACAAGTCTCCCCGATACATCTGGCCTTTGGAGAAATTGATGTAGTGGTTGATCAGTGACTACCACGATTGTGTGGGCAAGGAAATAAGGGCGGAGCTTCCTAGAAGTAACCACCAAAGTGAAAGCGAGCTTCTCTAGGAGGATGTAGTTCTTTTCTGATTTGATTAGGGCGCGGCTCACGTAGTGGAAAGGGCGCTGGACCATCAGGGCATTCCTTTACCAATGCTCCACTGACTGCTGTTTCAGATATTGCCAAGTATAATTGTAGTTCTTCTCCTGGTACCGGGCTAGCTAGCAGGGGCGGGCTAGCGAGGTACTTCTTCGGTGATTGGGAAGCCTGCTCGCTGTCCTGGTCCCACTTCATATTCTTCCCTTGTTTGATTGCCTTGAAGAACGGGATACACTTGTCGGTGGATCGTGATATGAAACGGTTCAGGGCTGCAATTCGTCCGGTCAAACTTAATAGAAAAATCACTCAGGGAGTGAAATCTCAGTTGACACCCTCACCCACTACCAGTAGCCAGTAGCGGGATAGGTACCTTCGGTACTACGATCCTTCCTCATAATGTAAATAAAAAGCAATATAGAAAAGATCGAGGAGATATGAAATAACACTGTTTTATTTAAGAATATTATAACGAAGTTACACAGTATACTCTCTTTTCTCGTTTTCACTCTCTTGCACATGGTAGCGGTGGAGAAAACGTATATGTCGACAAGTGGATATTTTCTCCTAATGATCGTCAGTGGACTCTCACGGGCTTCAGAGAATTTCACAAGGGAATTCCACCGGAAAAACACTCTCTCTCTATCTTTGGCGATCTTAATATTCTAGAAAAAAGCCTCCTTTGTTTACCTTTCAATGCCGTATATGTAGTTCTTCCAAGAATCCCCATGAAATCCGGTTCCTTTAATGAGGATTATCGAGTGTCCTTTTTTAGGCGTTGAAAGGCATTGTGTGGAGCTAAAGGCGCTGGATTTGATCCCATTAATTACTGTCGAATCCGAATTCTAATCAAGTCTCATTAACGGCGCTTTATTTTAGCGATGGAGTCAACTTTCCTTCTTCATGGAGCTTGGAGGGAAACTCTGATTCTGAATTCTTTGGTAGGACGAAGTGCTGGTATCCCAGCAGGATCTTACCAACATGGAGTTTGTTATGTCTCTTGATGGAGTGGCGCTTGTGTCTTCGCGATCATCTTCGTATTGCTTGGTAGGCTAGGTACTTGCCTTGGGGGGGGGGGGGGGGGGGTTCTGAATATATACATCGAGGTACTAGATACCAGGTGGAAGTCAAGGTAGTACCGAGGCGGGCATCAGGGTACCGGGTACCTTGACTGATGTCAAGGCACTTGAGGAGCGCTAGGTGTACGATCTACCATTGTACTAGTCTTGAGTTGATATCAGGAGCTTCAATAGGGTGAGGTATGTACCTTCGTTAGCTCGCGGTACTAGTGCTCTATCTGGATAGATAGGTAGTCGAGGTCCTGACCTTACCAAGTGTCGGATCCATCTAGGTAGTGGCATTGACCTTGCTGGTCACCCGGAAGCTAGGACTGGCGTCCATCGGGTTGATACTAGTTGAAAACTTCTCCTTTGGTCCCTTGCCAAAAATCCCTGTTAACAATATATATATATATATATATATATATTATATAAACATGGTTGATTGTTAATTATATGGTTCGATGGGTTATAAGATTAAAGTTCTTTTTATTCATTTATGTAATCAAGAAAGCCAATTTTTATGGCTGTTCTTGATATATGTTTAGTATGTATATATTTTCTTGCATGCTGCAAAGAAGATCGTGATATTCGAAAAGGATTCAATAAGAAAAAAAAAGGGCTGCCCTATCCGCGCAAATAGCAGCCGCGCACGATAAGCTGCGACACCAGGTGTGTGTACGGCTGTGGCTGCCGGTTCACAAGCGCAGGGGCTGTTTTGGGCCATACTTGGACCTCGGTTACATGTTAAAGTAATACTTAGGCCTTGGTACAATAGGCGGTAGCCCGTTAGAAGCCAAATGGACAGCCTTAACACATCCAAGGCTACTGCTTACATCTTAGCGCGTGTGCGGCCTCGAGGCTTGCGAAAAGGTAGTCTTATGGGCTTTGTGGGCAGTAAATATTCTGTTGGAAATCAAGTGTGGGCCTTAGGATTCAATCCATGAGATAGATCACTTGACATAAGTCAAGTTGGACTTGGTTAGGAGCCCAAAAGTTGCAAAGAGGTGGACTAGAAAAATATTGAAGGCAATGGATTTACAAGAAGACCAATGAATGCCTTGGATTAATTTTGTAATTAGAATTGTTTAAGTTAAATAACCCATCGTACTCGGTCAACTCATGTATGCTTTAATTTATTTTAAGTCATGGGTGTAGGAAAAATTAGGGTTTTGATAAAATTGCAGCAGATAGGGTTTCAAAATTTTTCCTTTAGAAAATATATTTTCGGAACCAGATTTTGTATATACACGTATATAAAAAAAACTTGAAGTATACCTGATTGTTCTCTTAAAGCTTTGATTTCGATTTCACCACTAAGCCTTCCGAGCTATTACATGTAATATGATAACTTGTGTGTGGGCACATCACATATACAGACAAGACTAGACGGAGGTTATAGAAAACAAGAAGATAATCCCTTGCCCTCTTCTTAGGTGTTCGGCTGGCTCCTACAAGAAGAGCAGAAAAAGTTTTTATTTTTATTTTTATTTTTTATTTTGCCTTTGGCCGCACCCATCTCTCACTGTATTAGGTTTTTGTTTTGTTTTTGTTTCCTGATAAGTGTCTATTATATATCACGATCCTAGGGTTCAGTTGTCCAAGTCAAAATGGGATTCTAAATCTTATTTTAATCCGCTCACCACTAGGATTTGAACCTGTGACCTCTAGGATTTAAAATAATCTATATTATTTTTAATTCTTTTGTATTAGTCACGGTTCGAACCTGTAACCTCATATTATTAATTAAATAATTTATAATTCTTAATTATTAATATAATTCAATTATTAATATACTAATCAAATAATCATATTATTTAATTAGTTCCCTGAATTTATTCGTGTCACTTTTGTAACACAATTAATTGGACTAACCAATTAATTAACCTTGACCTAATGGACCTACAGTTTTGAGCTCAATAATACTTAGAAAAATTAATTAATCTCTTCAATTAATATTCCCTTATTATTAACCTCAGAGTTACTCCACTAAAAAACCGAGGCTGCACTCTCGAAACTGCAGATGTATTACACAGACAGAAGTCTCAGTGTCCATCGATATAGCTATTACATATGGTATGATCCTCCACGAGTAGTTCATAATAAGAGCCAGGTCATAAAGTCCGTTGTACCTCTCTAATTATATCTTTTCATTTAAGTACCATTGATTCTCTAATGAACAATTATATCCTATCTTCCATTACGGAAGAAGAAGAGCACTCTTAATTGTTCAAGCCCCTAATCAACCCTTAAGGGAGCTACTCATCTACTTCTCTCAAGAAGGAGTGGATTCCTCTATTATGTGCAAACCTTCCATCCACAAGCTCAACCATGACTCCAAGATACGGAGTTATTGATCGGGAATGTTACTCCGATCTCACCCATGGTATGTCAAAAGCCACGATCCAACCTGAAGGAGTCAGTAAGATACTCAGGATTAAGATCACCCATATACAGTGTAAGAACCTCATTTTTATGATTGGCTTATTTCATGACAAACCAGATGGGGATTTATTTGTAAGGGTAGACTAGGCCTTTAATGTGCATGATCAAGCTTTAAAGGCATTCTCAAGACCTCAAGCTCAAGAGCACTCAAAGGTATAACTCCTAGAAGAGACTTAGTTGTGCGCGCACACACACACACACACACACACACACACACACACACACACACACACACACACACACACACACACACAATTTTCATGCATGTTTAAGTGGGTATGCATTTTTTGCAGTTTCGGCAGGACACGTCTCCCGCGAAGTCTCCTGCGGAGAGCCCTCAAGTGGGTTCCGTGGGACATGTCTCTATAGGAGCCTCCCACAGAGTCACCCGTATAAAGCTCTCCAGTGAATTCTGTGGGACATGTCTCCGCATGAGCTTCCCGTGGAAGACGTGAATCCTGGGGCATTTTGGTATTTTCCCTGGTGTCATTTTTCCTACCCTATATATATATATGTCATCTTCTTCCCTATTCAGACCTAGAGCTCAGAAATTTATAGCCTTAGTGAGAGAAAGTGACTCCTAGAGTCGAGAGAGAGCTCCAAGAACCCATTTTTACTCAACCATACATATTCCCATGAGCATTTAGCATCATCCTAGCATCTTCCAAGCATGGGTCTTTGTGTGTTCTTTGACTAGGTTATTTCTACATGTCATAGAATCTCTTATTTCATTCTTATGACATGTTTGCCTAGGATTAATATTTATTTGTTGATTAAATGCATTTCTCATTGCTTATTGTTGTTTCTAAAATGTTTGAGACATTGAATATTGGTTGATTTTGGTTTTCATTGATAGCTAGAATTTAGGACTATTTTGCCCTCTAGCTATGTCTTTATGCTTTACATTTAGACTTTATTGTTTAGGACTTATTGATTGCATTTGTTAATTGCATTTATTGTCCTTGATATTTTATGTGACAACTTGTGTTGATATGGCTTTGTGTTGATGACTAGATTTTAGACTTGCATATCTATATCTAGTTAGGTCTTTATGAGCGTTCATATATATATATATATATATATATATATATATATATTGATATCTAGAATTACTTTTATTGCCATCATATAATCTCTAGATAAGCATTTAGTGTTGCCTAGCATTAATTGCATTTTGAATATTAATATATTCACATATGTTTTTAATCTTTTCTTTGAGAGTTAAGTCTTGTGACTACAAGGTGTAGTGCACACAAGTGAAGTCTTGCAATCAAGGTATGGTTGGCAAGCAAAGTGATCAAGAATTCATTATAAAGACCCGTTGGGTAGTAGTGGTGGGTCAGTGACTGAGAATGGTGTGACTAGAGGTCAACCTAGGTTGTAAATATCATTACAATAGTGGATTTGAGGATCTGAGTGGCTAAGTGGTTAGCCCGTGGTTTTTCCCTTGTTGAATGGTTTCCACGTAAAAATCAAGTGTTATTTAGTTTCCGCATTTTATACATGATTTCGTATGGTTGTTTATGGGGTGAATTTTTGATATTGACTAATTGTTATTGGTAAAATCAGAAAAGCTGACATGTCAATGGATGTCAACTAGATCGAGCCAACCTAAAATGACTATAATGTGGCCCCCATAATAGGTGGTCAGGGTTACTTAGATGGTCACTTGGAAAGCACTTAACCAAAGTAATTGTGTTGACCGAAATAAAGAAGATGATCGGGGGTACCTAAAATGGTATAGTTTAATTATCCGATCGGATCTAGATCCCTGGTCCGGGGTAAAAGAAATTTGGTCGGGTTTGGCAAACGGTCGGCTGTGCGACATATGGATAATCTTGAGATACGCTCGGAATGACGACACGTCAACAACGTAAGATTCGATGTAATCATGACTCAAATACGTAAAAGAAGAGTCTTCTTCAAATAAGGCATATGAAGTACACTATGATAAGGAAACAAATTTCCTTAGAGATATCAAAGTCCAGAATAGGCAAAAGACCAGATGTGTTTAAAACACAAACAATGTAAAATGAGAAAATAGATTAAAACAACTCTAATAAGTCAGAGTTTTATTAAACCTCTGCCACCTTTTTCTTTTACTTGTACTCCAAGAATTATGGTTCTATGCATGTATAAATAGACCCTACAAACACCCAAAAAAGGGTTAACTAGTCCTTAGATGTTCAAAAGGGCAAGAGAGGTTGAGTTTTGTAACGATTTCTTTATAGTGGATTATTTCCTCGCCGTCACCGGCAACCGTGGTTTTTTCCCTTCTGGGTTTTCCACGTAAAATCTTGTGTTTATAGCCTTTTTTGACAGGGGTCTAAAGAAGAATTTTCCATCCTACTGATACCTGGTAGGACCTTGAGAGAGACCATTCCCAACTCCCAAGTACCCGGAAGAATCGTTCCCGTTATCTAGGAAGGATAGATATCTTGTGAGGCCAGAACCACTACTCAAGCAGAACATGTACCACACTGTGCCCTTACTCCTAATACCAAATGAAGCTGGTACCATGATACAACTTAACCAGTACCTCGCATATACCTGGTACCCCCTACCTGGCACCTAGGTATTGTGACATCTACTCGGTACCCAATTACCTTGACATCAGCTCAGAATCCAACCAAGATAGGTACCCTACCTGAAAAGCAGGAAGAATGTCGCCACGAAGACACCAGCATGCTAGAACAAGCGCCATGCCAACAAGAGAAGACCGGTACATCAATGTACCACGCCATCAAGATGAAGAGTAGAACAAGCGCCACACCAGCGAGGTACAGACCAAGCGTCATGCCATGGAGAACATACCGGTATACCAGTGTACCGCGCCATCAGATACAGAGTCAGTAGTCTTCTCTAAAAAATGTAGGAGAGAAGAGTTGACTTCTTCGCCATTTAAAGTGCCATAAATGAGACCAAACGATCAACTGAATCGGAGTTTAAATGCTTTAGTAATTGGAGGGATCAAATCCCGCGCCTTTAGCCTCACTCAACGTCTTTCAACGCCTAAAAAAGGACTCTAAATATTTCTCAAGTAAAAGACCAGATTCTCAGGAATAAAAGGGGTCCATAAATACGGCCATGAAGGACGAAGAGGAGGGGGGAGTTGGGAAGAAACTTTTCTTGAGTTTCTAAAAGTAGTGAGAGGTTTGGGACCACCCACTGAGAGCAAATATCCACTTATCGACATGAACGATTTCACCATCGCCATTACGTGTAAAGAGAAATAAGAGAGTGATAGTTTTTGTATTGTAATCGAAACCTTACTCTTCTTTGTAGAGCAATCCTGTGATTAATAAAACAACACCATCCTTATTATATCCATATACATCTCCCCCTGTACTTTCTCTCACTGCAGATTACCTCTCATTCTCCAGCAAAAAATCCCGGTACCGAAGGTACCTACCCCGCTATGACCTACCGGTAGCAATTGAGGGTGTTGACTGGAATTTTACTCTCTGAGTAAATTTTTGGTTAAAACTTTTTGGTGCCGTCTGTGGGAAACTTCCACACCCCTAAAAGAAAGCCTGTGAATCTGATTTTTTTACAGCATATTAACTTGAGACTCCGATCCTCCTAGAGGCAGCCTGATCCATTAGGGCACTAATCTATCGCTTCAACCCGGAAGGGTCAGAAGCAACGAAAGGGGTCAAAGAATCGCAACCCCGCTCCAGCACCTCCACCTACCGCATGGGTTACACCATAGGCCCCGTCTGCCCAGAAGTGAGCTAGGCCCTCTAGGAGCAACATGCTACAGCCTTCATAGAGAGCATCTGCCTCCGATTAGTTGCAGAGGGTATCACCCCCCAACCCGCGGTACCAAATACCAGGGGAGATATCAGCTGACCAGGTACCAGGATACCTGCCTTTGACAGATTGGGCCCTCCACCTCCAGTACCGGTCCGCGATAGGCTCAGGCCCATGCCTCCGGCTCCAGATCAACCTGCAAACTATTGACCCCGACAGGTGAAGTCTGCCTTTGACATTCCACCTAGGGAGCATCACCACGCGGCCCAACTAGAGGCTGCCAGAGGGCAACCTCGGTCAGCGGCAGGAGGTAGCACCAACAATAGAAGAAACGCCCAGGAAACCCTCCTCAGGGAGAGAACCATGATGAAGCCTCAGTAGTATTAGAGGGGTCTAATAATGGAGACTTCGAGGTCGAGTCCAAAGACGGTGGTAACAAGAGCCTCTAGGACCAGGTATGAAATGGCAGAGACTTCTGGACATGATCCGCGAGGTGGAACTCGCAGATTGCTCCAAAAATGCAATTCTAACTTCGTTTTCTCCCATATTCTTCATCAAGTCCTAAATTTCTCCAAAATAACAATAATACCTGCAAAGTACTTAAAGAGATAACTAAAACACACAAATATCCGATAAACGGACACAAAAAGGATGAATTAGACGCTCAAAATAAATACAAATTTAGAGCAATCAAAACCTCCAAACCTAACCTTTGCTCGCCCTCAAGCAAAACTATTAACAAAAATAAAATCCTAAAAGGTTATGAGAGCCAATATTTCAAAAGATTTGTTATTTATATAATGTGATACATGTGAATGAAGAGATCAGTGAGAAAGGTACTGAGTAGAAGATAGCAAAATGACATTCATTATGAAATCACACACACATGAATCCCACACTCTAACTTTGAAGTTTTAAAGACTCTAAACTGGAATGCATAGATAAAATTCACCTTGACTGTATACCTCACTGGATTTCTTTCGATTTTTCTCTCAGAATCCTAGGTTTACTCTTTATCAACATATGCAAAATTGAATATATGTGTGAATGTATTCGCATATGATATATTTTTTTATGGAAGCATATTTTCTAAATATGGATCTCAAGAAAGAGTTGAAAAACCAAGAACGTGGAAAGAGCAAGCATCGATGAGTATTCCCAAATTAGACATCCTAAAGATCAATTAGGACTTCTTTTAATTTCAACTGGTAAATGAAGTTTGGTGTACTTTGATCATTGCCCATACTGAGGGTTTTATATTGTATAACTTTAGCAATTTGTGATTTCCCTATTACGACTCAACCACTTTTCAATTTCAGCATTTAGGCTTTACTTTCATTTTCACGGCTAAGATGTCACTTGTATTTTGAGTGACACATATATAGATGAATGAACAAGGGTTTCAAGTGCTAATTATTTTGACACTTGCTTCTTTTCTTCTTTTTATACTACCCTTCTTTCCACAATCTCATAGGATGCCTAAGTACATGCTATTTATCATGTTTTGTGAGATAAGGACTGTGGTTATGAATTTAGTGGGTGTGGCTTATGTTTTGACCTTTGCAATTTTTCTTTCTTTGGGATATGCGTTTGGGCTGATTTGAAATTAAGAGCATACACTATTGTCTGGAACATTTTAAAACACAGTTTGGAAGAGTAGAACTAAACCCTCAAAAATAAACAATTTAGGCAAAAATTCTCACTTCGGCAGCCTCCACTATTGATCCTAACATTTCATACATAATCTCTTTCACTAAGTCATAAAGAGAAAATGGACTAACTCAATTTGTGAAATCAATCATAGATTGATATAACGTTATCCAGATCTCAGAAACAAGTGCAATGCACGATACTCCTCTACAACACAAACATCACACTCAAAATAAAAATTTTTGTTTTGTGAAAGGCTCAATTCGTAACATTATGCCCACACCCCCAAACCTAAACTTAACATTGCCCAATGTTTTAAAAAATAAAGAACATGGGCATGAGTTTGAAAGCTTTATTGTATGAACACATCCTATCCACTAATCACAATGCAACCACACTCTTAGACTAAACAATATATAATAAAAACTTAAATACTTAATTAACTATATACAAAGATAGAGTATACCTAGATGGTTTGCCTGCCACCAAGCATTGTATTGGAGCTCTCCGGCTCTGTAAGTTCGATTTGCTCAAGCACTCTTGCTTCTTCAATCCCTTGCAAATATGGCTTAACTCTATGGCCGTTGACTTTGAAAGTGTCTCCACTTCTTAAACCTTCTAGAACCACCACTCTATAGGGGAAAACTTCCTTGACTCGATATGGACCGAACCATTTTGACTTCAACTTTCCCAGAAACATCTTTAACCGAGAGTTGAAAAGTAGTGCCAACATTTCTGGATGCAAATCTTTTCTAATGATCATCTTGTCATGTATTTTTTTTGATCTCTCCTTAAAGAGCTTTGCATTCTCATAGGATTCATCTCAAAGTTTTTCAAGTTCATTCAATTGTAACTTCCGTTGCTCTCCTGCTTTGTCTAAGTCAAAGTTGAGTGACTTGATTGCCCAGTAGGCATGGTGCTATAATTCTACTGGTAGGTGACATTCCTTTCCAAAAATCAACCGGAATGGTGTCATACAAATTGGAGTCTTGAAAGCTGTCCTATATGCCCATAACACATCATTTAACTTGGAAGCCCAATCTCTTCGGTTTGGCTTGACTGTCTTCTCTAAACTTTGCTTGATATGCTGATTACTGACTTCTACTTAGCCTAAGGTCTGAAGATGATATGGAGTTGCCACCTTGTGCCTCACATTGTTGATAGTGCCAAAATTGTCTTATATTTTGGCCCTCAATTCCATATCCTCTAGCTTGTTTTCGAGTATATTTTGGTGTCTAATGGCTCGTTTTGTAGTGTTTGCAGGCATTCAATGGATTTTAGGTGATAGAAGAGGAAGCTGGAGTATAGTGCAAAAAAGGGGTCAATTGGTGCAGCAAAGGAACAGTTGAAGGCCCCCAGTGCATGGGTTCTGCACAGGTACCTTACCCGTGCACAACTCGCACATATTGCCCAGACCAGAATGTAAGAAGAGATATCATGGGTATAGCACTGGTATCTTACCCATGCACTACCCGTGCATTTTCCAAACTAGGGAGCAGATCACTCAGGAAAGTCAACTGCACGGGTACATTACCCGTATACTACCCATGGACTACGTGTTCTAGCTTTGCTCAAGTCACATTTTCAGCTATTTTTAGAGGGGCAAATGTGTCCTTTCACACCTATTTCGTTCCCTAGCCTCTCAAACCTATAAATACATCACTTTGCCACAAGACCCATTTTTTTGGATTATTGAAATCAACTTCATCCTTTCCATCCATAAAACCCTAGAGTTTTCTCCACCAAGTCAAGAGAGAGGAGCTTCCAAAGGCATCCATGCATGGATGCCTCCCCATCATCACTCTCTACTTGTAGCCATCCATCTTTGGAGAAGATTCAAGAGGAAAGAGCACCCTACCTTGTCTATGAGGAGGAGGAACTTCAATGGAGCTTAGAGATCCGAGATGACAATTTGCCCCTCTCCGAGCTTAGAGATCCAAGAGTGACACCTTGGGGTTTCTTCTACTTACTCTTCCCTTGTTATTTTCTTCATTGATGTGTATCCCCATTTGGGAAATATGTAAACCCTAATACTAGTTCCATTTATTTGATTGACTTGTATTTGATTTCTTTTTGTATTGTCCCATTCAATTGCACTTAATTGATTCTTGACTTATATTAAGTAGGATTGACAACCCAACTCTTGATGCATGTTTAGGAGTCTTTACATTCTTGGCATGTAGAGTAGAAATTGATGTGTGTTTATAATTGGGATTAGGAGTAGATTAACATAATTTAGGAGTAGATTAATTAAGCATCCCATGATTGTTCATCTGTTGACGGATTATTCGAAATGCATGTTTTGGATTGACTCGAGTGCTTTTATTTGTTTGGGTGGAATTCATGAAGAGTATATATGATGCCTTTGTGGGTTTTGGTTCTATAAACCTACATGCTTATGCGACCCTTGAGCGTTGCTTGCGCGATACATTCTCGGTGAGTAGCAATCGGGTAGCGACTCTTGGTCATTGCTTGCACGATACATCCTCGGTGAGTAGTGGTTGGGGGTCCCCTTGCCATATCTAGAGGTTGTATTATGTGATACATCATCGGTGAGTAGCTTTAGAGGATCATACGACTCTCCTATTGCCATATCTAGAGGTTGTATTATAGGCTAGGTTGTACCCAATATAGGAGTGTCTTTGTGGTTAGTTATATTAGGTGGCGCAAATATTTTGGTGGTCATGAGTACCATATGTATCTATTTTCTTGCATCTCTCCTATCCATCCTATTTTGGTTTATCTCATTTAATCACCATTCTCACGACTCCATGTTCTCTTATGTTTTCTTTATATGTTTCTTTTCATTGCTCTGTTTCCCACACACCACTCTTACCTTGCCATGATCTTATTTACATTGCTTTCAATAATTACTAAAACGAGAGACAATCGACGAATGACACCTTCCTGTGGACGATACCCTCGCTTACCGCTTTACTAAGTTTTCAAAACTTTAGAGCACATTGCTTAGGAACAACTTTATTAATATCTTTTGAACCGTAATTTGGTAACGACACAAAAAGCGAGTATCAAAATGGCGCAGCTGCCGGGGAGGTGGCCTATTCGTTATTTTTTTTTTATAGTTTTAGCAAATAATGTAGTAATGCAAATATTTTGTTAGTTTTCTTTTGTTGGTTGTTTGTTTGTTATTTTTCTTTTGTTCAAAGCATATGCATGTAATGTTGTTTGAGTTGTTTGTGTGCAAGGAAAGATAAATTTTTAGGTTGGCAAGCTATCAAATCAAGGTTGGAATGGTGACCAACAATCGAGGAAGCAAAGACCTCAAAACTCAAAGGAACAATGAGTGCACTAATTGCACTCCAACAACTTCACCAAACAACACAGCAGCGCAACGACAGCTAAGTGATGAATGCAACCAAGAACACAAGTAGTGCCGCGAGAGCATTAAGTGGAAAAGAGGTCAGAGCGCAGCTAGAGGTAATGTCTTTGCAAGCTTTTTCCTTAAAAATGGATTTTCGGTGTTGACTCCTCTCACTGTTTCTATTTTTTTATATTACCCTACTTATGAGGGTATAGCTTAAACGTTTATGGTAATGTGCATATTGTTGAAGCAAGTATGAGTGAGTTGATGAGTGTACACCTATGTATGTGATCAAATGCTTTGGGAAGAGTTTGATGTTGTTAACGGAAAAATCCACCCAGGAGGGGAAATTTCTGTTAACACCCTCACTCACTATCGGTGGACAGTAGCGGGATAGGTACCTTCGATACCAAGGTCCCTTTCTATAACGGAGACAAGAGATAAAATGATAGAAAAGATAAAAGGGACCGGGGGATATAGAAGAACACTGTTTTATTAAGTAACACTATAACAAAGTTACAACACATATATTCTCTACTCTCTCTAATACAAAATGGGGATAGAGAATGCTGTTTATGTCGACAAGTGCATATATCTCTCCAGTGATCCTCACTGGACTCTCATTGGCTTCAGAGAATTCAAAGGAAATTCTTCTGGGAATTAATTTCTCTTTCTTTTGTGATGGCAAAAAAATCCTCCCCCTATTTACTCTTCAAAGCTGTATATATAGTACTTCAAAGAATCCCCTCAAAATCCAGTTGCATTGATGAGGATTATTAAGGGTCCTATTTTAAGCGTTGAAAGGCATTGTGTGGGGTTGAAGGAGCGGGATTTGATCCCGTTAATTACTGTCGAATTCAAATTCTGATTTGGTTGACCATTTGGTCTCATTAATGGCGCTTCATTTTAGTGATGGAGTCAACTTTCCTTCTTCGTGGAGCTTGGAGGGAAATTCTGATTATGAACTTTGGCGGAACGAGGTACTGGTATATCAGTCTGATCCTACTGTTATAGAGCTTGCTCTACTTCTTGTTGGAGTGGTGCTTCTGTCTTCACGATCACCTTCATATTGTTTGACAGGTAAAGTACCTACCTCGGATGGGCTCCGAGTAGATATTGAGGTACTAGGTACCAAGTGGAAGTCGAGGTAGTATTAAGGCGGGTATCGCGGTACCGGGTACCTTGGTTGGTATTAGGAGCTTCGATAAATGCGAGGTGCATACCTTCTTTAGCTCTTAGTACTGGTGTCCTATCTAGGTAGGTAGGTAATCGAGGTCCTGACCTTACCAAGTATCGGCTCCATCTAGGTAGTGGTATCGATCTCGCTGGTCACCCGGAAGCTGGGACTGGTCCCTATCAGATTGATACTAGTTGGAAAATTCTCCTTTGATCCTTTGCCAAAAAACCCTGATAACAGATGTTATTAATTAAACTGGTGGAATTATTGTTGATTGTGCTTATTGATTCAAATGCTATGCTTGTTTTCATTTTTATTTACTTTTGAGTGTTTATGATTGCACAATTTATTTTTCTCTTGTAAACTAAGTTCTTATCCCTCAATTTATTATTATGAGCATGAATGTATGGGAGGAGCTAGGTTTAGCGGGGGGGGGGGGGGGGGGGGGGGGGGGATCTTTTGTGGAATTGTTTAGTTGGTTTGAGTTTGTTTTTCTTTAATAAATGGTATTTCGAGCTCTTGTTGGCAACTGCATGTATTGATTGATTCTTTATTGCCTGAACTTTCTAATGGGTTCTATGAGTGTAGATTGTCTATAGCTTTTCTCGGAAGCGATTTTTGCAGCTTGTGCTTTAAGGCGAGGTTTCTTTATCTCCTGGGAGGAAACAAAGATAACTTGCAAGTCTTGGAGGGGCAAGCATGCCAGGAGTGCTCATAAAAAGAGCGAGATCCTCATCTTCATGAAGGAGAGTAGCAAATTAGAGTTCAAAGAGCCGAAGTGCCATAGCCAAAGTCTTGCCTAGACGATAAATAGAGCGCTTGTGGGAGGCAACCCACATAAGTTTGCATTTCTAAATTTCTTTTTCTCATTTTTATTTTTATTTGCTTTAGTTGAATAATTGGTGGAGATTTTTGTGGAAATTGTTTGGTATGGAATTTTTGATAGATCACTTGTAAATGATGATATTTGATTTTTGGATATAATTGATTTATTCTTTTGTTGATGAATGAGCTAAAGGCTCTTATGGATGAGTGCATGCGAGTGTACATATTTAATTGCCATATATATCCCAATTCGGTTTGGGGGTTGTTGAGTGTATGCATTATTTTTGTTCGGGTCTTGATGAATATAGTTAGATTCGATTTGGGGGTTGTTATGCCCCCATTCCGTCATTTTTGGTAATTGTGTGATGTAGGTTTTGAGCATGAACTTATGTGCCTTTGTGCTTAATTGCTAATTCAATTGTTTGCCTTATTTTATCTGTGAGCCTTGTTTGAGTCATGTTAGGTGCGTGCTGCTAGGCTAGACTCTCTTGTCTTCAACATCGAGGACAATGTTGGGTTTTGGTTTGGGGGTGTAGACGCCTTTGTGAGTGGTCTTTTTGTGTCTTGAGTCTTTTCTGTGTCAATTTTTCAAAAATTTGCTGCTTAGCTAAATTTTTTAGCTTAAATTAGCTATGTGAGATACCTAGAGCATAGTGTTTGTGGTGAATTTGTGTATGCTTAGTTTGCTTGTTCATAGCTCTTAGTTATTTTAGGGGTCTCACTTGCACTTCATGGGTTAGTCCCATCTTTTGGTGTCCAAGTTGAAGGGACTCGGTGCTCAAGCACCTTGTTATAATAGTGGAGATACCCTTGTGAGTTCACAAACACGAGCCAAAAGCGTACAAATTCGAGGGAAAATGTTTTCAAATCTTTAAACACTATTCAAACACCATGCATAGTCTCATTACATCAACAATCATCATGTGTCATAGAACATGCATCATATATGTGGACTACTTACCAAAGCGTGTATTCCCTTTTTAGATGGAATGTTGGAAATGATCCTAGGCAATGTGTGCGCATAACTACTAAAATAGCCAAAACACATTTCCATGTCCTTATATGTGTGCTCCATTGCCAAGTTTGAGGCCAAACACTAACCATTCATTTCATACCCACAACATAACCATATAGCCATACAACTTAAACACATGCCTTACCTTTGTTGTCAATCATGTGAGGATGTGAGTTGTGGAAGTCAAAAGAAAGCTCTAATATGTAAAGATAGCGTGTACTTAGGCAATATTTGTAAATGTGCAAGGCAAATGACTGATAGAGCCAAAAATGTCATACATTTTGGCCCTCATATCCTTTCTCTTTGTCTCGTTCTTTGGTATTTTTATGTGTATTTATTGCTCTTTTGGTTGTTATTACAGGTATTAGGTGAAAAGGCATGAAGAGGGACAAAAAGGACAAATGGTACAAAAATGTGAAGTAGGACATAGTGCATGGGTAGCACACTCGTGCACTACCCGTGCATCAAAACGTGCACCAGAAGATGAAATTGGAGTAGACCTCAGTGCACGGGTAACTGCACGGGTATTACCCATGCTACCCATACAATTCACCAGACTAGGGAGCAGAGCCTCGGGCAAGAACCAACAGCACGGGTCACTTACCCGTGCATAACCCGTGCACATTGCATGAATCAGGAAGGAAAATGAAGATTGCACGGGTACCTTACCCGTGCTATACCCGTGCTATATGAGCATCAGTTAGAGCCACATCAGCATTGTGACCTATTTTTGGAGAGGGTATGTAAGGAACCACCTCTGATTTTTCTAACGAAGACCATAGAACCATTTCAATCATACTTTCTCTCTCTAAATCTCAAAACCATTTCACTCCTTAAACCATCAAACCCCATCTACTTTCTTCATCAAATTTCTACTCAAGAGGACATTTGGAGGGGTAATCAAGCTTGAAGGAATAAGGTCTCATATGGGTCTTTTCTATTTCTCTCCTCTTTGTTGTGTTTTTACATTTGTCATGAGTAGCTAATTCCCATTAAGGGGTTGATGTGATTTATATGTAAATTGTGTGTATTGTAATGAACTCTATTTGAGGAATTATTTGAGTAGAGAATTAGGTATACACTCTATTTGATTCTCTAAGACTCAATTGAATGGAAGGATTATTCAAGAGTACACTCCTCAAGTGTAATCCAGATTATTAAATCTCAACTTTTATCTAAATCTGAATGGGCAATCATCACTATATACTCTAAAATTGGTTGTTTGTGAAAGGCTAAGCATTAATTATATACACTCTAGAATTAGTGATTTTATAAAGAGATTAATCCCTTATTTTGGTAGATGCACATTCATGAACAATCACTTATGGGTGGCCAATACTATACACTCTAGATTGGAAACTCATGAGTGATATACAACTAAGCTATACACTCTAGTTTAGTTACATTTGACTAAAGTTCATTAATGAAAGTTCATTCTACCCATAATCTACTTTAATGGATCCATTAGTTCCTTATTCAGTTATCATCTATTATCACCTACTATCTTAGTTGCATTTAAGTTAGTTTAAGCTTAGTTTGCATTTTAGTCTAATTTCTCTTCAAAACCATATCAATTTACTTTTCTTGCATTTTTTTTAAAGTATTAGTGTAAGCATAACTATCGCTCGATCTCTGTGGAACGATACCTCTATTTGCCATATACTATGTTAATTCTTTTTTAGTGCAAATGCTAGTTCAAAATGGCGCCATTGCCGGGGATCGACGTACATAGTTGTGTTTAGATATTTGCTTTAGTTAGTTAGTTAGTTATTTATTTTTGTATTGTTTTTATTTCTTTTACCTCGCGGTGGTTGTTTGTGGAATTTTCAGGTGATTAGGTTTATGCATGGGAGGCGTTCACTTAGAGGAACACTTTTTCCTGTTCAAGACAACATCCACCGAATTGGAAGATTGATTAGACAGTTTGTGAACAATAATTTTGAAGAAGAAATGGCTGAAGAAAATCCTCCTAGTATGCCAGTTGAGGAACCAAGAACGAATGAGGAATATTTGGGACTTACAATTGGGGAGTATACTCTTCCATCAGTGGGAGATGAGTAACCAACAGCTATTGTCTTGGATGACACTGCTAGGCTATATGAGCTGAAGGGAATGCATGTGAACTTGTTGCCATCCTCTCATTGGCTTCCAACTGAAGATTGTCTTCAATTCATGAAGGAGTACGACGCAGTGTTGGAGACATTTCCTATAGTGGTCTGGGATCGAGTATTGACAAGGGCACATATGTAGATGCATTGTTTCCAGTATTGTCTAAAGGATCGTGCCAAGCAATGGTACATGGGATTGAAGCCGGGCACGCTCACATCATTGCCCTAAGTTTGTAAGGTGTTTTACAACAAGTTTTTCCCAACGGCAAAGGCAAGAGAATTGAAGATCAAGATCACCACTTTTAGTGAGGAAGACGGTGAACCATTTCATGAAACATGGGAAAGATTTCATCTATTGCTCGCACAGGTTCAACAGCACACTTATCTTGAGGAATTGAAGGTCACTTCCTTCTACCAAGGTCTCTCTACTATCACTTAGATGATGGTGGACAATGCTTGTGGAGATACAATTAACGATAAGAGAGCTCAAGAGGCATATGAGATCATGGAGAAGCTGGCCCAAAATTCACAACGAAGGTCCTCAAACATTAGGAGGGGTGGATAGCTAGAAATTGATGGGAACACAGGCATAGCAGTAGAGATGTCTAGAATGGCCAAGGAGATGCAGTCAGTGAAAGAGTTGATAAAGAATATGTTCAAGCCAACAGCCCAAGTTAGTCAAATTTCGGAAGATAAATTGAATGGAGTTGAGGGACAATTGGAGCATGAAGAAGCTCAGATGTTAGGAGGATTCCAAAGACAGAGGAAGGATCCCTACTCTAACCAATACAATCCGGGGTGGAGAAACCATCCCAATTTCTCTTGGAACAACAACAACAATGCAAGCAACAACCAAAGTTATCAGAACTAGGGATAAAATAGGTACAACAATCAAGGAGGATCAAGTCACAACAATCAGTGGGGAAACTCAAACAACTACCCACAAGTCAATTCCAACACTCAGGAAAATGCTTATCAACAAAAGGTTAGGTCACTTGGGAAAGAATTAAGGGATTTTATCAAGGCCACAAATGAGGCTTCGATAGCCATTGGAAACTCTCAGAGCGCAAATGACCAAATGTTGAAGAACTACATCCAATCCAATGACCAGAGGGCAAATAACATGTATTCTTATATTAAGAGATTAGAGACCTAAGTCACTCAAAATGTAGAGGCTCTGCATAGGTAGGACAAGGGAAAATCTCAGAGCAATAATAAGCACATTAAGGTGATAGAGGTACTTCAAAAGAAGAGTAAGTAATTGGTACAGAGTGAGACAACAGAAGACTCCCAAATTGCTGTTGAAGACCTAGTGAAGGAGGAGTTATCATTCCAGTCACCATAGGAGAGTCAGAAAAAATGGGAGCAGTTCTAGATATGGGATCTAGTGTCAACATGATGCCTTTGAAGGTAAACAGGCAGTTGAAGCTACAGTCTATGAAGGCCACTCTGATTGAACTCAAGATTGCAGATAACTCTCAAAAGACTCATTGTGGTGTAATTGAGGATATGCAGCTGGACACCTATGGATTCAAAGTTCCAGTCGACTTTGCGGTGTTGGAAGTAAAGGATGATGAATCCCATGAGAGGGAGTGGAAGTTGCTTCTTGGTAGATCATTTATGGCCACAGATGGGATGGAGGTGAATGTAGTTTCTAGGCATTTATCCTTCAGTTGTGGTGGGAGCAAGGTCAAATTCTATGTTGACCGGCTCGATGAAAGACTCTTTGAAGGATGCTTTGTTTTAGAGGTGCCGTAGAGCCGCAAGAAGAAAAACAAGGTTTGTGACATTGTGAGAGCCTTTGAAGTAGCATCTGAAATGGAGAAAGGACATCAAGATGGAGTCCGGGAAAAAGAGGAAGAAAAGAAGATGGAAGAAATAATTCTTGATGATAAGATGCTTGAAGAAGAAGTCAACGAGAAAATAAGAAGCTATAGCTTGACGTAAAACTTCTCAAGGCGGAGAATGGGATGCTTAGGAAAAAGGTGCAAGAATTTTCAGCCTTGAACAAGGTATTAGGGGAGCAACTCGAGAAGTTTGAGGAAGAAAAGAAGTTCGCTTCAAATGACCTAGTGGAGCTAGCCAAACTTTGTGAAGAATTTGAAGAAATATATGAGAGGAAGACTAGGAAATTGATGATCGAAGTGGAGCAAAAAGCAAATGCCTTGAAGGAGATCAAGGAACAATTGGACAAGAAGGAAGAATAGTTGAAAATTTCTAAGTCAAGGAATGCAACTACTTAGTCCAACTTGACAAAGTGGAGAGGGAAGTGAAGACCCTTCAATGGAGGCAAAATAAAGGCCTCATGACAATGACTATAGAGGGAGTCCTTCCCATTAACCGTTTTCTTGTTTTTTTTGTTCTAAGAAATGGCACATTAAGGCCCATTGCTTTAAATTCCAAGAGTTTAAGAAAAACCAAGTTAGGTCTAGGAAGAACTCATCAATGATCAAGAAAATTTGGGTTAGGAATGGCCTAGTTGATGAAGTGAGGACTAAGGGGAAGGGAGTTTTAGGAAAGTCCCTAGCACTAGACATGACGCCGGTTCCGGTTCCGGTTCCTCCAGTTCCGAACCGGAACCGGCCCCCTTTTTTTTGTTCTAATCATATTTCATAATAAAAATTAGTCATGTAAAAATGTAATTGGTAAATGTATTTTATTGGGTCACCCGCAAAATAAAGTTAAATAAATAAATGACAAATTAAAAAATAAAAAAAATAAAACAAAACAAAAATAAAATAAAATTGGCTTTGCACTTAATTTTTACCACAATTAAGTTGCATACGTATCTTTTTAAGGGTTTAGAAGAATCAAATGCCACATAGTTCTCTTACCTTTTATTGTAGATTTGGACTTTGGAGTTTGGAGATGGGGATTTGGCGTGGAGTCGTGGACTAATCGTTGCCATGATCATTCGTTCGACTTTCAGCCGGTTGATCATCTTTAAAGAAATCGTATGGTTCCTCTTGATCGATTTCTTGTTGTCTATATTGAGCCTTCGTCCAATCTTCAACGCAAGGTTGTATCTGAAGTGATTTCGGACTCATAAGGGAACGTTTTGGGTCTTAAATATTCCCACCGGCACTGAACTGTTGTTCTACCGCCATCGTAGAAACTGGTGTTGAAAGGATTTGTTTGGCTATCATAGCCAAGATTGGAAAGTACCTTTCATGCTCTTTCCACCAGTATAAGATATCAAATTTTTTATCTTCGGTGTCTTCTATGAACCCAAAAGAGGTACTTAGATAAGATTCAAGCTCGGAATATGTGGTGGAGCTTGATGAAGAAGAACCTCGTAATTTTTTTGTTTTTTTTGATAAAAGATTATACCCTTAATTAACAAATTCAGAGGATGATGATGATGAACGAGATATTGAGTTTGTGGAACATCTATGTTCAGTGATGGACCGTAAACTTTAATATATTCATCATATAATTCATACAATAATGTCTTAACCCTAGCACAACACATATCAACATCATAATCTATTTTTAAACCTTGTTCATAATAAGCAGAAAGATAATCAGGCAAACTTTCTAATCTACAACGTGGATCAAAACACAAGGCAATCAAATAAATATTTGGAAACTCCTTATAATATTCTAACCATTTATCCTTCATAGCAGTAACAGACTCATGTTATTCTGAGTCGGATTCACAATGAGCAAATGCACCAGCAATATTAAGACTCTCAATAATAAATAAATTAGTTGTAGGATAATAAACACCAGATAAATTGTTAGTGGCAGTATAAAAAACTTTTAACAAACCACAAACATTGCTATAAGCATCCCAATGACTTTGATAAAGGTTAATGTGACTAACATGATATTGAATAAAAGTAACTAATAAATCCCTATATTCATAACTTCTAGCAAGCAATTTATAAGTAGAATTCCAATGTGTTGGAACATCACGAGGAAATCTAATGGCACACTTACCATTTTGTTTACAATATGCTGCCCATAATTTCATTACAGAAGGATGTTTCCACAAAAAATAGAGGGCATCTTTAATAGGTTGAATAAACTGTTCAAGAGTTTTTAATCCTTTTTGAACACATAAATTGAAAACATGGCATGCACATCTTTGATGAAAAAATTTACCACCAAGATAAGGTTTGCATAATTCAATTAAAGCAGGAATAGCAGCGATATTGTTAGAAGCATTATCAAAACCAATTGCAAAAATTTTGTTCTCAATTTTATACTCTGTGAAAATAATTCTAAGATGTCTAAAAATATTAGCAGCAGTGTGTTTTTCATCAAAAACTCTAAATGCAAGAATTCTTTTTTGGATAGTCCATGCATTATCCATATAATGGCAAGTGACACCTATGTATGAATGCATTTGCCAATGATCACTCCATATCTCGGCACATACGGAAACACGACCATTATATTTTTCTAAATATTTTTCCAACATTTTCTTTTCTTTTTCATAAATGTTTTCAAGTGCTTCTGTGAGCGTGGTTCTAGGAACACGACATGCAGCAGGATTTAATGCTCGTTGACAATAATTATTAAAACCAACCTTTTCACCAAAACTAAATGGTAAGTGTTCTACTGCAACCATTCTAGCTAATTCTTCTCTATTTTTTGCATCACTATATTTAAATAATTGTTGGTTAGGGGTAGCGTACCTGGGAATTTGAGATTGTGAACTTGATTTGGCCTGTGCATCTGGATGTGAGTTCGTTATATGCTTCCGATATGACCCATATCCTCCAGATTTGTGCCATTTAAATACTTTTTTACAGTAATTACAAATCACTACTGTGCTTCCATCTTCATGCGTAACTTACTTCATATGGAGTACGAATAGATTAGATTTGACATGCTTCGGTAACTTTTCTTCCATCTGTGGATAAAAATCAAAATCTTGATGTGGGTTGGGATCAGGCTCATCAGGCTCATCACCATCATGGCCAAGATCAGGCATATTTTCTGATTGGCTTGTCAAAATAGGGGTGACATTGAGATCGGGTTCAGAAATTCTAAGAGAGGGATGAGAATGAGATTGAGGAAAGTTTAGGCCTAAGTCTTCAGCATAGACTTGTTGTTGTAGATACTCGTGATAGGCACGGTTTTCATGACCGAGATTATCCGTCATACGACCCTTACCTTTCATCGAATGGAGCGTCTAGGAGCGTCACAACTTCCACTTGCGATTTTAAAAATTGAATTGTAAAATTCCTTGAACAAAAAATGTTAAAAAATTGATTTAAAAAATGATTAAATGGTTGGAAATAAATTTGGAAGAAAATTAGAAACTTAGTAGTTAGTAATTGCAATTTGCAAATAAAATATATTGTAAATAAAATAAATTGGATATAAAATAAATTGCAAATAAAATAAATTGGAATATATAGCAAATAAAATAAATTGTAAATAAATGAAATTGGAAACTTAGTAATTGACTAATTGCAAATTAAATAAATTGGAAATAAGAAATATTGCAAATAAAATAAAATTAGAAACTAAGTAATTGTAAATAAAATAAATTGAAACTTACTAACTTAGTAATTGCAAATAATATAAATTGGAAACTTGGAGACTTGGAATTTGAGAATTGAGACTTGGAGAATTGAAAGTTTAGAGAGAATTGAGAATTGAGAATTAGAGAGAATTGAGGAAATTGGGGTGAGGAAAAATGAATGGAGGGGTAGGGGTATTTATAGAAAAGAAAATGAAAAGAAAATATTTCTTAAAAAAAAAAAAAAAAGTAGTGAACCGTTGGAGGCCAATGGTTCGTTTAAAAAAAAAAAAATTTAAAAGAAGAATCGGGCGGTTCGAACCAGAACCGAACCACCGGTTCTGGTCCGGTTCGAACCGCCCGGTTCTTCGCTGAGGCGAACCGGAACCGGACCGGACCGATTCCTGTTCCGATTTTCTGACGCCGGTTCCGGTTAGGTTCTCCGATTCGAACCGAACCGACGTCATGTCTACCTAGCACCCATATGGGTAATTAAAAGGAATGGACTTCCCTATCCGGTCAAACCACCTTCGGTTGACCCAAGTCCACCCTCACATGCATTACATTGATCAGTTCTTAAGTACGGTTGGATGTCACAACTCATTTTCTCAAGCATTTTGAGTTACCTTTATTTTGAATGAATCTCATGAGCTTTTTAAGGTGTAGGTAGTTCTTAGTCTAGAGAAAATTTATTGTGAAAACCTTGAATGTTTTAATTATTAAAATTTGATTGTTTGAGTGTTAGTGATTAAAGTAGCTAATTGATGAATACGGCAAGTGTAGTTTATAAAATGATTTTTCATGTGCAGGGAATCCAATCAGGGGTTCAGAATTTCAAGAGGGCAAGGAAAGGTGCAAAAGGGTGGCAAAAAGGGCCAGTGCACGGGTATCTTACTCGTGCACTACTCGTGCATAAACTCGTGCACCTGGAAAGGGTTGAACTTGGAGTGCAAATGCACGAGTAACTGCACGGGTAACATACCCGTGCTACACCCATGCAAATGAGAGGATACATGCCACTTTGGGAATTTGCACAGGTAACTGCACGGGTCACCCACCCATGCTATGCCGTGCTATCGAGCGCCTATATATATATATATATATATAAGATGTCGTTTTCATTGTAGGGCTCACAACTCAAAACACAAAAATCGCTCTCCCTCCTTTCTTGAAAACCTTAAGGTATTCCGTAAGACCCACGTTTTCAATTTTTAGACCAAAGGTATGGATTTCCTCTCCTTATTCTTGTTCTAATTGATTTAGTTTGGATTGTACCTTATCCCCTCTTCTCCAAACACTCTAAACATGTATGAAATACAAGACATGAGTAACCCATGAAAATTTTCAAGTTTAATGCATGTTTGTGATGAGTAATGATGAGTTTGTATGTGATTATTGCATGTAAAAGTGTTATGATTAGTTTTGAAGGGAAATATGTAAACTTTTTGCACACACATTGGAAATTTAGGGTTTAGTTTACCTTGAGTGTATGGAAGCCATGAATGCATGTTAGGGGTTCCATTATATGTGCTATTCTTGTTCAGAGTGCTTCTTGGTAATCAATTGAGTGATTAGAATGTGTTGATTGCATGGAAGAGGGAATTGGCAAAGTAAAAAGTGCAGGTGTCAATTAGTGAATGGGTACTGCACGGGTAACCTACCCGTGCTATACCCGTGCACTGAGAGGTTGCTTGCTGTTTTGAGAAACTGCATGGGTAACCTACCCGTGCTAAACCCGTGCACTGGGGCAATCAGGCCTGAAATTGACCTTTAAAATTTTGCCTTATTTCGATTGATCAAATGTATATTTCCCGCCATGATATAGCTTTAATTAATGGTTGTCTTTTGTAGATGTCAAGTAGAACAAAGGCTACTGCAATGAAGCAAGGAACAAGAGAAAGCAAGAAGAAAAAGTTACCCCCTCTACCTCCATGCACTTTGAACAGAGACTTCGACAGACGTCTGGAGTATTTTAGATAAAGGGACATTGTGGAAGAGAGAGGAATAGCTCTACTAGAGCTTGAAGACACTCAGATCCCTACAAAAGTGAATGAGAGAGGATGGAAGGCGTTTATTAGCTCACATCCCCGGTTTTGCAGAAGGATAGTGCATGAATTTTACGCTGGGATGGTTCCAGATGACATCATGTGAGGAGTCGCTGTTATGGTGAAATGGCTGGAAGTTCATATGAACATAGACAACATTCAGAGATACCTTATAACAGAGCTTCCTGATGACCCACAAGTCCTGAGTAGGATGAGAGACGGAGTTACTTGGAATGACTCTTTTGTCAAGAAGAACCTGGAACTCGCAAATGATCTGGTCATCAACCCAATGGACTTCTGGGTGAACCCAACATTCCTAATCAAGCACAACAACCTTAAGATTGAATTGGGATTCTGGCATGTGTTTATTTCATACTCCCTTAGGCCACGAACTTACAGAATGAATGTATCTTTTGAGACGGCCACCATATTGCACTGTTTACAATATAACCAGCCAATCAATGTGGCGTGGATCATTAAGTCAGAAATCTTGGCAGTAAGGAGCAAAAGATTGGACAAGCAGGCATTAGTTTTCCCATGCCTAATCACAGAGTTTTATAGGCAGTTAGGTGTGGATCTTAGCAATGAGAAGTTTGAGTGGACACAGGCTGACCTCGACCTCAGGACATGGTGCACTTTGGAGGTAGAACAAGATTTGACAAGTAGTACAAGGAAACAGGGAGAAAGAAGACCAAGACAAGAGCGGGTTCAAGTACTCAACAACATGAGGACATGGATATGGATGAAGAACAAGTAGAGTACTACCAAGAGGGTTCAATGCCAGAGGCAGCAGTTGGCATTGACCAGGTACCTTGGCAGCAGTTGATCTCAGGTATGTCAAGCCTCCAGACCTCAATGGACTCATTGAGATCCACATTCACCACGGAGATCAAGGAGTCCAAAGATAGCACTGAAGACCAGTGGGAAAATGTGACAGGTTTGAGAAAAGACTTGAATGTAATTCCCTACACAAGGAGGAAGAAGCCAGCCACCCATTGAGAGTACACTTTAGGAGGGCCTACCACTGATCCTGATTCCCAAGCGGCTACGGAGATGTCGAAGAGAGAGCATGATGAGAGACTCAGAGCATAGCAGGATCTAAAATAGAAGGGACCAATGATAGAGGAGGAGGAGTCAGATTCTGATGATGATTGATCTATTTTGCTTGCCATAATTGTGAACTTTTCTTTAGAATTTCTTTAGTTTATTTGGGCATGAACTTTATTACTTCATTGCATCTTGTTATTTGCTTAACTTGTTTAGTTTCTAGGATAATTTAGTTTTTGGTTAATTGTGGATGCTATTTTGTTTGAGAGGTATTTGGTTTGAGATAATTTCAGTGAATGTTAACCTTTGTGGCTAGGAATGATGCTTATTGTTAGGTTCTTTATCTCTGGATTCAACACACCGGCCACTTGCAAGTCTTAGAGGGACAAGCAAGCCAAGAGTGCTCATAAAACGGGCGAGAACCTACACATTTGAGTCTACAACAATGCTACCACATTGGTTTAATCTTTTCAACTCAAACTCTTGCACTTAATTTTTTCTATTTTTGTTTATAGACAAGTGTGCATATTTGATGAATGTGAATATTCTTGGTAAATACCAATTTATGGTTGAATTGTGGATAATTGTGAATGAGAGAATATGTTTATAATTGTTGATGCAATTTTGGTTTCCAAATGATGAATTTATTGATTTATTCATTCTTGATTGGATGGGCTGAAGGCTCTTGTGGATATTGCATATGATTTACTGGTTTTCATTTTATATAGCCCAACTCGGTTTGGGGGTTTTTGAATTCATGCATATACCTGTATAGAAATGAGCATATAGTAGGAATCCGTTTGGGGGTTATTACCCACATTCCGATAATTTGGTGAATAGATGCTTGACATGGTTGAATTTTGAGGTTAATTGCCATGTTTACTTAAATGCCTTATTTTTTTTGTGAGCCATTGTTGAGTCCTTTATTTTGTGGGCATTGATTGTGCATGGTTAGTGCCCAGGTTTATTTTGTTTTGGTGTCTAGTTAGGTGCGCGCCGCTAGGCTGGGCTAGGCTGGGCTAGGCATGGCTCTCTTGTCTTCAACATTGAGGATAATGTTGAGTTTTGGTTTGGGCATGTAGACGCCATTTCGAGTCATCTTTTTGTTTTTGAATCATTTTTCGTGTCAATTTTTCAAATTTACTGCTTAGCCAAATGTTTTTGAGCTTTAATGAGCTTGGTGAGATAATTTTGAGCAAAATGTTTGTGGCGAATTTATGTATGCTTTCTGAGCTTGTTCATAGCTCTTAGTCACTTTAGGGGTCTCACTTGCACTACATGGGTTAGTCCCATCTTTTAGTGTCTAAGTTGAGGGAACTCGGTGCTCGAGCGCCCTGTTTTAATAGTGGAGACATCCCTTGAGAGTTTCACAAACACAAGCCAAAAGTACTCAATTCGAGAGAAAGTGTTTTTCAAATCTTTAAACACTTTTCAAACACCATGCATAGTCTCATTACACCAAAATCATCATGTGTCATAGAACATACGTCATCATTAAAGTGGACTGCTTGACTGAAACTTTTATTCCCTTGGTAGATGGATTCTTTGAGGTGATATTAGGCAATGTGTGTTGTTAGCTACTTAAAATGCCAAATACTTCCCTGTCCATAATTTGTGTGCTACCAAGCCAATTTTGAGGCCAAACACTTTCCTTTTATTTGGAACCACATTAAACCATATAGCCATAGACCAAACACAAACAAACCCTTAAATTGCCAATCATGTGGGGTGTGTAAGTGTTGTGTGTGTGTGGTGTATGAAAGCGTAAGATCTAATGTTGAAATAGCATGTATTTAGGCAGCTATGTAAATGTGCGAGAAATGGCTCAACATGTAAAAGTGCTAAAGTTGCACCTAGAGCCAAATTGTTAAATGTATATGTGCAAAGGCAAAAAAAAAAGAGCCTTGCAATTAAATGTAAGTACTCAAATTTGAGCACAATTATGTAGCACAAATGTGTTTAATTAAATGCATAGACGTTAAGTGTGTGAATGTTAAGTAGAGCTTGGTATGGGGTGTGTGAGTATGTGTAAACATGATTGGTGATCGTTGAACCAAAATATTTCTTATTTTCTTTGTCACCACATTAAACCCCAGGGCCCCATTACAACCAAATGGAATAGTCCTAGTTGATCTTAGGGGAAATCTAACTTAGGAATATTAGTCGATGCATGCTCTTTCCATGTTCATGACAGTTGATTCTTTCATGAGACTTATTCACTAAAAATAGCGATTATTTTGTATGAAATGTATGCAACTACTTTGATTCCATTACATAAACTCTTTTGCATACATATTGCACGAGTGTGGACCTAGGTTATGAGAGGAAAAATAAGAGAGAATCCATGTGAGAACTTAGTGTTGAAGCGAATTATGCTCGGGGTGTGAGAGTGAGTAGTTTCCAAGGCGAGGGCACTTTAAGTGTGGGATTCGTGTTGTGCGAGTCTCCCTTGGGGTGCCGTGGAGTTATTTAGAACATTTTGCATTAGCCTATTCCTCACTCCTATTATCTCTTGCTTATCTCTCAGTTAGTTAGCTTGCAGCGTATTTGTTTGAGTCTAGGAATTTTCAGATCGAGTCATGTTTGTGTGTCAAGTGTTTGAGTCTTTGTTTTGTTTTGAGTTTGCTCGAGGACAAGCTAAGGTTTGGTTTGGCTATCATATCCTTTCTTTTTGTCTCGTTCTTGGGTATTTTTATGTGTATTTATGGATCTTTTGGTTGTTATTGCAGGTATTAGGTGAAAAGGCATGAAGAGGGACAAAAAGGACAAATGGTACAAAAATGTGGTGAAGTAGGCCATAGTGCACATGTAGCACACTCATGCACTACCCGTGCATCAACCCATGCACCGGAAGATGAAATTGGAGCAGACCTCAGTGCACGGGTAACTGCACAAGTATTACTCATGCATTACCCGTGCAATCCACCAGACCATGGAGCAGAGCCTCGGGCAAGAACCAACTGCACGGTACTGCACTGGTCACTTACCCGTGCACATTGCACAAATCAGGAAGGAAAATGAAAATTGCACGGTTACTTCACGGGTACCTTACCCGTGAAATACCCGTGCTATACGAGTATCAGTTAGAGCCATATCAGCATTCTGACCTATTTTTGGAGAGGGTAAATAAGGAATCACATCTGATTTTTCTAAGGATGACCATAGAACCATTTCAATCATACTTTCTCTCTCTAAATCTCAAAACCATTTCTCTCCTTAAACCATCAAAACCTCATCTACTTTCTTCATCAAATTGCTACTCAAGAGGACATTTGGAGTGGTAATCAAGCTTGAAGGAAGAAGGTCTCATATGGGTATTTTCTATTTCTCTCCTCTTTGATGTGTTTTTACATTTGTCATGAGTAGCTAATTCCCATTAAGGGATTGATGTGATTCATTTGTAAATTGTGGGTATTGTCTCTATTTTTATTATATTAATCTACCAAATATGTTTCATTTAATGCTTTAATTGATTTCAAGGGTAATTTGTTTTGATTGTACACTCCTCTCTTAACAAGTTGTTTGAGGAATTATTTGAGGAGAGAATTAGGTATACACTCTATTTGATTCTCTAAGACTCAATTGAATGGAAGGATTATTCAAGAGTACACTCCTCAAGTGTAATCCAGATTATTAAATCTCAACTTTTATCTAACCTTGAATGGGCAATCATCACTATACACTCTAGAATTGGTTGCTTGTGAAAGGCTAAGCATTAATTATATACACTCTAGAATTAGTGATTTTATAAAGAGATTAATCCCTTATTTTGGTAGAGGCAAATTCATGAACAATCACTTATGAGTGGCCAATACTATACACTCTAGATTGGAAACTCATGAGAGATATACAACTAAGCTATACATTCTAGTTTAGTTACATTTGACTAAAGTTCATTAATGAGAGTTCATTCTACCCATAATTTACTTTAATGGATCCATTAATTCCTTATTCATTTATCATCTATTATCACCTACTATCTTAGTTGCATTTAAGTTAGTTTAAGCTTAGTTTGCATTTTATTCTTATTTCTCTTCAAAACCATATCAATTTACTTTTCTTCCATTTTTACTAGAGTATTAGTGTAAGCATAACTATCAGTCTATCTTTGTGGAACGATACCCCTATTTGCCATATGCTAGGTTAATTCTTGTTGAGTGCATATTGGGATTTTAAATTTTGTTTGAATATTGCATACACGGTAAATGCGAGTTCAATGGCTCACAAATGTAAAAGTGCGAAAAATGTCCACTTATGAGCCTAAATTGTAAAAATGTAAAATGTGCAAAAGAAAAGGCAAAAGAAAAGGCAAAAGAAAAGAAAAAAAAAAGAAATGCACAAATAGTCTTGAATGTTAAATGTAAAGTACTCACAAAGTAAAGTACATAATTGTTGCACAATGTAATGAAAGTTAAGCCTAGAAGCTAGTATTTTAAGTTGTTAAGTAGAGCTTTGTATAGGTGTGTAATGTAAGTGTCTTAGCATGATTGGTGACTTTTGAATTCCATTTCCTATTCTTTGTTCACCTCATTTCACCCCATGGTCCCGTTACAACCTAAGGGAAATACCTAGTTGATCCTTTAGGAAGTTTAGTTTGGGAATACGAGTCGAGGCATGCTCTTTCGATGTTCATGGCACTTGATTCTTTCATGAGACTCGTTTACTAAAAAGTGCTTTTATTTTATATTAAATGTATGCAATCAATTTGATTCCAATACATAACTTCATTTGCATACATTTTGCATGAGTGTGAACCTAGGTTTTGAAGGAAAAAGAAGAGAGATCCCATGTGAGAACCAAGAATCGAAGCGAAATATGCTCGAGGCGTGAGAGTGAGTAGTTCCCAAGGCAAAGGTGCTTCCCACAATGTTGAAGTGTTGGATTCGTATCGTGCGAGTTTCCCCTTGTGGAGCCTTGGAGTTATTTAGAACATTTTGCATGAACATATTCCTCACTTCCACTCTATTTTGCTTATCTCTCTTATAGTTGGCTTTGCAGCATGTTTTCTTTGTGTTAGTGACACGGGAGTGTCCCATTGCATGACAACAGTTCAAGACACAAAGGGAATTCAAATTTTCACTTTAATTTGTTAAACATCAGGTCATGTTCGAGGGTCAATTTCGAGATGTCATAACTTTGTTTCTGGAAGAATTAGCTGACGTGCCTTATGTCATTGGAAAGATCAGCCTCTTAACTACAACTTCCACTTTTGAACTGCATCATTTGGGATTTCCTAGAAGGAGTTATCATTGTTTTTAGTTTCAAGGTTCAGCAGACAAGAATTACGGGATTTGAAGATTTCAGCTTTAATGTCTTTAATTTCTCAAGTTTCCAATGTTTTGCTTTATGTTGTCATCTTTTATTTTCGCCCCTTTTCTATGCATGGAGGGTTGTTAGATGATTAGGCTTTATAATAAGCCTCTATCCTTGTAAAATGAGTTAATCAATATTGAATTTCAGAATACTATCTCTTTGAGATTTTTATCTTCCAACTCTTTATCTCTTTGGTGGATTTCCATTGAGTGGTGAGTTTATAATTGGTTCTATATCCCTTTAGATTAGTCTTGGTGGTGAGCCATTTCAACTAGTTTACTAAGGGTGGTGATATCTGTATCCCTTGGAAAATTAGTTAATCTAGCTTTATTTATTCTTGTGTGAGACGGACTGGTTTTGTATGCTTTTTCTTGTGTGTGGGCTATTCGTGAGTGTGTTTGACATCGATGGATATTGTTTAGGGCTGTCTGGCACCAGATTTGGTATTAGAGCAAAGAGCAATGGCGAGTCATAGTTATTGGGCATCAACTAGCGAAGAACAATCAGCTCCTCAAGTGAATCAACGAAACATTATTATGTGTTAATAGCCAAAATTGGCTGGGGACCAAAGGGAAATTTTCACCCTCTAACCCTGGCTCCATGCCCGAGGTCATCCACTAGAAGACCATGTTACCCGAAGCCGAGTTACGATACCGCCCTACAGAAATAAGAACGGGCTCCAGAAACATCCGGAGTAGAGCCCGACTCGGTCAGATCGAGCCTGCATCACCGAACCTGAAACCAGGAAATCCCCCTGAAGTCGGGATTACCTCGTAACCTCTCCAGAAGCTTGCCTATACCTCGCTGACATAGTGGGGTGTCCGTAGGAGGCCGCACCTAGCTCTAAAAGATCAAGGGAGGTCAGACCTAGCTCCTGGCCTAAGCTCCTGAATATCGGAGCTAAGACACTGATCGACCTCACTATCTGATGTACCTCACCATAATATACATCATATTCAATGACCCCTATGAGGGATCATGCTAACAAAACATGAAGATACACTGGATCATATCTTAAGACGTTACATACGTACAGAACAAGTAATAGAGTCCAAGAAGGAAACAAATTGATCTCCACCAAGACATTCTTAACTCAGCAATTAACTCAAAGTCAATGACATTTAAATGTAAAATCCCATCCGATAAGGAGGAAAGGGATGGAGAAAATCAAGGGGAGAATCAATTAGTTTAACCTATGAAGACAATGTATAAGAGAAGGACTTCGGCCTTTAGAAAGAGGAGACTACTTTTCGACAGGTATACGACAAGTACCCGACTACACCCTAGAGAAAATTGAGAGCAATTGGACAGAGATTTGTATATCACACACTATTAATAAAGAAAGTATTTTTGATTCTTTTTGGTGGTTAATAGTACCAATATTCCTTGTCGTTTTACTAGGCATTGTCACACATACGTTCAACCTTGGCCACCACCCACGTGGTAGTGGTCTCGAGGGTGTTAACTGAGATTTCTCGCCCTGAGCAAAAATTTTGTTAACATTATGGATGATTTGAGACAACAAATCCATCATCTTCAGCAACGTTTGGATCTCTACGAGAATCGCGGTCATGATGAGAATGAAGGATCTAAAAATGATGGTGATAATGTTAATCCTTTCCATTAAACACGCAGCCATGATTCTGATGATAGTACTCCTCCCCATCCGCATGATTTGAGATTTTATGGGTATAGAGAATGTGATACTCAGTGAAGTTTCAATGCCAAAGTAGAGATTCCGGAGTTTGAAGGGAAGATGCAACCGGACGAGTTCGTAGAGTGGCTGAATACGGTAGATCGTATCTTTGATTATCAAGATGTGCTTGAGAACAAGAAGGTAAAGCTTATTGCCATCAAGCTAAGGAAGCATGCATCGTTTTGGTGGGAGAATCTTAAGAGATAGCGAGAAAGAGAAGGGAGAAGTAGGATCGTTACATGGGAAAAGATGAAAAAAGAGTTGAAGAGGAAATACTTTCCAGATAATTATTGGTAGGACATCTTCTTGAAGATCCATAACTTCCGACAAAAAGACCTTTCAGTTGCAGAGTATACTGCTGAGTTTGATAATCTCATGTTGAAGGGGGACGTAGTGGAGCTAGAAGAACAGTCCATTGCACGTTATCTTGGTGGTTTAAATTATGAGATTTCTAATGTGGTGCAGCTACAACCATATTGGAGTCTTAATGATGTGTGTAAGCTTGCCCTTAAGGTGGAGAAGCAACAAAAGGAGATGCGTAGCAGAGGTTCTAAGTATGGTTCAAGGGAAGGCTTTGCTAATAAAGGAAGCACTACAAATTCTAAGTTTACTGCAGCAAGCAAAACCAATACGAAAGCTTTGACATCAAAATGAGAAGGTGTGGTGTCTAAACAACAACAACAGCCTAGTTTTTCTAATACCAATTCTCGCAGGTGTTTCAAGTGCCAAAAGTTTGCACATATTGATTTTGAGTGTCCAAATTGCAAGATCGTTTCATTGGTTGAAGAAGAAAGTGATGAAAATGACTTAGCAACAGATTTGAAAGCCCACACACTTGACATACTACTGTTTGTACTTGTTGTTTCTTGGAATTGCTTGTCAACCCCCTCATTTCTTTTGTGAGATTGTCCAAATGCGTTGCCAATTCTGTATGCCTCTTTCCTTCTTTGTCTTGCCCTCTTGAATTACATTGTTGGGAGTTTTGTCTCAACATTTCATATTTCTCTAACACTTATTCCGCTATCTTTTCTCTCATCGCTCCCCAGCAAGCATTGTCAACTATTGATTGGGTAAGCCCTAGAAGTCCATCATAAAATGACTACACTCGACGGACTAGCGTAAACTCATGGTGAGGGCATTAAGCTATGAGTAACTTGAATCTCTCTTATGCTTCGTGAAAAGGTTCTCCGTCCTCTTCCATAAATGTGGCAATCTTTCCTCGGATCTCCTTGGTCTTCCACTCCAGAAAATAATTATTAAAGAATTTTTGCTCAACTTCATCCCACGTGGTGAGTGATTCAGATGCTAAGGCCATAAGCCACTGCTTAACCTTATTCTTCATGAAATATGAGAAACATCGCATCCTGAGTTGATTCTTTGATAACGCTCCTAGCCGAATGGTTGTCATCACATTATAATACTCTTTCATAAAATGAAGAGCATACTCCCCTGTCTTTCCATAGTATGTTGGAAGAGTATTATAATGTTGGTTATTGAATTCATAATTCCTTTGTGCCGTCTTCAACAAGATTGCTGAAGGGTGAGCTCCGACTCTTGGCAAGGAATAATCCTTCATATACCTACTTTGCTCACCGTTGTGTGATCTGACTAGTGACACATGCCTTTCTCCATCCCGTGACCTAGCCGGTGACGTATCATGACTTGCCATTTCAAATGGTATCCTGAAAATTGACATTCAAAAACTGATCAAAGATCGAGTGACAAGTTAATTAACTCTACAACTAAAATGACGAATTGTACTAAAAGAAACACAACAACGCTACAGGGAAGTTCCCCGGGAGTGGCGCCAAGATTTTTGACGCACTCCCAGCGTACCTCTAAACTGATGGTACTCTAAAAACTAAGTTAAATGTAATGGAATGAGCGAGTCTAATTAACCCTTCGCAAGTGTATGAATTGTTGTCGAGTATAGCGGACACAAGTAAGGGTATCGTTCCCACAAGGAACTTGAACGAGTTCTTAGTGATTGATCTAATATAATTCACAGAAAGTTAAGCTAATGAGAAATTGCTTGTAAATACTTGGTTAACAGATTCTAAAGATATGTTGAGGAGATACTGATGCAATATGCTAATAACAAAGTTCACAACTCAAGTTCTAATCTTAAACAATATATATGTAAGAGTTTCAAGTGCAAACTACTCAAGATTGGTCAACCAAGAGATAGATCAACTATTCATGCCCAACAATTCATGATAGGATGTTAAGTAAAGTTCATACCCAACAATTAATATGTTAATATATTAAGTAAAAGTGCAAACTCAAAATAGATAAATGATAGAATAGATCATTACTAAAGGTGTTCACATATATATAATCACTAAATCCTCAACAAAAAGGATTTAGCCACTCATTATCAAATATATACAAGTAAAGCAAAGAGAAAGATAAAGAAAGCTCAAGGTGTTCTTGATGCTCTCCTCTTGCTTGCTCAACAAAACCTTGCTTGATTGACAAATAGTAGATTTACTTACCACTAATTAGAAGATTCTAATTCTAATTTATATAAACTAAAGTGTTTAAATTAAAGTACAAGATCAAAGTAAAGTGATTTGTGAAAAAGATATTTCTAACTTTTAACTAAAAAGTTCTTACACTCTCTCTCTTTTCACACACTTTTTCTGGAAAGAAAAAGGTGTTTATATAGTGGGAAAAAGTCTTCGATGAAATTCACTTGTAAGGTGACATGGATTGGCTTCTGCGACTTGGATCTGCAACTTGGATCTCACAGTTACTGGTCGCAGCTAAGTCGGTTCAATATCTACCACCCCATTTTGTTGGTTGTAACTCGCAGATCTTCATTTGTGTTTGTTCTTTGACTTGACTCTGCCACTTTGTCGTCGCAGTCTATGCTCGCGGTGTCTTCTGGTGCTGCTCTACTTGTTGCTTCTGCGAGGATGAACTAGCAGTCTCAAGTTGCAGTCTTTTCTGGAACTAAACTGTTACTCATGCGAGGATGAACTCGCTGTCTCGTGTCATTATCTTTTCTGGAACTAAACTGCTAGAAAGAACTCATAGTAGGATGTTGCAAAAAACTATCTGGTTTGGCTGCTACCTCCTTCTGCTAGGTAGAACTCGAAATATGTTCTCGTATTACTCTCTGCCTATGTTCTGCTACCTTAGTCTGCGAGTTATAACTCACAGTTTCTTTCTGCTAGGCTGATGTTTCATCTCAAAATGGCAGAGTCTTCTGGACACGATCTGCCACTTGGATTTGCCAGGTGGAACTCGCAGATTGCTCCAAAAATCCAATTCTAACTTTGTTTTCTGCCTTATTCTTCATCAAGTCCTATATTTCTCCAAAATAACAATAATACCTGCAAACGACTTAAAGAGATAATTATAACACACAAATTTCCTATAAATGAACACAAAAAGGATGAATTAGTCGCTCAAAATATATACAAATTTAGAGCGATCACCCATGCCCCCGTTTCCAGGCCAACCAGCAGGTTAACGACCCCGACAGGTGAAGTCTGCCATCGACCTCCCACCTAAGGAGCGTCTCCACCCGGTCTGACCAGTAACTGCTTCTAGGTAACCTCGACTAGTGGCAGGAGGCAGCATCAACAACAAAAGAAGCACCAGGGAAGATCCTCTCTAGGGAGAGAACTGTGACAAAGCCCCCATAGCATCAGAGGGGTCTGACAATGAAGAATTTGAGGTCGAATCCAGAAATGGCGGTAACAAACGCCTCCAGTACAGGTGGCCAGAATGCCAAAGGAGTCCAAGAGTTGAAGAAAGGCAAGCACCGAGAAAACTGGAAGGATCCCATAGGAGAGATGAATGCTCCATTCTCTAGAAGAATCAGGGAGGCAGAGTTGCCCTCTAAGTTCAAAATGTCTACCGATAAGTACTCCGGGACAGAGGATCCCCTGAGTCACCTTGAGAGCTTTGTGCACAAATTGAAGGCTTTTGATGTTAAAGGCTTGCAAGTGCACTATCGAATGAGAACTTATTTTTCTTTTTCTCTCTTGGCCGAAATTCTATGTGTATTGAGTAAGATTTTTATTTTTCAAAGCAAACAAAAATCTCTCTCACTCAAGCTTCTTTGTGGCCGAAATTATCACCTTATATTTATAAGGTGATGAAAATTTCTCCTTCTAAAAATAGTGTTGGCCGAATTCTTTGTGTAGGAAATCTAGGGTTGGCCAATTTCCTTACTTGAAAAGGAATTGTGCTTTTCCCTAATTCCTATCAATTTAAGAATCCTAACCCTTATAGGACTAGGGTGGCCGAATTCTTTGTGTGGTATGGAGTGTATGTGGACTTAATCCTTACCACATTTGGACTCCTATCACTTAAAAGAATTCTAACCCTAATCTAACACATAGTATTTTATTTACTGATCAGGAAAAGATTTTGATTTAAACTATTAATTAATTAAATAATTAATTAATTTCCATTTAATCAAAACAATAAAATAAAATAATATCTTGGGCTATTTTATTAGCCTTGCCGCCCATACCATATATATATGGGCCTAATATTATTTTTCTTATTTTATTTAATCCATTAGACTTTAAATAAAAGCGCACATGTGAACCAGACTTATTCTTACTAAAAGAAACAAGCCCACATGTCTCCTTTTAATATATTAATATAATAGAGCAGCTCATTAAATAAATAATAGACATATTATATTCTTAATATATTAAATGCAATTCTAGATGGACCCATAAATTGGTCCGGTAGAATATATCAAATGATCCATGCAAGTACGTGTGGATTGTGGATCTTGGCGGGCTATCTAAATTTAAGCTTCAATAGACATAACCTAATCACAATCAACAAATGATTCATTTAGGTCCGATCTATTAATTTTAACTGATTCCACTAAAGAGCTAAAATTGAACTCTTAAATAAAGATAGAATAAAGAGATGTTTCTCATTCATACCCTAGACAATCTTATAGGAGATGGTGTATCCTCGTGAATAATATCAGTAATCGCCAAGAGCTCATAGACCGCCTATAGCTCTCCAAGTTACCATATTTCCTCATATGACCACATTTTGAACTTGGATATTTTGACTTGTCTAGAAGCCATGTCTTCAATAATCATTATTGAAAACTCAATGTTGAGATTTAATATCCAATACCTCAAAACATCCATATGATGATATTATACTCTCATTTAATAAATGGAGCCACGATGTTCATATCTATAAATGAAATCCTCTATCGATTTACAAATGATAACACTTGCAACTATAAGTCCATCATTTATCTCAGGATTAAGATCGACTCTCCGATTGTCCTAATAATTAAAAGACTTATATCTTGTGACGGTTCTAGATAAAGTATTTCATTGTGATCTTGTTCAATGCACCAAGTGCACTAGATTCTTTTACTCGAAAACCTTTCGATGATTTTAAACTCATCATAACTCATTTGATCCCACTCAAATGCTAGTAAAAGAATTCTACAACTTTATCAAGATAGAGGTGCCCAACCTTTAACTTGTTGTGAACGTTATTCAAGACTAACTAAAGAATTGTGTCTACCTCACACATATCCGGATGTATGAACAATTCTTCATATCTCATAGTCTTTTGACCTTATGATTATTTACCTTAACAATTATAATAATAAATGCTATAAGTATTTTGGTCTCACCATCAATCTCAGCACCATTTAGTTCAGCAATATTGAGATGTGCTATGACTTTCATCATGTGATCTTTCACAGACTGTCCAGGTTTTATCCTAAGATTCATAAAAGTAGTCACTGCCTCTCTCTTAGTCGTCGTAGACCTCATAGCAAACATTTCCTCTAGAGACATCATTATATCAGCTGCGGACTCCATTCCTTCATGTTGCTGTTGCAACACGTCGGAGATAGTGGCCATAATATAACATTTTGCCATATCATCAGAAGTCTTCCACTGCTCATACTCATCTCTTTGCATCTCACTAGATTCATTATTAGGAAGGGGTGGTTTAGGAGTAGTCAGAACAAATTTATGTTTTTCACTTTGTAGCAACAACCCAATTTTCCTTTTCCATGTGACATAATTATCTCCAATTAAGGTGTTATCTTTTAGGATGTTTATAAGTGATGGGGTCATGATTTCTGATATATATAAGTAAATAATCATGATAAAGCACTTTTAAATATTTATCTTGAATTAAATAAATAATTCAATCGTAAAAATTCAACAGTGATCCAACACCCATAAATCTTACGTCTCATTTGGGAGTTTGTACTATTTACTAGTTGGACTAGGTCCCACCTAATTGTTAACATAACAACCAGCGTTTTCAATTTTAGCCTTGCAATTTTATTAACAAGAACTCTTGGGAGGATATTAATAAAATTACATTGAGTGTGTCACCAAGATATCGACCCTCAATTTTCTCTCACGAGAATCTCTCATTGGGAAGTAGATTTCGTTTAAGTCAATTGTCTAGTCTATCCTTGTAAGGAAGTATTTTGTTAAATTCCATTTATGGACGCCCCTTGGGGGGATTACCAAAAATAATAAAACTCAACTAACCTTGGAGGCCATAGGCGTTCTAACACACCTTCTCCCACTCAATTATTTAAGGCGTGTGATTAAATTCCAAAGAATGATTTTACCAAGTTATCTAGATGCCAATTAGATACCTAAATCATTCAATGCATGTTCATACCAAAAGAGATATATGAGTGGCACTCCTATTCTATATGACATGTTATCATACAATAACAAATATTGTAATATTTATACATAAAAAATAAATAGCCACAATTTTGGTCCATCCTAGAAAAGCATGTAAATTACAATTGTACGGAATACAAAAACTCCTTTCTTGGCGGACAAGACTTCAAGCGACCATCTCACGCACGAAACTCGCGCGCCCAAAGATCACCACAGCAGCCCATACACACGCCTAGCCCATGCAAGGGCATGAGCTGCTGCACGGCCATCCTATGCATGGGTCGCGCGCTGCTGCACCGCAACAAGCGCAGCTGCACGCTTGGTTGCGTGCGCGCTTGTTGTCTCGGTGCGCGCGGGTGCCAAGACGGGTTCTGGATGTTCCAATTTCTTCAATTCTTCGAATCTTGAATATATTACAGCTTATTTTATACAATAAAATACTGCAGTAATTGTTTTTTTTTACAAATAAAAAACTACAAAAAAAAAAACTTCACTATTTTATACAACATAAAAAAAAATTAAGCAACTATCAAGAAGGAACTTGTGACGATAATAGGCCACCCTTCTTGTTACAATTCCGAAACAAAAATTACATGGAAAATCTAAGACCAAAATTGAGCAATAACAATTCACTTTATAACAACATATATAAATCCATACATTCGACATGTAATTATATATGCGAATACCTAGAGAGCCATCTCTTTCTAAAACATGCATAATCACAATAAAAAGAAATAGATTCATGTATATATACGTTAATTAATTAAAGGGTACAACCAAGGCTCTGATACCAATTGTAGAGAAAAATTAACTAAAACCGCAGCGGAAAGCGAAAAGTAGATTTTCGTATAGTTTAAAATTTTTCTAAAGATTTGAACCTTAACCCTTTAATTAATTAAACACAAATATACGGTTAGAGTTAAATACCTCTTGTCGCATGATCCGATTGACTTACGTCGATGGTAATCCGTAAGATCTTCAATCCTAGCACATACGTGAATCACCTAGGAGCGTGGTCTCCCTTTTTTTTCTTTCTTTGAATTGCTTACTTGAGAATGGATGTATGGAACTTCTGATCCTGATCTTCAATCCCAAAACACCAAGAGTCTAGAAAAATAGTTCCGGTCACTTTTGAATTCACAATCGATATGATTGGAACTCGCGTAACCCTAAATCGAAAGTGTGCACAAAACCTTTTTATGTTAAAGGCTTGCAAGTGCACTATCGAATGAGAACTTATTTTTCTAGACTCTTGGTGTTTTGGGATTGAAGATCAGGATCAGAAGTTCCATACATCCATTCTCAGGTAAGCAATTCAAAGAAAAAAAAGGGAGACCACGCTCCTAGGTGGTTCACTTACATGCTAGGATTGAAGATCTTGCGGATTACCATCGACATAAGTCAATTGGATCACGCGACAAGATGTATTTAACTCTAACCATATATTTGTGTTTAATTAATTAAAGGGTTAAGGTTCAAATCTTTAGAAAAATTTTAAACTATACGAAAATCTACTTTTCGCCTTCCGCTGCGGTTTTAGTTAATTTTTTCCTACAGAATGTTCCCAACCACGTTGACTAACTACGCCAAGACGTGGTTCAGAAAGTTACCGGCCGGTAGTGTTGACTCGTTTACCAAGTTAACCACTGATTTTTGTGCTCAATTCTAGGGTATCAAGCCTCGCCCCATGTTCGAGCCAATAGTGTCATACATTTTGGCACTCATATCCTTTCTCTTTGCTTTGTTCTTGAGTATTTTTATGTGTATCGCTCTTTTGGTCGATATTGTAGGCATTAGGAGAAAAGGCATGAAGAGGGGCAAAAAGGACAAATTGGTGCACAAATGAGGTGAAGAAGGCAATAGTGCAAGGGTAGCACACCCGTGCACTACCCGTGAAATCACCCGTGAACCGAAAGATAGAATTTGGGAAGATCTCAGTGCACGGGTAACTGCACGGGTATTACCCATGTACTACCCGTGAAATCCACCAGGCCAGGGAGCAGAGCCTCAGGCAAGGATCAACTGCACGGGTACTGCATGGGTCACCTACCCGTGCAATAGCCGGTGCACATTACACAAACTTGAAGGGAAATGAAGATTGTATGGGTAACTGCACGGGTACCTTACTCGTGCTATACGTGATTCTTAGCTCACCACATCGGGGTTTTGGCCTAATGTTTGAAGGAATTATAAATTGCTTCATATCTGATTATTCAAAAAAAAAAGACCCATGACCATACACCCATTCACTTCATTCTTTCTCTCTCTAAATCTCAAAACCTTTCTCTCCCAAAAACTTCACCAAAAATCCATCATCATCTTCATCAATTGCTACTCACAAGGACATTGGATGTGGATCTGAGCTTGAAGAAAGAGGGTTCTACATGGGTCTTTTCTATTTTCCTCCTTTTTATTCTTGTATTCCATTTGTTATGAGTAGCTAAATCCCATTAAGAGATTGATGTGATTCACATGTAAATATGAGTATTTGTAATGAACTCAATATCTTTTATTAAAATCTATCTACTTTATTCTATTCAATGTTTTACTAGATTTCAAAAGCAATTTGTGTTTGATTGTACATGACTCTTTTCATGAGTTGTTTGAGAAATTATATTTGTAGAGAATTAAGTATACATGATGCTTGGCTCGCTAAGCTCAATTGAATAGAAGGATCAAACAAGAGTACATGACTCAAGTGAGATCCGGACTTATTAATCTCACCTAATTCTAATCTTTAATAGGTAACCAAGACTATACATCCTAGGATTGGTTGCTTGTGATAGATTAAGCATCAACACTATACATGATAGGTTGGTGATTTTAACAAAGAGATTTTTCCTTTATGTGATAGATGTTCTTTCATTGCATAACCGATTGTGGGTGGCCAATGCTATACATGATGGTTTGGGCACTCACAAGTGGTAAATAACCAATTCTATACATCTTAGGGTAGTTACATTAGGTAATGATCATTAATGTGAGTTCATTCTTTACCCATCATTTGCTAGTTGAATTCATCAATTCTTTAATCCACATATCATATATTCATACTTTTTAGATTAGTGCATTTTAGCTAGTTTAAGCTTAGCTTGCATTTTAGTTTTATTTATCTTTAAAACCATATCAATTCACTTTTCTTACATTTTTACTAAAGCGTTAGTCTAATCATAACTATCGCTAGATCTCTGGGGAACTATACCCATACTTGCTGCATACTAGTTTTATACTTGTTTGAGTGCATCTTGAGATATTATAAGTTTGTTTGAATATTGCATACCACGGCAAATGCAAGTTCAAAATGGCGCCGCTGCAGGGGATAGGCATACATAGTTGTGATTAGATTTAGTTTTAGGTTTAGTTTAGTTATTTATTATTTAAGCTTTTTACTTTACTTGTATTTGTTGTTTGAATTTAGAGGTGCATAGGTACATACACGAGAGACGTTCTTTGAGAGGCGAATTGGTACCGAGAGTTAATAATATTCATTTGATTGGAAGATTGATCAGACAGTTTGAGAACAACAACCTTGAAGAAGAGAGGGCCGAAGGAAATCCACAGAATACACCAATTGAGGAACAAGGAAAAAATGAGGAAGACTTGGGACTCATAATTGGGGAGTATACTCTTCTGTCAGTTGGGGATGAGCAACCAACAACTATTGTTTTGGATGACACCGCTAGGTTATATGAGCTTAAGGGGATGCATGTGAACTTGTTGCCAACTTTTCATGGGCTTCCAGCTGAGGATTGTCTTCAATTCGTGAAGGAATATAGTGCAGTGTTGGAAACATTTCCTATAGTAGTCCGATACAGAGTATTGACTAGGGCACAACTGCAGATGCGTTGTTTCTAGTATTGTTTGAAGAACCATGCCAAACAGTGCTACATGGCATTGAGGCCGGGAACGCTCACATCGTGGCGCCAAGTTTGTAAAGTGTTTTACAACAAGTTTTTCCCAACTGGAGAGGCAAGAGAATTGAAGATCAAGATCGCCACTTTTAGTGAAGAGGACGGGGAACCATTTCATGAAGCATGGGAGAGATTTCACCTTTTGCTTGCTGAAGTTCCACCGCATACCAATCGTGTAGAATTGAAGGTCACTTCCTTCTACCAGGGTCTCTCCAATATTACTCAGATGATGGTGGACAATGCTTGTGGAGGTACAATTGCTGACAAGAGAGCTCAAGAGGCATATGAGATCATGGAGAAGCTAGCCCAAAATTCACAACAAAGATCCTCAAATATAAGGAGGGGTGGAAAGCTAGAGATTGATGGGAATACAGGAATAGCCATAAAGATGTCAAGAATGGCTAAGGAAATGCAGTCAGTAAAGGAGTTGATGAAGAATATGTTCAAGCCAATAGTTCAGGTGAACCAAATCACAGAGAACACATTGAATGGAGTAGAGGGACAATTGGAGCATGAAGAAGCCCAGATTTTAGGAGAGTTCTAAAGGCAGAGGAATGATCCATACTCCAACAAATACAACCCAGGGTGGAGGAATCACCCTAACTTCTCATGGAGCAAACAACAACAACAATGCAAACAACCAAAGGTATCAGAATTTGGGGTACAATAGGTACAACAATCAAGGAGGATCAAGCAACAACCAGTGGGGGAGCTCTATTAACAACCCACAAGGCAACTTCAACACTCAGGCAAATGCTTATCAATCGAAGGTCAGATCACTTGGAGAAGAATTGAGGGAATTTATCAAGGCAACTGATGAGGCTTCGATAGCTATCAGAAACTCCCAAAGCGTAAATGAGCAAATGTTGAAGAACTACATACAGTCGAATGACCAAAGGGTGAATAGCACGGATGCCTCTATTAGGAGATTGGAGACTCAGGTTACTCAAATTGCAGAGGCTCTGCACAAGCAGGACAAAGGGAAATCTCAGAGTAATAATGAGCATATTAAGGTGATGAAGGTACTTCAAGAGAAGAGTGAGAAGTTGGCACTAGGTGGGGAAACATAAGACACAAAATTATTGTTGATGATTTTGTAAAATTGAAGTAAGATGAGTCAAAAGAAACTAGTCTAGCGAAGCTGGAGGATCCTGGTGATTTCATCAATCCAGTCACCATTGGAGAGTCAGAAAAAATGGGAGCGGTGCTAGATATGGGAGCAAGTGTCAACATTATGCCTTTGAAGGTATATAGGCAGATGAAGTTACAGTCCATGAAAGCCACTCCAATTGAACTCAAGATGGCTGATAACTCTCCAAAGACTCTTTGTGGAGTAGTTTAGGATGTACAATTAGACATCCATGGACTGAAAGTTCCAGTGGACTTCATTGTGTTAGAAGTGAAGGATGACGAATCCCTTGAGAGAGAGTGGAAGCTGCTTCTAGAAAGGTCGTTTATGGCCACAGCTGGGATGGAGGTAAATGTAGTGTCGAGGCACTTATCTTTCAGATGTAGGAGCATTGTTGAATTTTATGTCGACCGACCTGATGAAAGACTTTTTGAAGGATGTTTTGTTTTGGAAGTGCCGAAGTGCCGAAAGAAGAAAAGCAGAGTTTATGACATTGTAAAGGCATTTGAGTTAGCCGCAGAGATGGAAGAAGGGCATCAAGACGGCATTAGAGAGAAAGAAGCCTTTAAAATGGAAGAAACATTTTTTAATGAGGAAATGCTTGAAGAGATATCGAGAGATTTTGAGCAAGAAAAAAAGAAGGAGTCAAAGGATGAGAACAAAAAGCTTCATCAAGAGATCAAACTTCTTAAGAAGGAGAATGATAATTTGAAAAAGGAACTGCAAGAACTCTCCAACCTCAACAAAAAGATTGAGAAGAAAGTTGTAAAGGTTGAGGGTGAAAAGAAGGCGATTTCGCGAGACCTAGTTTAGTTAGCTAAGCTCTCGGAAGAGTTTGAAGAAGAATATGCAAGAAAAACTAGGAAGCTTTTGATAGAGGTTGAAAAGAAGTCAAATGCTTTGGGAGAGGTGAAGGAAGCACTCAAGAAGAAGGAGGAGGAGGCCTTGAAGATTGCAAAATTAAAGGAGTGTGACTACATAGTGTAGTTAGACAAAGTGAGAAGGAAGTCAAGTCACTCAAGGTGCAACACTCAAGGGGACCTCAAAGCTTCAAACAAAGAGGGAGTTTTCCTTATACCCTTCTAACTTGTTATTTTTGTTCAAAGCTGGCACACATTAAGGCCCATTGTTACAAGTTTCAGTGGGTTAAGAATAATCAAAATAGGTCTAGGAGGAACCTAAGTGAAGTAAGGAAGATATGGGTTAGGAAGGACCTAGTGGATGAAGTAAGGGCTAAGGAGAAGGGATTTCTAGGAAGAACTTCGACACCCATATGGGTGGTCAAGAGAAATGGATCCCTTCACTTGGTCAAACCACCCTCGGTTGACCCAAGTCCCACCTCACATACATTACATTGATTAATTCTTAAGTATTGTTGGATGTCAAAATTTATTTTCTCATGCATTTTGAGTCACCTTGATTGTGAATTATTCTCAAGAGCATTTAAAGGTGCAGGTGGTTTTTAGTCTAGAGAAAATTTATTGTGAAATCCTTGAGTGATTTAAATAATGAATTTTGATAGTTTGAATGTTAGTAATTAGAGTTGTTATCTAATGAATAAGGCAAGTATAGTTCATAAACATATTTTTCATGTGCAGGGATCCGATCAGGACACTGAAATTCAAGAAGTGCAAGAAAATATGCAAATGGGTGGCAAAAAGGGCAGTGCACGGGTATCTTACTCGTGCACAACCCATGCACTAACCCGTGCACCGGGAAAGGGTGCAGCATGGACTGCAACTACACGGGTAACTGCACGGTTAATACCCGTGTTACACTTGTGCATAAGAGAGGAAAAGTCTGCCTTGAAGGATTAGCACAGGTAACTCCACAGGTAACACACCCGTGCTATACCTGTGCTATCGCAAGCATCTCTCTCTCTCTATATATATATATATATGAAGTGTCACTATCATGGTAGGGCTCACAAAATCAACCAATTCCTCTCTCGAAACCCTAAGGTATTCCGTAAGACCCACGTTTTCGATTTCCAGCACTAAGGTATGGATATTTTCTCCTTAAACTTGTTTCTAATTGATAAATCATGAATTGCATCTTCTCTCATCCTCTCCAAACACTCAAATAGGCATAAAATACAAGTTATGAACTACCCACAAAAATTTTAAAGTGTTGATGCATATTCTTTGATAATTTGCAATGGGTTTACGTGAATACTTATGTAGGAGTGTTGTGAATGAATTAATTGGTAATGGAATATGACTACTTTTTGCATAAAATTGGACACTCTAGGGTTTGCTTTATTTTGAGTATTTGAAGTCATGGAAGTGTGTTAGGGGTGCCATTATATGTGCTATTAGTGTTTGAAGGTATTTTTGTGAATGAATTGATTGATTTGAATGTTTTGAATGTAAGGAAGTGGCAATGTGTCGAAGGAAAAATGCAGATTTCAGTGTCTGCACGGGTAACTGCTCGAGTAACCTACCCGTGCACTGAAAGGGCAATTATCAGTTTGACAGATTGCACGGGTAATAGCATGGGTGCCATACCTATGCTATACCCGTGCACTTAGGCAGTTAGGCCTAAATTTTGCCCATCAAATTTTTGATTATCCTTGTTGTTTCTTGGATCGATATACTTCTAAATGAGTGCTTTCTTTTGCAGATGCCAGGAAAAACAAATGCCATTGCAAAGAAGTAGGGAACAAGAGAAAGCAAGAAGAAAAAGCTACCTCTTCTCCCTCCATGCACCTTGAATAGAGACTTTGAGAGACGATTGGCGTACTTTAGTCAAAGGGACATCGTCGAAGAGCGGGGAATAGCCCTAGTAGAACTTGAAGACATTCTAATCATTACCAGAGTGGATAAAAGAGGATGAAGGGCTTTTGTTAGCTCACTTCCACGTTTTTGTAGAAGAATAGTGCAAGAGTTTTACACCGGAATGGTTCCTGACGACTTCATGAGAGGAGTGGCTGTGTTGCTGAGAGGAGTAGAGGTACAAATGAATACAGACAACATTCAGAGGTACCTAAGAACAGAGCTTCTAGAGGACCCACAAGTTCTGAGTAGAATGAGAGATGGGGTTACTTGGAATGACTGTTTTGTCAAGAAGAACCTGGACCTAGCAAATGATCTAGTCATCAACCCAATGGACTTCTAGGTGAATCCAACCTTTCCAATCAAGCACAACAACCTGAAGATTGAACATGGATTCTGGCATGTGTTCATTTCACACTCTCTCCGGCCAAGAACGTACAGGACGAATGTGTCTTTTGAGACGGCCACCATACTGCACTGCATACAACATAACCAGCCAATCAATATAGCGTGGATCATCAAGGCAGAAATCTTGGCAGTAGGGAATAAGAGATTAGGCAAGCAGGCATTGATCTTCCTGTGTTTAATCACTGAATTTTGTAGGCAGCAAGGTGTGAATATTAGCGATGAGCGGTTCGAGTGGACATAGGCTGACTTGGACCTCAGGACATGGCGCACTTTGGAGGTAGAACGGGATTTAACAAGCAGCAGAAGTAAAACAGGGAGAAGGAACACCAAGACTGGAGCTAGTTCAAGCACTCAACATCATGAGTACATGGATTTGGATGAAGAACAGCTATAGGGTAACCAAGAGAATCCAGTGCCAGAGCCAACAATTGGGAATAATCAGGCACCTTGGCAGCAGTTGTTCACATGAATGTCTAGCCTTCAGACCTCAGTGGATTCACTTAGATCCGCTTTCACCACAGAAATCAAGAAGGTTAAGGACAACATTAAAGACCTGTGGGAAAATGTGACAGGCATGAGAAAGGATTTTAATATGATTCCATATCAGAGAAGGAAGAAGCAGACCACCCATTGAGAATACACTTCAGGAGGGACTACCATTGATCCTGACCTATAGACAGCCATGAAGGTGTCTATGAGAGAGCATGGCGAGAGGCTGAAGGCACCACTAGATCCGAAACCGAAGGGACCAATGGTAGAGGAGGAGGAGTCATATTTTGATGATGATTGATATATTTTGCTTGCCATTGTTATGAACTTGTCTATGGATATTTTTAATTTTTGTAGGATTGAACCTTACTATTTTCAGTGCACTTTTAACTTAGCTTGTTTAGTTTTAGGATAATTTAGTATGGAAGATTGTGGATAATTTCTATTTGAGAGATATTTTAGTTTGAGATATTTTATGTGGTAGATTAATCTTTATGGTTAGGAATTGTGTTTCTTGTTAGGTTCTTTATCTCTTAGATTCAAGACACCGGCCACTTGCAAGTCTTGGAGGGACAAGCAAGCCAAGAGTGCACATAAAAAGGGCGAGAACCGACTCATGTTGGGACCGCAAGAAAGCAATCACCCTGGTTCAATCTTTTCAACTCATACTCATGAATTTTATTTTCTTTATCTCTGTGTATAGACAAGTGTGGTTATTTGATGAATGAGAATATACTCTTGCATATATTTGAGAATGAATGTGTGGATAGTTGTGAATGGATGAACATTTTTATCTCTAAATTTTGCATTTATTGATTTATTCATTCTTGATTAGATGGGCTGAAGGCCCTTGTGAATATTGCACATGAATTACAGGTTTTCATTTCATATAGCCCAACTCGGTTTGAGGGTTTCTGAATTCATGTATATATAGTTGTACATGAATGGGCATATAGTAGAAATCGGTTTTTGGGTCACTAACCTCATTCCGATAATTTGGTGCATGAATGCTTGATGTGTTGGAATTATGATTTTAATTGCCATGTGTTCTTAAATGCCTTATTTTATTGTGAGCCTATTGTAAGTCTTTTTATTTTGTGGGCATTGATTGTGTATAATTAGTGCCTAGTTAGGTGAGCGCCACTAGGCCCAGCTCTCTTGTCTTCAACATTGAGGAAAAAGTTGGGTTTTGGTTTGAGGGTGTAGATGCCTTGTTGAGTCGTCTTTTTTAGTTTTGAGTCAATTTTGGTCAAAAAATTTCAAAATTGTCGTAATGGCCAAATTTTTCGAGCTTTGATTAGCTTGGTTGTGATGCTTTGAGTGTGTGCTCTTGGCGAGTTTGTGTATGCATGTTGAGCTTGTGTAGTAGCTAGTTGTCACTCTATGGTCTCACTTGCATGTCGTGGGCTAGTCCCATCCTTTTTGTGCTTAAGTTGAGGGGACTCGGTGCTCTTGCACCTTGTTCTAATAGTGGAGACACCCCTGAGTTCACAAACACAAGCGTATAAAAAGCACATTGAGTGTATTATTTTTTTCTATTCTTTAAACACTCTTCTCATCATATGTGTCACATGCCATAGAATATACAACTCATACATATAATGGACTGCATGTTGGATGCTTTCATTCCCTTGATAGACTTGTTTTAGAAATGATCTTAGGCAATGTGTGTGCAATTAATTAGCTACTTGAAAAGCCTAAATACATTCCTAGTCCCTTATGTGTGCTCCAAAGCCAATTTTGTGGCCAAACACTTATCCTTTCTTTTGGAACCACAATTAACCGTATAGCCATAAGCCAAACACAAACCAACCCTTTAATTGCCAATCATGTGGGTGGTGTGTGTGTGTGTAAGTGGTGGGAAAGGTGTAAGCTCTAATGTGGAAATAACATGTATTTAGGCAATTGTGTAAATAGTGCAAGAAAGGCCTCAAAAATGTATAAGTGCTAAAAGTTGCACTTAGAGCCAAATTGTCAAATGTATATATGCAAAAGAAAAAGTAAAAAGAAAAAAAAAGCAAAAAAAAAAATTGAAAAAATATCAATGCAAAAAGGCAAAATAAGAGCCTTGAAATGTGATGGTAAAGTACTCATAATGTGGAGTACAAAAATTTGTACCACAAATGTGTTTATTTGAATGCCTTGACACTTATGTATAAATTGTGTTAAGGAGAGCTTGGTATGAGGTGTGTGTGAGTATGTTTAAGCATGATTGGTGATTTTTGAACTCAAAATATTTCCTATTTCTTTGTTCACCACATTAAACCCCATGGCCCCATTACAACCAAAGGGAAAGTCCTTTTTGATCCATGATGAGTCTAGATTGGAAATGATTGTTGAAGCTTGATCTTCCATGTTCATGGCATAAGTGAATCTTTCCTAGGTTAGTTCACATACATTAGCAATTTTTCAATTTACTTGTATGCAATGCATTTGATTTTTATACATAAATTCCATCGTTGCATACCTTGTTTGTATTGGTTCCAGGTTTTGGATTGCGCAGCGGAATAGTGTTTTAAAATTTTTTTATGCAATCATCAAGTAAACCTATTTGTACAGTAATAATCGAAAACAATAAGAAGGAGAAGAAACTATTTCATACCAGCGTTTGAAGGCTCCTTCTTTCTTTTTCGATCTGCTTCCTGATTTGAACCACAAGATCTTACCGGCTATGTCCCGCGATTGGCAACAGCGTGTGGGCGCGTCACGGGTTTCAGGAACTTAAGTGGAGGTAGAAGAAACTAACGAAAACAACTCTTGTTTTCTAGGTGTGGAATACGGCCACCATGAATCAAGAAAAAAATATTATTCTTTCTCTCTTTCTCTCTAGCCGCACACCTCTCTTTTCTTCTTTATTTTTCACGCAACCATTACGTTCAATACAATTGAATGAACTCATATTATTCTCTTCTATTAATTTCATGCAACTAATTGCATTAAATACAATTAAGAGAACTCATGTATTGCATTCAATACAATTGAGAGAACTCATGTATTCTCTTCCGTGTATCAGTTTTCAAAACCTTTAATTAATTAATATCTAATATCAATTAATTAATTTTTTATTATGTTAACTGATAACTTCATTAATTAATCCTTTAAATACCTAATATTTATAAGGATAATTAATGACTTTGAATTTAAACTTTTTAAATTCAAATTTGATAACACCCTCCAACTAATGATTAACCGCATAATTAAATAATCTAATTATTTAATTAACATAATCATTAATATTCATTAATTAAATAATCTCATTATTCAATTAATTCCCAATAGATACGTGTCACTTTCGTAACACAATTAATTGGACAATCCAATTAAAAAACCGTGACCCTTGTTACCTTAATCAATCGGGCTAGCAAGGGGACCTAATGGACCCACAGTATTTCGAGCTCCAATAATCCTTAAAAATAATTAATTAAACTCTTTAATTAATATTTCATGATTATTAACTTCAGTGTTATTCCACTAAAAACCCGAAGCTGCATTCTCTCAACTGTAGATGTTTTTACACAAACCAATAACTTTCGGTGTCCATTGATATAGCTATTACATATGGTATAATCCTCCACAAGTAGTTCATAATTAGAGCTGGGTCATAATGTCCGTTATACCCCTCTAATTACATCTTTTCCATTAAGTACCATTGATTCTCTAATGAACAATAAATCCTACATTCCTCACGGAATTAGGAGAGCACTCATATTGTTCAAGCCCCGAATCAACCCTTAAGGGAACTACTATCTACTTCTCGAAAGAAGGAGTGGATTCCACTATTGTGTACAAACCTTCCCAACCACAAGCCAAACCGTGATTCCAACATACAAAGCATATTGACCAGGAATGTAACTCCGATCTCACCCATGGTATATCAAAAAACCACGATCTAACCTGAAGGAGTCGATAAGACACTCAGGATTAAGATCACCCATATATAGCCATCATTTGTCGATATATAAGAATCTCATCATGTAACATATCTTATTGAGAGATGCATATAGATCGTGGCCCAGTCCTATATGATCACATCATATAAGGTGCCTCCATTCTCATATCACCATATGAATGATCTAGGATAAGATCACCGTACATTACGGAATAGACCGTAGCTGTAGATTAACCACAAATAAAGTACCCAGCTTTATTTGCTATCTACGGACTCTTTAGATTGCTTGTTTCAAAATGAATCCATCCGTATATGACAATCAGATACTCAGTTTGAATTACATCTGGCAATCTTGGATGTTAAATACACATGTTATATAAAAGTATGAAACAATTTGAATGAATAAACTACTTCTTTTATTTATGTTCATTTCATATTTACAAATTACAAGCTTTAGGGCAAAAACCCTAACAGTCTCCCACTTGCGCTAAAGCATGTGAGACATGTCTTGTAAACCTAGACCCTCTAGGTGACCTATAAACACTTTAGCCGGTAAGGTCTTCGTAAATGGATCAGCATGAATGTCCTGTGATGCAATTTTGGTCACGATCACATCTCCTCTCTGCACTATCTCTCTGATGAGATGATATTTCCTCTCTATATGCTTCCCTCTCTTATGGCTTCTTGGTTCTTTGGAGTTAGCCACAGCACCACTGTTATCACAATAAAGCGTGATAGGCTTATCCAGATCTGGAACAACTTCCAGATCACTCAAGAATTTTCAGAGCCAAACAGCCTCTTTAGTAGCTTCACAAGCGGCTACATATTCGGCTTCCATGGTGGAGTTAGCAATACAAGATTGCTTAACACTCCTCCAGACAATGGCTCCACCACCAAGGGTGAATACTGATCCAGACGTGGATTTCCTAGAATCCCTATCTGACTGAAAATCTGAATCCGTGTATCCTAACGGGACCAAATCCTGTCTAGAATACACTAGCATATAGTTTCTCGTTCTCCGAAGATACTTGAGAATAGTCTTGACAGCAACCCAATGATCCAATCCTGGGTTGGACTGGTATCTGCTGGCTACTCCCACTGCGAAGCAGATATCAGGTCTAGTGCATAACATAGCATACATGAGACTGCCTACCGCAGACGCATATGGAACATGTCTCATATCCTCAACTTCTTGAGGTGTCTTAGGACACTGTTCCTTAGACAAGTGAACTCCATGCCTAGAAGGTAAATTACCTTTCTTGGAGTTCTGCATCGAAAATCGCACAAGAATCTTATCGATATACGATGCCTGAGACAATGCTAGGAGTTTGTTCTTACGATCCCTTAAGAGTTGGATCCCTAGAACATAACTCGCCTCTCCCAAATCTTTCATTTGGAATTGGCTATCCAGCCAGCCCTTTACTTCTGATAATACCCCTACATCATTCCCAATGAGTAGGATATCATCTACATATAGGACTAAGAAAACTACTTTCTTGTCAATGATGCGCTTGTAGACACAAGGCTCATCAACATTTTGCTCGAAGCCATAGGTTTTGATCACATCATCAAACCTTATGTTCCAAGATCTAGATGCTTGCTTTAGTCCATAAATGGACCTTTGCAACTTGCAAACCTTTTGCTCTTGATCTGGAGACATGAATCCCTCTGGTTGCATCATGTAGATGCTTTCATCAAGATTGCCATTCAAGAATGCAGTCTTGACGTCCATTTGCCAAATTTCATAATCAAAATGGGCAGCAATGGATAAGAGAATCCTAATAGACTTAAACATGGCTACTGGCGAGAAGGTCTCTTCATAATCGACCCGTTCTTTCTGGGTATAACCCTTGGTCACCAGCCTTGCCTTGAAGGTCTCTACCTTCCCGTCTACTCCTCTCTTTCTCTTGTAGATCCACCTACACCCTATGGGTTTTACCCCATCCGGTAAGTCTACAAGTTCCCAGACTGAGTTAGAGTACATGGACTCCATCTCGAGATTCATAGCTTTAAGCCATTCCTCTTTGTCAGGATCTTCCATTGCATTCTTAAATGTCAATGGATCATCCACACTACCTATAGAAACGACATCTCGTCCCTCACCTATACCCAAATAGCGTTCAGGTTGTCTCATAACCCTCCCACTGCGTCTAGGTGGTAGTATATTCTGACTAGGAATCATCCGACTATCAGATGTCAATGGATCAACAACTCTTATTGACTGAGCACTAGTCGTACCAGGCTCCATTTCATTCAATACAATCTTGCTACGAGGTTTATGATCACTAATATAGTTATCCTCAAGAAATGTTGCATTTGTCGATACAAATACTTTGTTCTCTTCAGGACTATAGAAGTATCCACCTCTGGTCTCCTTGGAATATCCCACAAACAAGCAGACTACAGACTTGGGGTCTAGCTTTCCACTTCTATTCTTCAGCACGTGTGCTGGACACCCCCCTTATGCGGAAATGTCGTAAACTAGCTTTAAGACCATTCCACAACTCTAAGGGGGTCTTAGGAACAGATTTGGATGGGACTACATTCAAAATGTAAGTCACAGTTTGTAACGCATATCCCCAAAAGGAAATTGGTAATGATGAGAAACTAATCATAGATCTCACCATTTCCATAAGGGTTCTATTTCTCCTCTCCGCGACACCATTCTGTTGTGGTGTTCCAGGAGCTGTGAGTTGGGACACTATCCCATGCTCGACTATAAAGTCTTCAAACTCTTGGTCAAGGTACTCACCTCCACGATCCGATCGTAGAGACTTGATAGTCTTTCCTAACTGATTCTCAACTTCAGCTCGGAACTCTTTGAACTTTTCAAAAGTTTTCGACTTCCGTTGCATTAGGTAGACATATCCGTATCTAGAGTAGTCATCTATAAAAGTGACATAATACTCATAGCCACCCCTTGCTTTAACATTCATCGGTCCACAGACTTCTGATTGTATAAGCTCTAGTGGTTCTTTAGCTCTTAGCCCTTTTCCAGTAAAAGGTCTCTTGGTCATTTTACCTTCTAGACAAGATTCACAGACAGGTAAGGTGCCAACCTTTAACTCACTTAAAGGTCCGCTTTTAACTAGTCTATCTATTCTGTCAAGGTTAATGTGGCCAAGTCTTAGATGCCACAGATACGTTTCATTTTCTGGAGAAATCTTTTGTCGTTTCATTTTTGGTTTTTCAACTTTAAACATTTCAGCATTGAGCAGTGTTGTATGTATTAACGGCCTTAAAACATACAAATTGTTTTTGTTTAATCCTGAACATATATTCAAACCATTCTTTGTAATAATAACAGACTTATTATTAAAAGAAACAGAATATAATTGTTACAACAACTTTGAAACAGAAATCAAATTTCTTGTTAATCCAGGAATAAAAAACACATTGTTCAAAACAATAAAACAATTTCCAAAATTTAGTCTAACTATACACAGTGCTCTTGCTGACATGACATCCCCTGACCCAACACGCATAGAGAAGGCTCCCTCCTCAAGCTGTGTCCAAAAATCAGTCCACTGCATAGAAGAACATACATGGTTAGTGGCCCCCGAATCAACTATCCAGGGTGAAGAATCATCTTCCAATAAACATGACTCAAGAAAAAGTAAATCATATTTACCTTTCATTTTCTTCTTCTTTGCAACCTCCTCCAGATACTGAGGACAGTTCCTCTTCCAGTGTTCAACCTTGTCGCAATGGAAACATTTTCCTTTGCCTTGGTTAGCGGAGGCGCCCTTTTTCTTGCCTTGGGATTTCTTGGGCTTGGGCTTACCCTTTGCCTTCCCAGCAGACCTCTACCTCTTTTTATTTCCAGAGAAAGATGGTTCGGCAACATTTGCCTCACTGGTCTTACTTTTGTTGTCCTTAGTCAAGGACTCATAAGTAGTGAGCTCATTGAGCAACTGAGTGAGACTGAACTTTAGCTTGTTCATCTCATAGTTACTCTTGAACTGATCGAAACTCTTCGGAAGAGTCGTCAGTATGATGCTCACCTGACTGGGTTCATCAATGGCCCCGCCATTGATCTCTGCCGTGTTGAAATAGGATATCATGTTCAGGACATGTTCCCGAACAGATGCGCCTTCCTTCATTCGAGCAAGCATTGTGGAAGGAACAGCTTCGTGCCGCTTTTTCTCAGAGGGTTGCCCGAACATAGCCTGCAATGACTCCATTATTTCAAATGAAGTACCCATTGCTTCGTGCTTAGTTACAAGCACGTCTGTCATACTAGCTAACAGATATGTTCGGGCTTTCTCATCTGATGAGGCCCATTTTTGATATGCCTCACGAACAGTTCGTGCGGCATCGGCAGTAGGCTCTGGAGGACATTCCTCCGTAAGCACAAACTTTAGGTCCTTACTGACCAAGATTGCATTTATGTTATGTTTCCATTTAGTGTAGTTATCACCAGTTAATTTGTCATTAGCAAGGATTTGTAATAGTGCAGATGACATGGCTGAAAAAACATAAATTAAGAATTCATTCAATCATACATTCAAAACATCTGCGAATGTTCGGCATAAAATTAAACATGATGTATGAAAATGTTTAATGAACAAAAACAACCCTAAGAAAACAATGTTTCTATGCCACGACAATCTAACATACCACAAGCAAGTGCCGCCTTAGGGTCGGTCAAATTCTTGCATGTTGGATCGAGACCTTCTCAATCAAATGATATACCAGAATAACTCTTATTCCAATATCATTCAACCATCGTTTATTTAGTCAGGTTTTTAATTAACCAATTTAATTAAAACCTTGTGAGCGTAACCCAGCATTTCAGATCTCATGAGCTTAACTCGAGAATTGCCGCCTTAGGGTCGGTCAATCCCAAAATCCCCTCAGAAATCCTATCCGTTAGGAAGTCAACCTTGGTATTGATTCTTATGGAAACCCTCCTTAGGGAGGACGAAAGCAAAGCCGTCACGAGGCCCCACTCGAATCCCACGGTGTTGAACTAATGATGGAGACCACGTGATATAATGTCATATATCCCTCTCCCACTCACTATTTTATAAATAGGGTTTTCTATTAATGCATCTAGATTATACAAGATTAAACGGCTAATTTCAATCTAAACGTCTAGTGCATTAAACTCAAATTATTAGAATCATATTCCAATAACTAATAAACTTATATGATTTTCAACTCTTGAAAATTTAGTTTATTAATTATAATTCTAATCTATTTAAACTATTTACTAAGACTAGAATTATTAAATGTGTATTTACCAAGTTTTAACAATTAAAACTAAACACATTATTGGGTCCAATTATAATTAGGTGCTTAATCGAATTAAACCTAATATTTATAATGGATCCTACTAATCTAAGTAATTAAACACTTTAATAAATAGATTAGTAATTAATGAGAATTACCAAGTTTTTACTCCTAAAACTAATCTCATTAACTTATAGCCAATTAGGTGAATTACATATTTTAATCAAATTAAAATTAAGCACATAATAAAGAAGGCTATAATGCATGTATGACATATCAGCATATATATGTGTAGGCACACCTAATCTAAATGATATGTATATGCATGGCAATGCTTTAATTATAACATAATAAAAGCATACATGAATTGACCGAGTACGATGGGTTTATCTAACTTAAAAAATTTCTAATTACAATAATGTCCAAGGCATTCCTTGGTCTTCTTGTAATTCCAAAAATCTTCAAGCCCATTTGTAATATCTTTTGTGTCTTCCAGGCCCAAAATCAAGTCCAACTTGATTTATTTCATTGGATCCATCACATGGATTAAATCCCTAAAGCCCAAGTGTTACTCTAACACTTTTCGGAGGCCCGAGATTTTCCAAAAAAAAAAAAATTGGCCCAAACTTGATTGACTGCTGCACTCCGCGCACTCTTGCTACACACATACACAACAATTGTGCATAGCTGCAGCATGGTGCACATACACACAACAATTGTGCATAGCTGCAGCATGTTGCACATACACACAACAATTGTGCGCAGCACACACATGCACAACAATTGTGCACAGCTGCAACATGACATGTGTAAATTGTTATGCGCACCATTTATTGTGCAACATATCTATTACAATTGTGTTGTCGTGGTATGTCTACCAGATCATCATCTTCATCGATTTACATCAATAAAAATAAAATAATAGCATTAAAAAAAATACAACCCGGAATTAATATTACATTTAAAATCCAAAAATCCTAAAACCCATGTACCATAAAAATTTACGATCAACCATGTTTAAATTAAACAATTTAATTATAAACATTCATACAATCATAAAGACATTGCCTACACATTCATACATGCAATCAGGAGCGATCGAATTCGATTATACTGTACAAAAATGGCTCTTATACCATTTATTGGTTCCAGGTTTTGGATTGCGCAGCGGAATAGTGTTTTAAAATTTTTTATGCAATCATCAAGTAAACCTATTTGTACAGTAATAATCGAAAACAATAAGAAGGAGAAGAAACTATTTCATACCAGCGTTTGAAGGCTCCTTCTTTCGTTTTCGATTTGCTTCCTGATTTGAACCACAAGATCTTCCCGGCTATGTCCCGCGATTGGCAACAGCGTGTGGGCGCGTCACGGGTTTCAGGAACTTAAGTGGAGGTAGAAGAAACTAACGAAAACAACTCTTGTTTTCTAGGTGTGGAATACGGCCACCATGAATCAAGAAAAAAATATTATTCTTTCTCTCTTTCTCTCTAGCCGCACACCTCTCTCTTTTCTTCTTTATTTTTCACGCAACCATTACGTTCAATACAATTGAATGAACTCATATTATTCTCTTCTATTAATTTCATGCAACTAATTGCATTAAATACAATTAAGAGAACTCATGTATTGCATTCAATACAATTGAGAGAACTCATGTATTCTCTTCTGTGTATCAGTTTTCAAAACCTTTAATTAATTAATATCTAATATCAATTAATTAATTTTTTATTATGTTAACTGATAACTTTATTAATTAATCCTTTAAATATCTAATATTTATAAGGATAATTAATGACTTTGAATTTAAACTTTTTAAATTCAAATTTGATAACACCCTCCAACTAATGATTAACAGCATAATTAAATAATCTAATTATTTAATTAACATAATCATTAATATTCATTAATTAAATAATCTCATTATTCAATTAATTCCCAATAGATACGTGTCACTTTCGTAACACAATTAATTGGACAATCCAATTAAAAAACCGTGACCCTTGTTACCTTAATCAATCGGGCTAGCAAGGGGACCTAATGGACCGACAGTATTTCGAGCTCCAATAATCCTTAGAAATAATTAATTAAACTCTTTAATTAATATTTCATGATTATTAACTTCAGTGTTATTCCACTAAAAACCCGAAGCTGCATTCTCTCAACTGTAGATGTTTTTACACAAACCAATAACTTTCGGTGTCCATCGATATAGCTATCACATATGGTATAATCCTCCACAAGTAGTTCATAATTAGAGCTGGGTCATAATGTCCGTTATACCCCTCTAATTACATCTTTTCCATTAAGTACCATTGATTCTCTAATGAACAATAAATCCTACATTCCTCACGGAATTAGGAGAGCGCTCATATTGTTCAAGCCCCGAATCAACCCTTAAGGGAACTACTATCTACTTCTCGAAAGAAGGAGTGGATTCCACTATTGTGTACAAACCTTCCCAACCACAAGCCAAACCTTGATTCCAACATACAAAGCATATTGACCAGGAATGTAACTCCGATCTCACCCATGGTATATCAAAAAACCACTATCTAACATAAAGGAGTCGATAAGACACTCAGGATTAAGATCACCCATATATAGCCATCATTTGTCGATATATAAGAATCTCATCATGTAACAGATCTTATTGAGAGATGCATATAGATCGTGGCCCAGTCCTATATGATCACATCATATAAGGTGCCTCCATTCTCATATCACCATATGAATGATCCAGGATAAGATCACCGTACATTACGGAATAGACCGCAGCTGTAGATTAACCACAAATAAAGTACCCAGCTTTATTTGCTATCTACGGACTCTTTAGATTGCTTGTTTCAAACTGAATCCATCCGTATATGACAATCAGATACTCAGTTTGAATTACATCCGGCAATCTTGGATGTTAAATACACATGTTATATAAAAGTATGAAACAATTTGAATGAATAAACTACTTCTTTTATTTATGTTCATTTCATATTTACAAATTACAAGCTTTAGGGCAAAAACTCTAACAGTTTGAGTGTGAACTTAGGACTTTGAGCGGAAAGAAAAGAGAGGCTCCACGTGAGGCCAGAGTCGAAGCGAATTACGCTTAAGGGGTGAGAATGAGTAGTTCTGGATACGAGAGCGCTCTTAAGTGTGGGATTCGTGATTGTGCGAGTATCCCTTTAGTACCTTCGAGTTGCTTTGGAGCGTATTGCATATATCTACTTCTCTTTATCACACATCTTTGCATCCCATTGCCGGTTGGTCATGCGGCAGTTTGAATTATGTGTTTTCGTGTCTAAGAAAGTTTTTAGATAGAGTCATGTTTGTGTGTTTAGTGTCTATGTCTTGGTTGTGTTTAGAGTTTGCTCGAGGACGAGCAAATGTTTGGTTTGGGGGTATTTGATAGAGCCAATAGTGACATACATTTTGGCCCTTATATCCTTTCTCTTTGCTTTGTTCTTGAGTGTTTTTTTGTGTATTTACGGCTCTTTTGGTCGATATTACAGGCATTAGGAGAAAAGGCATGAAGAGGGGCAAAAAGGATAAATTGGTGCACAAATGATGTGAAGAAGGCAATAGTGCACGGGTAGCACACCCGTGCAATCACCCATGCGCCGGAAGATGGAATTTGGGAAGATCTCAGTGCACGGGTAACTGAGTAACTGCACGGGTATTACCCGTGCACTATCGGTGCAATCCATCAGGCCGGGGAGCAGAGCCTTGGGCAAGGATCAACTGCACGGGTCACTTACCCATGCAATGACCCCTGCACTTTGCACAAGTTTGAAGGGAAATGAAGATTGCACGAGTAACTGCACGGGTTACCTGTGCTATACGTGATTCTTAGCTCGCGACATCAGCATTTTGGCATAAATTTTGAAGGAATTATAAATTGCTTCATATCTGATTTTTCAAAAAAAAAAAAAAAGACCCTCGACCATACACCCATTCACTTCATTCTTTCTCTCTCTAAATCTCAAAACCTTTCTCTCCCAAAAACTTCACCAAAAACCCATCATCTTCTTCATCAATTGCTACTCACAAGGACATTGGAGGTGGATTTGAGCTTGAAGAAAGAAGTTTTCTACATAGGTCTTTTCTATTTCCCTTCTTTTTATTCTTGTATTCCATTTGTTATGAGTAGATAAATCCCATTAAGGGATTGATGTGATTCACATGTAAATATGGGTATTTGTAATGAACTCAATATTTTTTTATTAAAATCTATCTAATTTATTCTATTCAATGTTTTACTTGATTTCAAAAGCAATTAGTGTTTGATTGTACATGGCTCTCTTCATGAGTTGTTTGAGAAATTATATGTGTAGAGAATTGAGTATACATGATACTTGGCTCTCTAAGCTCAATTGAATAAAAGGATCAAACAAGAGTACATGACTTAAATGAAATCCGGACATATTAATCTCACATAATTCTAATCTTTAATGTGTAACCAAGACTATACATCCTATGATTGGTTGCTTGTGATAGATTAAACATCAACTCTATACATGATAGGTTGGTGATTTTAACAAAGAGATTTGTCCCTTATGCGATAGATGTTCTTTCAGTGCATAAACAATTGTGGGTGGCCAAAGCTATACATGATGCTTTGGGCACTCACAAGTGGTAAATAACCAATCCTATACATCCTATGGTGGTTACACTAGTTAATGATTATTAATGTGAGTTCATTCTTTACCCATTGTTTGCTAGTTGAATTCATCAATTCCTTAATCCACATATCATATATTCATACTTTTTAGATTAGTGCATTTTAGCTAGTTTAAGCTTAGCTTGCATTTTAGTTTCATTTATCTTTAAAACCATATCAATTCACTTTTCTTACATTTTTACTAAAGCGTTAGTCTAATCATAACTATCACTCGATCTCTGTGGAACGGTACCCATACTTGCTGCATACTAGTTTTATACTTGTTTGTGTGCATCTTGAGATTTATAAATTTGTTTGAATATTGCATACCACATCAAATGTGAGTTCACCCCAAGGATCCCATCCACCTACAATAGATGGTTATGGAGCAGGGTGAATCGCTCAGAGCCTACGTGGAAAGGTTTCACAAGAAACTTGTGGGCTGGTAGACTGCTCCGATCTTTTGTAAAGCACCCACCAGAGACGTACCGGGAGGCCTATGATAGGGCCCTCGAATAGGTGGAGATAGATGGACAACTTAGGGTCAAGATGGAACATGATGATATGAGATCTGCCAAGCGCCCAAAGAAGGAGGCACCCAAGCCTATGCCGATCCAAAAGAGCTAGAACAAACCTCTCAACCGATCTACATACTGACCGGCATCTTTTCAGTCTCAGCGGGACCGGTACCCAGCCAGACAGACCTCTCTTAGAGCAACACTCCCTCCAAGGGAAGTAGCGCTGACAGCCAAAGAAGAGGAGGGGTACACTCATTACACCACTCTCAATGTTTCCCATGAAACCATCTACATTGCCATATGTTACAAGGGGCTACTCAGAAAACCTATTCCGATTACCAAGTGAAGCCAGTACCGCGATACCACATACCCGGTACCTCCTGCCTAACGACTAGGTACTGCGACATATACCCGGTACCCAAGTACCTTGACATCAACCAAGAATCCAACAAAGATAGGTACCCTACCCGCCAAGTAGGAAGAATGTCGCCATGAAGACACCAACATGCTAGAACAAGCGCCACACAAGCAAGAGAAGATCAGTACATCGTGTACCATGCCATCGAGATGTAGAGTAGAACAAGAGCCATGCCAGTAAGGTACAAACCAAGCGTCACATCAGTGAGGATAGACCAGTATACCAGTGTACCGAGCCATCAGGGTATAGAGTCAGTGTTCTTCTCCAAACAACGTAAGAAAGAAGAATTGACTTCTTTGCCATTTAAAGCGCCATAAATGAGACCAAACGGTCAACTGAACCAGAGTTTAAATGCTACAATAATTGGAGAGGACCAAATCCCGCGCCTTTAGCCTCACTCAACATCTTTTAATGCCTAAAAAATGACTCCAAATATTTCTCAATGAAGAGACCAGATTCTCAGGAATAAAAGTGGTCCATAAATACGGCCATGGGGGACAAGGGTGAAAGGGGAAAAGAAGTTGATGATTTTTAGCTTATGAAAACAGTGAAAGGTTTAGAACCACCACTAAAAGGAATTCTAGCAACTTATCGACATGAACGAGTACTCCATCGCCATTCTGTGTAAAGATAGAATAGAGAGTGTATTATCATATTTGTAGAGAAGAATATTTAATAAACAGTGTCTTTCTTGATTAACATTCATATTTCTTATTACAACTTCATGTCCCATTATCCAGTAGAAGAAATTCTGGTACCAAAGGTATCTACCCCGCTGCCACCTACCGGTAGCAATTGAGGGTGTTAATTGAAATTTTACTGTCTGAGTGAATTTTCGGGCTAACACTTTTTGGCGCTGTCTGTGCAAAGTTTCCACAACCCTAAAAGAAAGCCTGTGAATCTCATTTTTTGCAACATTACTGGTATGAGGCTCCGATCCTCCGAGGGGCAGCCCAATCAGTCAGGACATCAGTCTGTCGCTTCAACCAGGAAGGGTCAGAAGCGAGAAAAGGGATCGAAGCACCACAATCCTGTTCCACCACCTCCCTCAACAGCGCTGGTTGCACCCCATGCCCCAACTGCCCCAACATCAAGTCAAGCTGTCCTTGAGCAACATGTTACTGCCTTCATAGAAAGCATCCGTCTCCGATTGGTTGCAGAAGGTATTACCCCCCAGCCCGTGGTACCCGATACTAGGGGAGATACCAGCCGACCAGGTTCTAGGATACCTACCTTCGATAGATTAGGACCGCAACCTCCAGTATCGGTCAACGACAGGCTCGGGCCCATACCCCTAGTTCCACCGGCCCTTGACAAGCTCGGGCCCATGCTTCTGGCTCCATGCCAATCAGCAGGTTATAGACTTCAATAGGTGAAGTCTGCTATCGACCTCCCACCCAGAGAGCGCCTCCATCCGGTCACACCTGCAACTGCCTTTACGTAACCTCGACCAGTAACAAGAGGTAGCACCAACCATAGAAGAAGCACCGGTGAAAACCCTCCCAATGAGGGAACTGGAATGAAGCCTCAGTAGCATAAGAGGGGTCTGATAATGAAGACTCTGAGGTCAAACCTAGAAATGGTGGTAACAAGCGCCTCCTGGACCAGATAGCCAAAATGGCAAAGGAGATCCAGGAGTTAAAGAAGGGCAAGCACCTGGAAAATCGAAAGGATCCCTAGGAAGAGATGAATGCTCCATTCTCTAGAAGAATCAGGGAGGTAGAGCAATTCCCTAAGTTCAAAATGCCAGCCGACAAGTACTAAGGGATAGAGGATCCCCTGAGTCACCTAGAGAGCTTCGTTCAACAGAAGGTGGTCCTGAACGCTACCCGAGCCGCCGTGTGCAGAATGTTCCTAACCACGGTGACTGACTATGCCAAGACATGGTTCAGAAAATTACCGCCAAGTAGTGTTGACTCATTTACCATGTTAACCACTGATTTATGTGTTCAATTACATGGTATCAAGCCTCGCCCCAATTATTCCATTCACCTGCAATACGTTATCCAGGAGCGGGGTGAATGGCTCAGAGCCTACTTGGAGAGGTTCCACTAGGAGGTGATCTAGATATGGGTCTTCACTAAGAAGGAGACCTTAGCCAATTTTAGCAGAAACCTATGGGTTGGTAGACTGTTCTGATCCTTCGCAAAGCACCACCACAAACATACCAGTATGCCTATGACAGAGCCCTCGAACATGTGGAGATATATGAACAACTCAGGGTTAAGATGGAACACTATGACATGAGATCTACCAAGGGCCACAAAAAAGGAGGCGCCCAAGCCTGCACCAATCTAGAAGGCAAGAATAGACCTCTCAATCGATCTTCGTATCGGTTGCCACCTCATCAGCCTCAGTAAGATCGATAACCAGCCAGATAGACCTCTCCTAGAGCAACACCCCCACCAAGAGAAGTAGCGCGAATAGCCAAAGAAAAGGAGGGGTACACTAATTACACCTATCTTAATGCTTCTCGTGAAACCATCTACCTCGCCATTCGCGTGAAGGGGCTGCTCAAGAGGCCTAGTCCAATTAAGGCACCAGATGATCTGTAGAACCATTACAAATACTGTGATTTCCATGAGGATATAGGACACAACACCTCGGAGTGCTACAGTCTACGCAACCAGATTGAGGCACTGGTAAGGGGAGATTGCTAGGTAGAATTTCTACAACAGGTGCGAGATAACATCCAGACTAGGAAGAAGGTGCAAGTAGATATTAGAGCAGTAGAGGAGAAAAGGAAAGCAAAAGGGAAGGATCTGATGGAAGAGATCCATATAGTCCACACCATTAACGTAGGTCCCACCATAGTAGGAACCTCTAATAATTCTAGGAAGAATCACGTTAGGAAGGTGCCTCAGCTCAATGTAGGCCAGGATGTCCTCAAGATCGTAGGAAGATAATCAAGATTTCCTCATTCATCTCAGATTATTTTCACTGAGGTTGATGTGTACATCACAGTATAGCCTCATGATGACCCAAAGGTTATCACCATGCAGATCGCCAACTGCCTTGTCCACAATGTCCTCATTGATACCTGTAGCAACGTCGATATCTTCTTCAACGGTGTTCTGGAACAGTTCAACCTAAAAAACTCCTGCTACAATACCTACACCACCCCGCTGTATGGGTTCACCTGGGACTCATTGATACCCACGGGATCCATGATTCTACCTGTGATAGTGGGTACAGTGCCACTCCATCAGAACCTTATAATAGACTTCGTCGTGGTTGACACCCTATCTGCCTACAACTCCATCCTTGGAAAGCCATCCTGTCAATCTACCACAACGTCCTGAAATTCAAGGTAGGGGATAAGGTAGGCGAGGTACGGAGAGACCAGCAGGCAGCGCGTAGATGCTTTACGGTGTCTACCAACCCAGTTGATCTTGCCAAACAATGTGCTCAGGTAGCTGTCATGTAGGACAAGAAATTACCAGGAGAGAACCCCGAGGACCTAGATGTTAAAGAAAAGACGGAGGCAATAGAAGAGGAGCCCAAGGCAAAGGTTCTAGTTACAAAAGACGTGGAAGAGGAAGACAGAGGGTGGGCCAGTGGCCGCCCAATAGATGATTTAGAAGAAATACCAATCAGGGTGGATGATCCTTCAAAGGTGATCATGGTAGTAGCAGCGCTGGAAGTAGGAGTGAATGAGGGTCTGATGAAACTCCTTCGGGAGTACAGCGACCTCTTCACTTGGAGCCATGAGGAGATGCTGGGAATTCCTGTCACCTTGGCGGCAAACAGATTGGCAATCGACCCCACCTTTGAATCGATCAGAAGAAGCGTAGGCATTTCAACATGGAAAGGAATGTCACGGTCCAAGAGGAAGTTGACAAGCTTTTGAAGGCTAAGTTCATTAGGGAGTCCCGGTACCCCGAATGAATTGCCAACGTGGTCATGGTGACAAAAGCAAATGAGAAATGGTGCATGTGCATTGATTACACGGACCTTAATCGCGTCTGGCCAAAGGACAGCTTCCCTCTACCAAAGGTCGACTAGCTGGTAGATTCTACCGCGGGTAACAAGCTCCTAAGCTTTATGGACGCATTCTTGGGGTACAATCAGATCATGATGCAGCGCACCGATCAAGACAAGACCGGTTTCATCACTGGGCAGGACTTATATTGCTACAAGGTAATGCCCTTCGGTCTTAAGAAGGCAAGTGCTACCTACCAGCGTTTGGTCAACTGGTTGTTCAAAGAGCAGATAGGAAAGACGATGGAGTTGTACATTGATGACATGATCATTGACAACATGATCACCAAGTCCTAGGTAGCCGAGCAGCACTAGGACCACCTCCGTCAGACTTTCCAGGTAGTCAGGGAGAATCAGATGTGGTTAAACCCAGCCAAGTGCGCCTTCCGGGTAGCAGTCAGAAAATTCCTCGGGTTTATGGTTCACGAGAAAGGAATAGAAGCCAACCCGGAGAATGGGCCTTGAATCTCCTACCTCGCTTAAGCAGGTTCAAAGCCTAACCGGGCGGATAGCAGCTTTTAACCGTTTTATATCACGGTCCACCAACAAATGCATCCCTTTCTTCAAAGCTATCAAGCAGGGGAAGAATATGAAATAGGATCAAGACAGCGAGCTAGCCTTCCAATCTCTGAAGGGGTACCTAGCCATCCTTCCACCGCTGGTCAAACCGGTACCAGGAGAGGAGCCACAATTGTACCTGGCAGTATCTGAGACTACCGTTAGCGAGGCCTTGGTCAAAGAATATGGAGATGGAGTTCAGCGACCCGTCTACTATGTAAGCCGTACCCTGACCAAATCAGAGAAAAATTACACTCTCCTAGAGAAGCTCGCCTTTGCACTAGTAAACACCGTTAGAAAGCTCTGCCCCTACTTCCAAGCCATTTCAATCGTGGTTGTTACTGATCAGCCTTTGCTTCAATTTCTCCAAAGACCGGACATATTAGGAAGACTGGTGTTGTGGGGTCTCGAGCTCACCCAATACGACAATAAGTATAAGGTCAGAACCACCATCAAGGCCCAGGCTCTGGCTGATTTTATGGCTGAATTAAACGTGCTACCCGATCCCGGTACCTGCCAAAGTTTGGACCTGATCCCAAAGAGAGCAAGAACCTGCCGACTGGTCCGCTGATTGAGAAGTCTAGATCCTATATACAGATGGAGCTTCTGGTCAAGCAGGGAGTGGAGCAGGAATCGTTTTGACAGATCCATAAAGGGTCGAATGCTGCCATTGCTTCAGGTTTGAGTGCATAGCCACCAATAACGAAGCAGAATATGAGGCTATTTCTGGCAGGAATGAGGGTGGCTACGGAGCTCGGAGCAAGCTACCTCCATGCCAAATGCGATTCGTAACTGGTGGTCAACCAGATAACAGGATTATATCAAGCAAAAAGAGACAACATGACAACCTACCTTGAAAGGGTCCAAAAGCTTATGGCCCAAATCAAGGGGTTCAAGATCGAATAGGCACCTAAGCAGCAAAATCATCGGGCCGATGTCCTTGCTAAGATAACAGCGAGTGAAGGACAGGCGCTGCCAAAAAGGGTACCATTCTAGATAATTTCCCAATCAAGCCTAGCAGAAGGAAATGAGGTTAGCCCTGTGGAGCGCCTCCCATGGTGGATGGATCCAATAGTAGACAACCTCCGAGAAGAGAAACTTCTTGAGAATCTAGATCAAGCTCATAAAATCAAAAGGATCCCAACTTGATACTGCCTGATAGAAGGACACCTCTACCATAGGGGAAGATCCCTCCCACTACTCATATGCATATACCCTTATGATGCAAGGTGGGCACTTAAAGAGGTGCATTCAGAGGACTGTGGAAATCATGCTGGGGGAAAGGCGCTAGCTTACCAGGTACTTCACATAGGGTATTACTGGCCAACCTTGCACCACGATGCAAAGCAGTTCATGCAGTCCTGTGAACCATGCCAGAAGACAGCCAATCCAAATCACCTTCCACCAGAGCGGCTGTCCTCTATCAACTCACCATATCCATTTGCTTTATGGGGAGAAGATTTGATCGGACAGCTCCTAACCATGCTTGGTCAACCGAAACACGCTATAGTTGCCATCGACTATTTTACTATGTGGGTGGAAGCAAAACCCCTCTCCAAGATCACGGAGGCAAATACAACCGAGTTTATCAAAAAGAATATGGTTTGACGGTTCGGTACCCCAATGGCCATTATCATTGATCTCGGCAAACAGTTCGACAATGCACGGTTTCAAGATTTTTATGAGAACCTAGTAATTGAGCTCCGCTTTGCTTCAGTGGCACATCCCCAAACTAATGGCCTGGTAGAGGCCACCAACAAGAACATCAAGAGGCTCATAAAGAAGAAACTCCAGCAGAAAAAAGGGCTAGTGAGCAGAAGAGCTCCCTGAGGTGTTTTAGGCCTATCGGACCGCTAAAAGGACTACTACAGGAGAAACCCCCTACTCATTGGCTTTCGGGGTAGAAGCTGTCCTGCCTATCGAGCATAAACTGACCTCCTTCAAGATTCAACATTTTGAACCCTAAGGCAATGAAGACAAGCTGAGGCCAATCTAGACCTCATAGAGGAAAAACAAGACAAGATTGTGGAAAGGGTAGCAGTCTACTAGAGCCGGATTGCCCTGTACTTCAACAGGAAAGTCAAAAACTGATGCTTCAAGGAAAGGGACCTGGTCCTCAGGAAAGTAACCCAGAACACCAGGAGAAGGTCAGACGAGGTACTAATGCCAAATTGGGAGGGTCCGTACCTGGTTAGAATGGTAATCTGAAGTGTGGCTTACAAGTTGGAAGATATGGAGGGGCGTCCTATTGACCACACCTGAAATGCAGATCACCTGAAGAGGTGCTACCCGTAAAAGAGTTGAGATCTCAAGTGAAGATCGACCGGTACCACCCTGGACTGGCACTACCAGATGTTTGAGCCTCACAAATATTTGTATCACCTTTTGATTTATCAATAAAGAAGAATCTCCTTTTTTCTCCAATCTATATTTGTCTACATCATATCGCCAGTGTTCACCACGAAAATCCGCCATGATCGCCATGAACCAGGAAGGCCATATGGCATTCCTGCTGCCTTGGCCGGGTACCACCCCCCACCAAGAAGAGTCTGGTTCGTAAGAGCATAGTTGCTCGCCAGATCAAGGCCTTGGCCCGGCACCACCCCTTGCCAAGAAGGGTCTGGTTCGTAAGAGCATAGTTGCCTGCCAGATCAAGGCCTTGACTGGCACTACCCCCTGTCAGGAAGGGTCTGGTTCTTAAGAGCATAGTTTCCTGCCAAGCCAAGGTTGTGAAGTTGTGGCCTTTATTTCCCATCACTCCCTCAAGACCAGAACAAGCAAGATAGCCCTCATGTTGCCTTGGCCAGGTACCAACCCCCGCCAGGAAGGATCTAGATGGCATAGTTACCTACCAGGATCATTTTTGCCTATGTACCATGATTCCTAGAATGGGAACAACAGGTACCCAGTTTCACCTGTGGATTTTTCACCCATGTACCAAGATTTTTGATACATGGGGCTAGGTACCTCAATCGTGATAACGACTAAGTACCGGGATACCATGCACAAAGGAATGCCCGATGTATACAGGAGTACCTTACATCAAGGTACCAAGAATCCAAAAAGAACGAGGATCCTTGGTACCTAGATTCTTTATACTAAATTTTCCCCTAAGTACTGTGGTCCCCAGAAAAGGAGCGCCCGGTACCTCGATTCTCCTGGGTGGAATGATCAGTGCTTATGATGTTTCTTAGAAGGATGTTTTGAGATTCATTGACTAAGTACCCTGGTAACTTGGTACCAGTCACTTATTGTGCCGAAGTCCTATTCTTATCAAAATTTATGTTTTCTTTTTGTTACTAGGTATTTGTTAAATCGGGTTTATACTAGGGACTGGAGCTCTAATTTATGCCACATCAGAGTTAAAAGCGTGTAACAGGATTCAACCTGTTAATAGGTTTTTCTGGCAAGGGACCAAAGGAGAATTTTCCAAATAGACTATCCAGGAAGATTCATCCAGATACTCCAAGAGACCTGCGAGATCGGTACCATCACCTAGATGGAGTCGATATCCGACGAGGTTGGAACCTCGACTATCCATCTATCTATATAGGATATCAGCTCTGAAAGCATGTATCTTGCCCTACTAAAGCTCCTGATACCAGTTCAAGACCAGTACAATGATAGCTTGCACGCCGAACACCCCGCAAGCATCTCGACGTTGATCAAGGTACCAGGTACCTCGATACCTACCTCGGTACCACCTCGATATCTGCCTTGGTGCCACCCCAACTCCCGCCTGGTACTTAGTATGCTTATCCAGAGCTCCTTCAAGGCAAGTATCCTACCCCTTAGGCAATACGATAGGGTACACGAAGACACAAGCACCATTCCAACAGGAGGCAGAACAAGCTCATCAAAATAAGGTACCAACTTTACCCTCCGTCAGGACTCAAAGTCAGAATTTCCTTCCAAGCTCCACGAAGAAGGAAAGTTTATTCCATGGCCATCAAGCTCCATAAAGAAGGAAAGTTGACTCCTTCGCCATTAAGCTCCACGAAGAAGGAAAGTTGACTCCATTACCAAAATAAAGCGCCATTAATGACCCAATGGTCGACCGAATCAGAATTTGAATTCACCATTGATTAACGGGATCTAATCTCGTGTCTTCAGCTCCACGCAAATGCCTTTTAATGCTTAAAATAGTACTCTCTATAATCTTCATTAAGACAACCAGATTTTGGGGAGATTCTAGAGAGTACTATATAGACGGCATGGAAGGGTAAAGGAGGGAGGGATTTTTTTTAGAGTATTCTTGATCGCCAGAACTAGAGAGATCCCGGGAGATTCCCGGAAGCCAGTGAGAGTCCATTGACAATCACTGGAGGAAAAATATCTACTTATCAACACGAACGTTTTCTCCATCTCCATCCGTGTGAAAGAGTGAAAATAGAGAGGAATATGCATCTATACATATTGTAATCCTACCGTAGTGATTGATTGAATAAAACAGTGTTTATTTTTACATATCCCAGTCCCTTTTGGTCTTTCTACATTCTTTGATCTATCGATCTTGATCATACAAAGGAAAGAGGGACCCCGGTACCGAAGGTACCTACCCCACTGCTGCTACCGGTAGTGGGTGAGGGTGTTAGCTGAGATTTTCACCCTGAGTGAATTTTTCAGTTACCACTTTTTAGGACCGTCTGTGGGAAACACCACACCTTTAAAAGAAAACCTGTTAACAGAAGTCCCCCCTAACTTGAACACCGGAATCAGGTTGGGGTTGAAGTCAGGATAGATAGCGCTTGGAGAATTTTTCATAACGTCTCATATGAGGGAATCTTCTCTTTGCACGTTGATTTAAATTCCACGTGGCTAATCAGGGTAGGCTAAATTCAAAAAAGGAAAATATTTTGGGGGTGCACGTTTCTCGAAACCGATCCCTCCACGTCACCGATTTTACCGTAGGAGTCCAGGTAGCAAGTGAGACTCCAGGCGAGGTGGTGGTGCAATTAACCGGTGAGCTCCCAGTTGGACTTGAAGGTGAGGATTAGACTGTAGAGAAAAATTGGTTCAAAAACGCGGCGGAAGCTAAAAACTTGGTTTGTATATTTCAAAAATTTTCCTTTAAGAGAAAGAACCTTAACCCTTGATTAATTAACATATAATAAAAGTATCGTACCTTTTTCACATGACAATTGATATTGCATTGATTTGAATCCGCTTGCTTCGAATTGAATCCGCAAGATTTTCCAATCCAATCACGAACGTGAATCACCTAGGAGTATGGGCTCCGTTTCTTTGAATTGTAAACCTGAGGATGGAAACAAAAATCTTTTACTTTTTGTTAGTCACATTAATCCTTATAGAGAAAATAAAGAACGTTTGGTCACTTGTGAATTATCAATCTTTTAATCGAAAACTCGCATGAACCCTAATTCGGTCTTGTACATAAAGCCTTTTGATGTAAAAGCTTCTAATGTACTATCAAAAATAAAACGCTCCTTATTCTTCTTCTCTATAACCGAATTCTACACCTCTTTCTTGAGTTGGAAGTTTTTTTTTTCTATTCAAAGCAAGAGAATAAAAATTCTTTCTATAGAAAAAAAATCTTTTTTTTTTAACTCTCATTATTAATTCTGAATTTAATAATATATATAGGTATACAAATCCTTTCCTAAAGAGGATTTACTTGGTGGTCAAGAATCCTATCTCTAGGTGGATTTACTTGGTGACAAAGAATCATTTTTCAAAAAAGATTTCTTTTCCGCACCAAGACACCTAATCCAACTCAAATAGTGTATTTATTCAATAACCAATTATTAAATATAATTAAATTGTGACTAAATCAAAAACTTCCTAATAGAAATCAAATACTTCCTTATTTGACTAGATAAATAAATTCCTATTATTTATCCACTTATCAAATATAGTATTTGATACTTATCATATTACCAACAATAATATGACTCTAGGAGACCATCTCCTACTAGGAAAAAGATTTTGACTTTAATCAATTAATTTCCATTTAATTAAATAATAAAATAAAAACAATATATAAGACTAATAAATAGTCCCTTGCCGCCCAAGCCAATAAATAAGGGCCAATATTGTTTTTTCTATTTTATTAAATCCATTGGACCTTAATAAACAGTCCACATGTGAACTAGACCCATTCTTATTAAAAGAAACAAGTCCACATGCCTTAATACAATTCTAGATGGACCCATAAATTGGTCCGGTAGAATATATCAAGTGATCCATGCAAGTTCGTGTGAATTGGGGATCTTGGCGAGCTATCTAAATTTAAGCTCCAATAGACATAACCTAATCACAATCAACAAATGATTCATTTAGGTTCGATCTATTAATTTTAGTTCATTCCACTAAAGAACTAAAATTGAACTCTTAAATAAAGATAGAATAAGTTATTATTGCTCATTCTTACCCTAGACAATCTTAATGGAGATAGTGTATCCTAGTGAAGAATATCAGTAATCGCCAAGAGCTTATAGACCGCCTATAGCTCTCCAAGTTACCATATTTACCCATATGACCACATTTTGAACTTGGATATTTTGACTTGTCCAGAAGCAATATTTCAGTAGACACTTTTGAAAACTTAACGTTAAGATTTAATATCCAATACCTCAAAACATCCATATGATGATATTCTACTCTCATTTAATAAATGGAGCCACGATGTCCATATCTATAAATGAAGTCCTCTATCGATTAACAAATGAATACCACCAAACTATCGAGGATAGACTATGCAATGTAATCGTACTCATTGATAGCTCAAATGATAACACTTGCAACCATAAGTCCATCATTTATCTCAAGATTGAGATAGACTCTCCGATTGTCTTCAAGTAAAGACTTTTATCCATTGATGGTTCTGGATAAAGTATTTCACTATGATCCTATTCAATGCACCCAGTGCGCTAGATTCTTTTGCCCAAAGACACCACACTTTGATGATTTTAGACTCATCATAACACATTTGATTCCACTCAAATACTAGCAAAAGAATATACAACTTTAACAAGATAAAGGCGCCCAACCTTTATCTTAAGTTGTGAATATTATTCAAGACTAACAAAAGAATTGTGTCTACCTCATACATATCCAGATGTACGAACAATTCTTCATCTCTCATAGTCTTTTGACCTTATGATTATTAACTTTTGACAATTATAATAATTAAACTATAAATGCTATAAGATTTGTTAAACTAGAAATCACTTTATTAATATGAAAAGATTGTCAAATACTTCATTACACTCTTGCTATTTAGCATAATTCTAACAACTCCCACTTGCACTATAGCAAATGTGTCATATCTCTCATCCCCATGTTCTCTAGATGCCCATCAGAACTCTTCTGTGGAAGAGCCTTTGTGAAGGGATCCGCTAGATTTTCTGCTGACGTGATCTTGGAAATTGTCAAGTCACCTCTATGCACAATTTCCCTCAGAAGATGATACTTTCTTTCAATGTGTTTTCCTCTCTTATGACTTCTTGATTCTCTCGAATTAGCCACTACTCCACTATTGTCACAATAGATAGTGGTCTGCTTATTCGCATCAGGAACCACTTCTAAGTCAGTAAAGAATTGGCGGAGCCAGACAACCTCTTTAGCAGCTTCGCATGCGGCAACATACTTAGCTTCCATGGTGGAATCGGCAATACATGATTGTGTGATACTCCTCCATATGACTGCCCCTCCTACAAGAGTAAACACAGAGCCTGATGTGGATCTCCTAGAGTCAGAATCCGACTGGAAATCAGAATATGTATACCTAATGGGAAATAAATCCCCTCCAGAGTATACAAGCATATAATCTCTTGTTCTTTTGAGATACTTGAAAATATGCTTGACTGCCGTCCAGTGATCAGGACCAGGTTTCGATTGAAACCTGCTAACTATGCCAACAACATAACAAATATCTGGTCTAGTGCAGAGCATTGCATACATGAGACTTCCAACTGCCGAGGCATATGGAACTCTACTCATGAATTGCTTTTCATGCTGATTCTTAGGAACTTGTTCCTTAGAAAATTTGATTCCATGTCTGAAAGGTAACATACCTTTCTTGGAATCTTGCATGGAGAACCTAGACAATATTTTGTCTATGTATGAAGCTTGGGATAATTCAATCGTTTTATTCTTTCTATCCCTTATTACTTGGATACCTAGAATAAAACTAGCTTCTCCTAAGTCCTTCATATCAAATTGTTTTGCTAACCATTCTTTTACTGATGTCAATACACCTACATCGTTTCCAATGAGTAGTATATCATTAACATAAAGAATTAGGAAAACCAACTTGTCGCCTTTTATCCTTTTATATACACAAGGTTAGTCAGGATTCTGAATAAATCCAAAACTTTTCACAGCTTAATCGAACCTTATGTTCCAGGATCTGGATGCTTGCTTTAATCCATATATGGATCTTTGCAACTTGCATACCCTTTCCTCATGGCCTTTTTCAATGAACCCTTGTGGTTGCACCATATAGATGCTTTCCTCAAGACTTCCATTAAGGAAAGCTGTCTTGACGTCCATTTGCCAAATCTCTAAGTCTAGAGATGCCACAATGGATAAGAGTATCCTAATGGATTTAAGCATGGCCACAGGAGAGAAGGTTTCCTCATAATTGATACCTTCCTTTTGTGTGTAACCTTTAGCTACCAATCTAGCTTTAAAGGTTTCCACCTTTCCATCTGTTCCTATCTTCCTCTTGTATACCCACTTGCACCCAATGAGTTTTATCCCTTTAGGCAAGTCCACAAGAAACCATACTTTATTTTTGAACATACATTCAATTTCGGATTGCATTGCCTTTTGCCAATGGCGACAATCAAAATCTTCCATGGCTTCTTTGTACGTGTAGGGATCATCATCATCCGGGAGATTCTCTACAGAGTCTCCTAGACCGATGTATCTCTCAGGTTGTTTATTAACCCTCCCACTACGACGAGGAATGGTAGATTATTGATCTTGTGTTGGTGCGGAACTTACAATTGGGCTAGGTTGTGTAACCTCTTGTGGAATTGTATCTCCTGAAAGCTCATTCAGGACAATTCTACTTTTAGGCACAAAATTATTCATATAGTCCTCTTCCATTAATTTAGCATTTGTCGAAACAAATACTTTAAGATCTGAAGGGCTATAGAAATAATATCCTTTGGTTCTTTTTGGATACCCTACAAATATGCATGTTTCTGAACATGACTCCATCTTTTCTGTCTTTCCTTTTAACAAGTGCGCAGGACATCCAAATATCCTTAAATGTTGTTAACTCGGCTTTCCTCTAGTCCACAACTCATGCGGTGTTTTAGGAACCGACTTAGATGATACATCGCTTAGAATGTACATAGCAGTTTGTAAGGCATATCCCCAAAAATAATTTGGAAGCATTGAATAACTCAACACAGACCTAACCATGTCCAAAAGAGTTCTATTTCTCCTTTCTGCCACCCCATTTTGTTGAGGTGTACCAAGCATAGAAAGCTAAGAAATTATACCATTATCAATAAGATATTGCTGAAACTCACTAGATAGATATTCTCCACCGCGATCTGATCTCAAGATTTTAATGTGTTTCTCAAGCTGATTTTCTACTTCATCTTTAAATGCTTTGAACATGTCAAAAGCATCCGACTTATGTCTTATGAGATACACATAGCCAAATCTTGAGTAATCATTCATGAAAGTGATGAAGTACTCATATCCACCTCTAGCTTGAATGTTCATAGGACCACACACATCAATGTGTATTAATCCTAAATATTCAGTGGCTCTTGTGCCCTTTGGTCGTGAACAGCCTTTTGGTCATCTTACCTTCCAGACAAGATTCACAAATTGGTAGATCATCAACCTTTAAGTCACTTAAAGGTCCATCACTAACCAATCTTTTGATCCTATCAAGGTTAATATGACCTAGGCGCAAATGCCATAGGTATGTTTCATCTTTTAATAATTTTACTCTTTTATGATTAGATTGCGTTGATTCCGTGTCTAACAAGTGAGAGATATTGCTATGCAAATAGAATAAACCATTTTCCAATGTACCTTTGCAAACAAATTTGTTATTCCTACTAATAATAAAATCTTTATTAAAAGTATCCAAATTTATTTAAACAAGAAACTGAAATTAAATTTCTCTTGAATTAAGGTACATAATAAACGTCTATTAAATCTAAATGCCGACTAGAATCTAAATTAATTCTAATATCTCCCACTGCACAGGCAGACACCAACGCTCTGTTGCCTAAACGCAATTTGAATTCATTCTCATTCAGTCTATTCCTTTCCTAGAACCCCTTCTTGGTATGCCCAAGTTGCTTTTCTTCTGTTGTTTCTTGATTATCCTTCTACCCTTTCATTATTTGACGATTCCAACACGACCTCTGTTCCTACCTCTAGTGGTCGCGATGGTGTTGCCGACATCTGCCTTGGATGAGATCAGTGTCGTTGGATGAATAAGTCAATAGAGTGGACAAGAAGTTTGGAGAGGAAGCTGGCATGTTTGAGTCTTCAACTCATTTCATGTTATTTTCCTTTCTTGTTTTTTGTATGTAGCTAGGAAGAAGGGTTGGGTTCCCTGATTTGATCAATGAAGAAAATCTTTTTCTGCACTTGTCTGGCTGTTCTTTATGTTTTTCTTGATTGAATTTTGTTGCATGCTTCTAACTGTAGTATGAAATTTGAAAAAGAGTCCTCAGCATAAATCTGATTTAACCAAGATTTGGTAATGTGAGGAACTTGGTAGGAACAAGAGTATAGTATGATAAGCGACTGGTACCAGGGTACCTAGCCAATGGATCTCTGGACACCCTTCTAGGTGTGAGCACTCTTTTTCACATGGTATCACGGATCCTAGTTGATACTTCGATCCAGATACCCAGTGTCCCTGTATCAAGGATTCTGGTACTTAATTTAGGTCTGCTACCCAGCGCTCTTGCTTTAAAGGTTCTGATACCTAGGCGATGTATAGTACCTAGAGTTCCTAATTTAATGAATCTTGGCATGTAGGCGAGTATTCTGGCGAATTATGGTGCCTCGTATCCCTGTTCTAAGAATCTTGGTACCATGGCGAACAATCTGGCGAATCCAGGTACCTCGCATTCCTGTTTTTAGGAATCTTGGTACTTTGGCAAGGACAGTGATACCTAGTCTTTCCTATTTCAAGGAACCTAGGCACATTGGCAAAAGTAAGGCGAATTATGGCACCTCACATCCCTGTTCTAGGAATCTTGATACCATGGTGAACAATCTGGCGAATCCAGGTACGTCGCACTCCTGTTTATAGGAATCTTGGTATTTTGACGAAGACCGTGGTACCTAGTCTTTCTTATTTCAAGGAACCTAGGCACATTGGTAAAATTGAGGCGAGCATGCTGGCAATAAGATCCTGGTAGGCGACTAAGGCCACTTTGGCACCAAGTCTTTCTTGACAGGGGGTGATGCCCGGCCAAGGCCTTGATCTGATGGGCAACTATGCTCTTACCATCCAGACTCTTCTTGGTGGGTGGGGGGGGGGGGGGGGGGGGGGTGGGGCCCAGCCAAGGTTTGATCCATCAGGCAACTATACTCTTACATATAGTATCCTTCCTAGTTGGGGGTGGTGCCCTGCCAGAGCATCAGGAATGCCGTGTAGCCTGTCCTAATCTCGAGGAGATCCTCCCAGAGGGATTAATCCTCTCCAGGGCATCAGGAAAGCTATATAGCTATCCCGGTCTTTAAGGTGATCCTCCTAGAGGGATTGATCTGGTCTAGGGCACCGAAAAAGCTATGTAGCTATCCTGGTGTTTAATGGGATCCTCATGGAGGAATTGATCCGGTCCAGGGCATCAAGAGAGCTATATAGCTATCCCGGTCTTTAGCCAAACATGGCAAATTTTCGTGGTGAATTTATGTAGTGAATTATGGCGACATAATGTAGATAGATGTAGACAAATGTAGATGGAGAAAAAATCTTTTTTAGTGATAAATCAAGAGGCGATACAAATATTCATGAGTACCTACCTATACCTATCCAGGGAGATATCAATTGATCTTCATTACATGTCTTACGGGTAGAACCTTTTCAGGTGATCTGCATTCTAGATGTGGTTAATAGGACGTCCATCCATATCCAGCAACTTGTATTCCCTGCTTTGGACTACCATTTTCACCAGGTACGGACCTTCCCAATTAGGCGATAGCACCCCATCAAACCTTTTCCGGGTATTCTGGGTTACCTTCCTAAGAACTAGGTCCTCTTCTTTAAAACTTAGGTTTCTGAATTTTTTATTGAAGTATCGGGCAATTGGGGTTTGGTAAGCCGTTATCCTTTCTGCAATCCTTTCCTGTTTCTCCTCTAGAAGGTCTAGGTTATCCCTCAACTTGTCTTCGTTCCCCTCTGGGTTAAAGTGTTGAACCCGGAAAGAGGTGAGTTTATGCTTGATAGGAAGGACAGCTTCTACCCTGAAAGCTAATGAATAGGGGGTTTCTCCAGTAGCAATCCTTTTGGTAGTGCGGTAGGCCCATACCACATCAGGTAGTTCGTCTGCCCATCTACCCTTCTTCTGTTGGAGCTTCCTCTTTAAGAGCCTCTTGATAGTTTTATTTATGGCCTCTACTAGGCTGTTAGTCTGAGGATGTGCTACTGATGCAAAACGAAGCTCGATTTCTAGGTTTTCACAGAAATCCTGAAATCTAGCATTATCAAACTGTTTGCCCAAATCTATGATGATGACCATTGGTGTACCAAACCGACAGACCATGTTCATTAACTCTTAATGAACTCAGTCATGTTTGCTTCAGTAATCTTGGTGAGGGGCTCCACTTCCACACACCTGGTAAAATAATCAATCTCCACGATCGTGTGTTTCTGTTGACTAGGCACGGTTGAGAGAGGTCCAATTAGGTCTACTCCCCAGTAAGCAAATGGATATGGTGAGCTAATTGAGGACAGTCGTTCTGGAGGTAAGTGCTACAAGTTGGCTATTTTCTAGAATGGTTCACAAGACTGTACGAATTGCCTCGCATCGTGGTGCAAGGTTAGCCAGTAATAACCCATGCACAGCACCTGGTAAGCTAGCACTTCTCCTCAGGTATGATTCCCACATTCCCCTAAATGTACTTCTCTGAGGGCCCTGAGGGCCCAGCTTGCATCATCAGGGTGTAGACATCTGAGTAGGGGGAGATATCTTCCTCTACGGTAAAGGTGTCCCTCAACCAGGCAATATCGAACTAAGATTTTTTTGATCTTGCGAGCTTGATCGGGATCTTCAAGGAGCTTTTCTTCTTAGAGGTAATCTATAATGGGATCCATCTAGCATAAAAGGCGATCAACAGAGCTAACTTCATTTCCCTGTGATATGTTTGATTGGGCTATTATTTGGAGAGGTACCACTTTTGGCAGTGCCTGTCCTCTGTTGGCAGCAATCTTGGCTAGGACAACGGCCCGATGATTCTGTTGCCTGGGTATTTGCTCGATCTTGAATCCCTTCAATCGGGCTATGAGTTCTTGGACCTTTCCGAGGTAGGCTGCCATGTTATCTCCTTTAGCCTGGTACATGCCAGTTATCTTCTTAACTACCAGTTGCGAGTCACACCTGGAGAGGAGGTAATTAGCTTCAAGCTCTGCTGCTGTCTTCATTCTTACAAGAAAAGCCTCATACTCGGCTTCGTTATTGGTGGTACTGAACTGAAATCTGAAGCAATGACAACACTCCACCTTCTCAGGATCAATTAGAACGATTCCTCCTCTACTTCCCGCTTGGCTAGAAGCTCCATCCGTATACAGAATCCAGGTTTCTTGATTGGTAGACAATTCTAATGATTCTTGCTTTTTCTGGGGAGCTTGGTCTGAGCTTGGGGTAACATCATGATCAGGTATCATGCTGAACTCCGCTATAAAGTCTGTGAAAGGTTGGGCCTTCATAGTTGTCCTAGCCTTAGTACCGGATATCGTACTGGGTAAGCTCGAGGGCCATAGTAGCAGTCTCCCTGATATAGCCGGCCTTTGGAGAAATTGGCGCAGGGGTTGATCAGTGACCATTGCGATTGTGTTAGCTAGGAAATAAGAGTGAAGCTTCCTGGTAGCGGTTACCAACGTGAATGCGAGATTCTCTAGGAGAGTATAATTTTTTCTCTAACTTGGTCAGGGCACGGGTCATATAGTAGACAGGTTGTTGAATTCCATATCCATATTCTTTTACCAAGGCCCCACTAACAGCTGTTTCGAATACAGCCAGGTAAAGTTGCAGCTCTTCTCCTAGTACAGGGCTAGATAGCAAGGGTGGGCTAGTAAGGTACCTCTTCAACGACTGGAAGGCTAGCTCGCTATCTTGGTCCCACTTCATATTTTTCCTTTGTTTGATAGCTTTGAAGAAGGGAATGCATTTGTCAGTGGATCGGGATATGAAGCGGTTCAGGCTGCTATCCGTCTAGTCAAACCTGCACTTGCTTGAGTGAGGTAGGAGATTCAAGATCTTGGATGGTTTTGATCTTTTCTGGATTTGCTTATGTTCCCCTTTCATGGACCATGAATCAGAGGAATTTGCCGGCTGCAACCCCGAAGGCACATTTAGCAGGGTTCAATCACATCTGATTCTCCCTGACTATCTAGAAAGTCTGTCGGAGGTAGTCCTGATGCTGTTTGGCTGCCTGGGACTTGGTGATCATGTCGTCGACATATACCTCCATTTACCTTCCTATCAGTTCTTTGAATAGACGGTTGACTAGGCGTTGGTAGGTAGCACCCGCATTATTGAGTCCGAAGGGCATTACCTTGTAGCAGTATAGACCTTGCCCGGTGATAAAACTGGTCTTATCTTGGTCAGTGGGGTGCATCATGATTTGATTATACCCCGAGAATGCATCCACGAAGCTCAAGAGCTTGTTACCCACAGTTGAATCTACCAACTGGTCAATCTTTGGTAGAGGGAAGCTATCCTTTGGACAGGCGCGGTTGAGATCAGTGTAATCAACGCACATATGCCACTTCCCATTTGCCTTAGTCACCATCACTACGTTGGCAATCCACTCTTGGTACCGTGACTCCCTGATGAATTTTGCCTTCAGAAGCTTATCAACTTCCTCCTGAATCGTGGCATCCGTTCTGGGTTGAAACACCTTTGCTTCTGTTTGACCGGCTTACAGGTGGGATCAACCGCCAATCTCTGAGCCGCCAAAGTGATTGGAATTCCTGGTATCTCCTCTTGGCTCCAGGAAAAGATGTCGTTGTACTCCTAAATGAGTCATATTAATCCTTCCTTCACTCTTGCTTCCGTCGCTGAACCTATCCCGACTACCTTGGAAGGGTCATCCTTCCTGATAGGGATTTCTTCTAAATCCTTTGCAGGGCGGCCATAGGCCCACCATCTGTCTTCCTCATCTCTGCTTTCTACCTCGGGTTCTGCTGCGGCCATCTCATCTCTAAGGTCCCCCTCTAGTAAGTTCTGATCCTGCACAATAGTTATCTGTGCACACTACTTGGCTAGTGTCACGGGGTTGGTAGACACTGTGTAACACTTGCATGCTACCTGCTGGTCTCTCCGTACCTTGCCTACCTTGTCCCCTACTGGGAATTTTAGGACAATGTGGTAGATCGACAAGACACCCTTGAGGGCAGATAAGTAGGGTCTTCCAAGGATGGCGTTGTAGGCATGTGAGTGTCTACCACAATGAAATCTGTCATGAGATTTTGCTGGAGTGGTGCTATCCCTACTATCACTGGTAGGATCATGGACCCGGTGGGGATCAGTAAGTCTCCGATGAATCCATATAGAGGGGTGGTACAACTGTTGTAGTAGGGATTCTTTAAATTGAACTGCTCTAAAGTGCCCTTGAAAAGAATGTCCACGCTGCTACCGGTATCAATCAAGACACGGTGGACCAGACAATTTGCAATTTGTACAGTGATAACCATGGGGTCATCATGGGGCTGCACGGTGGGGTCATCATGGGGCTGCATAGTGTTGTACACATTCTCCTCAATGAAGATAATATGTGCTGAAGAAGGAGATCTAGGCCATTTTATGGTGACCTTGAAGAAGCCTTGGCCCACGTCTATCTTGGGCACCTTCCTGGCATGGTTCTTTCTTGAATTGTTGGAGGTTCCTGCCAGGGTGGGGCCTCCACTAATAGTATGGACTATGTGAATCTGCTCCATCTGATCCTTTCCTTTTGCTTTCCTTCTTTCTTCTATTGCTCTAATGTCTGCTTGTACTTCCTTCCAGTTTGAATGCTATCACGCACCTGTTGGAGGAATTCTGTCAAGCAACCTCCCCTTACCAGTGCCTCTATCTGGTTATGTAAACTGTAGCATTCTGAGGTGTTGTGTCCCACATCCTCATGGAAGTCGCAGTACTTGTAACGGTTTCGTTGATCCTTTGGTGCCTTTATTGGACTAGGTTTCCTAAGTAACCCCTTGTCACCAATGGCGAGATAGATTATCTCACGAGACGCGTTCAGATGGGTATAATAGGTGTACCTCTCTTCTTCTCTAGCTATCCGCGCCACTTCTCTAGATGGAGGTGTAGCTCTGGGAAGAGACCGCTTGGCGGGGTATCGGTTAAGCTGAGGTTGGTAAGGTGGTATCTGGTATGTTGACTTGTTAGGAGGCTTATTCTGGTTCTTCTGAATTTGAGCGGGCTTGGGCGGCTCTTTGTTTTGGCGCTTGGCAGATCTCATGTCGTCACACTCTATCTTGACACGGAGCTGTTCATCTATCTCCACTTATTCAAGAGCCTTATCGTATGCATCCTGGTACATCTCTGGTGGATACTTGGCGAAGGATCAGAACAACCTGCCTGCCCATAAATTCCTTCTGAAATTAACCAAGGTCTCATTCTCCGCGAAGACCCCCATCTGAATTACCTCCTTGTGGAACCTTCCCACATAAGCTTCGAGTGACTCACCCCGCTTCTAGATCATGTACTGAAGATGAATGGGATCCTTAGGGTGAGGTTTGATACCCTACAACTGAGCGCAGAAGTCGGTAGTCAACTTGGTAGAATGAGTCGACGCTCCCAACTGGCAGCTTCCTGAACCATGTCTTTGCATAGTCCGTTAGCGTGGTAGGGAACATTCTACACATGGCGGCCTTGGTAGCATTCTGGACCTCCATATATTGAACAAAGCTCTCTAGGGGCTCAAGGGATCTTCAGTCCCTGAATATTTGTCGGATGGCATCTTGAACTTGAGAGGTAGTTCTGCCTCTCTGATCCTCCTGGAGAAGGGAGCATTCATCTCTCCCAATGAGTCTTTCCATTTTTCCCGATACTTGCCCTTCTTTAACTCCTGGATCTCTTTCGCCATTCTGACTACCTAGTCCCAAAGGCGCTTATTGCCGTTATTCCCGGACTCGACTTCAGAACCTCTATCATCAGACCTCTCTGATGCTACTGAAGTTTCATACTGGTTCTCTCCCTGGGGAGGGTTTTCTTGGGTGCTTCTAATGTTACCACATGCCGCTGACCATGGTTGCCTCCTGGCCGCTTCCGGTTGAGGTCGTCTAGTTAGGGGTGGGCACTAAGTTCAGAACCGAACCGAACCGAATCGAAAAAAGGGTGTTCGGTTCGGTTCGTAAAATTAATTCGGTTTAAACAGGTTTAAAAATTGAAAACCGAAAAAGTTTGAACCGATTAAGCCCCCTAAAAAAACAAAAAAAAACCCTAACATTTATAGTGTTCTTTCTCTTACACAACCACACAACATCTCAATTCTATTTATTTGTGGGGAGGTATTATTATGTAGCGTACTATTATTAACATATTTTGAACTTTTATTTACGAGTTCGGATTTTGGAATGTATTAGTATGTTTTTATATTTTGGAACGAATTTGTTATTAACTTATTATTATGTATTAGTATGTTTTGGAATGTATTAATATGTTTTTTATATTATGTAATATGTTGTTTTGGCTTTGGGTTATTCAAATGGCCAAAATTAGGCCCATTAAGCTATTCATTAATTTTAAAACAAATTAAAAAGACTCATTATGCTATCCGGCCCATTAGGCCCAAAACCAAATTGAACCGAACCGAACCGAACCGATTAAAATTAGTTCAGTTCAGTTCGGTTCCCATTTCTTATTTGGTTTAAACCGGTTTAATTTTGGATGAACTGAAATATTTTCGGTTCAATTCGGTTTTACACAAAACCGAACCGAACCGAACCGTGCCCTCCCCTACGTCTAGTAGTAGCTTCTGGTTGAACAGGGTAGTGGTGCTCCCTATGGGGGAGGTCGATGGCGGATATCACTAGTCGAGGTTTGTATCCTTCAGGTTGTCTCAGAGTTGAGGGCATGGGCTCGAGTCTATAGCAGACTGATGGTATCGGGGGCACGGGCCCGAGTCTGTCGTGGATCTGTATTAGAGGTGGTGGTCCCAATCTGTCAAAGAGGGGTATCCTGGTACCTTGGCGACTTGCCTCTCCCCTGGTATCTAGTACTGCAGGCTGACTAACTCCACATTCTGCAACCATTCAGAGGCGGATACTCTCTATAAAAGCTGCGACTTATTGGTCCAGATTAGCTGGGTTAACTGCCGGGTTGGCAGGCATCTGTAGGGTAACCCGCGCGGTAGCTGATGGTTTTAGAGCGGGGTTATGACTCTTCCCCCCTTCTTTAGCTTCTGACTATTTCGGGTTAAAGCATTTGATTAGAGCCCCAACGGATCGGGTTGATCTTGAGAAGACCGGAGTTTCAAATTGGTAATGGTATAAGAAAACGAGGTTAACAGGCTTTCTTTTGAGGGTGTGGTGCTTTCCCACAGATGGTGCCAAAAAGTGTTAACCGAAAAATTCACTCAGGCAGGAAAATTTTGATTAACACCCTGTTCCACTACCGGTAGGTGGTAGCGGGGGAGGTACCTTCGGTATCAGGGTTCCTTCAGACAATTAGAGATGAAGACGGACATGAACAAAGGAACCAGAATGAAGATATATGATACTGTTTTATTAAAATAAGTACTGTGTAAAGGTTAAAACACTTTCTCTTCACTCTCTCTAACACAAAATGGAGATGGAGAATCTCGTTTAAGTTCGATAAGTGGCTATTATCCGTCTAGTGATTGTCCTAAACTCTCACTGATTCAGAGAACTAACCAGAAGTTTCTCTCCTTTTCCCCCCCAAAAAATCGATCCCCTTCTTTTTGTCTTTCAAGGCCGTATGTCTAGGTCTCCAATATCCCTCAGAATCTGGTTGCATTTATGAGGATTTGTAAGGACCTCAATTTTATGATTGGCTTAATTCGTGACAAACCACACCATATTGGGGATGATTGTGTAATGGGTAGCTTAGGTCCGTATTGGCAAGCTTCCAAGCATCTCCATGACTTCCAGAGCAAAAGGTATACTTACTTGACTTTGTCTCTTGAAGAGTTTAGGTGCACACACACACTTCATGCATGTTTTGTTTATCTTGCATTTGTGTTCTTTATTGTTTATATAAGTGTGCATCCTTTTCAAAAACACTCACTAGCTTACATTAGATATCATATCTTGCATTGTATCTTATTTGATAACATGTTTGACATGTTAATTGTGCTTCATTGTGTGCATCTCACTCACTTCACACTTGCACAACATTCATGTAAGATAGACTGTTGTCTTGAGTGTTAAAAAGGGATTTTTCCCTTTAGCGCGGCCTAGACCGCTCGGCAGGCTCTGCTTGCACCGCGGCGCACGGAGCGGTATTCTCCAGTGCGTCATACGCGACGTGGACTGCGACCTGTGCACTTGCACGCACAGCGGTCCCAACCGCGGTGTTGTCCAGACGGTGCACTGCTGTATGTACTGCGGTCTGGACACTTACCTGAGCCGTGGTCTAGCAATCGGTTTTGACGGGATTCTGTTTCCCAAGTTCAAAATGATGTAGTTTTAACTAGGGCTTCATATATATTCTTCCTCTTCTCTTCTTGGCCGACCAAGAGCTCAGAAAATCATTTTGAAAGAGAGGTTGGAGCTCCTAGAGAGAGAAAGCTTCAAGAAAGCATCTTTGACTCTCCAAACCCAAAACCCATCTCCATCTTGCATCATTCAACATCATATGAGCATGGGTCTTCATTGTTTCATGACTAGGTAAGCAAGAACTACTTTGAATATCATTTATTGTTCTTCTTACTCTAGATTAGGTATTTATTGCTTGATTAAATACCTAGACTCTACTTATTGCATATATTTATAAGTCTTTATAACATGATTGGGTTTGTTTGTGATAGCTTAATTGATTAGGTCATTTTTGCCTATAAGCAAGGTCATAAATATTCATGTGTGATAAATTGATAACTAGGTTGAGAAATTGTGTTTTAATCAACTAGTTAATGTTCATGAATATTTGATTGTGTTTGTTTGTGATAGCTTGCATTATTAGGTCATATATGCCTAAATAGCTAATCCATAAATGTTCATGTATGCTTAATTGATGATTAGGTTGACTTTGTGCATCTAGTCAAGTTTATGAATGTTTATGTGAATTTAATTGACAATTAGGTTGTTAGAATTTCTCTACAACTAATTGAGACCTCATGTGTGTACATGTAGGCATTGTTTGATAACTAGGATGTTGTATTGCATTATCTACATCTAGTTAAGCATTGTATGTTTGGTCTAACATATTTTGTGTTGAGCATTCAATGATTGTTCACTTAGACCTTATACTCTTCATTGAGTCAAAGTATTGTGTCTTCGGGGTGAAGTTGTACAAGCATTGAAGTCTTGCAACCAAAGTGTGGTTGGCAAGCATCGGTCAAGAGCCGCTATAAAAGGCCCGCTGGGTAGAGTAGGAGGTGCTCACGCCAAGAGTTGTGTATCAGGGGATATCACTAGGGACTGAACCAATAGTGGCGAGTGGTAGTGTCCATAGTCTGAGGTTGTCGAGAGTGAGAGTCCGAGTATCACTTGAAGGTGTAATTTTTACTCATATAGTGGATTTCTATGATCGTCTGTGGCTAGAAGGATAGCCCATGGTTTTTCCCTTTGTTTAAGGGTTTCCACATAAAAATCAAGTGTTCTTTATATTTCCACACTTTTACTTGATTTTGTATGTTTGATTTAATTAGGTCATATGTTTAATATTGACTAATCGAAATAGTTGGTAATAATCGATTAACAACCCATTCACCCCCCCCCCCCCCCCCTCTAGGTTGTTAGATACACGCTTAGAGTGTATTTTCAATTGGTATCAGAGTAGGTTCCTAGACATACTTAGGTGATCCTTGCTCTTGATTGTGTGTGTCCTGCATTTGTGTGCATTTTGATCATTGCATTCATTTGCATTCATTCATTCACTAAAAACTATATGTGAGAGTGAAACACCTAGAGAGGAAATTTTCGGAGAAAGGAATGTTTGCCTCTCCGTTGATGTTGAGGATGCTCCAACCCTTAGAGGTTCTATGAGCACTCGCTCCAACATCCTTACTTCTACTTCACATAGAGACTCCGATGAGGAGATGGCCCTCACGGCAATGAAGTTTAGAAGATTTTTGAAGCTTGAGAAGAAAAAGAATAACTCAAGAAAAAATGACTTCAAGAAGAAGACTTTGTTCAAGAAGAGTGAAGAGGACTCTTCCAAAGGTGAAGAGCATATGCTTAACTTCACGGCCCTTGGTGCTTCCTATGTGGAAGTTGTTGGTGTGGCAACAAATGACCAAGCCAAAGGCCTTGATGAGGGAATTGACTCAATTGAAGAGTGTCAAGTGATCCTTCTCAAAGTCTTGAAGCAAAATGAAGAGCTCTCAAAGGAGAATGAGACCTTGAGATTGTGGAAGATTTCCTCGGAGGAAAAGATCCGTACCCTTGAAGAAAGCAAGCAAAATTGTCAAAGGCAACTTCATCGGTACAATGAGATCATGGATGAGCAAATGGAAGACATATCCATTCTTATCACCAAATTGAAGACCATGGAGATGGAGACCTCCATGAATGACTCATTGAAGACGGACATGGTTGATGTGTCTGAATATGAGAAGGAGATTGAAGATTTCCATCAAAGGATGAAGGCAATGAGGGAAGAGCTTGCCAATAAAGAAAACTCCTTGAAGATTGTCAAGGAAAGAGAGATGAGGTACCTTGAAGAATTAAAGAAGGCCAAGGTCAAACAACCTCGAGCTCAAGGCAAGAGCAAAGCTTCATCCAAGAAATCTTCCACTCAAGGAAAGTCCACACAAGCCTTGGCATCCCAACCAAAGCCTAGGCAATCCAAGAAGAAAGGACAAGTCCTTGAGAAGTCTATCACCTCCTCCAAAAAGCCAATTATGAAGAAAGGAGGTGATAATAAGAAACATGCTCAACCAAGGTGGCATGATCAACCGGTTCAACCACCTCAACAAGCTAGACCACAAAGGTGCAACCAATCGGCTCAAGTTCCAAGGACAAGCGAACCGGTGCATCATCAAAGACAACCTCATCAACATGGCGATGCCTCGATGAGATCACAATGCAATGATATAAATTCTTACTTTGTAACTACTTGTCATTTTTGTGGTATGATTGGTCACTTAAGACCAAAGTGCTCTAAATATATTGAGAGGTGTAGATTAAAGAGCATTAAAGAAAAACGGTTGAAAAATAGGGCAAGTTTGCATAAACCTAGGGAACCTAGAAACATGTCTATGACCACTGAAAATGTGAAAGTGGAACCTAGGTGGGTTAGAAAGAATGAACCCGCTTGCCTTAGTGCCCATGTGACTCCTTTAGATCCAACTAGGTTCATTGGACTTGGTAGGTCTATAGGAGGACATGTCTCCCAATGACTTGGTTGAATTTTGACCCCATGTGGGGAGCTCAAGCAAAGAGAGCGAACTTGCATGATTTGCTATATGCAAAAAGTTGATTAATTTTATGCTCTTTTATAATTGCTTGAGATGATTTGGTTGCACATATATTCTTATATGTTATTTTCTTAATAAGTGTGCAACATTGCTTTATTTGCAATCCATGTCACCTCTATGTTCAAACATGCATTTTTGGACTAGGAGAATTAATTGGGAAGTACATTTGAATGACCTATAATTTATCTCCATGACATGTGAACTTGTTTTTATGACATGCTTTAAATGATATGCATGAAATATGTTTTGATTGCTTTAATGCAAATGTGTGTGAATACAAATGAGAAGACTAATCAATAAGGATCTTGTATCCATGCAATCAATAAGGATTTTATATCAAAATTAGTCTTCTCTCTCTTCTTAATTGTTAATCAAGACTTCTATCATACGGATAATTATCCGGAAAAATCTAAAAGAATCTCTTGATCCAATGTCTTGATTTGCTTTTAACGATTGATATAGTTTTGTGTGCGTTGAAAATTTCCTTTCAAAATACTATATCATGTTTGCTAATGACAAAAGGGTGCAAATTGGTTTGACTTCTTATGGAAACCCTTTTGATGTTTGCTTTGCCAAATACCATTGTTTTTGAACTTTGATGTTATATGTCTTGCATGCAAAGCAACATTTCACACATTTCTCATTAAATAAAACTCCTTGAATCTCTCTCAATTATTTAAGTTGCATAAAGTTTATGTATATGATTATGCAACCATCTTTTGTGCAAATATCTCTCTTTGCTAAAGCAACCCGATAGGGGGAGCTCCTTTGCCTATCTCATGACAAAAAGGGGGAGAAGTCTTGAGAGATATAGGGGGAGCATTGTTTATGCTTTAGGGGAGATATCATGAGAGAGAGTAACCTTTTAGGGGGAGCATTGCACATGCATTCTTTGTATTGCTTTATTTGTATTTAAGTGCAATGCTTGTTTTTATTTGTTCACCTCACTTGCACTTGTTCTTGGAAAGTGCTTCTTGCTATTGTGTGTAGGTACATTGATAATTCTACAAAGAGATTGAAGATACTGAAGATTTAGATTCTAGGTATCTCTTTTATAATGTAGAAGTGATTATGGACAATAGCTTTTTTTATTTTGTGAGGATTGTTTGTGAGTGGTTGTTTTGTCATGAAATAGCCAAAGGGGGAGATTGTAAGGACCTCGATTTTATGATTGGCTTATTTCATGACAAACCACACCACATTGGGGATGATTGTGTAATGGGTAGCTTAGGTCCGTATTGGCATGCCTCCAAGCATCTCCATGACTTCAAGAGAAAAAGGTATACTCACTTGACTTTGTCTCTTGAAGAGTTTAGGTGCACACACACACACTTCATGCATGTTTTGTTTATCTTGCATTTGTGTTCTTTATTGTCTATAGAAGTGTGCATCCTTCTCAAAAACACTCACTAGCTTACATTAGATATCATATCTTGCATTGTATCTTATTTGATAACATGTTTGACATGTTAATTGTGCTTCATTGTGTGCATCTCACTCACTTCACACTTGCACAACATTCATATAAGATAGACTTTTGTCTTGAGTGTTAAAAAGGAATTTTTCCCCTTTAGCGCGGCCTAGACCGCTCGGCAGGCTCTGCTTGCACCGCGGCGCACGGAGAGGTATTCTCCAGTGCGTCATGAGCGACGTGGACCGCGACCTGTGCACTTGCACGCATAGCGATCCCAACCGCGGTGTTGTCCAGACGGTGCACTACTATATGTACCGCGGTCTGGACACTTACCTGAGCCGCGGTCTAGCAAGCGGTTTTGACAGGATTCTGTTTCCCAAGTTCAAAACGATGTAGTTTTAACTAGGGCTTTATATATATTCTTCCTCTTCTCTTCTTGGCTGACCAAGAGCTCAGAAAATCATTTTTAGAGAGAGGTTAGAGCTCCTAGAGAGAGAAAGCTTCAAGAAAGCATCTTTGACTCTCCAAACCCAAAACCCATCTCCATCTTGCATCATTCAACATCATATGAGCATGGGTCTTCATTGTTTCATGACTAGGTAAGCAAGAACTTCTTTGAATATCATTTATTGTTCTTCTTACTCTAGATTAGGTATTTATTGCTTGATTGAATACTTAGACTCTACTTATTGCATATATTTATGAGTCTTCATAACATGATTGGGTTTGTTTGTGATAGCTTAATTGATTAGGTCATTTTTGCCTAAAAGCTAGGTCATAAATATTCATGTGTGATAAATTGATAACTATGTTGAGAAATTGTGTTTTAATCAACTAGTTAATTTTCATGAATATTTGATTGTGTTTGTTTGTGATAGCTTGCATTATTAGGTCGTATATGCCTAAATAGCTAATCCATAAATGTTCATGTATGCTTAATTGATGATTAGGTTGACTTTGTGCATCTAGTTAAGTTTATGAATGTTTATGTGAATTTAATTGACAATTAGGTTGTTAGAATTTCTCTACAACTAATTGAGACCTCATGTGTGTACATGTAGGCATTGTTTGATAACTAGGATGTTGTATTGCATTATCTACATCTAGTTAAGCATTGTATGTTTGGTCTAACATATTTTGTGTTGAGCATTCATTGATTGTTCACTTAGACCTTATACTCTTCATTGAGTCAAAGTCTTGTGGCTTCGGGGTGAAGTTGCACAAGCATTAAAGTCTTGCAACCAAAGTGTGGTTGGCAAGCATCGGTCAAGAACCGCTATAAAAGGCCCGCTGGGTAGAGTAGGAGGTGCCCATGCCAAGAGTAGTGTATCAGGGGATATCACTAGGGACTGAACCAATAGTGGCGAGTGGTAGTGTCCATAGCCTGAGGTTGTCGAGAGTGAGAGTCCGAGTATCACTTGAGGGTGTAACTTTTTACTCATATAGTGGATTTCTGTGATCGTCTGTGACAATCAACATCCTTCATTGCTTCCTTGTACGTGTAGGGATCATCGTCGTCAGGGAGATTCTCAACAGATTCTCCTAGACCGATGTATCTTTCAGGTTGGGTTCTAACCCTCCCACTACGACGTGGAATGGTAGGTTGTTGATTTTGTGTTGGAGTGGAAATTACCATTGGGTTAGGTTGTGAAACCTCTTGTGGAATTGTATCTCCTGACATATCATTCATGACAATTCTACTTTTGGGCACAAAATTATTCATATAGTCCTTTTCTAGAAATGAAGCATTTGTTGAAACAAATACTTTTAGATCATTAGGACTATAGAAATAATATCCTTTAGTTCCTTTTGGATACCCCACAAATATGCATGTTTCTGAACGGGACTCCATCTTTTCTGTCTTTCCTTTTAACACATGTGCAGGACAACCAAATATCCTTATGTGTTGTAAACTAGGCTTTCGTCCAGTCCACAACTCATATGGTGTTCCAGGAACCGACTTCGATGGTACCACGTTTAGAATATATATTGCAGTTTGTAGAGCATATCCCCAAAAAGAAATAGGAAGTGTTGAATAACTCAACATAGACCTAACCATGTTCAAAAGAGTTATATTTCTCCTTTCTACTACCCCATTTTGTTGAGGTGTACCTGGTGCAGAAAACTGAGAAACTATCCCATTATCAATAAGATACTGCTGAAACTCACAAGATAGATTTTCTCCACCACGATTAGATCTCAAGATTTTTATGCGTTTCTCAAGCTGATTTTCTACTTCAGCTGTGAATGCTTTGAACATGTTAAAAGCATCTGACTTATGTCTCATGAGATACACATAACCAAATCTTGAGTAATCATCTGTGAAGGTGATGAAGTACTCATATCCACCTTTAGCTTGAATGCTCATAGGACCACATACATCAGTGTGTATTAGTCCTAAACATTCAGTGGCTCTTGCACCTTTGGTATTGAATGGCCTTTTGGTCATTTTACCTTCCAAACAAGATTCACAAGTTGGTAGATCATCAACCTTTAAGTCACTTAAAGGTCCGTCACATACCAATATTTTAATCCTATTAAGGTTAATATGACCTAGGCGTAAATGCCAAAGGTAGGTTTCATCTTTTGATAATTTTACTCTTTTATGATTAGGTTCCGTTATTTCTGTGTCTAACGAGTGAGAGATATTTCTATGCAAAAAGAATAGACCGTTTTCCAATGTACCTTTGCAAACAATTTTGTCATTCTTACTAATAATAAAAGCTTTATTAAAAGTAACCGAATATCCAAATTTATTTAAACAAGAAACTGAAATTAAATTCCTCTTGAATTGAGGTACATAATAAACGTCTATTAAATCTAAATGCCTACTAGAATCTATAATAACTCTAATATCTCCCACTGCACTTGCAGACACTAACGATCCGTTGCCCAAGCGCAAATTGATTTCGTTCTTATTCAGCCTTCTCCTTTCTTGGAACCCCTGTAAGGAATAACAAACATGATTAGTGGCTCCAGAGTCTATGATCCAAGAATCTGTAGAATCTGCCAGAAAACATGTTTCAAGATAATTAATATTACCTTCTTCCTTCTTGTTCTGGGACTTTGGGCAATTTCTTTTCCAATGTCCTTTTTCACCACAAAGGAAGCATTTCCCTTTGATCTTGGTTATTTTCTTGGTCTCCTTCTTGGTAGGCCCAAGTTGCTTTTTCTTCTGTTGTTTCTTGACCTTCTGAAGGGTCTTAACAGTATCAACTTTACCAACCATATGAATCTCTTGACCTTTGATTTTCACAAGGATCTTTTCAACGCTTTGAACATCTTACATCAGGCCCTGTAAGGTGTATTCCTTTTTATTCAAGGTGTAGTCCAACTTGAACTGATCAAAGGAATCTGATAGTGAGTTGACAACCATGTCAATTTTGGTCTCACCATCTATCTCAGCGCCATTTAATTCTGCAATATTTAGATGTGCTATGACTTTCATCATGTGATCTTTCACTGCCTGTCCAGGTTTCATCCTAAGATTCATAAAAGCAGTCACTGCCTCTCTCTTAGTCGTCCTAGACCTCATAGCAAACATCTCTTCCAGAGACATCATAATATCAGCAGCAGACCCCATTCCTTCATGCTGCTGTTGCAACACGTCGGAGATAGTAGCCATAATGTAACATTTGGCCATATCATCTGAGGTCTTCCACTGCTCATACTCATCTCTTTGCAAAATACTTGATTCATTATTAGGAGCAGGTGGTTTAGGAGTAGTTAGAACAAACTTATGTTTTTCACTTTGCAGCAACAACCCAATTTTCCTTTTCCATGTGACATAATTATCTCCAGTTAAAGTGTTATCTTTCAGGATGTTCATAAGTGATGGGGTCATGATTTCTGAATAAAACAAAAAGCATATATAAGTAAATAATCATGATAAAGCACTTTCGAATATTTATCTTGAATTAATTAAACAAGTCAATCTTGAAAAATTCAACGGTGATCCAACACCCATAAATGTTACGCCTCCTTCGGGAGTTCGCACCCTTTACTAGTTGGATTAGGTCCCACCTAATTGTTAACATAACAACCAGCGTTTTCAATTTTAGCCTTACAATTTTATTAACAAGAACTCTCGGGAGGATATTAATAAAATTACATTGAGTGTGTTACCAAGATATCGACCCTCAATTTTCTCTCACGAAAATCCCTCCTCTGGGAGTTGATCTCGTTTAAGTCAATTGTCTAGTCTATCCTTGTAAGGAAGGATTTTGCTAAATTCCATTTATGGATGCCCCTCGGGGGGATTACCAATAAATAATAAAGCTCAACTAACCTTGGAGGCCATAGGTGTTCTAACACACCTTCTCCCACTCAATTATTTAAGGCGTGTGATTAAATTCCAAAGAATGATTTTACCAAGTTATCTAGATGCCAATTAGATACCTAAATCATTCAATGCATGTTCATACCAAAAGAGATATATGAGTGGCACTCCTATTCTATATGACATGTTATCATACAATAACAAATATTGTAATATTTATACATAAAAATAAATAGCCACAATTTTGGTCCATCCTAGAAAAGCATGTAAATTACAATTGTACGGAATCCAAAAAACTCCTTTCTTGGCGAACAAGACTTCAAGCGACCATCTCGCGCACGTAACTCGAGCGCCTGAAGATCACCAAGCAGCCCATGCGCACGCCTAGCCCATGCAAGGGCATGAGCTGCCGCATGGCCAGCCCATGCATGGGTCGCGTGCGCTGCTGCACCGCAACAAGCGCAGCTGCACGCTTGGTTGCGTGCGCGCTTGTTGTCTCGGTGCGCACGGGTGCCAAGCTCAGTTCCGGATGCTCCAATTTCTTCAAATCTTCGAGTCTTCGAATCTTGAATATATTACAACTTATTTTATACAATAAAATACTGCAGAAATATATATATATATATTTTATTTACAAATAAAAAACTGCACTAAAAAAAACTGCAGTATTTTTAATACATAAAAAAAACTGCACTATTTTATATAACAAAAAAAAAATTAAGCAACTATCAAGAAGGAACTTGTGACGATAATAGGCCACCCTTCTTGTTACAATTCCGAAACAAAAATTACATGGAAAATCTAGGACCAAAATTGAGTAATAACAATTCACTTTATAACAACATATATAAATCCATACATTCGACATGTAATTATATATGCGAATACCTAGAGTGTCATCTCTTTCTAAAACATTCATAATCACAATAAAAAGAAATAGATTCACGTATATATACGTTAATTAATTAAGGGTACAACCAAGGCTCTGATACCAATTGTAGGGAAAAATTAACCTAAAACCGCAGCGGAAGGCGAAAAAATAATTTTCGTATAGTTTTCTTCTGTTAAAGATGGTTGTAAGATTGTGTTGGGTCCTAGTAGGCCAGAAGAGGTTCCCAAACCTTCTAAAGGAGAGGGAAATAACTTGCTTACTCAAGTTGATTGTAGGAGAGAGTTAATGCAAGGGAGTGAATTGTATGTGCTGTTTGTGGTGGAAGAAAATGAGGGGAACAATGATCCTCCGCTTATTATGAAGACTATTCTTGAAGAATTCTTTGATGTGGTTCCGGATGAGTTACTACCTGGTTTACCACCATTGAGAGACATTCAACATTGCATTGACTTTGTTCCAGGTGCAACCCTTCTAAATAAAGCAGCCTATCGAATGAGTCCTAAAGAGCATGAAGAGCTGCAACGTCAAGTGGATGAATTGTTAGTCAAGGGAATGGTGAGGGAAAGCATGAGTCCTTATGCTGTTCCAGCCCTTTTGGTACCAAAGAAAGATGGTGCGTGGCGCATGTGTATTGATAGTAGAGCGGTGAACAAGATTACAGTTGATTATCGCTTCCCGATTCCAAGGCTTGATGATTTACTTGATCAACTTCATGGGGCAGCAATTTTTTCGAAGATTGATTTACGGAGTGGTTACCATCAAATCAGAATGAGACAAGGAGATGAGTGGAAGACAGCCTTCAAGACTAGAGATGGTCTCTATGAGTGGGTGGTGATGCCATTTGGGTTATCTAACGCTCCTAGCACTTTCATGAGATTCATGAACCATATCCTTAAACCTTGTATTAGGCACTTTGTTGTTGTTTACTTTGATGATATTCTGGTGTATAGCAAAGATGAAGGAGAACACTTGAATCATCTTGAGCAGATCTTTCGCATATTAAGGGAGCAAAAGCTTTATACTAATTTGAAGAAGTGTAAGTTCTTTACTAGCAGCCTTATTTTCTTAGGCTATATGGTGTCTAAAGATGGAATCAAGATGGATCCTAGCAAGGTAGAAGCAATTTGTAGCTGGTCGGAACAAAAGTCAGTTCATGACATTCGAAGCTTTCATGGACTTGCATCTTTTTATCGACGTTTTATCAAGGGGTTCAGTTCTATTGTGGCTCCTTTCACTGAGTGCTTGAAAGGGAGTGGTTATAAGTGAACGGAAGAGGCTAGAAGAAGCTTTGAGTTGATCAAAAGAAAAGTAACTGAAGCTCCAATCCTATCACTTCCAAACTTTGTAAGGGTGTTTGAGGTTGAGTGTGATGCTTCAAATGAGGGTATTAGTGGTGTTCTAAGTCAAGAAGGAAAGCCAATTGCATTCTTTAGTGAGAAGCTGAATGACTCTCGTAAGAAATACTCTACTTATGACAAAGAGTTCTACGCAGTCTATAGAGCTTTGAGTCATTGGAGTCAATACCATCTTTCTAAACCATTTGTTCTTTATTCAGATCATGCAGCCTTGAAGTTCATTAACAGCCAACACAAGCTCAATCAAAGACATGCGGTATGGGTGGAATTTCTTCAAGCTTACAACTTCACAATTAAGCACAAAGCGGGTGTTCAAAATGTGGTGGCTGATGCTTTGAGTAGAAAGCATTCCCTGTTGTCCACAATGGAAGTTAAAGTGGTGGGGTTTGAGATCTTGAAAGAATTATATGCAACTGATCCATACTTTGGTAGCATTTGGCAAGAGTGTGAAAAGGGTCCGTTTGAGCAGTTCTTGAAGCATGATGGGTATTTATTCAAGGCAAATCGTTTGTGTGTGCCTCAATGTTCACTTTGACAAACCATTATTATGGAAGCTCATGATAGTGGGATAGGGGGTCATTTTGGGAGAGACAAGACTCTTGCTATTGTGGAAGAAAATTTTTATTGGTCTAAGATGATGAGAGATGTAGCTGGACATGTGCAGCAGTGTAGGGTATGTCATATGGCGAAGACTCATGGACAAAATACGGGGTTGTACACACCGTTGCCAGTAGCTCATGCTCCTTGGGAAGATGTTAGTTTGGATTTTGTGATGGGTTTACCTAGAACTCAAAGGAACAAAGACTCTATCATGGTGGTTGTTGATCGATTTTCTAAGATGGCTCATTTTGTTCCTTGTAACAAGACTAATGATGCTTCTTATATTTCAGATTTGTACTTCAAATAGATTGTGAAGCTTCATGGTGTTCCAAAGACAATTGTTTCAGATCAAGATTCAAAGTTTTTGAGTCATTTTTGGCGTACACTTTGGAAGAAGCTTGGTACTAGCCTCAATTTCAGCTCATCTTATCATCCACAATCCGATGGACAAACAGAGGTTCTTAATCGCAGCTTGGGAAATCTTTTGAGGTGTTATGTGGGAAAGAATATTAGACAATGGGACTTGATCTTATCTCAAATCGAGTTTGCTTACAATTGCTCAAAAAGCCAAAGCACCAAACATAGTCCGTTTGAGGTGGTGTATGGTAAGAATCCTATCAGCCCTTTGGATTTGGTTCCCATTGGTTCTAACAAAGATTGCAGTGGAGATGCTGATGCTAGAGCTGGTGCAATCAAAAAGTTGCATGCTCAAGTTCGAGAAAACATTGTGAAGCAAAATGAAAAGTACAAGAAGACTAAGAATAAGCATCGCAAGCATGTAGAGTTCAAGGAAGGAGATTTGGTGTAGATTCATCTTAGTAAAGATCATTTCCCAAAAGGGAAATATGGTAAGCTAAAGCCTAGAGCTGATGGTCCTTTCAAAGTCCTTCAACGCATTGGGGAGAATGCATACAAGATCGAGCTACCAGATTCTTATGGTGTGTCACCAACTTTCAATGTAGCTGATTTGTCTCCTTATCATGGAGATGCTAGCATTTCAGACTTGAGGTCAAGTCTTTTCCAACCTGGGGAGATTGACACGGGAGTGTCCAATTGCACGACCTTGGTTCAAGACAGAAAGGGATATCAAATTCTCACTATGGTTTGTTAAGCATCAGATTCAGCTCGTAGGGGTATTTTTGAGAGTTCTTAACTTTTGATTCCGGAAGAGTTAGCTGTTGTGCTTTATGTCATTGGAAAGATCAATGTCTTATCTTTAATTTTGTATTTTGAAGCAAGTCATTTGACGGTCCTAAGAGAGAGATATGAAGGGTTTTATGCTGAATGGTCAGAAGTCAAGAATGCACAGATTTGAAGGGTTTAACTTAAATGTCTTTAATTTCTTAGTTTCTAATGCCTTGAATTGTGTTGTTATCTTTTAATTTTGTCCCTTTCCTATGCATGGAGGGCTGTTCCATGATTAGGCCATATAATGAGCCTTTATCCTTGTAAAAAATAAGTTATTGAATATTGAAGTTCAGAATATTGTCTCTTTGAGATTTTATCCTTCAACTCTGTATCTCTTTGGTGGGTTTCCATTGAGTGGTGAGTTTTCCTTTGGTTCTGTATCCTTGATTAGTTGAGAGGGTGGTGTTTCTATATCCCTTTAGATTAGTCTTGGTGGTGAGCCTTTTCTACTAGTTTACTAAGGGTGGTGATATCTGTATCCCTTGGAAAATTAGTTAATCTATCTTCATTTGTTCTTGTGTGGGACGGGCTGGATTGCTTGTTTCTCTTATGCGTGGGCTGTCCATGAGTGTGTTTGACATCGGTGGAGTTTGTTTAGGGCTGTCCGACACCAGGCTATGACTATTATAATTATCTATCATATCCCAATCTTTGAAAACTGAATTGGCAACAAGAGTTTTCTTGTTAATTCTCACTCTTCTCTCAATTAAACAAACTAGACTGATATTATAGTCGAGCAACAACTTCCTAACTTCTGATTGTTTAGGGGTGGAATTCAGACCCCTAGTGTTCCAACATACTAGATTAATCATCGAGAGGTTGAAAAGGCATTACCTTAGCTTGCGAGCTATTAACCTTGCCTTTCTTAGCCGTCTGTTTCTTCTTCTTCTTCTTGCTAGAGGATTCCATGGGGCTGGAGAGTCCTTTAACAGTGACCCCATCAATGTTTTTTATTTTTGAGTGCCATAAAGAGTGGTCCGGAGAGGCCGTAGTAGGAGAATCAACATCAGTACATTGGTCATTGCACTGGTCCGGAGAGGCCATAGAAGGAGGATCAACATCATTACATTGGTCATTGCTCTGGTCATTGCATTGGTTATTATGGTTATCACCTTCCTCAACAAGAGCTGTAAACTTGTTGGAGGTATCAACAGCCCTTTCCATAGAGAGGTCTTGGCATTGGCCAAGGTTAGGTAGGTTGGTAGGACACCAAGAAGGCTCATTTTCAGTATTACAAGTGGAGATAACTTCATCATCTTTCAAGGAGCCAAACGGAGGAGGTTCCATGCATGCTTGGGGAGAGCAAACCGTGGGAGCATCTCGTTTATAGACTCTCCTCCATTCTTGTTTTAGCTTAGGAGCAGAAACATTTTCAAATGGGGAAAGTAGAGGCTTAAGCTTAGGGAAATTAGTAATAGAGTGACCAAAAGACTTGCATTCAGTACAAATTTTTGGTTTCTATTGGTATTCCACCAAGATTTCCACGTTTTCTCCAAGTTTTGGGTTTGAACTATCACCCATAAATAGGTCAAAGGAATCAACAAGGTCACAAGAGGCATCAATTTCAATACAAACCTTAGCAAAGGAAATTCTCTTCATGGATTCAGTTAGGCTATCAGCATAGAGGGGCTTACCAACTGCACTAGCAATATGGCTCAGCCCTTCTTCATTCCAGTATTCGTGGGGAATGTTGAAGAGCTTAACCCAAACCGGAATTTTAGAGTAGGAATCTTTAGATAGAATAAGCCTAGGATGCCATTTTTTGAGGATCACCATCCTTCTAGCAAATAACCAAGGGCCAGCCTCTAACACATTAAAACAAGCTTCATCATCCGAGAACTTAAAGTAGTAGAACCCCTTTTCTTTAGCTAGAACTTCCAACAGGCCACGATTGCCCCAAATACACATGGCTATGTTGTTAACTAGAGAAAATGGTAGCTTTTTCTCATTAAAATAACCCACTAAGCAGTTCTTCCATGCTTTAGAGCCATTCTCTGCAACTTCTAAGTGAGGGGAGACACACTTCCTATTTCCACTAAGAAAGGGCTGATAGTATTTAAGATTCATAGGCCTACCAGAGGGGGGATCCATAAGTGGATTATGATGAGTACCTTTCAGCACATTACTATAAGAAATAGGGCTTTTTTCAGAAATTATAGGAGGCACTTGACCTATAGCATTGCTAGCATCTTTATTCACCAAAGGAGGAGTGATAGAAATACCTTTATTATGGGGCAGCATATAATTGCTTAAAGAGGAGACCTCCTGTAGCTGGACCTTTTGATCTTCAACAATTGCGGCTGGACAATCTTCTCCTTTAGAGGCAGGTTTTTCAACCATACCAGCAGACTTTTCAACCATACCAGCAGACTTTTCAGACCTATTAGACTTTTCAGACCTATTACATTGATCCATGGGCCCTTTCATCTTCCCCAATTCGTTCTTGAGATGTGCAGCAAAGCCTGAATCTTCAAGACCTCCATTGTTGCCTAAAATGGCAGCAATAGTTAAGGTTTGTGGGCTGCTTGATAGGACCCCGTTAGCTTCAACAACAACAGCTCTATTGAGTGTACTATGACCAGCTCTTACTTGGCTGAAGGCATTATTTAAAATGAGCTTGGGTATGCTAGAATCATGCCCTCTTTTGGTAGATCCATTGCTGCACTCAATAGAGTCATTAGCATTTAAAATGGAAGAAACACTAGCTGAAGAAACTATGTGCGGGGAGGGTAAAGGACGGTCTTGCAAGCAAGGGGTTGGAGGCAGTACACTAGAAGTGGAAAAAGAAGGTGCTTCCGGGAATGGTGGAATTTCCATGGTAGAACCGGGTGGGAGGATCAAAGAGTAGGTGGTAGAAAGCCTCTTGGAACCAAGGCAAGGAAGAGATAGATTTTGGGTGAGGGATCGATGGATGGAGAAGAGTCCACCATGAAAACAAGCTAGAAAAAGAAGGCAACAACAAATTCTAGAGAGAAGGAGGAGCATCTCTCTCTAAAATGAAAATTGTTTTTATAGGAGTACTAATTCTAATATTAACTAGAAATAGGAAATATAAAATAACTAGGAAATATAACTAGAAACAGAATCAGGAAATATAACTAGAAATAGAATTCAAACATAATGAGAAAATATAATATAATTCTAACAACTCAACAATAACGAGTGTAATCATCAATAAACGAAACATAATATCGAGACCCAACTTTTGTAGCAATACTGGACGGTCCCCACACGTCATAGTGAACTAAGTCAAAAGGTGAAAGAGAAGAAGAAATACTTTGATTAAAAGGTAAAACAGAAAATTTTGCCATAATATGAAAATTACAATAGATTAATCTATTGTAATTTACAATATATTCATCTATATATAAATTTATTATGTAATTCTCATGAATGAACATAATATATAAATTTATTATGTAATTCTCAAGATTTTAATATTTTTAAAATATATAAATTTATTATGTAATTCTCATGAATGAACATTAATCTATTGTAACCAATTTAGAGTATATAGTATTGGTTGTATATCCTTTATGAGTTTCCAATCTATAGTGTATAGTATTGGTCACCCACAAGTGATTGTTCATGAATGTGCATCTATCAAAATAAGGGATTAATCTTTGTATATATAATCACTGATCCTAGAGGGTATAGAATTGATGCTTAACCTCTTACAAGCAACCAACCTAGAGTGTATAGTATTGATTGCCCATTTAAGATTAGATAAAGATTGAGATTAATAAATCCGGATTTCACATAAGGAGTGTACTCTTGTTCAATCCGTCCATTCAAATGAGCTTAAGAGAATCAAATAGAGTGTATACCCAATTCTCTACTCAAGTAATTTCTCAAACAATTTGCAAAGAGATGAGTGTACAATGTAAGACAAATTATCTTTGAAATCAATTAAAACAATCAATAAAACTTATTTGATAGATTGATAGAAAAGATATAGTTTATTACAATACCTATGGTTCACAAATGAATCACATCAACCCCTTAGTGGGGATTTAGCTACTCATGCTAATTACAAAAGATAAACTAAGAGCTGAGATTGAGGAAAAACCCATGAAGAGATTCTCCTTCCTTCAAGCTTCTATTCCAATCTCCTAAAGCACTTGTTCAGTAGAAAATCAAAGAATGGAAGTGTGGGTTTTGGACGAGAAGGGAGAGAATGATTCCTAGATCTAGAGAGAGAAAATGTGATGTACAATGGTGTGCATGTGTTTGAAATCAGAAATGAATTATATAGCCTTCTTAAAAATAGGTCTGATTGCTGATGTGGTGTCTTCAAAATGTACGTAGTGTGCGGGTAGTGTGCGGGTAGGGCACCCGCGCAATGACCCGCTCACATACTCTCCAATAGCTTCTTTCTTCTCTTCGCTAGTAACTGCGCTGGTAGGAACCCGTTCAGTACCAGCAAACTGGGCACTTGGTCAATTCTAGAGGATTTCTGATCTCCGGTTCGTGGGTAAGTTCGCTGGTGTGGACCAGTAAAGGTCTGAAGCTTGGATTTCTCATGTGGTGAGTGGGTATGGATACTTGTGCACACACCAGCACACTGTATCCTTCTTTCTGGCTTCATTTGGCTGGTTTTGCGCCCGAATTCTCCACTTTCTTCTCCAAGACCAGGATTACATCTAATGCCTGCTAATATGATAAAAAAGCCATAAGACGCTAAAACACACTTGAAAACAAGACAATGGATAAGGAATGAGGGCCAAAATATATAACCATTTTGGTGCGATTAGTTACCTTCCACACTAATGACAAGATCGACATCTTGGGTGACGTTGGGCCCACTTCTGATAAGGATTATTCTCCCTTCCTGGCTAGTGATCCTAATATCATTGGATGGCCCAAATTTTCGGATATAAGCAAGCGCTATGAAGACAAGCTTTCTAGTGGCTCTAGACCTGGTCGTCCCTCTGGTACATCCAAAGCCTAAGCTTGTCGCACCTTTTCTCGTTACTCTGACCTTTTTATTTATTCCTTGTAGAAACTTCTTTGTGAAAACCTTGTTAATATAATACAAATTTCTTATTTTTTTTATATCCTATCTTCATTGTTATACTAAGATGAGTAACTCATATAGCCATGCCTTGTGGGATAACTGAGTGATTAGCGTAGGGCTCAAGTTACTTATAGGCTTAAATTGCGCACATGCAAAAGTGACTAACTGATCCAATCATCTCATCACTTTAATTTAATAAAAGTGATTGACTGATCCATCATCTATAACCCGGTCAGTTATCTTATTAACTGTTTGTTTTTTACCAGATCAGTTATATTTTAAACCAATCGAACTTGGTCTAACTAGTTACCTTATACTGACCATCCCCTCTTTAACTGATCGAGCTTTGCCGAACCGATTGGTCGTGAGCAATCTTTGACCCTCCTTGCTTAGGCTGCACAAGATCAATCTTGAATTCTTGCCAAGTTGTGTTCTTTTTATGGACCATTTGCATGGTATCTCATTTATAGAATCTTGTATTTTCTATGGCAACTAGTCATTGGGACGTCTCCCAATAGTCTGTTACTCAAGATTCGCTGCAACAAGGATGTTCTATATCTTATTATCTTGACTTATCTTAGCTAAGTATCTTATTAACAGGCATTTAAGCTTGAGTATTTCATTACCCCGTTCAACTTTCTGCACATCCCATCATGTACCTATGAACTGAAGGCGCTCTAACAATGCTTATATGCACCCAGTTAGTTTTGGCGAGTTCACATTGTCTTTGTGACTTTTGCTTTCCGCCCTCTCACTAGGACCCTAGAGCACCTATTTGGCACTGGCAATCTCATGTGCTACGAGATTGTCTTTGAAAATGAAGACAAAATTAGAACACTTTTCTTAGTCTTTATGGAATTTTTCCCTCGAAGGGATTTTTATTGATAACTTCAATCAAAATACTAAAAAGAATAACAACTGATTAGAAAGATATAATCAAAACTCATGCTAATTCTAATGCTTAACTGAAAAAGCAGCAAAGTAATCAGAAAGAAAACCCTTTAGGGATAACATATCTTCAAATACTGGGCATTACATGGTCGGGGCAACTCTTCCCCTTCTGGTCAGGTAAGGTGATATGCTTCAGCCCAGCTAGCCCGATTCTTATTAGGAATCAGCCCAATAGAAAATTCTTCTTTGGACCCTTGCCAAAAAAGGCTGATAACAGAAGTCCCCCTTGACTTGAACACCAGTACCTGGTTAGGGTTGGAGTCAGGATCGGTAATGCTTGAAGAATTTTGCTCATCATTTCTTGCTGGTAACTGCTATCTAGAAAGAGATCTTCTGTTAGCACGCTGTATTACTGGACCTTCCAAGTGTCAAATCAGGAAAGGCTAGTCATTTTAAACGAGAGGTATTGAAGGCGAGCGTTTCTCGAAACCGTCTTTCCCATGTTTCTGATTATCTCGCTCTGTTGATTACCTTTCCTTTATTATCCTGGTAACCGCCTCCTTTCTCTATAAATTCTTCATTCTTCTTTATTCTTCATCCACATTGCTTCATTGCCTCTTAAAGAAAGAAAGAATCCTTTATCACCTTGGAAAACCCTAATACTCCTCTCTTTCATCTTTCCTCGAACCTCGATAATGTCGTCTGATAGTTTGGAGAAAATCTTCGAATACAACGATGGTGACTCGGCTAATAGTTCGAGCCTCTCTCTTAGGCGGAGGAAAGGTCGAGGTGGTGGCGAAGGCGTTGAGAGCTTTACCCTACCTCAACGATGCTATTCCAACAGGAACAAGGCTACTGAGGTGGGTTTCAGCAATAACCTTGCTTCCCGATCAACATTCTTGATGAAGAATCGATCGATGTGGTGAGAGGGGATGAAGCTTTTGCTGGAGACGTCGCGATTATTATTTGAGGGGTTCTCTACCTTTCCGGTGAATTTTGATGCATCCCTAATTCAACCTGCGCTGCTGACACAATCAAGCGCCTAAGGATGGATTATAAGATCCTATCAGACATCACCCTTACCATTCCATACCAGGGGTATGATATGTATTCGTCCCTTCCCGACCAGTTTCCTATTCAAGTAGCCTCTTTCGAGTGCGGGGTTAGGATACCTCTTCATCCCTCTCTTCACAGGGCACTCCATGCCCTTTAACTTGCCCAACTTCAGTTAGCACCAGGGGCTTGGAGAAGCCTGGTGGGATTCCAGGTGCTCTGGATAGAGCAATGTGAGATCGATCATGTTACCAGGGAGTCGGCCATCGATGAGCTTCGATATGTCTTCCAAATAGCGACTATGGCTTCTGGTCCCAAGGGTCAATTCTATATGAGGCCTAACAAACATTCAAATTTCATGGTTCCTAGACCTAGGAAAAAAGATAGCTCATGGTGGGTCATCGTTTGAGGCAACTGGGGGAGCTCGCTCCATATTAGAGGGGTCTGAGTTCCGGGTCCCTACTCAGTTTAGTGGGAGAACCGAGTGGGAGAAAGGTAGCATCTCCATTAAGGCAAAGGAAATTCTGAAGAACCTTATTGCCCAGTCCTACCTAAACCTCAAGTTTCCTGTCTTCGACCATTTCGAATTAGACAGGGTAGATCACTATCTCCGGATAACACATGCTTCCCTTGGTATGTAGCATTCCCTTGTTCTTTTGCTTCTTTTCTAACCTATAAATCTTTGGGTGATGCAAACTTTCCTTTGAATAGTTTCTGTAGTGCCTCTACCTGTCCAGGATACATCTCTCCATCCTGAAGATCATCATCAATCTTCTTCTCGTCGTGCTTCTCTTGCTGTGCCTCCTCCTCGCCCCGATTCTACTCAAGGGAGTACCTCATCTTATCCAACCCGGACTACAGTAGACCCAGTGCTATCAAGATCTCCTCATTGTCATTTTCCCTCGGTTCGCTCCAACCTGGCTGAAATGGCAGTAAGGCTTGCCAGAGTTAGGGGCTCTCCTAGCCAAGTATGAAGACCAACCTTCATCGCTCCCCTAGCTGTATCTTCCCAAGTAGCCACCTCTTCCCCTTCTGCCGTACCAGTTGATCGACCCATTGATCCTACTACCGCTCCCTCTACCGTTCCCCAAGTTTGACCCAATTAGCTGTTAAAGGATACCAGTGAGTACGAGGTCTTATCTAGGTTTAAGGCAGTGTGCCTGGAGGTGGTTTGCAGGCAATGTCCTCGATGCCTGTTGACTTCCTGATCACCAAGGGGTCTGCTCTTCTAGACGAGGTATGATCGTCCACCATTCCATCTATTTAGATAAAGTATTATGAGATACTTAACCTCTCTTGTTGCATTTTTACAGGCTTTCATGTTTTCATTAGCTATGGGCTAGCAGGTAGAGACTTTTCAGGAGCAGGCCAATGCTGCCATGGCCGAGCTGGAAGCGGCCAAGGAGGATGTGGCCAGGGCGGAATGGAGCATTGCACTTCTGAATATGGCTGTGGATGAGGCTGAGGAAGCCGTGGCCAAGGCGAAGGTAGACATGGAACGGATTCAGCATGTTTATGACGTGGAATGGATAAGGTCTATTCGTCATGCCTCTTACAGAAACGATCTAAGGAAGGAGAAAGAGCTGTTAGAGAAGGAGAACCAAGACTTGTGCTCTAGCGTAATAGCTTCAGAGACCAAGGTGGATGCCTCCTTCGGGGAGGGGTATTTCTTTGTCGTTCTCCAGGTTGCACAAGCACTTCCCCCTCCTTTCGACCTGAGCTTAATTAGTGGATGGGATCAGAGCAAGATCATGGCCAAGGCTGCTACCGCTCAATTTGAAGCTGGGCCCTCTCACGCTGCAACTATCTCTGTAGATGAGGATGACCTGGAACCTATCTCCTCCTTCATGCAGGGTCAAACTAGAAGGGAATCTAGCTTGCTGATCCCAGCTACTACTGGAAAAGTGGCTGAAGGAGCAATTCCAGATCTTCATACCTCCAAAGATGAGCCAACAAATGAGGCAGTGGTCTTGACCGATCGGGTGGAGGAGAGAAAGGTCCAGATTGATCTGACGATGCCAGAAAGTATAGATCTTTCAAGAGAGTCGATGCCGCTGGGGAAGCCAGCTAGGAGGGTGGATCAAAGGTAGGAGAGGAGGCAATCACTGATGATGTAGCATGATTTTTATCCCTTTTTCTTCTAGGATAGCTGATATTTGATCTTTTCATGTTTTTTTCCTTCATATGTAGACCGGAAAAGGGGATTGGTCTCCCTGATTGATCAATAATAGATTTCTTTTCATCATTTTTTTATATCAGATTCCTGATTGATTTTGATACTGGTACCTTGGTGACATCCGACATCATGCTTAAGTTGTAGTACATACATAGTCCTTACTTGGAACAAACTATAAACCAGTCCCCTGAAAACACCTAACTTAAAAGTATTTGGTAATGGCAATCCCCTTAAGTTATTGTTAATAGCCAAATTTGGCTGGGGACCAAAGGGAAATTTTCCACCCTCCTAGCTCGAATCCAGGCCCAAAATTATTCACCATGGAACCACGGGTACCGGGGTCAAGCTACGGAGCCACCACGCAGAAGCGAGGAAAGGTGATCGAACTTTGGAAACACCCGAGACGGAGCCCGACACAATCGGTTTGAGCTCGTAACACCGAAGTCGAAATTACCTCGCAACCTCCCCAGAAGCCCGCAGTCCTCTCCAAACTCAGAGAGAAACCTATTAGGCTCCAAGCTCGAACTATAATATATCGCTCCACCTCACTGAAGGAAGGTTCAGACCGGTTTGGATAAGTAAGGGGAAGATCTTCAAAGCCCCGCTGCCATCGAAGAATGCCCACCATGGGCTATTTAAAGCTCCAAGGGACCTGGGAAAGTCAGACCAAGCTTCTGGCACCAAGGCCAGGACAGTTCGCTTCTATGAGGAATCAGTAGATGCCATACTCGACGACCTCTATGAGGAATCACACCATGAAGATACACGACATCATACTTACAACAAATATTGAAGCGCTACGTGTAGAACAAGTGACTGAATCAAAAAAGGAAACAAACTTATCACCACCTAAGATATTCTCGCATCCGTTATTAAACCAAAGTCAATGAATTTTAAATAAGAGATCCCGCCCGGTAAGGAGGAGAGGATTGAGAAAATCAAGGCAGGAAATCATGAACTTAACCTATCAAGACTACGCATAAATGGAGGATTGGAGCTCTAGAGAAAGGGGGATCATGAGAGCTACTTTTCGACAGGCACAAGGTTGCCACCCTATTGTATCCCAAAGAGATATAGAGTATTTGAGAGATTTTGATATATGACATGTGATTAATAATATAGACGATACCCCTTTTCACATTGTGTCATCATCAGTGTTTAACATCCATTGCAAATCTAGTACCAAAGGTACCTACCCCCGGCCACGACCTCTGTGGTAGTGGTCTTGAGGGTGTTAACTGAGATTTCTCGCCTCGAGTAAATTTTCCATTAACGATTGTTATGGACAAAGGATGAAAGACGTTGAGTGAGGCTAAAGGCTTAGGATTTGATCCCTCCAATTACTGTAGCATTTAAACTCTGATTCAGTTGACCATTTCATCTAATTTATGGTGATTTTAATCTCCAAGAAGTCAACTCTTCCCTCATACATTGCTTGGATGAAAAATCTAACTATGTATCCCGATGGCGCAATACACTGGTGTATTGGTCGGCTCTCGCTGTTATGGCGCTTGCTCTATTCTATCTCTCTATGGCGCGGTATACTGATGTACTGATCTTCTCTTGATGGCATGGCACTTGTTCTAGCATGTTGGTATCTTTAAGGAGACATTCTTCTTGTTTGGCAGGTAGAATACCTATCTTGGTTTGATTCTGGGCTGACGTCGAGGTACTTGGGTACCGAGTATATATCGCAGTACCTAGGTGCCAGATAGGAGGTACCGGGTATATGTGAGGTACTGGGTACATGGTGTCGCGTTACAGGCTTCACTTGGTTTTAGGAGTAATGACACAGTGTGGTACCCGTTCTTTCTGGGTCGTAGTTCTCGTGCTTTATCTAGGTAGACAAGTAGACAAGGCAGTCGCGATTCTGGCCCCGCTAGATATCGATCCTTCCCAGATCGGGGTACCGATGGTTTCGGGTACCTAGGAGCTGGTAGTTGTTCTCTTCAAGATCCTACTCAGTGGAAAATTCTCTTTTGGACCCTTGCCTAAAAAAGGTTGTTAACAGAAGTCCCCTCTGACTTTAACATATGTACCAGCTTAGGGTTGGAGTCAAAATTTACGATGCCTGGAGAATTTTTTGTAACCGTTTTCTGGAATGAAATCTCCTCCTTGCTAGTTGATTTATTGGGGTTTCCAAGTGCCTTGCTAGGATAGGCCAAATTTAAAAAGTGAAAGATTTGGAGGCTTGCGTTTCTCGAAACCCGTTTTCCCCACTTTTCGAGTATCCCGCGTCACTAATTACCTTACTTGTTACCGTTATACTCTTTTCTTTATAAATGCCCTAATCCATCTCATACTTCTTCACAATCCATCACTCAAGTTGTTTTTCTTGTTCTCGCAGAATCCTCCAATTCTTGCAAGCCTTAGTTTTCTTCTTCTTCAATTTTCAACTTCATCAGACCCCAAAACTCAGAAACCAAAACTTCAATATGCCATGTCTTCTTCACAGTTTGGAGCGAATCTTTGGCGACGATGCCACCGCCAGTGGGAGCCTCATCCCTAGAAGAAGGACCCACAAGACGGGCGATGATGCAGAAGGCGTTCCGGCTTCCTAACATCGCAGATCAAACCGGAACATTGCCATCAGGTCGGGCTTCACTAACATAGATATGGAATTGAGTGAGGAGTCTGATGGTACCAAGGGAAGTGGAGACCTGACTGGAGACACGGTGATTTCGGCTAGAAGGGTACTCACCTTTCTAGCAAATTCTGATGCATTCCTGACTCTATCTACACGACCGAGACGATTCAGCGTTTGAGGAGGGATTTTGTGATCCCAACTGATATTAGACACGCTTAGGAAATTTCTAAAATATATGTGACCATGTTTGTTTATCTGAAAGTGCATGGATCATTTGACGATCACATAGTAGCAAGTACGGTTCGTTCCCACAAGGAGTTATGGTGCCTTTAAGCTAGTTCTAGGTCTTACATAATATATACTGTTAATAGCCAAATTTGGCTAGGGACTAAAGGGAAATTTTTCACCCTCCTAGTCTGACTCCAGGCCTGAGGTCATCCACCAGGAGACAATGCTTCCCAAAATTGAGCTACGGTACCACACTACAGAAATAAAGGCGAGCTCCAGAAACACCAGGAGTAGAGCCTGACGCGACCAGATCGAGCCCACGTCACCAAACCTAAAATCAGAAAGCTCCCCCGAGGTCGAGATTACCTCGCAACGTCTCCAAAAGCTCGCCAAAACCCCCCTGTCATAGAGGAGTATCCGCAGGGGGGACGCATCAAGCTCCGAGAAATCAAGGGAGGTTAGATCGAGCTCCTGGCTAGATTAAGCACCTAAATATCGGAACCAAGACACTAATCTACCTCGCTATCTGATCTACCTCGCCATACATACCATATTCAATGACCTCTATGAAGGATCATGCTATGAAGATTTAAAGATACACTGGATCATATCTAGAAACATTATGTACGTGCAGAACAAGTATTAGAGTCCAAAGAGGAAACAAACAGATCTCCCCCAAGATATCCTCCATTCAGCTATTAACTCAAAGTCAATGACATTTAAACGAGGAATCCCGCCCAATAAGGAGGGGAGAGACGGAGAAAATCAAGGGGAGAATCAGTTGATTTAACCTACAAAACTATGTATAAATGGAGAGAAAGAGAATAGGAATAAGGGGACTACTTTTCGACAGGCATACGACAACAACCCTACTACACCCTAGAGAGATTGAGAGCGATTGAGAGATATTTGTAAATGACACACCATTGATAAGAATAAAGAAAACATTTTCGTTCTCTTTTGTTCATTCTCTTTTGATGGTATTTGAGGGTGTTAATTGAGATTTCTCACCCTGGGTAAAAATTTCAGTTAACATATACAATATATTAACACTAATTGCATGCATGAAAAGTAAAATCGCAGTTGTAGGACGGAAATCTTAGAAATTGAAATTGTTAATAGGGTTTTCTGGCAAGGGACCAAAGGAGAATTTTCCAACAAGTATCTACCTGGTAGGGACCAGTCCTTGCTCCCGGGTACCTAGAGGGATCGGTGCCACGACCTAGATGGAATCAATACCTGGTAAGGCCAGAACCTTGACTGCCTATCTACCTAGATAAAGCACTAGGGATATTCAACTAGGAAGAGCAGGTACCACACTATGCATCTACTCTGACGCCTTATAAAGAGGGTACGGCAATATCATGTACCTAGTACCTTACAGGTACCCGGTACTTCATACATGGTACCCCGGTACCACGACGCGTACCCGGTATCCCAGAGCACATTGACATCAACCCAGAATCCAACCAAGACAGGCATCCTACATGTCCAGTAGGACGAATATCACCATGAAGTCACTAGCGTGATAGAATAAGCACCACGCCAGTAAGCCAGTATATCCCTCCAAACAGTGCAAGCAAGGAAAGTTGACTCTTTCGCCATTTAAAGTGCCATAAATGAGACCAAACGGTCAACCGAATACGAGTTTAAATACGATAGTGATTAACGGGATCAAATCTTGCGCCTTTAAAGTTTGGAAGCCTGATCTGGAAGTAAAAGACCCAAGCACCTTGAAGATCAGATGGCAAGAATGGCAAAAAAGCTGTTAGAGCTGAAAGAAGGAAAGCACTAGGGAACTTGGAAGAACCCTTTGGGGGAGATGAATGCACCATTCTCCAGGAGAGTCAGAGAAGCTGAGTTGCCCCATAAATTCAAGATGCCCGCTGAGAAGTACTCTGGATCCAAAGATTCCATAAGTCACCTGGAGAGCTTTGTACACCAGATGGAGATTCAGAACGCTACCTGGTCAGCAATGTGCAAGATGTTCCCTTCAACCCTAACAGATTGTGCCAAGACCTGGTTCAGAAAGTTGCCAGCAGGTAGTGCCGATTCCTTTAATAAGCTTACCATAGCTTTTTGTGCTTAGTTTTAGGGGATCAAACCTCGTTCCAAGGATCCCATCTTGCTCCAGTATGTGATCCAAGAGCGGGGTGAATCGTTGAAGTCGTATGTGGAAAAATATCACAAGGAGATCATCCAAATGGGGGTCTTTGATGAAAAAGAAACCCTGGCTTACTTTCGGAGGAACCTGTGGGCTAGAAGACTCTTTCGATCTTTTGCCAAGCATCCCCCGGAGACCTATCAGGAAGCCTATGACAGGGCCTTGTAGCAGGTGGATATAGATGAACAACTTTGGATTAAGGTCGAGCATGATGAAGCCCGATCAACCCCACACCATAAGAAGGAGACCCAGAAGCCTGCATCAGCTAAGAAGGTTCAGAACCTACCTCAGAACCGATCAACTTATCGGCTGCCTCCTATCCCGCCATACCGAGACCGATATCCAGCTAGAAGAACACCTCCTCGAGCGACCCCGCCTTTAAGGGAAGTAGCCCTGGTAGCTGGAGAGGAAGAGAGGTACAACCATTATACGGCTCTCAATGCCTCGCGAGAGACCATATACCTCGCCATTCGCGACAAGGGTCTACTTAGAAAGCCCAGTCTTATGAAAGCTTCAGCTGACAGAAGAAACCACTATAAGTATTGCGACTTCCACAAGGATGTGGGGCATAATCCATCAGTGTTATAGCCTCAGTAACCAAATTGAATCATTGGTAAGAGGGGGACTTTTGATTGAATTTTTGCAATAGGTGCGGGATGGAATTAAGGAAGGAAGGCAGGTGCAGGAAAAGATGAATGGTAGCTGTAGAGAGAAGGAGAGAAAGAGAGAAAGACCTAATGCAACAGATACAGGTGATCCATACCATCAGTTGTATTAGGTACTCAAAGTCATTGGGGCACCTCGAGACTTATTCTGCTCCACCCAGATCATTTTTACTAAGGAAGATGTCTACAACACGGTTCAACCATATGATGATCCCATGGTAATCTCGTTACAGATCACCAATTGCCGGGTTCATCACGTTCTCATTAATACTGGGAGCAGTGTCGACATCCTGTTCAAAAGAACTCACGAGCAACTCAACCTGTAGAACTCATGTTACAACAGTTGTACCTCACCTTCGTACGGATTCACAGGGGACTCAGTCAACAATTGTACCTCAACGATGGGATCCAAAATCTTACCAGTGATAGTCAGAGAAGCTCCACTTCAACAGAATATGATGACAAAATTCATCGTGGTAGATACACTGTCTGCCTACAACGCGATTCTAGGAAGGCCTTTCCTGTCAGGGATTAGGGGGTTACTATCCATTTACCATAACATCCATTTACTATCAATTTCAAGTAGGGACAGGAGTAGGAGAGGTTAGAGGAGATCAGTAGGCTGCCTGCAGCTGTTACACAGTGTCAGCCAATCCAGCCACACTCGCCAAGCAATGTGCACATATGACCAGTGAACCGGGCCAGGTTGCACAGGGCCAAGATCATTACAACCTAGAAGAAGGAGAAGTACCAGGTGTGGTGATAAAAGAGGCGGAAGTTGAAAAGCAGGGATGGACTGGTGGCTACCCCGCTGAGCAGTTGGAAGAAGTACCAGTAAGGAAAGGTGATCCAACCAAGGTTGTGAAAGTAGGCGGCGTATTGGATCAGGAAGTTAGGAGAAGTTTGATAGAACTCCTTGAAGAATATAACGACATTTTTTTCCTGGAGTGATGATGAAATGCCAGGTATCCCCCTCAACCTAGCTACTCACAGGCTAGTAGTGGATGCAACCTTCAAGCCGGTCAAATATGACACGGGAGTGTCCCATTGCATGACCTCGGTTTAAGACAGAAAGGGATATCAAATTCTCACTATGGTTTGTTAAGCATCAGATTCAGCTCGTAGGGGTATTTTTGAGACTTCTTAACTTTTGATTCCGGAAGAGTTAGCTGTTGTGCTTTTTGTCATTGGAAAGATCAATGTCTTATCTTTAATTTCGTTTTTTGAAGCAAGTCATTTGAAGGTCCTAAGAGAGAGATATGAAGGGTTTTATGTTGAATGGTCAGAAGTCAACAATGCACAAATTTGAAGGGTTTAACTTTAATGTCTTTAATTTCTTAGTTTCTAATGCCTTGAATTGTGTTGTTATCTTTTAATTTCGTCCCTTTCCTATGCATGGAGGGTTGTTCCATGATTAGGCCATATATTGAGCCTTTATCCTTGTAAAAAGTAAGTTATTGAATATTGAATTTCAGAATATTGTCTCTTTGAGATTTTATCCTTCAACTCTGTATCTCTTTGGTGGATTTCCATTGAGTGGTGAGTTTTCCTTTGGTTCTGTATCCTTGATTAGTTGAGAGGGTGGTGTTTCTGTATCCCTTTAGATTAGTCTTGGTGGTGAGTCTTTTTTCTACTAGTTTACTAAGGGTGGTGATATCTGTATCCCTTGGAAAAATTAGTTAATCTATCTTCATATGTTCTTGTGTGAAATGGGCTGGATTGCTTGTTTCTCTTGTGCGTGGGCTGTCCGTGAGTGCGTTTGACATCGGTGGAGTTTGTTTAGGGCTGTCCGGCACCAGATTGGTATCAAAGCCCATATAGGTTGTTTTGTGTGCCTTTAAACTCGCATCCAACAAGGTTGCTCTTTTTTTTTTCAATGGCTGGTCGTCGTCGTATGCCAACTATTGATGAAGAATCACCTCCTCAAGTGAATCAACGGAATATGATTATGGATGATTTGAGGCAGCAAATCCATCAACTCCAGCAACGTTTGCATCTATATGAGAATCATGACCATGATGAGAATGAAGGATTTGAAGATGATGGTGTTGATGTTAATCCTTTCCATCAAACGCGCAGCCATGTTTCTGATGATAGTAGTCCTCCTCATCCACGTGATTTGAGGCATTATGTCTTGAGGGATTGTGAGACACATCGTGCTTTCAATGTAAAAATTGAGATTCCAGAATTTGAAGGAAAGTTGCAACCGAATGAGTTCATAGAGTGGCTGAATACGGTGGATCGTATCTTCGAATACCAAGAAGTTCCAGAACATAGAAAGGTGAAACTTGTTGCAATCAAACTCCGAAAGCATGCCTCCTTTTGGTGGGAGAATCTCAAGAAACAGAGAGAAAGAGAAGGGAGAAGCAAGATTTTGACTTGGATTAAGATGAAAAAGGAATTGACAAGGAAGTATCTACTGGACAATTATCGGCAAGATGTTTTCTTGAAGATTCAGAACTTTAGACAAAAGGATCTTTCGATCGCGGAATATACAGCCGAGTTTGATAATCTCATGTTGAAAGGTGATCTAACAGAACTGGAAGAGCAGACCATTGCACGTTATCTTGGTGGTTTAAATTATGAGATTTCTAATGTGGTGCAACTACAGCCATATTGGAGTCTTAATGATATGTGTAAGCTTGCTCTTAAGGTGGAGAAGCAACAAACGGAGATGCGTAGCAGGGGTTCTAAGTATGGTTCAAGAGAAGGCTTTGCTAATAGAGGAAGCACTTCAAGTTCTAAGCCTACTGCCGCAACCAAAACCAACACAAAGTTTTCGACCTCAAAAGGAGAAGGTGTGGTGTCTAAGCAACAACAACAGCCTAGTCCTTCTAATACAAATTCTTGTAGGTGTTTCAAGTGTCAAGGGTTTGGCCATATTGCCTTGGAGTGTCTAAATCGCAAGATCGTTTAATTGGTTGAAGAAGACAGTGACGAAGATGACTTAGCAACAGATTTGAAAGAAGATGAGTATGAGAATGAAGAGGTTGCGGAAGATGTGACTTATGGAGATAAAGGTTCTTATCTAGTCATTCAAAGGACTTTGAGTGTGGTTCAAGAAGAGGAAGAGGAAGATTGGGTGAGAAAAAATGTGTTCCACACCAAGTGTACTTCTCATGGCAAGGTGTGTGTTGTGATTATTGATAGTGGAAGCTTTGAGAATGTGGTTTCTACTATTATAGTGGAGAAGTTGGCCCTCAAAACAGTGCAACATCCTCATCCTTACAAACTCTCATGGCTTCAAAAGGATAATGAGATAAAAGTAAGTAAACGCTATCTTATCTCATTTTCTGTTGGAAAGAATTATAAAGATGAAGTTTGGTGCGATGTAGCTCCTATGGATGCATGTCATTTACTGCTAGGGAGACCATGGCATTATGATAGGCGTGTATTGTATGATGGTTTTAAACACATGTACTCATTTGTTAAAGATGGTTGTAAGATTGTGTTGGGTTCTAGTAGGCCAGAAGAGGTCCCAAACCTTCTAAAGGAGAGGGAAATAACTTGCTTACTCAAGTTGATTGTAGGAGAGAGTTAATGCAAGGGAGTGAAGTGTATGTGCTGTTTGTGGTGGAAGAAAATGAGGGGAACAATGATCCTCCGCTGATTATGAAGACTATTCTTGAAGAATTCTTTGATGTGGTTCCGGATGAGTTACCACCTGGTTTACCACCATTAAGAGACATTCAACATTGCATTGACTTTGTTCTAGGTGCAACCCTTCCAAATAAAGCAGCCTATCGAATGAGTCCTAAAGAGCATGAAGAGCTGCAATGTCAAGTGGATGAATTGTTAGTCAAGGGAATGGTGTGGGAAAGCATGAGTCCTTGTGCTGTTCCAACCCTTTTGGTACCAAAGAAAGATGGTGCGTGGCGTATGTGTATTGATAGTAGAGTGGTGAATAAGATTACAGTTGATTATCGCTTCCTGATTCCAAGGCTTGATGATTTACTTGATCAACTTCATGGGGCAGCAATTTTTTCGAAGATTGATTTACGGAGTGGTTACCATCAAATCAGAATGAGACAAGGAGATGAGTGGAAGACAGCCTTCAAGACTATAGATGGTCTCTATGAGTGGGTGGTGATGCCATTTGGGTTATCTAACGCTCCTAGCACTTTCATGAGATTCATGAACCATATCCTTAAACCTTGTATTGGGCACTTTGTTGTTGTTTACTTTGATGATATTATGGTGTATAGCAAAGATGAAGGAGAACACTTGAATCATCTTGAGCAGATCTTTCGCATATTAAGGGAGCAAAAGCTTTATGCTAATTTGAAGAAGTGTAAGTTCTTTACTAACAGCCTTATTTTCTTAGGCTATGTGGTGTCTAAAGATGGAATCAAGATGGATCCTAGCAAGGTGGAAGCAATTCTTAGATGGTCGGAACCAAAGTCAGTTCATGACATTCGAAGCTTTCATGAACTTGCATCTTTTTATCGACGTTTTATCAACGGGTTCAGTTCTATTGTGGCTCCTATCACTGAGTGCTTGAAAGGGAGTGGTTACAAGTGGATGGAATAGGCTAGAAAAAGCTTTGAGTTGATCAAAAGAAAAGTAACCGAAGCTCCAATCCTATCACTTCCAGACTTTGTAAGGGTGTTTGAGGTTGAGTGTGATGCTTCAAATGAGGGTATTAGTGGTGTTCTAAGTCAAGAAGGAAAGCCAATTGCATTCTTTAGTGAGAAGCTGAATGATTTTCGCAAGAAATACTCTACTTATGACAAAGAGTTCTACGCAATCTATAGAGCTTTGAGTCATTGGAGTCAATACCTTCTTGCTAAACCATTTGTTCTTTATTCTGATCATACAGCCTTGAAGTTCATTAACAGCCAACACAAGCTGAATCGAAGACATGCGGTATGGGTGGAATTTCTTAAAGCTTACAACTTCAAAATTAAGCACAAAGTGTGTATTCAAAATGTGGTGGCTGATGCTTTGAGTAGAAAGCATTCCTTGCTATCCACAGTGGAAGTTAAAGTGGTGGGGTTTGAGATCTTGAAAGAATTATATGCAACTGATCAATACTTTGGTAGCATTTGGCAAGAGTGTGAAAAGGGTCCGTTTGAGCAGCTCTTGAAGCATGATGGGTATTTATTCAAGGCAAATCGTTTATGTGTGCCTCAATGTTCACTTCGACAAACCATTATTATGGAAGCTCATGATAGTGGGATAGGTGGTCATTTTGGGAGAGACAAGACTCTTGCTCTTGTGGAAGAAAAGTTTTATTAGCCTAAGATGATGAGAGATGTAGCTAGACATGTGCAGCAGTATAGGTATGTCATGTGGCGAAGGCTCATGGACAAAATACGGGGTTGTACACACCGCTGCCAGTAGCTCATGCTCCTTGGGAAGATGTTAGTTTAGATTTTGTGATGGGTTTACCTAGAACTCAAAGGAACAAAGACTCTATCATGGTGGTTGTTGATCGATTTTCGAATATGGCTCATTTTGTTCCTTGTAACAAGACTAATGATGCTTCTTATATTTCATATTTGTACTTCAAAGAGATTGTGATGCTTCATGGTGTTCCAAAGACAATTGTTTCAGATCGAGATTCAAAGTTTTTGAGTCATTTTTGGCGTACACTTTGGAAGAAGCTTGGTACTAGCCTCAATTTCAGCTCATTTTATCATCCACAATTCAATGGACAAACAGAGGTTGTTAATCGCAGCTTGGGAAATCTTTTGAGGTGTTATGTGGGAAAGAATATTAGACAATGGGACTTGATCTTATCTCAAATCGAGTTTGCTTACAATTGCTCAAAAAGCCAAAGCACCAAACATAGTCCGTTTGAGGTGGTGTATGGTAAGAATCCTATCAACCCTTTGGATTTGGTTCCCATTGGTTCTAACAAAGATTGCAGTGGAGATGCTGATGCTAGAGCTGGTGCAATCAAAAAGTTGCATGCTCAAGTTCGAGAAAACATTGTGAAGCAAAATGAAAAGTACAAGAAGACTAAGAATAAGCATCGCAAGCATGTAGAGTTCAAGGAAGGAGATTTGGTGTGGATTCATCTTAGTAAAGATCATTTCCCAAAAGGGAAATATGGTAAGCTAAAGCCTAGAGCCGATGGTCCTTTCAAAGTCCTTCAACGCATTGGAGAGAATGCATACAAGATCGAGCTACCAGATTCTTATGGTGTGTCACCAACTTTCAATGTAGCTGATTTGTCTCCTTATCATGGTGATGCTAGCATTTCAGACTTGAGGCAAGTCTTTTCCAACCTGGGGAGATTGACACGGGAGTGTCCCATTGCACGACATCGGTTCAAGACAGAAAGGGATATCAAATTCTCACTATGGTTTGTTAAGCATCAGATTCAGCTCGTAGGGGTATTTTTGAGACTTCTTAACTTTTGATTCCGGAAGAGTTAGCTGTTGTGCTTTATGTCATTGGAAAGATCAATGTCTTATCTTTAATTTCGTTTTTTGAAGCAAGTCATTTGAAGGTCCTAAGAGAGAGATATGAAGGGTTTTATGCTGAATGGTCAGAAGTCAACAATGCATAGATTTGAAGGGTTTAACTTTAATGTCTTTAATTTCTTAGTTTCTAATGCCTTGAATTGTGTTGTCATCTTTTAATTTCGTCCCTTTCCTATGCATGGAGGGTTGTTCCATGATTAGGCCATATATTGAGCCTTTGTCCTTGTAAAAAGTAAGTTATTGAATATTGAATTTCAGAATATTGTCTCTTTGAGATTTTATCCTTCAACTCTGTATCTCTTTGGTGGATTTCCATTGAGTGGTGAGTTTTCCTTTGGTTCTGTATCCTTGATTAGTTGAGAGGGTGGTGTTTCTGTATCCCTTTAGATTAGTCTTGGTGGTGAGCCTTTTTTCTACTAGTTTACTAAGGGTGGTGATATCTGTATCCCTTGGAAAAATTAGTTAATCTATCTTCATATGTTCTTGTGTGAAATGGGCTGGATTGCTTGTTTCTCTTGTGTGTGGGCTGTCCGTGAGTGCGTTTGACATCGGTGGAGTTTGTTTAGGGCTGTCTGGCACCGAAATAAAAGAGGATGCATTTCAACGTTGAGTGGAACGTGGCAGTACATAAGGAGGTGGACAAGCTTCTCAAAGATAGATTCATTAGAGAGTCCCGCTACCCCGAATGGATCGCCAACGTGGTTATGGTGACTAAAGCCAATAGGAAGTGGCGTATATGTGCGGACTACACTGATCTCAACCGGGCTTGTCCGAAGGATAGCTTCCCCCTCCTTAAAATAGACCAGTTGATTGATTCCATAGTAGGCAACAAGCTTTTGAGTTTCATGGACGCCTTCTCGGGGTACAACCAGATCATGACGCACCCCACAGATCAGGATAAAACCAGATTCATCACCGCACAGGGTCTCTACTGCTATAAGGTGATGTCATTCGGACTTAAGAACGCTGGAGCAACCTACCAGCGCCTGGTGAACAATCTGTTAATAGGGTTTTTTAGTAAGGGACTAAAGGAGAATTTTCCAACAAGAATCTACCTAGAAAGAACCATCCCGATATCCCAGATAACCAGTGAAATTGGTACCACAACCTAGATGGAGCCGATGCTGGATAAGGTCAGGACTTTGATTACCTATCTACCCAGATAGGACACTAGCATCGCGAGCTAACGAAGGTATATACCTCGCCCTACTGAAGCTCCTAATACCAACTTAAGACCAATACAATGGTAACTCGCACGCCAAGCACCCCGCAAGTATCTTAACATCAACCAAGGTACCTAGTACCCCGATACCCGCTTTGGTACTGCCTCAACTTCCACCTGGTACCTGGTGCCTCGATGTCTACTCAGAGCCCCTCCAAGGCAGGTACCTTACCTGCCAATCAATACGAAGATGATCGTGAAGACACAAGCACCACTCCAGCAAGAAGCAAAACAAGCTCCATACCAGTGGGATCGAACTGATGTACCAATGCCTCATTCCGCCAAAAGATAGAATTTCCCTCCAAGTTCCACGAAGAAGGAAAGTTGACTCCATCGCCAAAATAAAGCGCCATTAATGATACCAATCGATCAACCAAATCAGAAATTGAATTTGATAGTGATTAACGGGATCGAATCCCACGCCTTTAGACTCACTCAACTTCTGTCAAATACTTAAAAAAGGGATTCTGAATAATCCCCATTAAAGAGACCGGATTCTAAGGGATATCGGGATCCTATATGTCCAGCCTTGAAGGACAAAGTGAGGAGGGGCCGATACAGAAAAAATGAGAGTCTTTGAGAACAGAAAAGAGCATCTCTACAACCAGAGGAACCTCTTGATGTTTTTCTGAAACCAGTGAGACTTAATAGATAATTACTGGGAGGGAATTAGCCACTTATCGACATAAACGCTTCCTCCACCACCACCATGTGTAAAAGAGTGAGAAAAGAGAGAAGAATGTATGCGTTGTAACTTTGTTATAGTGTTACTTAATAAAACAATGTTCTTCTATATCTCCGGGTCCGTTTTATCTCTTCCATCATTTTATTTCTTATCTCCGATTATAGAAAGGGACCTCGGTACCGAAGGAACCTACGCCGCTACTGTCCACCGGTAGTGGGTGAGGTGTTAACTGAAATTTCCCCTCCTGGGTGGATTTTTCCGTTAACACAATATATTCAAGCAACATATAGGGAAATCCATGGAAGTATACATAGACGACATGATTACTAAGTCTCAAGCAGGAGATCAACATCCGGAGTTTTATGCCAGACCTTCTGGGTAATAAGAAAGAACCAAATGAGGTTGAATCCAGCAAAGTGCTCCTTTGGAGTAGCAACAGGAAAGTTTCTTGGTTTCATAGTACACGAGAGAGGAATCGAGGCTAACCCCGAAAAGATCAAGGCCATCATGGATCTTAAATCCCCTTCTACTCTTCAGTAAGCCCAAGGGTTGACTAGCAGACTCACGGCCTTGAATCATTTCATATCCCGATCTACTAACAAGTATTTGCCTTTCTTTAAAATCATTAAGCAGGGTAAGAAAATGAAATGGGACTATAAGGGTGAGTAAGCATTCCAGTCATTGAAGAAGTACCTAGCTAGCCCACTTTTGCTATTAAAGCCTCTACCCGTGGAAGAACTGCAACTCTACTTAGCAGTATCAGAAACTGCTACCAGTGGAGCCCTAGTGAAGGAATGTGGCGACGCGGTCCAGAGGGAGATTTACTATGTGAGCCATGCTCTAACCAAGTCAGAGAAGAATTATACCCCTTTGGAAAAGCTCGCCTATGCACTCATGGCTACGGCCAGAAAGCTCCGACCATACTTTCAGGCTCATACAATCGTGGTAGTAGCAGACTAACCACTTAGGCAATTCCTCCAAAGGCCGGACGTATCAGGCAAACTGGTCTTGTGGGCTTCAGAACTCACTCAATATGACATAAAATACAAGGCAAGAATAGAAATCAAGGCTTAGGCCTTAGCTAACTTTGCAGCAGAATTCAGCACGACTCCAAATCCGGATACAACTATGATACCAAGCCCGGATCCAGAATCCCAAGATTGGCCTACCAGTTGCAGGGTCTCGGTACTGTATATAGATGGAGCATCAAGCAAAGCCAGGTGTGGAGCCGGAATCATCCTTACTAATCCTGGCGGAATTGAGTGTAGCCACTGCTTCAGGTTCGATTTTAAAGCCACCAATAATGAAGCAGAGTATGAGGCGCTATTAGCAGGAATGAAGGTGGCAGAGGAGTTGGGGGCTGACTTCCTCCTAAATAAAAGTGACTCCCAGCTTGTGATCAATCAAGTATTAGGCGTCTACCGGGCAAAAGGAGACAACATGATAGCTTACCTCAAAAAGGTCCGAGAAACAATGGCAAAATCCAAAGGTGTGAAGATGGAACAAATCCCTCGATAGAAGAACCACCGAGCGGATATTTTGGCCAAGATTACCACGACTGGAGGACATGCACTGCCCAGAGGAGTACCCCTCCAACTAATACTCCAATCCAGCATAGCTAAAGGGGTGGAAGGAACCTCAGTAAGCCGTTTGCCATGTTGGATGGATCCCATAGCTTAATACCTCCAGAATTAGATCATGTCTGAAGATCCGGATCAAGCATGCAAGCTCAAAAGGATCGCGACTAGGTATTGCCTGGTGGAAGGATACCTTTATCGCAAAGGAAAGTCCCTCCCGTTGTTGAGATGTCTACATCCCAATGATGCCCAGTGGGCTCTAAACGAGGTACAAGCAGGGGGCTGCGGCAACCATGTATCAGGAGAGACCCTAGCCTACCAAGTTCTTAGAATGGGGTACTATTGGCCTACTCTTCACCAGGACGCCAAGAAATTTGCACAGTCATGTGAACCTTGTCATAAGACAGCAAATCTCCACCATATGCCTCATGAGAGGCTTACTTCGATTAGTACTCCTTATCCTTTTGCCATTTGGGGACTAGACATAATCAGACCACTTTCTACTGCCTGATCGTGCCTAAATTGTTGTATATTTCGGCCCTCATTTCCTAAGAAACTTATAAAGAAGAAACTACAGCAAAAAAAAAGCAAATGGGCCGAAGAATTGCCAGAAGTCCTCTGGGCATACCGGACTACAAAGAGAACAGCTATCGGGGAGACACCTTACTCCCTGGCTTTCGGAGTTGAAGCGGTCTTCCCTATCGAGCATAAATTAACTTCGTTCAGGGTACAGCACTTTGAGCCCGAAAGTAACGATGTCAAGCTCCGGGCTAATCTGGACCTCCTAGAAGAGAAACAAGACCGGGTAGTAGAGAAAATGGCAATCTACCAAAGCAAGATTGCTAGATATTTCAGCCAAAAGGTCAGAGCCCGAAATTTCAAGGAAAGGGATCTGGTGCTTAGGAAAGTGACTCTGAATACTCGGAAAAGGTCGGATGGAGTCTTAAGTCCCAATTGGGAAGGGCCATATTTGATAAAGCTAGTTGCTCGCAATGGAGCCTACAAACTCGAAGACATGGACGGATGACCCATCGACCACACTTGGAATGCAGATCATTTGAGGAAATTCTACCCTTGAGTAGGGAGTTCTCAAGCAGACTACCCCCATTTAGGTTTCATTAGAATCCCTAATAAAGATGTACTACATCTCGATCATCAATAAAGTCATTTTTCTCTTTCATCTTTATCTCCAACTATGTTCAACAGTAGTGTCTACACCCTTGAGTGGGAAATTCAACATAAACACTTCGAGACAAGGAAATAGCTAAATAGCCCTCCTGATGCCTTGGTCGGGCTACCACCCTTACAAAAGGGTATGAGTGTAAGAGCATAGTTGCCATCCAGATCTCGAGACCATGAAATAGCTAAATAGCCCTCCTGATGCCTTGGTCGGGCTACCACCCCCAAGAAGGGTCTGAGTGTAAGAGCATAGTTGCTATCCAAATCTCAAGACCAGGAAATAGCTAAATAGCCCTCCTGATGCCTTGGTCGGGCTACCACCCCCAAGAAGGGTTTGAGCGTAAGAGCATAGTTGCCATCCAAATCTCAAGACCAGGAAATAGCTAAATAACCCTCTTGATGCCTTGGTCGGGCTACCACCCCCAAGAAGGGTCTGAGTGTAAGAGCATAGTTGCCATCCAGATCTCGAGACCAGGAAATAGCTAAATAGCCCTCCTGATGCCTTGGTCGGGCTACCACCCCCAAGACGAATTTAAAAACAAATGTTTGTTTTCGTGTGCAGAATCAAGATCATCATAATAAGAATTCCTTACCAAAGTTTTAATGAAGTACGAACAAATTGTTGTCGCGGATACAATTCTGGTTCCTATTCAGGACCAGGAATGAAACAAGAGTTCTCAAAGCGATTTGATTTCTCATTATGAGAGGAGCCTATCCCCCGGTAAGTCTACATCCATCCAACGGGGAGCCCAACCCTCGACCTCGGGCTATAAAAAAAAGGAAAGCTAAGCTAAATAAGGGCAAAACGAGATACCCACCCCCTTTTTCGGGCAATCAAGACAAGCCATGAACGAACTGCTTCAAGCTTTGGGACTCCCTAGGTTTTCCTCTGCCGGTCCTCCTCCTTCACGCTGATCCTCGCCATCGACCCCCCCTTCGGGTAGTTGTCCATCTTGGTTATCCTCGCCAACCACCCCTCCATTTAGAGGCTCCATCTGTTGATCAGCAGGATCTTCCTTCAGGACTTCATTAATCACTTCCATAACCTCAGGCGAGATAGCCGCATCGAGAAGGGCAGCCATGGACCCCGTCTGGCTCATGTCGACCTCCATCTCCATTATAAGGGGCTCCTCAGATGGGCTTCTAGCTCCTTCCCCAGCTCCTGACTGGTTCCCCTCGGATCGAGAAGACAGAACCCTACTGGATGACTCCCTGGGACCTGAAGTAGTAAAGGGAGGAGGTGGAAATGGAGGATCTATCTGGGCGGGCTATTTTCCGGCTCCTGCTTGGTTCGAAGGAACCGCCTCGTCGCCATCAGGGCGAGATAACTCTACAGCCTTAATCATTATTTCTTGTCTATCCCATTCGGCAATAGATGACAGATCAAATGGAAGGGGGAGAACTTCAGCGGCCTGAAAGGAAACATAGAAGTATCCATCGCTAAAAGAGGTCTCCGCGTCAGCTTACAGCTTGGTCACCTGAGCAATCAAAGATAGATTCTCGAGGTCCAACTTTTTAGCCTCAGCTTTCCAAGAATCCCTCTGTCTGGCCCGCTGGGTAGATTGAAGAAGCTCTTGATCATAAGATTGCTTCGTCCTCTCATGGTCACAACGAAGCTCAGCCATCTCGATCTCGACCTTTCCCTGGTTGGAGGTCATCTCTTCCACTAAGGACTGAGCCTGCTTGAACAATCCCATGGCTCTCTCGGCTTCGGCTTCGGCTTTTGCAGCCCGATCGCGGAGGAGGGCTACTTGCTGGCCTATCGCTACATTAAATTTGAAGGCCTACAAAATACAAAGCCAGAGTTAGAAACTGAACAAATTAGCAAAAGCAGTACGAAGGAAATGCAATTACCTCAGCTAAAATAGTAGACCCCTTGGTAATCAGGACATCCACGGGCATGGAAGCCATCCTGGAGATCCCACAGCCCGGACAAGACGCGATGAATTGTTCTAGGACTTCGTCCTGCCCTGTCGAACTCGACTGAGGCCGGGAACGGCTGGAAGGAATCCTTGCGACACCCCTTCCAGAATCCTCCGAAGCTTGGGGGGTTGGAAGCGCAGCAGAATCAGGCGGGCGAATCGAGGGGGTAGGAGCTTAAGCGACTACAGAAAAAGAGGCAGAAGCAGTCGGACCGACAACCTGGGGAGCTTTAACCAAAGCCCGAAAAGCCCACGACGCAAGGGGTTCGACCCCAGCAAAGGGAAGAGAAATTCTAGCTTAAGGAGAGCGTGAGACATTGTGGGAAGCTGGTTCAACGACAAAAACTGTGAATAAACAAATTAAAAATGAAAATGTCAGAACCAAGCTGATCAACAAGGCAAGGCAAGGCAAGGCAAGGCAATTCAATGACACTTACGAAGAGTAGCGTATGAGATCTGTAGGTATTGGTTCACCCTACGAGGATCGAAGGCTTCAGCAGTGCGGAACTTCAGGTTCAAGTAATTCCTGGCTAAAATAGCATTCAAAATGGCTTCAGATTCAGAGGGCAGGGAGTCCCAGTCCCACAAGGGTTTGTCACTGAAAGCTGTGGGAACCTTGAACTCATGGGCTCCAATGAAAATCGAGCTCCCCCAATCATCCCCCACAAGGATCCATTCTTCCTTCCATGCGGGGTCCTTCTTTGAATTGCCAGGAATAACAAAGTTGAGCTTGTTCTTGGCCTTAGCATAAAACTGGCCTCAAGGAGCGCCAGACAGGCTCCCAATCTAGCAAAGATAGGCCAGCTCCTCTGCCCTCGGCTCTCTCGTCACCTTGCTCAACTGACATTATTCCCTCTATAGCACAAGGATGCCAATCAGATGCCTCCAGAAGCCAGGCGTCAACTGGAGGGGAGCAAGCTGGATGGCGTTAAGAGCTCACCGAAGAGTCATATTAAGGGGAAGCCTAACTCCATTCTCGAGAGCCGCCACATGAATTGGAAGCACGCCCTTAGGGGGGTTGAAGAACTCGTAACCCTTGGAGGGCACTAAGATGGAAACGCTGTCGGGGATGACGTACTTCGACCTCAAACGGTCAATCGTGACTAGATCGACGATGGAATCAGGGACAACCCTGAAGTCATAAGGAGGGAGCCTCTCCAAAAGGGGGCCAGAAGCTGGGACTCGATGTTCTCCCGCGGCGTCGCCACCCACTTCTTTGTCAGAGTCTTCATCGGCAATATCCAAAGGATGGTCAGGGTGGTTGGAAAACCCTGTCCCAATGGACACATTCCTGTTTGACCGCCGACGTTGCGGGTTGGGCGAGGAATCGTCGCTGTCTAAGCTACTCCTTGCCCGTTTCCCCGGGGCAAGGCTAAAGACCTCCTCACCATCAACTATGGAGTCAACTGAATCATGACTGGTTTTCAACATGGTGAAGTCAGTAAGGATGAAGAATGAGGAAAAGGATAAGCTTGAGAGAAAGCTTATGAGAGAATATATCTTGGGAAAATTTTGAGTTTGAAAGATGTGAGGAAGTCATTGAGATAAATAAATATATATAGGCAAGAGGGCAGTAGCACGAGCTATCGAGATCTTCGGTTGAGATCGCAAAGAATCTCGGGGACTGCCATAATGTAACCGGATTAACTCAGAAACAAGCTAGTCAGCTCACGCCACATCACTTGCGCAGTTAATAAGAAGATCTCCCCAAGATTCTGGTAACGGTAAAGAATCTCGGGGACTGCCGTAACGCAACCGGATTAATTCAGAAATAAATTAGTCAGTTCACGCCATGTCACTTACGCAATTAATGAGAAGCATTCCGCAATATTCTAGTAACGGTAAAAAAGGAAAGATTTCCCAAATAAAATAAAAATCTGACCCCAACCCCATGTTGGAACCCCGTTCACTGGTAACGCAGCAGAAATATGTTTTAAATTTTTTAATACAGATCATAAATGATCTGGAACCAGTGAACCTGAGACCGTAATTATTTTTCCGGAACTAATAATACATACAATATGTAAACTCAGGAAATTGTAATCAATATAAAAATATATAGAACCTTACCAACGTTTGGGGGCTCTTTCACTTTACGATATGCTCCTGGTCTGTACCACTGATCTTCCTAGCTATATCCCGGAACTGGTAACTGTGTGTGGGCGCGTCACGTACTCAGGAACTTAGGAGGATGTAGAGAGAATATGAAGAAACTATTTCTTCCAAGATAATACAAAAAAACTAGAACAATTCTAGTTGTTTAAAAAAATTATTAATTTTTTTTTATCAATAGTGCAACCCTTGCACACATTACTTTTCTCTCTTTTGTTTTTATCTCACGCACACCATGCACACTTGCTTTTTTTCTCTCTTTTTTTTTATCTTTTTTTTTTAAATTCAAAATCAATTTAATCAAAAACCAATTAATCTAATCTTTTAAGATATCAAATATCTTTAAAAATATTGATTAATATTTATTTTATTTAATATGATTTGAATTCAAACTATTTAAATTCAAAATTCAAAATATAATTTAATAAAATAAAATAATCATATTATCATATTTTATTCAAAAACAAATATCAACAAACCCTCAATTTAGTGATTAATAACATGATTAAATAATCTTATTATTTAATTTAATTAATCACCATTATTCATTAATCAAATAATCTCATTATTCAATTAATTCCTGAATAAATACGTGTCACTTTCGTAACACAATTAATAGGACAATCCAACTAATTAACCGTGACCCTTGTTACCTAAATCGATCGGGCTAGCAAGGGGACCTAATGGACCCACAGTATTTTGAGCTCCAATAATCCTCGTAATCATTAATTAAACTCTTTAATTAATATTCCTTGATTATTAACTCTGGTGTTATTCCACTTAAAACCCGAAGCTGCACTCTCTCAACTGTAGACGCTTTTACACTAACCGATACAACTCGGTGTCCATCGATATAGCTATTACACATGGTGTGATCCTCCACGATAGGTCATAATTAGAGCTGGGTCATAATGTCCGTCATACACCTCTAATTACATATATCCTTTAAGTACCGTTGATTCTCTAATGGATAATAAATGTTATTTCCTCACGGAATTAGGAGAGCGCTCATATTGTCTAAGCCTCGAATCAACCCTTAAGGGAACTACCATCTACTTCTCACAAGAATGAGTGGATTCCACTATTGTGTACATACCTTCCCAGCCACAAGCCAAACACATACAGAGTATATTGATCAGGAACTGCATCTGACCTCACCCATGGTATATCAAAGACCACGATCTAACCTGAAGAAGTCGATAAGACACTCAGGATTAAGATCACCCACATATTGCCATCATTAGTTGATATATATGAATCTCATCAGTAAACGGATCTTGGTGAGAGAATCATATAGATCATGGCCCAGTCCTATATGATCACATCATACAAGGTGCCTCCATTCCTATATCTCATATGATTGACTCAGGATAGAATCACCGTACATTACGGAATGGACCGCAGCTATAGATTAACCATAAATAAAGTAGGACGCAGCTTTATTTGTTATCTATGGACTGGTTAGATTGCACGTCTCTTACTGTATCCATCTGTATATGACACTTATATACACAGTTCAAGATTACATCTGGCAATCTAGGATGTTAATATTTGCACAAGTTATAAAATAAACAACACAACAAGAATGAATTGAACTTTTTTTTTTCATAAATCCATTTACAAATTGCATTTTTAGGGCATAAACCCCAACAATCTCCCACTTGCACTAAAGCATGTGAGTCATGTCTCGTAACCCTAGACCATCTAGGTGACCTGAAAACACTTTAGCCGGTAAGGTCTTCGTAAATGGATCAGCATGATTGTCTTGTGAGGCTATCTTGGTGACGATTACATCTCCTCCCTGCACTATCTCTCTAATGAGATGATACTTTCTCTCTTTATGCTTCCCTCTCTTGTGGCTTCTTGGTTCTTTGGAATTAGCCACAGCATCACTATTATCACAATAAAGTGTGATGGGCTTATCCAGATCTAGAACAACTTCCAGATCACTCAAGAATTTACTGAGCCAAACAGCCTCTTTAGCAGCTTCACAAGCGGCTACATATTCGACTTCCATGGTGGAGTCAGCAATGCAAGATTGCTTTATACTTCTCCACACAATGGCTCCACCACCTAGGGTGAAAACTGATCCAGACGTGGATTTTCTAGAATCCTTGTCTGACTGAAAAATAGAATCTGTGTATCCTAACAGGATCAAATCCTGTCCGGAATACACTAGCATATAGTTTCTCGTTCTCCGAAGATACTTGAGAATAGTCTTGACAGAAACCCAATGATCTAATCCTTGGTTGGACTGGTACCTGCTGATTACTCTCACTGCATAACAGATGTCTGGTCTTGTGCATAACATAGCATACATGAGACTACCTACTGCTGATGCATATGATACACGTCTCATATCCTCATGTATCCTAACAGGATCAAATCCTGTTCGGAATACACTAGCATATAGTTTCTCGTTCTCCGAAGATACTTGAGAATAGTCTTGACAGCAACCCAATGATCCAATCCTAGGTTGGACTGGTACCTGCTGACTACTCCCACTGCATAACAGATGTCCGGTCTCGTGCATAACATAGCATACATGAGACTACCTACTGCTGATGCATAGGGTACACGTCTCATATCCTTAACTTCTTGAGGTGTCTTAGGATACTGTTCCTTAGACAAGTGAATCCATGCCTAGAAGGTAAATTACCTTTCTTGGAGTTCTGCATCGAAAAACGCACAAGAATCTTATCGATATACGATGCATGAGACAGTGCTATGAGTTTGTTCTTACGATCCCTTATAAGTTGGATTCCTAGAACATAACTCGCCTCTCCCAAATCTTTCATTTGGAATTGGCTAGCCAGCCAGCCGTTTACATCAGATAACACTCCCACATCATTCCCAATGAGTAGGATGTCGTCCACGTATAGGACTAAGAAAACTACCTTTTTGTCAATGACGCGCTTGTAGACACAAGGCTCATCGACGTTCTGCTCAAAGCCATAGGTTTTGATCATATCGTCAAACCTGATGTTCCAAGATCTAGATGCTTGCTTAAGTCCATATATGGACCTTTGCAACTTGTAAGCCTTTTGCTCTTGATCTGGAGACACGAATCCCTCTGGTTGCATCATATAGATGCTCTCGTCAAGATTGCCATTCAAGAATGCAGTCTTGACGTCCATTTGCCAAATTTCATAATCGAAATAGGCAGCAATGGATAAAAGAATCCTAATAGACTTAAACATGGCTACTGGCGAGAAAGTCTCTTCATAATCAACCCCCTCTTTCTGGGTATAACCCTTAGCCACTAGCCTTGCTTTGAAGGTCTCTACCTTCACATCTAGTCCTCTCTTTCTCTTGTAGATCCACTTACATCCTATGGGTTTTACCCCATCCGGTAAGTCTACAAGATCCCAGACTGAGTTAGAGTACATGGACTCCATCTCGAGGTTCATGGCTTTAAGCCATTCCTCTTTATCAGGATCTTCCATTGCATTCTTAAATGTCAATGGATCATCCACACTATCAGCAAAGACAACACTTTGTCCCTCACCTATACCTAAATAGCGTTCAGGTTGTCTTACAACCCTCTCACTACATCTAGGTGATAGTGTATCCTGATCAGGAACCATCTAATTCTTAGATGTTTGTGGATCAACAACTCTTGTTGATGAAGCACTAGTCTCACCAGGGTCCAACTCATTCAATACACTCTTAGAACGAGGTTTATGGTTACTAATATAATTGACCTCAAGAAACGTTGCATTTGTCAATACAAATACTTTGTTATCTTTGGGACTATAGAAGTGTCCACCTCTGGTCTCCTTGGAGTATCCTACAAACAGGCAGACCATAGACTTGGAGTCTAGCTTTCCACTTCTATTTTTCAGCACGTGTGCTGGACACCCCCATACGCGGAAATGTCGCAAACTAGCTTTACGACCATTCCACAACTCTAGGGGAGTCTTAGGAACATATTTGGATGGCACTACATTCAAAATGTATGCCACTGTTTGTAATGCATATCCCCAGAAGGAATTTGGTAATGATGAGAAACTAATTGGAGCATGACGACATGAGATCTACCTAGCGCCAAACGTAGAAGACGCCCAAGCCCGTTCAAATTTAGAAGAACTAGAATAAGCCTACTAACAAGTCTATGTATCGGATACCACCTTACTAACCTCAGCGTAACCGGTACCCCACCAGACGGTCTCCTCCTAGAGCTGCACCTCCACCCAGGGAAGTGGTACAGATAGCTAGAGAAGAAGGGGGGGGGGGGGGTACACCCATTATACCCCTCTGAAAGCGTCTCATGAGACTATCTACCTCGCCTTTAGTTACAAGGGGCTACTCAGGAAGCCCGATCCAATAAAAGCACCAGCCGATCAACGGAACTGCTACAAGTACTGCAACTTCCACTAAGATGTGGGACACAACACCTCAGAATGCTATAGTTTACGCAACCAGATAGAGGCATTAGTAAGGGGAGGTTTCTTGACAGAATTTCTCCAATAGGTACTGATCGTGCCAAATATGTAGTATATTTAGGCCCTCAAATCAGTGTCTTGTGTTCTGTTTTCGTGCGTTTTGGTATCTCTAATGGGTTGTTATGTGTGTAATTGTAGGATATCGTGCAATGATGGGTTTGGAAGCATGTTGCGGTGGTTTCAGCAGAAAAAGGGCAAAAGGAAAGACAAAGGATCAGTAGCAGCTCTACAGTACGGGTCGAAACCGTACTCCAACCGCACTCATTCCAATAGCCGGGACTTGATGCTGAAGAAGAGTTAAAGTGCGGGTATAGTCCGGGTCATCCAACCGCACTGTTGCCAAAACCAGAGAAGCTGATTTGCACCTGAAGTCAAAGTGCGAGTAGAGTGCGAGTAGAGTGCGTGTACAATACGGGTCATCAAACCGCACTCCACCCGCACTGTTGCCAAAACCAGAGAAGCTGACTTGCACCTGACATTAAAGTGCGGGTCAAGTGCGGATAATCCAACCGCACTACACCCGCACTATTGCTCAAGACAGAGGAGTGGATTTACACCTGACATTAGAGTGCACGTACAGTGCAGGTAAAGTATGGGTAATCCAACCGCACTCCGCCCGTACTATTTCCCAGATCTGAGAACTGAAGATGAAGACAACCCATATAGTGTGGGTACAGTACGGGTAATTCACCCGCACTCTGTGTGCGCCAGTTTGTTTTCTGAAGTTTAAGTGACCTATTTTTGTATATTGTATAAATAGAATAGTTGGAGAACGTTTTAGGGAGCCTTTGACCGAGATTTTCAGAGGTTTTACACATTTAGATCTAGAGTTTCTCTCTCTCTCTCACACACTTACATTCTCTACTCAACTTCAAGGAAGGTAGGAGATTGAAGCAACTTCGAGGAAGGAGATGTTCTCCAAGGGTTCTTTCTTTTTCCTTTCTCTTATTTTCCTAGTTGTAATGAGTAGCTAAATCCCCTCTAGGGGGTTGATGGAGTAGTTAGTTGGATATTGGTCATGTACGTAAACTTGATTCTATATTTATATTCATGTCTATCTTTCATTGTTCTATTCTTGTTATGAATGGTTATCATTGATTTCTTGTTTAGATACATCCTCTTAGCAAGATCTCTTTGGATTATGTATGAGTATTGCATCTATATATACATCATATTTAGTTGTTTCTTGCTCTAATGAATGGACGGAACGTCATGAATTTTGACTCTTAAACTGTGGTCTTAATCTAACCTCGATCGAGTTTCTGGCACTATACATCCTAGGTCGGAGCCCGTGAGAGGATTAGAAGTCATCACTATATATCCTAGGTTGACTACGTTTACAATCGGTTGAGTCATTTATAGGTAGACAAGCTTCATTTTCAGAATCCAATGAACAACCAACACTATACATCCTAGGTTGGTGGTTTACGACGGATTAATTCCTAATAGGTGGTCCTCACTATACATCCTAGGTTGACCACTTTCTAGGGATAAATAACCGACTCTATACATCCTAGGTCGGTTACCTTTGAATAGACGTGCCTATTTATAGATTGTTGCATTGCCCAATATTGACTTTCGAATTCGTTAACTCCTTAGTTCCCATCATCTTTTTATCCTTCATCCCATTTTCCTTTCCTCTAGTTTGCATTGTTAAGTTAGTGTTAGTAGTAGGATAATTCACCATCTACATCTTCATCATTTTATGTTTCGTTTAATATATATATATATATACACATTAACATTACTTTAGCCATGACTAATCTTAGCTAGCTCCGCTCCCTATGGACGACACCCCACTTGCCACCATACGTGTGTTTTTTCCAAACCAATTTAGGCTTCGTGAGGTTTTTACAATTATTGTTGACGAATTGATCTTTTTTAAAACTACATGAAAACCGTTCGTCAGGTGCATGATAGCATTCCAACTGGGAAAGAGGTACAAGCAGACATTAGAGCAACCGAAGAGAGATGGAAAGCAAAAGGAAAGGATTTGATGGAGCAAATCCACATAGTCCACACCATAAGTAGAGGCCCCACCCTGGTAGAAACCTCCAATAATTCTAGAAAGAACCATGCTAGGAAGGTGTCAAGGCTAGATACATGCCAAGATGTCTTCAAGGTTACCAGAGAATTGCCTAGATCTCCTTCAGCTCAAATTATCTTCACGGAGGAGGATGTATACAACACTGTACATCCCCATTACGATCCTATGGTTGTCACTGTGCAAATTCCAAATTGTCTAGTCCACCGTGTCCTGATCGATACTGGTAGCAGTGTGGACATTCTTTTTAATGGCGCTTTAGAGCAGTTCAACTTAAAGAATCCCTGCTACAACAGCTGCACTACCCCTCTGTAAGGATTCACCGGGGACTCACTGATCCCCACTGGGTCTATGATTCTACCAGTGATAGTAGGGACAACACCACTCCAACAGAATCTCATGATAGATTTGGTTGTGGTAGACACTCCATTTGCCTCAAACGCCATCCTTGGGAGACCCTACTTATCTGCCCCCAAGGGTGTCTTGTCGATCTACCACATTGTCCTAAAGTTCCCAGTAGGGGATAAGGTAGGCGAGGTACGGGGAGACCAGCATGCAGTACGCAAGTGCTACGTAGTGTCTGTTAACCCGCGGCACTTGCCAAGCAGTGTGCACAGATAACAAATGCGCTCGATCAGACCTTACCAGAGGAAGACCATGAAGATGAGATAGGTACAATGGAACCCGAAGTGGAGGTTTCAGATAAAAAAGACAGAGATGAGGGAGACATAAGGTGGGTTAGTGGTCGCCCTGTAGATGAATTGGAAGAAATACTAATCAGGAAGGATTATCCTTCAAAGGTGATCAAGAATGGGGCATCACTGGAAGCAGAAGTGAATGAGGGATTGATAGGACTCCTTCAGGAATTCATTGACATCTTTATTTGGAGCCATGAGGAAATGCCTGGAATTCCCATCAACCTGGGTACATACAGGTTGGCTGTCGATTCCACATGTAAGTCAGTCAAACAGAAGCAAAAACGTTTCAACCTAGAATGAAATGCCTCTACTCAGGAGGAAATGGATAAGCTTATAAAGGCTAAATTCATCAAGGAATCCCAGTACCCAGAATGGATCGCCAACGTGGTGATGGTGACCAAGGAAAATGGGAAGTGGCGTATATGCGTTGATTACGCTGATCTCAACCGCCCCTGCCCGAAGGATAGCTTCCCCCTACCGAAGATTGTTCAGCTGGTAGATTCAACTGCAGGTAACAAGCTCCTAAGCTTCATGGACCTATTCTAGAGGTAAAATCAAATCATGATGCACCCCGTCGATCAGGATAAGACCAGTTTTATGACCGGGTAGGGTCTATATTGCTACAGGGTAATGCTCTTCGGACTCAAGAATGCAGGTGCTACCTACCAAAGCATGGTCAATCGTTTGTTCAAGAAGCTGATAGGGAAGTCAATGGAGGTGTACATTGATGATATGATCACCAAGTCCTAGGTAGCCGAGCAGCACCAGGACCACTTCCGCCAGACTTTCCAAATAATTAGAGAAAATCAAATGCAGTTAAACCCTGCTAAATGTGCATTCAGAGTAACAGCCGGGAAATTTTTAGGGTTTATGGTCCACGAGAGAGGAATATAAGCGAACCCGGAGAAGATCAAAACCATCCTAGATCTTGAGTCTCCTATTTCGCTCAAGCAAGAGCAAGGCCTCACCGGACGGATAGCAACCCTGAACCGCTTCATATCAGGATCCACTGATAAGTGCGTCCCTTTTTTCAAAGCTATCAAACAAGGGAAAAATATGAAGTGGGACCAAGATAGCGAGCTAGCTTTCCAATCACTGAAGAGATACCTCGCTAGCCTACCACTAATAGTTAACCCGTTACTGGGGTAGGAGTTGCGACTCTACCTGGCCGTGTCCGAAATAGCTGTTAGTGTGGCCTTGGTAAAGGAATGTAGAGATGGAATTCAACGACCTGTTTACTATGTGAGCTGTGCTTTGACCAAGTCTGAGAAGAATTACACTCTCCTAGAGAAGCTCACCTTCGCATTGGTGACCTCTGTTAGGAAGCTCTACCCTTATTTCCTAGCTCACACAATCGCGGTGGTCACTGATCAACCCCTACTCCAATTTCTCCAAAGGCCGGATGTATCAGGGAGTCTGGTACTATGGGCCCTTGAGCTCACCCAATATGATATCCGATACAAGGCTAGGACCACCATCAAGGTCCAAGATCTGACAGACTTCGTAGCTGAGTTCAGCACAATACTTGATCATGATGCTACCCCTAGCTCGGACCAAGCTCCCTATAAAAAGTAAGAATCAGCAGGTTGGTCCACCAACCAAGAAACCTGAATTCTATATACTAATGGAGCTTCCAGCCAAGCAAGAAGTAGGGGAGGAATCGTTCTAATTGATCCCGAGAAGGTGGAGTGCCGTCATTGCTTTAGATTCCAGTTCAGTACCACCAATAACGAAGCCGAGTATGAGGCTTTCTTAGCAGGAGTGAGGACAGCAGTGGAGCTTAGAGCTAATTACCTCCTCGCTAAGTGTGACTCGCAACTGGTAGTTAATTAGATAACAGGTCTATACCAGGCAAAGGACATAACATGGTAGCCTACCTCAGAAAGGTCCAAGAACTTGTGGCCCGATTCAGGGGGTTTAAGATCGAGCAAGTACCTAGGCAGCAGAATCATCAGGCCGATATCCTAGCAAAGATATTTGCCAACAGAGGACAAGCACCTCCAAAAGGGGCACCTCTCTACGTAATAGTCCAATCAAGCTTTGTGCAAGGAAATGAAGTCAGTTTTATGGATCGCCTTCCACGATGGATGGATCCTATTGTATATTACCTCTGAGAAGAAAAGCTCCTTGAAAACCGCGATCAAGGTCGCATGATCAAGAGAACCTCAGTTCGATACTGCCTGGTGGAGGGACACCTTTATCGAAGAGGAATATCTCCCCCCCTACTCAGATGTCTACACCCTGATGACGCAAGCTGTGCCCTCAGAGAGGTACATTTAGGGGAATGTGGAAATCATACCGGAGGAGAAGCGCTAGCTTACTAGGTGCTGCGCATGGGATATTACTGGCCAACCTTGCACCATGATGCGAGGCGGTTCATACAATATTGCGAACCATGCCATAAAATAGCCAACTTGCACCATTTACCTCTAGAGCGACTATCCTCAATCAGCTCACCATATCTCTTTGCCTACTGGGGAGTAGACCTAATTGGACCTCTCCCAACCGTGCCTGGTCAGTAAAACATGCAATAGTGGCCATTGATTATTTTACCAGGTTGGTGGAAACGGAGCCCCTCTCCAAGATCACTGAGGCAAACACGACTGAGTTCATCAAGAAGAACGTGGTTTGCCGGTTCGGTACCCCGGTGGTCATTATCACATATTTGGGTAAACAATTTGACAATGCTAGATTCCGATATTTCATTCAGAACCTGGGAATCAAGCTTTGTTTTGCATCCGTAGCACATCCCCAAACTAATGGACTAGTAGGGGCCACAAACAAGACTATCAAGAGGCTCCTAAAGAGATAGCTCCAACAAAAGAAGGGTAGATGGGCAGATGAACTCCCAGATGTGTTATGGGCCTACCGTACCACCAAAAGGACTGCTACTGGAGAAACTCCCTATTCACTAGCTTTCGGGGTAGAAGTTGTCCTTCTTATCGAGCATAAACTCATCTCCTTCTAGGTTCAACACTTTGACCCAGAAGAGAACCAAGACAAGTTGAGGGCTAACCTAGACCTCCTAGAGGAGAAATATGAAATGATTGCAGAAAAGGTAGCAATCTAGCAAAGCTGGATTGCCCGGTATTTCAACAAGAAAGTTAGAAATCGAAGCTTCAAAGAAGGGGACTTAGTTCTTAGGAAGGTAACCCAAAATACCCGGAAGAGATCTGATGGGGTACTAGCCCCGAATTGGGAGGGTCCTTATTTGGTTAAAATCATAATCCAAAGTGGGGCCTACACACATGGAATGCAGATCATCTGAAGAGGTTCTACCTATAAAACCTATAATAAAGGTCGACCAGTATCACCCGGGATAGATACCAGATGATGTTAGTACCCATAAATATTTGTATTGATTCTTAATCCATCAATAAAAGAAGCTTCTCTTTTTTCTCCATATGTATACAATCTATTGCCTTTGTTCGCCATGTAAATTCGCCAATGATCGCCTCAAGACTAGGAAAGACCATATGGCATTCCTGCTGCCCTGGCCGGGTACCACCCTCCGCTAGGAAGGATCTGGATCGTAAGTGCATAGTTTCCCTGCAGATCACGGCCTCGGTGGGGCACCACCCCCCGTTGAGAAGGATCTGGGTCGTAAGTGTATAGTTTCCCGACAGATCAAGGCCTCAGCCGGGCACCACCCCCAGCTGAGAAGGTGTAAGTTCCTCATATTTTGATTGGCTTATTTCGTTGACAAACCACATTGGGGATTATTCTTTGTAAGGGTAATTTAGGGCTCTTGAGTGTGATCAAGCTTCAAGGACATCATCTCTCTCAAAGAGCACTTCAAAGGTATCTCACTAGTTTAACTTTCTTTGAAGAGATCTAGTTGCACACACTCACTTGCATGCATTATTGTTCCTATCTTCATGTAATTGAATGATGTATTGTATGCCACTTCTCACACTCCACACTTGCACTGATTGCACATCACTTAGTGTGTTGAGTTTGCCTCGAAAAGAGAAATTCTTCTCTTAGCGCGGCCCATACCGCTTGGCAAGACATACTTGCACCGCGGCATACAGAGCGGTATACCTCAGCAGGGTCATGCTTCCTGTACCGCTTCCTGTACACTTGCACGCAAAGCGACCCAAGTCACGGTGTTGTCCAGTAGGCCTCTGTTGCCCATATCGCGGCCTGTGCACCTGCATGCATAATGCCCTGCACCGCGTTGTTATCCAGACGGTGCACTGCTGTGTGTACCGCGGTCTGGATACTTGCCTGCGACGTGGTCTATCTAGCGATATTGACGGGGATTTGTGCCTTAAGTTCAAAACGACGCTGTTTTAACTAGGGCTCCCTTATATATACTCTCTCTTCTTCCTTGCTTGTTTTTCATGAGTTCAAGAAGCCATTTTTGATAGGCCAAGCTTCCCTTAGAGAGAGAAACTCCCAAGAACTCATCTTTACTCAACCAAACACAAATCCATGTGCATCTAACATCTTCAAGCATCATCTCATCATGGATTCTTCTTGCTTTCATTGACTAGGTAACTTGAACATGCCCTAAATCTCCTTGTATTTATTTATGTTCTTGTTTGCCTAGGGTTAGCTCTTTTATATGATTTTATTGCATATCTTTATGTTTATTGGCATTTATAACATATTTGAGTTGATGTTTGTTGGTTGAGAGCTTTGTTCATTAATAGCTAGCATTTAGGACGATTTTACCCTTCTAGCTAAATCTTCATGCATTTGCATTTAGATATTGATATCTAGGATTTGCATTTATTGACATCCTTAAATCCTTAGATAAGCATTTAGTGTTGCCTAGCATTAATTGCATGCTTGAATATCTTTTACATATTCACATAGGTTGTTTAACCTCTTCATTGATTGTTAAGCTTTGTGACTAAGTGGGTTAGTGCACAAGCTTGTGGTCTAGAATCACTGTTAAAGGCCCGTTGGGTAGAGTGAAAGGGTTAGTGACCAAGTAGGTGTGACTTGAGGTCAACCTAGGTTGTAAACTTTCGTTCAAATAGTGGATTTGAGGACCGTATGTGGCTAGAAGGATAGCCCGTGAGTTTTTGCTCAGTTGGAGGGTTTCTCACGTAAATCAATCCTTGTGTTTTTATTGTTTTCCGCATATTTATATTGGATTGATTGATTGCTAATATGGGGCAGGATTATTAAAATTGATTAAGTCGAAAAGTTTGTAATAAATCAACTAAAACCTATTCACCCCCCCTCCCCCTCTAGGTTGTATTAGACACACTTTGTGTATTTTCAATTGGTATCAGAGCGGGTTCCTAGATACACTTAGGTGATCCTTGCTCTTTGTGTGTCTTGCATTTTGTTTGTGTTTGTTGCATCATAAACATTCATCTCATTCATACCCAAACACTATGAGTGGGAACGGAAGTGGTAATGAGGGAGCCTCTAGCATAAGACCCCCTTTGCTCACCGGAGTAAACTATGCCTCTTGGAAAGGCAAGATGGAGTCTTACATTTGCCAAATAAATGACCGAGCATGGATGGCAATTGAAAATGGCTACACTCTTCCGGAAAAGACTCTTGAAGACGAAAGTGTAGTTCCCAAGCCAAAGTCGGAATGGTCAACTCAAGAGTTTGAAGCATCCAAGTGGAACAACAAGGCTATGCATGCTATTCTTTGTGCAATGGATGACAATCAGTACAAATTGATCCAAACAACAAGAATTGCAAAAAAGGCATGGGAGATTCTAGAGACGGCCCATGAGGGAACCGAGGTGGTCAAGGACTCCGAGCTTCAAGTCCTCCAAACACAATTCGAGCAAATTAGGATGGAGGAGGATGAGTGCTTCAACGACTTTCAAGTGAAGTTAATGGACATAGTCAATCAGAGCCATCAACTTGGTGATCCCTATTCGGATAGGAGGATCAAGCAAAAAATTATGAGGTTGCTTCCAGCAAGATTTGAGTCAAAAGTGACGGCTCTTGAGGAGAATAGTGACTACAAGAATATGAAGCCAAGTGAAGTTATTGGAAGGCTTCTAGCATATGAGTCTAGATGGACTCCCACTCCTACACCTCAGAAGAAGCAAAAGAGTATTGCTCTGAAGACTTCTAAGGTTGAGAAGGAGGAAGAAGACTCAGATGAAGAAATGGCCCTCATGGTGAAAAGATTCAAGAAGTTCATCAATTTTGAGAAGAGGGGATTTAGATCCAAAGGAAAGGAAATAAAGAAGAAGACTCCTTTCAAGAAGTTTGAGTCAAGTGAAGACAAGCCCACAAGAAAAGGGATTCAATGCTTCGAATGTGGAGGTTTCAGACACATCTCCACGGATTGTGAAAATTTGAAAAACAAGAAGAAAGGAAAGGCCATGGCCGCCACGTGGAGCGATGGTGATGACTTGGAAGAAGAAGGAGAATCCTCAGATGATGAGGATCATGTGGCAAACTTTATTGCCTTTGCATCTTCTCTAAAGAGTAAGGAAGCAATATATGATGAAGAGGTAGAGAAACAAAGTGAAGATGACTCTAGCGATGGTGACTCTTTATCCCATTCAACAAATATGGATGTAGGAGGAATGGATCTTGAAGGCTTCATTGAGCATTTTCAAAGCTCAAGATTGAAGATGAAGAAAGAGATTCAAAGGCTAAAAGGAGAGAATCTCAAGCTATCCACTGAAGCTACTCACTTAAATAAAGAAGTGAAGATAGCCAAAAGGAATGAGGAATTGATGGAAAAGGAGCTTGAAGAAGCTAGAGAGATCATTGCTAAGATGACTTCATGCACGAATAAACTTGACCACATGTTGGGAGTTGGCAAGAGGCAAGTGATAAGAAAGGTCTTGGCTATGAAGATGACAAGGAGACCTCATCCTCAAGCAAGATTGTGTTTGTCAAGAGTTTGGATAACAAAGAGCCTCCACCCCCACAACATCCTAGGAAGAAGATCGAACTAGGAGACTGCTCTAACGATTATCAAGTCAAGGTAGCACAAGGGAAACATTGAAATGTGTAGAATCAAGGCATGATTGAAAGAAATAGAGCTAGAGCTAAAATGCATGTTCCTAGGAAATCTAGATCAAATTTGCATGATCCTAGGAAATCTAGAGCCAATGTGACTAATACCACTAGGAATGAGAACATTACACCTAGGTGGATTAGAAGGGATAACTATTCTTGCTATGTGGCTCAAATTGCCTTGAAGGCAAATGCCTCTAACACTTGGTATTTAGATAGTGGGTGTTCTAGGCATATGACGGGGAACAAGAGATTCTTTAAATCCCTTGTCTTGGAGGATGGAGGATTTGTCACCTTTGGTGATGGATCTAGAAAGAAAGTCATAGGGAAAGGAACCATTTCCATTCCCGATTTACCCTTCTTGTCCAATGCTTTACTTGTTGATGGCTTGCAAGCCAATCTTATAAGCATTTCTCATCTTAATGATGATGGACTCTCTGTCTTGTTTAACAAAAATGATTGCTCTATTTTAATGCCAAATGGACAAACCTTGCTAAAAGGAAAGAGATCTAGTGACAATTGCTATTGTCTTGAAGCTAGTGCTATCTCTTGCAATATGTCCAAATGTGAGGAAATTGAGTTATGGCATCAAAGACTTGGCCACATGAACTATCGAGATTTGAGGATCTTAGATAAGTTCAAGGTTGTGCGTGGCCTCCCTAAGCTTGGGAAGAAAGTCGATGGCGTTTGTGGACCTTGTCAACAAGGGAAACAAACCAAAAGTATGCACAAGAAAGGCAAGTATCTCTCCACCAAGGAGCCATTAGAGCTTCTACATATGGACCTTATGGGTCCCATGCAAACCGAGAGTCTCGGTGGTGAGAGTCTCGGTGGCAAGAGATACATTTTTGTTTGTGTTGATGATTTTTCTAGATTTACATGGACATATTTTCTTAGAGAAAAATCTGAAACATTTGAAAAATTTAAAATGCTTTGCACTAAAATTCAAAATGAAAAGAACTCACACATTAAAAGCATTAAAAGAATTAGGAGTGACCATGGGAGGGAATTTGAAAATGCTTGTTTTGAAAGCTATTGCAATAGCTTAGGCATTTCCCATGAGTTTTCGGCTCCTAGAACTCCTCAACAAAATGGGGTTGTTGAGAGGAAGAATAGGGTCCTTCAAGAGATGGGCCGTGTGATGTTGCTTAGCAACAATGTCCCTAGGAACCTTTGGGCCGAGGCCGTCAATACGGCTTGCTACATAGGAAATAGAGTCTTCCTAAGGCCCGGTACTAGGCAAACCTCCTATGAATTATGGAAGGGTAGGAAGCCAAATGTTAGCTACTTCCACTCATTTGGGAGCAAATGGTACATTCTAAATGATCGAGATCAACTTGGCAAGTTTGATGCCAAGAGTGATGAGGGGATTTTTATTGGCTATGCCCTTAATAGTAAGGCCTATAGAGTTTTCAATTTAAAAACTCAGAGTGTCATGGAATCATCTAATGTTGTCATAGATGATTGTAGGCCTAAGACTAGAGACCATGATGAGGAGGTCATTGTGCTTGATGATCCTTTCTTGGAGAAGAATGGTGAGACTTCAATTGATGTGAAGTCAAGTCTTGATAAAGAGGTCATCCAACCTCTTGATAGAGATCCATCTTTGGACTCTAACGAACCCGCTCCATGGGTTAGACATCTCAATAATAAGAATGACATTCTTGGAGATATGAATGAGGGTGTTAGGACTAGGCGTCAAATAGCTAATCAAATTAGCTATACTTGTTACACCTCTCAAATTGAACCCACAGAGGTTGATGAAGCCTTGAATGATGAGTTTTGGGTTCTTGCCATGCAAGAAGAGCTAAACCAATTTGAAAGAAATGAGGTTTGGACTCTTGTTCCTAGACCCAAGGATACCAATGTCATAGGCACCAAATGGGTATATAGGAACAAGTCAGATGAAAATGGCAACATTGTGCGCAACAAGGCTAGACTTGTAGCACAAGGATACTCTCAAATTGAGGGTATTGACTTTAAGGAGACTTTTACTCCGGTTGCCCGTCTTGAGTCCATAAGGCTTCTTTTGTCCATATCATGTGTGTACAAGTTCAAATTGCATCAAATGGATGTTAAGAGTGCCTTCCTCAATGGTTTCTTGCATGAGGAGGTGTTTGTTGAGCAACCCAAGGGGTTTGTGGATCCACACCACCCCAATCATGTCTATAGCCTCAAGAAGGCTTTATATGGGTTGAAACAAGCACCTAGGGCTTGGTATGAGCGCCTCACTCAATTTCTTGTTGACAATGACTACACTAGGGGTAGTGTTGACAAAACTTTATTCATCAAGAGGAATAAAGATGAGCTTTTCATAGCTCAAATTTATGTTGATGATATTGTTTTGGCTCCACCAACAAATCCAAAGTCCAAAAATTTGTTGATGTCATGTCTCATGAGTTTGAGATGAGTCTTGTTGGGGAGCTCAATTACTTCCTAGGTTTGCAAATCAAGCAATTGCATGATGGGATTTTCATATCCCAAGCTAAGTATGCTAAGAACCTAGTGAAGAAGTTTGGCCTTGAGAATGCCAAACATTGTGACACACCCATGAGTACCACCTTGAAACTAAGCAAGGATGCTAGTGGCAAGAGTGTGGAACAAAGTCTTTATCGTGGCATGATTGGTCGCTTGCTTTACTTGACCGCAAGTAGGCCCGATATAGCCTTTAGTGTGGGTGTGTGTGCTAGGTACCAAGCAGATCCCAAGGAATCCCATCTCTCCTCCTTGAAGAGAATCATTCGATATGTGAATGGGACATCCAACTATGGGATATGGTACTCTTTTGACACTAATGCTAGCTTAGTTGGCTTTAGTGATGCAGATTGGGCAGGAAATTGTGATGATAGGAAGAGTACATCGCGGCGGTTGCTTCTTCCTAAGTAAAAACTTGGTCTCATGGTTTTCCAAGAAGCAAAATTCCATCTCTCTATCCACAGCTGAAGCGGAATACATAGCCGCCGGGAGTGGTTGCACAAAACTCCTTTGGATGAAACAAATGCTTGTGGATTATGGCTTTGATCAAGGTATTCTAACCCTCTATTGTGATAACATGAGTGCAATTAACATTTCAAAGAATCCTATTCAGCACTCTAGGACAAAGCATATAGACATTAGGCATCATTTCATTAGAGAACTAGTTGAAAACAAATGCATTGCACTTGAGCATGTGGGCACTAATGATCAACTAGCGGATTTATTTACAAAGCCCTTAGACTCAACTAGGTTCAAGAAACTTAGTAGGTCTATTGGGATTTGTCATATGCCTTGATGTGTTTTGGTGATTGACCCCTTATGGGGAACTCAAGCAAAGAGAGCAACCTTGGATGTTGGAATAAGCAAAAACTTGATCAACTTTATGCTTCTTTATTAATTGCTTGAGTATTCTTGGTTGTGCTTATATATATTCTTATATGGCTTTTTATTTAATAAGTGTGCCTTGCTTGATTTGTAATCCATGTCACCTCTATGTTCAAACATGCATTTTTGGATTAGGAGAATTGATTGGGAAGTACAATTGAATGACCTAAAATTTATCTTCATGACATGTGAACTTGATTTTGACATGCTCAAAATGATATGCATGAAATATGTTTTGATTGCTTGAATGCAAATATGTGTGATCTTGTATCCACGTAATCAATAAGGATTTTATATTCAAATTAGTCTTCTCTCTCTTTTTAATTGTTAATCAAGACTACTATCATACGGACAATTATCCGGAAAAATCTAAAAGGATCTCTTGATCCAATGTCTTGACTTGCTTTTAAGGATTGATATAGTTTTGTGTGCATTGAAATTTCTTTTCAAATTACTATATCATGTTTCACTATGGCAAAAGGGTGCAAATTGGTTTGAATTCTTTTGGAACCCTTTTTGATGTTCTCCTTGCCAAATACCATTTGCTTGAACCATGTCTTACATCCAGAGCAACTAAGTCACACATTTTCTTCTAAACAATAAAACCCTCAATGATTCTCTCTCAATTAATTGAGTTGCATAAAGTTGTTGTATATGATTATGCACTTATCTTGCAAATAGCTCTCTTTGATAAAGTGACCCGGTTGGGGAATACTCCTTTGCCTATCTCATGACAAAAAGGGGGAGTAATGTGGTTTTATTTAAGGGGATTGTATATTTGGAGAGATTGTCCCATTAAGGGGGAGTAACCTATATAGGGGGAGCATTTGCATGTTGCATGTTGTAGTTTTCTTTTATTATGCAAACCTATATAGGGGGAGCATTTGCATGTTGCATGTTGTAGTTTTCTTTTATTATGCAAATTGCTCTTATTTATTTATCTCTCTTGATCACCTCACATGCACTTGTCTTGGAAGTGTAGTCTCATTGTTTTGTAGGGAAGGTGGCTATTCTACAAGAGCTTGAAGTTTTGAAGACCTAGTATCTAGGTATCTTTTTGTTATGTAGAATATCTTTTTGTTGACCTTTAGTTTTTACTTTTTTGTGAGGATGATTTGTGAGTGGTGGTTTTGTCACGAAATAGCCAAAGGGGGAGATTGTAAGTTCCTCATATTTTGATTGGCTTATTTCGTTGACAAACCACATTGGGGATTATTCTTTGTAAGGGTAATTTAGGCCTCTTGAGTGTGATCAAGCTTCAAGGACATCATCTCTCTCAAAGAGCACTTCAAAGGTATCTCACTTGTTTAACTTTCTTTGAAGAGATCTAGTTGCACACACTCACTTGCATGCATTATTGTTCCTATCTTCATGTAATTGAATAATGTATTGTATGCCACTTCTCACACTCCACACTTGCACTGATTGCACATCACTTAGTGTGTTGAGTTTGCCTCGAAAAGAGAAATTCTTCTCTTAGCGTGGCCCATACCGCTTGGCAAGACATACTTGCACCGCGGCATACAGAGCGGTATACCTCAGCAGGGTCATGCTTCCTGTACCGCTTCCTGTATACCTGCACCCAAAGCGACCCAAGTCACTGTGTTGTCCAGTAGGCCTCTGTTGCCCATACCGCGGCCTGTGCACCTAAATGCACAGCTCCCTGCACCGCGTTGTTGTCCACACGGTGCACTGCTGTGTGTACCGCGGTCTGGACACTTGCCTGCGACGCGGTCCATCTAGCGGTATTGACGGGATTTTGTGCTTTAAGTTCAAAACGACGCTGTTTTAACTAGGGCTCCCTTATATATACTCTCTCTTCTTCCTTGCTCGTTTTTCATGAGTTCAAGAAGCCATTTTTGATAAGCCAAGCTTCCCTTAGAGAGAGAAACTCCCAAGAACTCATCTTTACTCAACCAAACACAAATCCATGTGCATCTAACATCTTCAAGCATCATCTCATCATGGATTCTTCTTGCTTTCATTGACTAGGTAACTTGAACATGCCCTAAATCTCCTTGTATTTATTTATGTTCTTGTTTGCCTAGGGTTAGCTCTTTTATATGATTTTATTGCATATCTTTATGTTTATTGGCATTTATAACATGTTTGAGTTGATGTTTGTTGGTTGAGAGCTTTGTTCATTAATAGCTAGCATTTATGATGATTTTACCCTTCTAGCTAAATCTTCATGCATTTGTATTTAGATATTGATATCTAGGATTTGCATTTATTGACATCCTTAAATCCTTAGATAAGCATTTAGTGTTGCCTAGCATTAATTGCATGCTTGAATATCTTTTACATATTCACATAGGTTGTTTAACCTCTTCATTGATTGTTAAGCTTTGTGACTGAGTGGGTTAGTGCACAAGCTTGTGGTCTAGAATCACTATTAAAGGCCCGTTGGGTAGAGTGAAAGGGTTAGTGACCAAGTAGGTGTGACTTGAGGTCAACCTAGGTTGTAAACTTTCGTTCAAATAGTGGATTTGAGGACAGTATGTGGCTAGAAGGATAACCCGTGAGTTTTTGCCCAGTTGGAGGGTTTCTCACGTAAATCAATCCTTGTGTTTTTATTGTTTTCCGCATATTTATATTGGATTGATTGATTGCTAATATGGGGCAGGATTATTAAAATTGATTAAGTCGAAAAGTTGGTAATAAATCAACTAAAACCTATTCACCCCCCCCCCCCCCCCTCTAGGTTGTATTAGACACACTTTGTGTATTTTCAGAAGGGTCTGGTTAGTAAAAGCATAGTTGCTTGCCGGATCAAGGCCTTGGCCGGGTACCACCCCCCGCCAAGAAAGATCTGGTGCGTAATTGGCATTGGTTGCCTACCAGGATCTTGCTGCCAATGTGTTCGCCAATGGTTTCTCCTAAGTAGCTAGTTTCCTTGAAACATGATGGCTAGGTACCAATATCTTCGCCAAGGTACCAAGACTCCTAGAACAAGAATGCAAGGTACCTAGATTCACCAATGTTTTCTCCTAAGTACCTAGTTTCCTTGAAATAGGAAGGCTAGGTACCAATATCTTCGCCAAGGTACCAAGACTCCTAAAACAGGAATGCGAGGTACCTAGATCCGCCAATGTTTTCGCCTAAGTACCTAGGTTCCATTAAAGAGGAAGGCTAGGTACCGTTATCTTTGCCAAGGTACCAAGATTCCTAGAACAGGAAGGCTAGGTACCTTGATTCACCAGTGTTTTCGCCTAAATTCCTAGATTATTTGAAACAGGAAGGCTAGGTACCGCTAATATGTTCGCCAAAAGTACCAAGATTCCTAGAACAGGAATGTGAGGTACTTGGATTTGACAATGTTTTTACCAGTATGTTCACCAAGGTGCCAAGATTCCGAGAACAGGAATGCGAGGTACCTAGATTCGCCAACATGTTTGCCTTGTTCCCGCTAATATACCTAGATTCTCGAGAACCGGAAGGCTAGATACCGCGATTCTCTAGGATTATCGCATATGTACCTAACTTCCCAAATGATGGAGGACTCGATACCATGACTCACCGGCATTATCAGCTATGTACCAGGGTTCCTGATAAAGGAACGCGAGGTACCCTGATCGTGGTATCAACTAAGATCCATGATACCATTTACAAGGGAGTGTTTACACCTGGAAAAGTGTCCTGAGATCCGTTGGTTGGGTATCCTGGTACCAGTCACTTATCACGTTACACTCCTGTTCATATCAAGTCCCTCATGTTACTAGATATTGGTTAAAACAAATTTATGTTGGGGACTCTTATTCGAATTTTATGCTACAGTCAGAAGCATGCAACATAATTCAATCAAGAAAATCATAAAGGATAGCCATACAGATATAGAAAGAGGGGATACTTCATTGATCAAATCCGGGAGCTCAACCCTTCTTTCAGGATACATACAGAAAACAAGAAAGAAAAATAAGAAGAAATGGCCTGAAAGTTCAGACATGCTAGCTTCCTCCCGACTTCCAGCCCTCTTTCTTGGTGTACCCACCTAACGACATTGATCTCCACCCAAACAGATGTCAACGACACTGTCACGACCACCCGAGGTAGGAACAGAGGTCATGTTGGAACCATTAAGTACTGGAGGGATAGAAGGGCAGCTTCGAAACCATCCACGTTCAAGATGCAACCAGACTCGAGGTTATAACTCGACTAAGCAACGTGTACACCATCGGCCAAGGTACGAAGCTGTGAGCCACCCTTCTCCCTGGTTCCATGAATCATAAACTGATCTAGCCATGATTCCCTGGTGGCTCAATCCATCTTGCACTGCTCTTTCCACAATACCAAGCATCTTTCCAGTCAGAAAGGTCACATCTCTTATTAATAGCCAAATTTGGCTAGGGACCAAAGGAAAATTTTCCTCCCTCCTAGCCCAAATTCAGGCTCAAAATTATCCACTATAGGAACGCCTCCCGGGATCAGGTTGAAAGGCCACCTCACAAAAATGAGAAAAGGTCATCGAGCTACTGGAGCACCCGAGATAAAGCCCGACACGATTGAATCGAGCTTCCGACATCGAGGTCAAGATTACCTCGCAATCTCCTCGGAAGCCCGCCATTCTCCCTAAAGTCAAAGGGAAACCTGTTAGGCTTTACGCCAGTATCGCAACGTTCCACCACCCCGCAGAACGAAAAAGTCGGACCTATTGAAAGGGATAGGAGGAACTCCCACAGGGAGACTTAAAGCTCCTAGTACCCTAGTATGAATCTACTTCACTCTACGAAATAGTAAATGCCACACTCGACGACCTCCATGAGAAATCACACCATGAGGATACACGGGATCATATCTCCAACATTGAAATGCTGCTTACGTATAGAACAAGTAATTGAATCCAAGAAAGAAACAAACATATCTCCATCTAAGAATCCATTATTAATTCAAAGTCATTGACTTTTAAGAAAAGATCCTGCCCGATAAGGAGGGAGATGATTCAGAGAATTAAGGATGGAGAAGACACGAATTTAACCTATCTAGACTGTGTTTAAATAGAGGGAGAATAGACTCATTTAGGGGACAACTATTCGACAGGCACGAGAGTGCCATTTCATTGTATCCTAGAGGGATTGATAGTATTAGAGAGATCTTTGTAACTTATTTCAGATGAATGATAAACTCATTGTATTTCTTTTTGCCTTGTGTTAGTATTATCTTTCTGCACCCATTGCAACCTAAGCGTCGATGGTATCTAGCCCCTGCCACCACCTACGTGGTAGTGGTCTCGAGGGTGTTAGCTGAAATGTTTCACCCAGAGTGAAATTTCCGTTAATACTTTCTGGCGCAGTCTGTGGGAAAACCCACACCTAGCTAATCAAATCAACAGTTTATATTTTAGCTATTTTACAGGAATTCTGAGGCTCCGCTCCCCCCCAGAACAGCCTGTGGCTTCGAAACAACCTTCGGTGACCCCAACGCAAAAAGCCCCAAGGAGGGGGAAGAAACCTGGACACCGCAGTTAAGTTCCTGTCCAAACGACTAATGTACGGTCTTCTAGTCCTCTTATGATAAGCCAGGCTGCGCTCGATCAACAAGCGGCGGCCTTCATGGAAAACATTCACCTCTGCCTGCTTACAGAAGGCATCGCAATTCAGCTGACAAATTCAAATGATCAGGGAGAGCCGAGCAGGCCCGGGACCAGGCAGCCTGCCTTTGATCGCTTGGGACCTCCTCCTCCAGAGCCAGCCTGTGATAGGACCGGCCTTCAACCTTCGATCCGGGATAGGCTAGGGCCCATTCCCACAGTTCCCAAGAGGCCATCACAATATCAACCCAGGCGAGTTAAGTCTGCAGCGGACGCTCTGATCCAGGAGCAACGAGAGGCCCCTAGCCCGACGGCTTCAAGGATGGAAGCCCGGCCCCAAGAGGAAGATAGCCGGCAAACCTCCTGGATGATCCCACTCATGAAGAAGGCCAGGTCGAGATCGCCAATTCATTGGAAGGATCTGAAAGAGAAGAATCAGAGGTCGATTCAAAAAAGCCCGGGAACAAGCGACTGAAGGATCAGCTGATAAAACTATAGAAAGAGGTCTAGCAGATAAGAAAGGGAAAGAATAAGGAGGATAAGAAGGATCCATTAAGTGAGTTGAACGCTCCCTTCACCAGGAGGATCCGGGAAGCGGAAGACCCTTTAAGTCACCTGGAGAGCTTCGTCCAATAGATGGAGGTCCAGAATACCACCAGGGCTGCTATGTGCAGGATGTTCCCAATGACCTTAACCGACTACACAAAAACTTGGTTCAGGAAGCTACCTACTGGTAGCATGGATTCTTTCACAAAGTTATCGACAGATTTTTGCTCGCAGTTCCAAGGAGTTAAACCCAGTCCAAAGGATCCCATACATCTCCAGTATATGATTCAGGAGCTAGGGGAAACACTTCGGTCTTACGTGGAATGCTTTCACAAGGAAGTCATCCAAATGGGAGTCTTTGCCTAGAATGAGACTCTCGCTAATTTTACGGGAAACCTGTGGGCAGGAAAGCTTTTCCATTCCTTTGCCAAGAGATCTCCAGAGACCTACCAAGAGGCTTATGACCGGGCTCTTGAGTAGGTCGAGATCGACGAACAGCTCAAAGTCAAGATGGAACACGACAATATAAGAACGGTAAAGTGCCAGAAAAAAGAAGCTCCTAGATCTGAGGCAACTCAAAAAAATCAGAACAAACCTCCCAACAAATCGACATACCGCTCCCCGCTGCTCAGCTCAGGCAAGAAAGATATCCATCAAGACGAACCCTTCTGTGAGCTTCGCCTCCTCCTAGGACCGTAACCCACTTAATGTGAGGTGAGAAAGGGTATGATTACTACACTCCCTTGAACGCCTCCCGGGAAACAATCTACCTTGCTATATAGGACAAGGGGTTACTCCAGAAGCCCGCACCCAAGAAAGCCCCCGTCGACAGAAGGAATCGGTACAAGTACTGTGACTTCCATGAGGACGTGGGCCACAACACTTAAGCATGTTATAATTTGTACAACCAGATCGAAGCCTTGATAAGGGGAGGATGTTTGATTGAGTTCTTGCAGTAGGTCAGAGATAATATTCAGACTGGAAGGGAGGTACAAGCCGAGATCCACGAGCATGCGGAGAAGAGAAATGGTGAACATACTGATTTAATACAGCAAATCCAGGTGATACACACCATCAGCGGAGGGCCCACACTGGTTGGTACCTCCAATAATTCCAGAAAAAACCATGCAAGGAAGATCCCCCGTGTGGAAGAAGGTCAGGGTATCTTCAAGGTCAGCCAAAGCTCGGCTGGACCCTCCCAGTCAGCTCAGATTATTTTCACTGAGGCAGATGTTTTCAACACCGTACAGCCGCATGATAATCCCATGGTGATCACGGTACAAATTTCCAACTGCATGGTCCACCATGTGTTAGTTGATACGGGCGTAGATATCCGCTTCAAGGACACCTTGGAAAGGCTGAATTTGAAGCAATGGTGTTACAATAGTTGCACGACCCCGCTTTATGGATTCACTGGGGATTCGATCATACCAGTGGGATCAAAGATCCTCCTAGTGATCGTTGGAACCTCACCTCTCCAACAAAACATTATGACAGATTTCATAGTGGTCGACGTCCCGTCGGCCTATAATGCCATACTGGGGAGGCCTTTCCTATCTTCCTTGAAGGGAGTCCTATCTATCTACCATATCGTCCTAAAATTCCCGGTGGGAACCCAGGTCGAAGAGGTACATAGGGACCAGCAAGCAGCTAGGAAATGCTATGCAGTGTTTGCTAATCCGACAGCATTAGCAAAACAATTTGTACAAGTTGCAATGGTCCAGAATAGGGAAGCACCGGGGGCGATTCAGGAAGATGTGGTTCCCGCAGATCATCTAGAAAATGAGCCCATTATGCCCGATAACGAAGAACATAGCAAGGAATGGACCAGTTGGCAACCCGTGGATAAACTAGAGGAGATACCTATCAGAAATGACGATCCCTCCAAGGTTGTCAAGGTCTGGGCCACCCTCGAACCAAAAGTGAAAGAAGGCTTGATTGAGCTTCTCAAGGAATTCAGCAATATCTTCGCTTAGAGCCATGAAGAAATGCTTAGGATCTCGATATCTTTAGCCGCTCATCGATTGGCAGTGGATCCTACATTCAAGCCCATCAAACAGAAGATGCGTCACTTTAATGCTGAGAGAAACGCTGCGGTTCAAAAGGAAGTGGACAAATTGACCAGGGTAGGTTTAATCAGAGAAGTGCACTACCCCGAGTGGATCGCCAATGTGGTCATGGTTACGAAGGCAAATGGGAAATGGCGTATGTGTGTAGACTCTACCGACCTCAACCGGCATGTCTAAAAGACAGCTTTCCTCTACCAAAGATTGATCAGTTAGTCGACTCCACATCCAAAAATAAGCTTCTTAGTTTCATGGACACGTTCTCGGGGTATAACCAGATTAAAATGCACCCAGCTGACTAAGATAAGACCAGCTTCATTACCGGGCAGGGCCTGTACTGCTACAAGGTGATGCCATTCGGCCTTAAGAATGCAGGGGCTACATACCAGCAGCTGGTTAATAAACCTTTTAGGCCCGAAATTGGAAGGACGATGGAGGTATATATCGACGACATGATCACAAAATCACCAACCGCAGAAGAACATCAGGAAGACCTTCGTCAGACATTTCTAATCCTAAGAGAAAACCAGATGCGGTTGAATCCCTCCAAATGTGCCTTCGGAGTGACTGCGGGGAAGTTTTTAGGTTTCATGGTTCATGAAAGAGGCATAGAGGCCAACCCAGAAACAATCAAGGCTATCTTGGACCTGGAATCCCATACATCACTCAGACAAGTACAAGTCTTGACAGGGCGTGTATCAGCGCTCAACAGGTTCATTTCATGTTCCACCGATAAATGCCTTCCCTTCTTCAAAGCTAACAAACAGAGGAAAAACATGAAATGGAGCCAAGAGAGCGAGCAAGCCTTTCAAGCCTTGTAGAGGTACCTAACAAGCCATTTATTGCTAGTCAAGCCAGTTCCCGGAGAGGAATTGCAAATCTACCTGGCTGTCTTAGAAACTGCAGTAAGTGGGGCTTTGATCAAGGAGTGTGGAGACAGGGTTCAACGGCCCGTGTACTATGTGGGTCATGCCCTAATCAAGCCAGAGAAAAATTATACCCTCTTGGAGAAGCTCTCCTATGCTCTGTTGTCCTTAGCAAGAAAGCTCCGTCCCTATTTCCAAGCTCACTCAATAGCAGTGGTGACAGACCAGCCTCTCCGACAGTTCTTACAAAGGCCGGACGTGTCTAGAAGGCTAGTTCTATAGGCCCTGGAGCTCACCCAATTCAACTTCAAGTATAAACCCAGAACAACAATCAAAGCTCAGGCTCTGGCAGACTTCATGGCATAATTCTCGGTACTCCCGGGCCAAGCGGTCTCCGCAGCAAGGAATGCAGCCCTTGAGAAAATTTCAGAGATTGACACTTGGTCGGAAGATTGCAAGTCCTGGATCTTCTACATAGATGGAGCGTCCGGGCAAGCTGGGGGAGGAGCTGGCGTAGTCTTAATAGACCTAGAAGAGACTGAATTCTGTCACTGCTTCAGATTTTAGTTTAAGCCACGAAAAATGAGGCAGAATATGAAGCCCTCATAGCTGGGATGAATGTGGCCATTCAACTTAAAACCGTCTACCTATAGGTCAAGAGTGACTCGTTTCTCGTAGTCAATCAGGTTTCCAAGATTTACCACGCAAAAGGAGATAATATGGTCGCTTACCTAAAATTAGTTCAGTAGCTTAAGGATAGATTCAATGGACTTAAAATCGAGCAGGTACCTCGACACCAGAACCATCGCGCGGATGTCTTAGCAAAGATAGCTGCAAAAGGAGGCCAAGCCTTACCTCTGGGAGTTCCTCTCCAAGTGATCTCCCAACCAAGCATAACCACGGGTAAGGAAATCTGCTCCTTGGACTGTCAGCCTTACTGGATGGATCCTATTGACGCCTATCTCTAAGAAGGAAAGCTTCTCGAAGAGCCCGATCAAGCCTGAAGAATTAGAAGGCTCTCTGTCCGATATTGCCTAATAGACGGATACATTTATAGGAGGGGAAGGTCCCTCCCTTTGCTTTGATGTTTGTATCCTGATGATTCCAAATAGGCGTTAAGAGAGGTCCATTCCGGGGACTGCGGGAACCACATCGGCGGTGAAGCTTTAGCATATCTAGTGGTTCTCATGGGGTACTACTGGCCAACCATCCACTAAGACGCAAGAAGCTTTGTACAATCTTGTGAACTATGCCAAAGGACCTCGAGCTTGAGTCATCTCCTGCTAGAGTGAATGTCCTCTATCAGTTCGCCCTACCCCTTCGCCATGTGGGGAATCGACCTAATTGGACCACTTCCCACCACTCCCTAGCAAGCTAAATATGCTTTCGTGGCCATCGATTATTTCACAAGGTGGGTCGAAGCAGGTCCTCTCAGATGTTTGTGGATCAACAACTCTTGTTGATGAAGCACTAGTCTCACCAGGCTCCAACTCATTTAATACAATCTTAGAATGAGGTTTATGGTCACTAATATAATTGTTCTCAAGAAACGTTGCATTTGTCGATTCAAATACTTTATTATCTTTGGGACTATAGAAGTGTCCACCTCTGGTCTCCTTGGACTATCCTACAAATAGGCAGACTACAGACTTGGAGTCTAGCTTTCCACTTATATTCTTCAGCACGTGTACTGGACACCCCCATATGCAAAAATGTCACAAACTAGCTTTATGACCATTCCACAACTCTATGGGAGTCTTAGGAACAGATTTGGATGGCACCACATTCAAAATGTATGCCGCTATTTGTAACGCATATCCCCAGAAGGAATTTGGTAATGATGAGAAACTAATCATAGATCTCACCATTTCCATCAGGGTTCTATTTGTCCTCTCAGCTACACCATTTTGCTGTGGTATACCGGGAGCTGTGAGTTGGTAAACTATCCCATGCTCGACCATGAAGTCTTCAAACTCTTGGATAAGGTACTCACCTTCACGATCAAATCATAGTGACCCGATGGTCCTACCTAATTGATTCTCAACTTCAGCTCTGAATTCTTTGAACTTCTCAAATGTTTCTGACTTTCGTTGCATCAGGTAGACATATCCGTATCTTGAGTAGTCATCTATAAAGGTGACATAATACTCATAGCCATCCCTAGCTCTAACATTCATCGGTCCGTAGATGTCTGTATGTATGAGTTCTAGTGGCTCTGTAGCTCTAAGCCATTTTCCAGTAAAAGGTCTCTTAGTCATCTTACCTTCTAAACAGGATTCGTAGACAGGTAAGGTGCCAACCTTTAACTCACTTAAATGTCAACTTTTTACTAGTCTATCTATCCAGTCAAGGTTGATATGACCAAGCCTTAGATGCCAGAGATACGTGTCATTATCTGGAGAAATCTTATGTCATTTAGTTTTTGGTTTTTCAACCTTAAACATTTCGGTGTTAAGCAGTGTAGTATGTATTAACGGTCTTAACACATACAAATTGTTTTCATTAATTTCTGAAAAAATATTCAGACCATTTTCTTAAATAATAACAGACTTATTATTAAAAGAAACAAAATACGATCGTTCTAACAACTTAGAAACTGAAATCAAATTCCATGTAAATCCAGGAATATAAAAAACATTGTTCAATAATAAAAATACTATTATTATTACAAAATTGCAATCTTATTGCTCCCACTGCTTTGGCCGACACGGCATCCCCAGACCCCTCATGCATTGAGAAGGCTCCCCCCCTCTAGATGTGTCCAAGAATCAGTCCACTACAAAGAAGAACAAACATGGTTAGTGGCCTCTAAATCAACTATCTAGCATGAAGAATCATCTTCCACTAAATAAGAATCAAGAATAAGTAAATAATATTTACCGTTTGTCTTCTTCTTCTTGGCTACCTCCTCCTAGTACTGAGGACAATTCCTCTTCCAGTGCTCGACCTTGTTACAATGGAAACATATTCCTTTGTCTTGGTCGGTGGAGGTGCTCTTCTTTTTTCTTTGGGCCTTCTTGGGCTTGGCCTTACCTTTGGCTTTCCCAACATAATTCTTCCTCCTTTTACTTTTTTTAGAGGAGGAAGATGGCTCGGCAACATTTGCCTCACCGGTCTTACCCTTGTTGTCCTTAGTCAAGAACTCAAAGGTAGCGAGCTCATTGAGCAACTGTGTGAGACTGAACCTTAACTTGTTCATCCCGTAGTTGCTCTTAAACTGATCGAAACTCTTCGGAAGAGTCGTCAGTATGATGCTCACTTGACTGGGGTCATCAATGGCCTCACCATTGACTTCTGCCGCGTTGAAGTAGGATATCATGCTCAGGACATGTTCCCGAACTGATGTACCTTCCTTCATGTGAGCGAGCATAGCGGAATGAATGGCTTTGTGTCGCTTTTGCTCAGAGGGCTGCCCGAACATAGCTTGCAATGACTCCATGATTTCGAATGTTGAAGTCATTGTTGTGTGCTTTGTGACAAGCACATCTATCATAGAGGCCAACAGATATGTTCGGGCCTTCTCATCAAATGAGACCCATCACTGGTATGCCTCACGAACAGTTCGTGAGGCATTGGCAGTAGGCACCGTAGTTCATTCCTCCATAAGCACAAACTTGAGGTCTTTGGTGACCAATATTGCATTAATATTAAGTTTCCACTTGGTGTAGTTATCACCAGTTGATCTGTCGTTTGCGAGAATTTGAAGTAATAAAGAAGACATAATTGTTGAAATAAATAAAACATTCATTCAGTCATTTATTATAAAACTAGTGCGAGTGATTTGGCATAAATTTCAACATGATGCATGAACATGTTTAACGAACTAGAAATACCCAAAAACTAGTTACTATACCACGACAATCCAATATACCACAAAGAAGTGCCGCCTTAGGGTTGGTCAAGTCTTTGCATGTTGGACCAAGGCATTATCAATCAAATGATGTTCTAGAATAACTCTTATTCCATATCATTCAACCATCGTTTATTCAGTCAGGTTTTTAATTAACAAAACTTAATTAAAACCTTCGTGAGTGTAACCCATTATTTCAGATCGAGAATTGCCGCCTTAGGGTCGTTCAATCTCGAAATACCCTCAGAAATCCTATCCGTTAGAAAGTCAACCTTGGTAATGATCTATGTGGAAACCCTCCCTAGGGAGGACGAAAGCAAAGCCATCACGAGGCCCCACTCGGATCTCACGGTGTTGAACTAATGATGGAGACTGAGGGATATATATGTCTCTCCAACTCACTATTTTAAAAATTAGGGTTTTCAATTATCCGTTAATGCACTTAGATTCTACAGGATCAAATGGCTAACTTTAATAAAGTTATCTTAGTGCATTAACAAATACATTATTAGAAATAAATTCTAATTAACTAATAAATTATTAATGATTTTTAACAATTAAAAATCTAATATATTAGTGAATAATCTAAGCCTTTGTAAATTATTTACTAAGGTTAGATTATTATGTAAGTGTTTACCAAGTTTTAACTATTAAAACCCTAACACTTTATTTGGTTCATTTATTATTAGGTACACCAGTGTACCATACCACCTGGATACAGAGTCAGAATTCTCCTTCAAACAACGTAAAAGAGAAAATTGACCTCTCTAGTAATTAATGGAGATAATTGATGGGAAGGTTTTTGCCGTCAGAAAACCGTCCGTCAAAACAATTTATAAAACCTATGGGATGCGTTCACAAGTATAAATACAAGCAAAGCGGCAAGCACGGGTGTCATCCACTGAGATCGGGGTAGCGGTGATAAGATTAGGATTAATATAACTAGTATGCATAAAAGTAAATGATGGTGAATGGAAATACAATATAAACTAAACTATGAAAGCAAATGAAATAGGATGATAATGGAGTGATGAATGAATGATGATGGAACTACGGAGTTGATGTACTCGTAAGTGAATATTAGGGCAATTGCAACAGACTCTTAATTAAGCACGTTTTGACAAATGTAACCAACCTAGGGTGTATAGTGTTGGTATATATCTCTAGCAAGAGGTCAACCTAGGATTTATAGCGAAGACCTCCTACTAGCGATTAATCCTTCTTAAGCAACCAACAGTGGCTAGTTACTCAATTGGGACTTGTTCCATGAATGCTCATCTATCTAGCTATGGCTCAACCTATTACTAATGTAGCCATCCTAGTATGTATAGTGATGGCTTCCAATTCCCTCACAAGTGCCGACCTAGGATGTATAGTGAAGGCCACCCGGTTGGGATTGGATGAGGCTCGAGGTTATCAACCGAATTCTACTCGAAGGTTAGTTCTCGTAAAATCACTAAAGTAGAAAACCTAGGGTATATAGTGGAGGCTTCTAATTCCCTCACAAGTGGCTAACCTAGGATGTATAGTGAAAGCCACTAATTCGAGATTAGATTAAGAGCGTGGTTATAGAGCCGGATTTCCGGAAATCCTTCCATTCAATGGAGCATTAGACAACCTAATTGCCTACTCAAGTAATCCGAATCAACATGCAAAGAGGGTGTATCCAAGCAAGTCAATAATGGCAATCAATACAAGTAATGGAATGAAATATAGAGATAGAATAAATATAACACATAGAGTTTATTTACAAAGCCCAAAATATCCATCAAACAAATAACATCAACCCCATAGTGGGGTATTTTACCTACTCATTTTCTATTACAAACAAATAAACTAAGAGAGAGAGAGTAGAGATAACCCTTGAAGATTGATCTCCTTCCTTGAAGCTTGAATCCAAGTCTCCTAGTTGCCTTTGATTGAGTAGAGATGGTTTGGATGAGAGGGAGATGTGTTACTAGCTTAGAATACAAGTGTTGGGAGGTATGGTGATTCTCTTTGGTTCGTTCCCATCCTTTTCTATTTATAGAGGATGGAAAAATAGGTCACTTAAGCTTGAAACCAGAAGCTGTTGCGCGCAGAGTGTGGGTGGAGTGCGGGTGAATTACCCGCACTGCAAAGGTTTTCTTCATCTTCAGTTCTCTGATCTGGGCAACAGTGCGGGTGGAGTGCGGTTGGATTACCCGCACTTTAGTCGCACTGTACTCGCACTCTGGTGTCAGGTGTAAATCCACTCCTCTGTCTTGAGGAACAGTGCGGGTTGAGTGCGGTTGGATAACCCGCACTTTACCCGCACTTTAGTCTCAGTTGGAGCTGTTTTGAGCAATAGTGTGGGTGGAAAGCGGGTGGAGTGCGGGTGAGTGCGGGTGGAGTGCGGGTGAATGACCCGCACTTTAATGAATTAAACTCTGTCTTGACCCGCACTTGACCCGCACTTGACCCGCACTTTATCTGTCAGGTACGAATCAGCTCCTCTGTCTTGAGCAATAGTGCGGGTGGAGTGCGGTTTGATGACCCGCACTTTACCCGCACTTTATATTTCCTTCATGCTTCAGGTCCCGGCTGTGGGAAGGAGTGCGGTTCGAGTGCGGTTGCGACCCGCACTTGACCCGCACTTGACCCGCACTTTTGAGCTGCTTATGATCCTTGTCTTCCCTTTTGCCCCTTTTATGCCGGAACCACTGCAATTAACTTCTAACACCAGAATTACATCTATTGCCTGCAATTAACACTAATGAGCCTATTAGACATAAAAGACATAATATATATAGAAAATACACACGAGAACGAGACAAAAGAATAGGAATGAGGGCCGAAATATACAACAATTTAGGCACGATCAAATACCCCCAAACCAAACCTTTACTCGTCCTCGAGCAAACTTAATCTAAAACAAAATAAGACAAACTAAAAATGACTCAAACTAAGGACTCCCTAGACAAAAAGAAAAACTTGCTGCAGAACCAAATAGCAGAGAGATACGCAAAAACAATATGGGAGTGAGGAATGAGCATATGTAAAATGTTCTAAACAACTCGAAGGCACCTCAAGGGAAACTGGCATAACACGAATCCCACACTTAAAATGCCCGCGCCTCAGAAACTACTCACTCTCACACCTCGAGCATAATTCGCTTCAAAACTAGGTTCTCACATGGATTCTCTCTTATCTTTCCTCTCAGAACCTAGGTTCACACTCATGCAACATGTATGCCAATGAATTTATGTAACTGCATCAACTTAGTTGCATACATTTAGTGTAGAATAAACGCTGTTTTTAGTGAGTGAGTCTCATGAAAGAATCACTTGTCATGAACGTGGAAAGAGCATTCATTAACTAATATTCCCAATCTAGACGTCCCCTAAGATCAACTAGGTCTTTTCCATTTGGTTGTAACGTGGCCACGGTTAATGGTGATTAGAAGAATGAGAAATTTAGGCACAAGCACTAATCAACCAAGTTAAGGCAATACATTCTACACTTTAAGCATTTAATTTCTCGTGCAACCCCACTTCCAAATACAATATGGCGTCCAGGCATACAATTAGACTCTACGTGCAATCTTTAACTACTCATGTTACATTTGAGTAGCATTTACAATTTACACAAGGCATTTTAAGCATATTTTTCTTTTGTTGTTTGCTTCTTTTCTTTTCTTTTCTTTTCATGCCTTTTTACTATGCACATATTCACAACTCATTACTCTTGCCTAGGTACACGCCATTTATCAAATTAAAGCACAACTCTACATTCCTAAACCTTAACAAGATCAATTAAGAGAGGGTTGGCTAAGTGTTTAGGTTGTTTGGGTTATGGATAACGTGGGTGTAGAAAGGAAAAGTCTATATGTGTTTGGCTTCAAAATTGGCTTGGGAACACACATATTACGGGAATGGGAAGTATTTAGGCTTTCTTTTTGAGTGGCTAAAACACACATTGCCTAATATCACTTCAAATGATCAATCTACCAAGGGAATACAAGTTTCCGTCAAGCAGTCCACATATATGATGCATGTTTAATGACAAATGATGATTTTTGATGTAGTGAGACTATGCATGGTGTTTGAATAGTGTTTACAGATTTGAAAAACATTTTCCCTCAAATATACACGCTTTTGGCTTGTGTTTGTGATCTCACAAGGGAAATCTCCACTATTAGAACAAGGCGCTTGAGCACCGAGTTCCTTAAACTTGGACACTAGAAGATGAGACTAGCCCATGAAGTGCAAGTGAGACCCCTAAAGTGACTAAGAGTTATTGAATAATCACACAAAGCATACACACATTCGCCACAAACACTATGCTCCAGGTATCTCACCAATCTAAATAAGCTTAAATTCTGGCTAAGCAGCAACTTTTTCGAAAATAAGACACAAAAATGACTCAAGACACAAAATACAAAAATGACTCAAGACACAAAAGACGACTCAAAAAGGCGTCTACACCCCCAAACCAAAACCCAACATTGTCCTCAATGTTGAAGACAAGAGAATCCGGCATAGCGGCATGCACCTAACATGACTCAAACAAACCTAGGCACTAATCAAACACAATCAATGCCCCAACAAAATAAAAATGACTCAAACAAGGCTCACAAATAAAGGCAATTCATGCAATATATCATTGAAGAACAAGTCAAGCTTAACCTCATGCATTTTATCAAAGATGACGGAATGGGGCATGACCAACCCCCAAACCGAATTAAACAATATAAAGCACATGCATTCATACTTGCACAAGAGCCTCCGGCTCTTTCATCCACAATATAATCAATAAATTCAATGTGCAAATATCCATAAAATATAACATTCTAACCAATTATCCCAACATCACAGTTTATTGAATTTAAACAACGTAAAGCATAAAACTAACTACATGCATCAAAATTATTCAATGGGATGCATTCATGGAGAGGCTAGGGTCCTCTAAGGGTGGTTTGACCAAGTTAGGAAATTCCCTATTTTTCACTACCCAAATAAATTTAGGTGACTTCATTATCTTTTCCTTTAACATGTTTCTATATAAGTGTACTTGGTCTTTCCTTACCCATATTTGCTTGACCCTAGGTGGAATCCATCTATTCCTAGGACCTCTCGTTTTCCTATGTTGATTTGGCTTGTAATTTTTAGCCTTAAAGTGATCTATCCTAGAACATGCATAGCAAAAGATATTAGAGTTAGAGGAACTCCCCTTTGATGTGTGGTCTTGAGGACGTTTGATTTGTTTCACTTGTAACGCCTTGACCTCCTCCTCCTTTTTGCTTAGTGCTACCTTTGCATCCTCTAAGGCATTGGCTGTTTGATCAACCTCCATTTGCATCTTCATTGACTTGTGAGCTATCTCATGTTCAAAATCTTTTGATAGCCCCACTAAGTTCTCCAAAGCCTTCGATGCGTTACTCTTTTCGGCTTCAAATCTCTCAATTTGTTCTTCTAATTCTTTGTTCTTGTTGGAGACTTCGCCATTGATCTTCTTAAGAGTACCATTCTCAACCATGAGCATCTTCACTTCAGATAATAGTTTCTTGTTCAAGTCTTGGAGATTACTCGCCTTTTCCATTCCCAAGGCTTCTCTCTCTTGAAGTGCTTCATTCTCTTCCTTCAACACACCCCTTTCCAACACTAGCTCTGTGCTCACGCTCATAAGCTGCTGGTTCATCTTGATCATCCTGTCCATCTCGTCCAATCTCTTGCTTCGCTCCACTTCAAATTCTATTCGGAGTTTATACATTCTTCTTTTGAGAAATTGGAGGAATCCACCGACTTGGTTGCTTTAACTTGGAAACAACTCTGATTTACCGGGGTGGACTGCTGGGCGGATTCTAGCATTTGGGTGGTTTTCTCTTCTATGAAGGCTTGAGTCTCTTGTTGAGAAGCTATCATTTGCTCAGTCTCCCGCACATGATTCTTCATGAAATTTTGTAGTTGATCTTCAACGGAATTTGACTGGAATGACGAGCTGTAGGCATTCTCGTTAGGCTCGTAGCTTGACCCTGAATTTTGCCAAAAGGAATCCATAGAGTCCTGAAACAAACAAAAACAAAACTACCAAAATAATAAAAAGAAACTAACAAAACTAAAAACAACTAATAACCTAATAGTATTAAAACTAATCTAATCACTACTACGCACACCGGTCCCCGGCAGCGGCGCCATTTGATGAGAAGGTTTTTGCCGTCAGAAAACCGTCAGTCAAAACAATTTATAAAACCTATGCGATGCGTTCACAAGTATAAATACAAGCAAAGCGGCAAGCACGGGTGTCGTCCACTGAGATCGGGGTAGCGGTGATAAGATTAGGATTAATATAACTAGTATGCATAAAAGTAAATGATGGTGAATGGAAATACAATATAAACTAAACTATGAAAGCAAATGAAATAGGATGATAATGGAGTGATGAATGAATGATGATGGAACTACGAAGTTGATGTACTCGTAAGTGAATATTAGGGCAATTGCAACAGACTCTCAATTAATCACGTTTTGACAAATGTAACTAACCTAGGGTGTATAGTGTTGGTATATATCTCTAGCAAGAGGTCAACCTAGGATGTATAGCGAAGACCTCCTACTAGCGATTAATCCTTCTTAAGCAACCAACAGTGGCTAGTTACTCAATTGGGACTTGTTCCATGAATGCTCATCTATCTAGCTATGGCTCAACCTATTACTAATGTAGCCATCCTAGGATGTATAGTGATGGCTTCCAATTCCCTCACAAGTGGCCGACCTAGGATGTATAGTGAAGGCCACCCGGTTGGGATTGGATGAGGCTCGAGGTTATCAACCGAATTCTACTCGAAGGTTAGTTCTCGTAAAATCACTAAAGTAGCCAACCTAGGGTGTATAGTGGAGGCTTCTAATTCTCTCACAAGTGGCTAACCTAGGATGTATAGTGAAAGCCACTAATTCGAGATTAGATTAAGAGCGTGGTTATAGAGCCGGATTTCCGGAAATCCTTCCATTCAATGGAGCATTAGACAACCTAATTGCCTACTCAAGTAATCCAAATCAACATGCAAAGAGGGTGTATCCAAGCAAGTCAATAATGGCAATCAATACAAGTAATGGAATGAAATATAGAGATAGAATAAATATAACACATAGAGTTTATTTACAAAGCCCAAAATATCCATCAAACATATAACATCAACCCCATAGTGGGGTATTTTACCTACTCATTTTCTATTACAAACAAATAAACTAAGAGAGAGAGTAGAGATAACCCTTGAAGATTGATCTCCTTCCTTGAAGCTTGAATCCAAGTCTCCTAGTTGCCTTTGATTGAGTAGAGATGGTTTGGATGAGAGAGATATGTGTTACTAGCTTAGAATACAAGTGTTGGGAGGTATGGTGATTCTCTTTGGTTCGTTCCCATCCTTTTCTATTTATAGAGGATGGAAAAATAGGTCACTTAAGCTTGAAACCAGAAGCTGTCGCGCGCAGAGTGCGGGTGGAGTGCGGGTGAATTACCCGCACTTGACCCGAACTTTTGAGCTGCTTATGATCCTTGTCTTCCCTTTTGCCATTTTTCTGCTGGAACCACTGCAATTAACTTCTAACACCAGAATTATATCTATTGCCTGCAATTAACACTAATGAGCCTATTAGACATAAAAGACATAATATATATAGAAAATACACACGAGAACGAGACAAAAGAATAGGAATGAGAGCCGAAATATACAAAAATTTAGGCACGATCAATAATCAACACCATTAATGAGGGAATCAGTCAACTCCATTAATAGCCATTCACAATTCCATTAATGAGGAAATCAATCAACTCCATTAATGGGCCATTCACAATGCCATTAATGAGGAAATCAGTCAACTCCATTAATGGCCATTCATAACGCCATAAATGAGAGAATATTCAACTCCTTAAAGGCCAAATCGGTGTATTAATTAACTGAGTCAATGGAGTGGGCAACAAAGATGAACATATATAAATATAACAAGTCACTCTCCAAGAAAAAGGTCGATTCCCCAACATTTCGACTCCCTGACATTCTCTCCAACATTCTCCAACAGCTCTCCTACATCTCCGTATCTCCAAGATGTCTTCGATCCCAGATTTCACCCACTTCTCCACTAGGAATATGAGTTCGCCATCGCCTGGAGTGTAAAAGGGACCCTGCCCGAATTCCCTTTACACCACCATTGTATCGACTGCTATGTATGTCAATTTTCTCCATGAATGTATCGGTGCCTAGTGGTACCCCTCTAATGGTGACCTACCAGGTCCCATATTGTATTTATGTAAGCTCTCCGGAGCACCTCTTGTGATATATATATATATATATATAAAGAAGGGTCTTTCTCCTTCCTATGGATACTGCCTGGGGGTTTTTCAGCATATGATCATTCGTGATGCTTTTTCCCCCTAAGTCAGTCCACCTCTACCAGAAGAATTGTCATTCTCCCATCTATCTCCTTTATTAAGCATGTATGTGAACTAGGCACCGACCCCTACTGATCCTAGCTCTCATGTACCCCTCCTTGCATGATATCTAGGTCGGGGAATTATAGAGGGCACCTAGAGAGGTGATCAGATACCAGGATAAGATACCAAGACCGGGTACCAGCCTACTGCACCTGATGGGAGGGATGATTGTTCTCCTACCACGGCATCTATCTCGCTTTCACCTTACCAGAACCATGGTACGAAGTACCTACCACACCAGCTGCGACCTCCGGGGTAGCGGGTCGAGGGTGTTGATTAAGATTTTCACATATAGTGGATTTTTCAGTTAACAACAATAAATGACCATATTAATCTAACTTATTAAACACTTTAATAACTAGATTAATATTAATGAGAATTAACAAGTTTTTTAACTATTAAAAAACTAATCTCATTTTCATAGCCAATAATGTATTTACCTATTTTAATCATATTAAAAAAAATACATAAAAAAATAGGCTATGATGTATGTATGACATATCAAATATATTTGTGTAGGCACATCTAATCTAAATGACATATGTATGCATGGCAATGCTTTTATTATCACATTAATAAAGCATACATGAATTGACCAACAACTGTGGATTATTTAACCTAAAAAAATTTAGAATCTAAAATTACAAAAATATCCCCAAGGCATTCCTTGGTCTTCTTGTAATTTTCGAGTCTTCAAGTCTTTTCAGGTCACTCCGATTCATCTCATGAATCAGAAATAGGAAATCCACACGGAACGCACTAGTCAACACTAGCCAATGGAACCATGCAAGACGATGTGAACAGTGCCCATGACTGCCCACGTGAATAGTGCCCCCAGTGAATAGTGTTCTTGAACGTACCGCGTGAACAGTACCTAGTCGCACGTATTTCTGATTTCGCCCTTCCGTCATTCGTCTTCTTCATCGGATTATCGACCATATTTTACATTAAAAATTACAGTAGAATTTACAATGAAAAATTTACAGCAGAATTTATTAATAAAATTAATTACAACCCATGAACCATAAATCCATAGTACCATATAATTAACGATCAATCATATTTTTGTAAACTTACAAATTTAATATACATACAAAAACAACATACAGTCAATTTAAACAGTGCCTATACAATCATACATTCATGAGCATCGAAAACAATTTCCTGTTCTGGAAGAATTGGCTCTGATACCAATTGTTGGAACCCTATCAGTGGTAACGCATCGGAAATAGGTTTTAAAAATTTTATACATATCTTAATAAATCTTGAACCAGTGAACTTAGGATCGTCATTATTTTTTCGGAACTAATACATACAATATGCTCCTGGTCTTTACACAGGAAATTGCAATCAATATATTAAAAAAAATTAGAACCTTACCAATGTTTGGAGGCTCCTTCAATTTACGATATGCTCCAAGTCTTTACCGCCGATCTTCCTAACAATTCTCGGAACTGGTAACTGCTTGTGGGCGCGTCATGTACTCAGGAACTTAGGAGGATGTAGAGTAAAGAAGAAGAAACAATTTCTTTCAAGAGAAAATAAAACTAGAACAATTCTAGTTGTTAAAAAAATTATTATATTTTTTTCTTTCTTTTGTTTCACTAGTGCACACACCCACCAATTTCTCTTTTTCTCTTCTTTTTCTAACGCACGCCTTCTGATGCATTTTTTTTTTCTTGTTTTGTTTTGAAAATACAAACTAAACGTGTGTCTAATAACCTAGAGAGGGGGGGGGGGGGGTGGGGTGAATAGGTTTTAATTAAGTTAATTGCCAACTTTTCTTGATTAGTTAATATTAAAACTTCACCTCATAAACAAACATACAAAATCAAGTGTAATGTGCGGAAATATAAATAACATTTCATTTTTACGTGGAAACCCTTCAGCAAGGGAAAAACCACGTGTTATCCTTCTAGCCACACAAGATCCTCAAATCCACTATTGTAATGATGTTTACAACCCAGGTTGACCTCTAGTCACACCATTCTTGGTCACTAACCCACCACAACTACCCAACGGGCCTTTATAGTGAATCCTTGATCACTTTGCTTGCCAACCACACCTTGGTTGCAAGACTTCACTTACGTGTGCACTACATCTTGTAGTCACAAGACTTAACTCTCAAAGAAGAGATTAACAACTTAAGTGAATATATGAATATTCAAAATGCAAATAATGCTTGGAAACACTAAATACTTATCTAGGAATTAAAGATGACACTAAGTACAAATCCTAGATGTCAATGTCTATATGAATGCTCATAAAGACTTAACTAGATATAGATATGCAAGTCTAAAATCTAGTCATCAAACAAAGCCATATCAACAAAAGTTGTCATTAATCATGGCAAGGACAATAAATGCAATAAAAAATGCAATCAATGAGTCCTAATTAGCTAGAGGGCAAATAATGTCCTAAATACTAGCTATCACAAACAAACCCAATCAAATATTCATGAACATTAACTAGTTGATTAAAACACAATTTCTCAACCTAGTTATCAATAAATCACACATGAATATTTATGACCTAGCTTTTAGGCAACAATGACCTAATCAATTAAGTTATCACAAACAAACCCAATCATGTTATAACTCATCAATAAATGCATTCAAAACAAGATTTTAACAAATCATATTCATAAAGACGAATTCTTGGACTATAAAAACAGTAAATGAAAATGACATGTTTGTTCTTACTTACCAAGTTAAGATTGATGAAGACCCATGAATGAATGATGCAATGGATGCATGGGTTTTGGGTTTGGAGAGTTAATGAAGCTTGAATGAAGCTTTCTCTCTCAAGAAATCTCTTTCTCTCTCTTAGGTCTATTTTTTTGAGCTCTTGGTTGAAATGGGGAAGAAGATGAAGTATATATATATGATCCAAATGAAACTATGTCGTTTTGAGTAATTTAAAAACACAAATTTCTAGGTAAAAATGACGCAGTGCGCGGGTCTGGTACGTCATATCCGCGCATTACCCGTGCAGTACCCGCACACTGGCAAATCAGCCAACAACCTGATTTTCAAATGGCTCAAAACATGACCAAACGATATCGAAATTTATCATATACTATACCGTTGGAAAGGTATGGATGTCTACTTTCTACTACTCTCTACGGAATCAGGTTTCAATGTCAATGGAAAGAGATATGGTCATTTGAGTGACCAAAGGTCAAAAACGGACAGCAACAGAGTTGTCCTGTTTTAGTGGTCACTTTGGAGAAATCAAAACCAATCCAAACGGTCATGAAATATTATGAATAATATACCGTTGGAAAGGTATGAGTTTCTAATTTGTACATAAATTTTCAAAACTCATTTTGAAGCTTTGTATAAAACGTTATGGTCACAAGACCATACAAAGGTCAGATTTGAAAAACATTTAAATCATTAAAATCCTCTCTTTTGAAACTAGACACTTTACTCTAAATAACCAAACCGAAACAAACACTTTGAAAATACACTCTTAACGTGTGTCTACAACCTAGAGGGGGGGTGAATGGGTTGTTAATCGATTATTACCAATTTTTTGATTAGTCAATATTAAACAAATAACCCAATTAAATCAAACATACAAAATCAAGTGTAAAGTGCGGAATAATAAATAACACTTGATTTTTACGTGGAAACCCTCAACAAGGGAAAAACCACGGGCTATTCTTCTAGCCACACACGATCCTCAAATCCACTATATGAGTAAAAATTTACACCCTCAAGTGATACTCGGACTCTCACTCTAGATAACCTCAGGCTATGGACACTACCACTCGCCACTCTTGGTTCAATCCCTAGTGATATCCACTGATACACTACTATTGGCGTGAGCACCTCCTACTCTACCCGCAGGCCTTTTACAATGGATTCTTGACCAATGCTTGCCAACCACAACTTGGTTGCAAGACTTCAATGCTTGTGCAACTTCACCCCGAAGCCACAAGACTTTGACTCAATGAAGAGAATTATGTGTCTATGTGATCATGTAAATGATGCTCAATGCAAATTATGCTAGACAACACAAATTGCTCAACTAGGAGTTTGTAGAAACAAATCCAAGTTGTCAAATGTCTAAATGCAAGGCATAAAGACTTAGCTAGATGTTATCAATAACAACCAATCCTAGCTATCACAAACAATCACAATGAATCAACAAATATGCTCACAATGTATTCAACGTAAACTTAGCATATATTCATGTGATTAAGACAAGACATTTAATCATTCACTAAATGCAAGTCTTAGACAAAAGTCTATCAACAAACAAACTCAATTAGATTTGTAGAGAATTTCCAACAAACTAATTGTTACACAAAATATGCATCAACATTCAATAAGCTTAACTAGTTGATTAAGAATCAATATTTCAACCTAGTTATCAATGAATCACAAATAAATGTTTATGACCTAGCTTTTAGGCAAAAATGACCTAATCAATTAAGCTATCAAAATACAAACCCAATCATGTTATCAAGACTCATAAATATGTAATAATAGAGTCTAGGTATTTAATCATGCAATAAATACCTAATCTAGAGTAAGAAGAACAATAAATGATATTCAAAGAAGTTCTTGCTTACCTAGTCATGAAACAATGGAGACCCATACTCAAATGATGTTGAATGATGCAAGATGGAGATGGGTTTTGGGTTTGGAGAGTCAAAGATGCTTTCTTGAAGCTTTCTCTCTCTAGGAGCTCTAACCTCTCTCTAAAAATGAATTTTTGAGCTCTTGGTCGGCTAAGAAGAGAAGAGGAAGAATATATATGAAGCCCTAGATAAAACTACATCGTTTTGAACTTGGGAACCAGAATCCCGTCAAAACCGCTTGCTAGACCGCGGCTCAGGTAAGTGTCCAGACCGCGGTACATACAGCAGTGCACCGTCTGGACTACACCGCGGTTCGGACCGCTGTGCGTGCAAGTGCATAGGTCGCGGTCCACGTCGCGCATGACGCACTGGAGAATACCGCTCCGTGCGCCGCGGTGCAAGCAAAGCCTGCCGAGCGGTCTAGGCCGCGCCAAAGGGAAAAATCCCTTTTTAACACTCAAGACAAAAGTCAATCTTACATGAATGTTGTGCAAGTGTGAAGTGAGTAAGATGCACACAATGAAGCACAATTAACATGTCAAACATGTTATCAACTAAGATACAATGCAAGATATGATATCTAATGTAAGCTAGTGAGTGTTTTAGAAAAGGATGCACACTTATACAAACAATAAAGAACACAAATGCAAGATAAACAAAACATGCATGTGTGTGTGCACCTAAACTCTTCAAGAGACAAAGTCAAGTGAATATACCTTTTGCTCTTGAAGTCATGGAGATGCTTGGAAGCTTGCCAATACGGACCTAAGCTACCCATTACACAATCATCCCCAATGTGGTGGTTTGTCATGAAATAAGCCAATCATAAAATCGAGGTCCTTACACACTTAACCAAGAGAAGAATGAGACCTTCTTGAATGGTCAACCATCGCGCTAAGACAAGAATATCATCCTGCAAGCGCGGACATTTCCGATCACACAAATGGAAACGAATTACACCACACAAAACCACACTTAGATCTTACAATGAGGTGCAAGTGTGAAGTGTGTAAAGGATGGACACATATGAACAATAAAGAACACAAATGCGTAACAACTCAAATGCATGTAAGAGTGTGAGTGTGTACAACAACAAATGCATGTCACTACAAATGCATGAGATGTGAGTGTGTGAAACTATATCTCTTCAAGGAGAAGTAAGCACAAGTGAACTACCTCTTATGGCTCATGAGATGACCGGAAGCATGTCTTCGAGAAAACCAACTTGGAGAACCTATGCTACCTGTTACACAAACATCCCCAATGTGATTTTTCATGAAATAAGCCAATCATAAAAATGAGGTTCTTACATGTTTCAATAGTGCAACAATTGCCCTATCATTCTTTTTCTCTCTTTCTTATCTATTGATTCACGCAGCACATGTTTGTATCCTATACAAACACTTATATATTTGCTTTGTGGGCTTCTTTTATCTATTTGTTATCAAAATATTTATCAAATATATATTATTGTAAACAAAACTCTTTAATTGATATCTTTTCAATTTTAAAAACTAAATATTTTTAAAATGATATCTCATATCTTTTATTTTAAAGATAATTAAATATTTATTTGGAATTTAAACATTTTAAATTCAATTTCAAATATTTAATTTAATAAAATAATCATATTATCTTATTCTATTTAAAATCAAATATCAACTAACACCCTCCATTTAGTGATTAATAACATAATTAAATAATCTTATTATTTAATTTATTTAATCACCATTATTCATTAATTAAATAATCTCATTACTTAATACGTGTCACTTTCATAACACAATTAATTGGACAATCCAATTAATTAACCGTGACCCTTGCTATATAAATCGATCAGGCTAGCAAGGGGACCTAATGGACCCACAGTATTTTGAGCTCTAATAATCCTTTGAATCATTAATTAAACTCTTTAATTAATATTCTTTGATTATTAACTCCGGTGTTATTCCACTAAAAACCCGAAGCTGCACTCTCTCAACTGCAGACGTTTTTACATAGACCGATACAACTCGGTGTACATCGATATAGCTGTTACACATGGTGTGATCCTCCACAGTAGTTCATAATTAGAGCTGGGTCGTAATGTCCGTTTTACCCCTCTAATTACATATATTCTTTAAGTACCATTGATTCTCTAATGAACAATAAATGCTATTTCCACACGGAATTAGGAGATCGTTCATATTGTCCAAGCCCTGAATCAACCCTTAAGGGAACTACCATCTACTTCTCACAAGAAGGAGTGGATTCCACTATTGTGTACATACCTTCCCAGCCACAAGCCAAACCGCAATCCAAACATACGGAGCATATTGATCAGGAACTGCATCCGACCTCACCCATGGTATATCAAAGACCACAATCTTACCTGAAGGAGTCGATAAGACACTCAAAATTAAGATCACCCATATATAGCCATCATTAGTTGATATATATGAATCTCATCAGTAAACGGATCTTGGTGAGAGATTCATATAGATCATGGCCCAGTCCTATATGATCACATCATACAAAGTGCCTCTATTCCCATATCTCATATGAATGTGTTAACGGAAATTTTGCTCAAGGTGAGAAATCTCAGTTAATACCCTCAAGACCACTACCACGTAGGTGGTGGCCAAGATTTATTGTATGTGTAGCAATGATTTATAAAATGACAAGAAAGCAAGAATATTTTATTGAACGTGCATGGTATACAAGTACAGAAATTCTTTTATCTTTGCTCTCAACTCTCTCTAGGGAATGGTTGATTGTTTGTCGTATGCCTGTCGAATAGTAGTCTCCTCTTTATCATTTCCTTTCTTTTCTATTTATACATAGTTTGTAGGTCAACAGACTGATTCTCCCTTGATTTTCTCAGTCTCCTCCTTATTGGGCGGGATTTCTCGCATTAATGTCATTGACTTTGAATTAACATACGAATTGAGAGTATCATGGTGGAGATCAGTTTGTTTCCTTTTTGGATTTTGTTACTTGTTTTGCATATAGGTAACGTTTTTAGATATGATTAAGTGTATCCCTCGTATCCTTTCAGCATGATTCTTTATAGAGGTCGTTGGATATGAATGGTGTGGTGCATCAACCAGGGAGGTTGATTAGTTTTTGACCTTGATATCTTAGAAGTTTCATCCAGCTTGGAGCCGGATCTGGCTTCCCTTAACCTTTTCGAAGCTAGGTGTGGCCTCGACTGACCTTTTGAAGCTAGGTATGGCTTCGACTGACCTCACGGCCTTTTAGGGACATTCTTCTGTGTCAATCGAGGTACATACGAGTCTCTGGAGCATTTACGAGGTGACCTCGACTTCGGGGAGCTTCTAGTTTTGGTGATGCGGGCTAGATCTGATCATTTCGGGCTCTATCCCGTATGTTTTCGGAGCCCATCCTTGTTCCTGGGGTGGTATCGCAGTTCGGCTCTGGATAGAGAGGTCTCCTGGTGGAAGCTCTCGGGTCTGGGCTCTATCCTGGATGTTTCCGGAGCCCGCCCTTGTTCCTGGGGTGGTATCGCAGTTCGGCTCTGGATTGAGAAGTCTCCTGGTGAAACTCTCGGGTATGGAACCAGGTCTGGGAGGTGGAAAATTTTCCTTTGGTCCTTAGCTAATTTTAACTATTAACAGAAGTCCCCTCTGACTTGAACACTAGACGTTGAGCTCGGGGTTGAGGTCAGATTTAAACTTTATTTGGGAAATCTTCCTCTTTTAACCGTTACCGAAATATTAGGGAAATTTCTTCATTTGACTGACGTGATGCGAACCGACTAATTTATCTTTGAATTAATCTGATTGTGTTACAGTAGTCCCCGAGATTTTTTATCGTTACCAGAATCTTAGGGAGATCTTCCTCTTAACTGCGTAAGTGATGTGGCGTGAGATGATTAGCCCGCTTTTGAGTTTAATTCGGTTACGTTACTGTAGTCGATATTTTACCGTTACCAAATGAGTATCTTGGTAACTCGTGCTGTTGCCCACCTACCTATATATATATATATATATATGTCTATTTTCCTCCTCAGCTTCCTCACATCTCTTCGAGCTAAAAAAATTTTTGCTGAGAAATATTTCCATTGCTTTTCCTCCAAGCTTACTTTTTTCTTCATTCTTCATCCTTTTTGGCTTCTACAATGTCGAAAAATAGTCGCGACTCAGCTGATTCCATACTCGATGGTGAGGAGGTGGTCAGTCTTGCTCTGGGGAAGCTAGCTAGGAGGAGTTCTGACGGCGATGATTCCCCGCCCACCTCGCAACGTTGGTGGTCGAGTAGGAATGTATCCATCGGGACTGGGTTCTCTAACCATCCCGACCACCCTTTGGATATCGTCGATGATGACTCCGACAAAGAAGCGGACGGTGGCACCGCAGGGGAGCGTTGGGTCTCGGCTCCTGGTTCCCTTGTGGAGAGGCTCCCTCTTTACGATTTCAGGGTTGTCCTAGATTCTACCGCTGACCCGGTGTCGATTGATCGCTTGAGGTCAAAGTTTGGCATCCCCGACAGTGTATCCATCTCGGTACCTCCCAAAACTTATGAGTTCTTCAATCCCCTTAAAGGTGTGCTTCTGATTCATGTTGCCGCTCTTGAGAACGGGGTCAGGCTTCCCCTCCATCCGACCCTTCGGCGGGCTCTCAACGCCATCCAGCTCGCTCCCCTCCAGTTGACGGTGGCTTCTGAAGGCATCTGATTGGTTTCCTTGTATTATTGAGGGAACAATGCCAGATGAGTAAGGTGACGTGGGAGCCAGGTGCAGAGGAGCTGGCTTATCTTTTCCAGATTGGGAGCTTGTCTGGGGCTCCTCGAGGCCAGTTCTATGCCAAAGCCAAGAACAAGCTCAACTTCATCGTTCCTGGTGCTTCGAAGAAGGACCCCACCTGGAAAGAAGAATGGATCCCAGCGAGGGGAGGACTGGGGGAGCTTGATTTTCATCGGAGGGCATGAATTCGAGGTTCCTACGGCTTTCAGTGACAAGCCCTCCTGAGACCGGGACTCCCTACCTTCTGAGTCTGAAGCCATCTTAAAGGCTATTCTAGCCCGAAATTATCTGAATCTGAAGTTCCCTACTGCTGAAGCTTTTGATCCTCGTAGGGTGAACAAGTATTTACGGATTTCAGAGGCTATTCCTCTTAAGTGTCCTTGAGTTGCTTTGCCTTATTACTTAGCTTGGTTCTAACATTTTCTTTTTTAATCTGCTTATTCACAGTTTTTGTCGTGGAGCCGGCCACCCGTCACGTCTCACGCTCCCCTCGAGGTGGAGTTTCTCTTCCCTCATCTGGGGTCGAACCAGCTCTGGCTTTGTCTATCTCTCCGGCTGGGTTTAAGATGGCCACTCTTGCCTCGCGGGCTTTCCGGGCTTTGGGTAAAGCTCCATAGGTGGTTGGCCTGGCTGCTTCTGCCCCCTCGGCCATGGCCGCTATAGTTGCTACCCCTTCGACTCATACACCTGAGTCCGTTGCGCTTCCAACAACCAAAGCCTCAGAGGTTTCTGGGAAAGGTGTTGCTTCTGGGAAAGGTGTCGCGAAGGTTCCTTCCAGCCGCTCCCGGCCTCAGTCGAGCTCGACAGGGCAGGATGAGGTCCTGGAGCAATTCGTAGCGTCCTGTCCGGGTGGTGGGATCTCCAAGATGGCTTCTATGCCCGTGGACGTCCTTATAACCAAAGGGTCTGCTATTTTAGCTGAGGTAATTATATTTCCTTCATGCTACTCTTGTTAATTCGTTCAGTTTCTAACTCGGGTTTTTTAGTGGAGGAGGTGACTTTCAGCCAGGGAAAAGTCAAGGCCGAGATGGTTGAGCTTCGCTGCGATCATGAGAGGATGAAGCAATCTTATGATCAAGAGCGTCTTCAATCTCTCCGGCGGGCTAGGTAGCGGGATTCCTGGAGATCTGAGGCTAAGAAGTTTGACCTCAAGAACCAGTCTCTGATTACTCAAGTGACCAAGCTGCAAGCTGATGCCGAGACCTCCTTCAGCGACGGGTATTTCTATGCTTCCTTTCAGGCCGCGGAAGCTCTTCCTCCTCCCTTTGATTTATCATCTATTGCTGGCTGGGATGGATAGGAAATAATGCTCAAGGCTGCCGAGTTATCTCGCCCTGAAGGCGACAAGGTGGTCCCTTCGAGCCCAGTAGGAGCTGGGAAGCAGCCCGCTCAGGCAGATCCTTCATTCCCTCTTCCTACTTTTACCATCTCAGGTCCTGGGGAGTCTTCCAGTAAAGTGATGTCTTCTCGATCTGAGAAGGATCAGTCGGGAGCTGGTGAAGAGGTTAGGAGCCCATCTGAGGATCCTCCTTTAACAAAGATGGAGGTCGACTGGAGCCAGACAGGGTCCATGGCTGCCCTTCTTGACGCGGCTATCCCGTCTGAGGTTATGGACGTAATTAATGAGGTTTTGGAGGAAGATCTAGCTGATCAACCGATGGAGCCTCTAGATGGAGGAGCGGTCGGCGAGGATAACCAAGATGGACAGCTATCTGTAGAGGGGGTTGATGGCGAGGATCAGCAAGAGGAAGGAGGGCCAGTGGAGGGAAGCCATGAGAGTCCCAAAGTTTAAAGCGTTTCATCATGACTTGTTGCTGATAGCCCGGAAAAGGGGGTCGGCACACCGTTTTGCCCTTATCAGTTTTTCCTTTTTCTTCTTCTTTTTGTAGCCTGAGTTCGGGGGTTGGGCTCCTCATTTGGATGTAGCCTTATCGGGGGGTAGGCTCCCATTGTCCTTAATGATAAATCGAAGCGCTCTTTTGAGAACTTTTTCTTTTATTTCTGGTCTTGAATGGGATTCAGAGTAGCATCTGTAGCAACAATTAAGATTCGTGTAGGGAATTATGATGATTTTGATCCTGCACACGAAAGCAAACATTATTTATATATATATATATTTTATGGGGTGATAACCCAACCAAGACATCAGGAGGGCTACTTAGCTATTTCCTAGTCTTTGAGATCTGGAGGGCAACTATGCTTTTACACTCAGATCCTTCTTGGGGGTGGTAGCCCGACCAAGGCATCAGGAGGGCTATCGAGCTATTTCCTGGTCTCGAGATCTGGAGGGCAACTATGCTCTTACACTCAGATCCTTCTTGGGGTTGGTAGCCCGACCAAGGCATCAGGTGGGCTATCGAGCTATTTCCTGGTCTCGAGATCTGGAGGGCAACTATGCTCTTACACTCAGATCCTTCTTGGGGGTGGTAGCCCGACCAAGGCATCAGGAGGGCTATCGAGCTATTTCCTGGTCTCGAGATCTGGAGGGCAACTATGCTCTTACACTCAGATCCTTCTTGGGGGTGGTAGCCCGACCAAGGCATCATGAGGGCTATCGAGCTATTTCCTGGTCTCGAGATCTGAAGGGCAACTATGCTCTTACACTCAGATCCTTCTTGGGGTTGGTAGCCCGACCAAGGCATCAGGAGGGCTATCGATCTATTTCCTGGTCTCGAGATCTGGAGGGCAATTATGCTCTTACACTCAGATCCTTCTTGGGGGTGGTAGCCCGACCAAGGCATTAGGAGGGCTATCAAGCTATTTCCTGGTCTCAAGATCTGGAGGGCAACTATGCTCTTACACTTAGATCCTTCTTGGGGGTGGTAGCCCGACCAAGGCATTAGGAGGGCTATCGAGCTATTTCCTGGTCTCGAGAGGTTTATGTTGAATTCCCATACAAGGGTATAGTCAATAATGTTGAACATAGTTGGAGACAAAGATGTAAGAGAAAAGGAAAATGACTTTATTGATGATCGAGATGTAGTACATCTTTATTAGGATCTGTAATGAAAACTAAGTGGGGGTAGTCTGCTTGAGAGCTTCTTTCAATGGTAGAATTTCTTCAAATGATATGTATTCCAAGCATGGTTGATGGATCGTCCGTCCATATCTTCGAGTTTATAAGCTCCATTGCGAACAACTAGCTTTACCAAATATGGCCCTTCCCAATTTGGACTTAAGACTCCATCCGACCTTTTCCGAGTGTTCAGGGTCACCTTCTTAAGTACCAGATCCCCTTCTTTGAATTTCCGGGCTCTAGCCTTTTGGTTGAAGTATCTAGCGATCTTGCTCTGGTAGATCGCTACTTTCTCTGCTACCCGATCTTGTTTTTCTTCTAAGAGGTCTAGATTAGCCCGGAGCTTGACTTCGTTGCTTTTGGGCTCAAAGTGTTGTACCATGAACGAGGTCAACTTATGCTCGATGGGGAGGACTGCTTCAACCTCGAAAGCCAGGGAGTAAGGTGTCTCCCCACGAAGTCGGCCAAAGCCTGTGCCTTAATCGTAGTCTGGGGCTTATACTTTAGGTCGAACTGAGTGAGCTCTAGTGCCCATAATACTAGCCTTCCTAACATGTCTGGTCTTTGCAAAAATTGGCGGAGGGGTTGGTCTGTCACCACTGCTATTGTGTGAGCTTGAAAATAGGGACGGAGTTTCCTCGCTGAGATCACCAGAGCATAAGCGAGCTTCTCCAGGAGACTGTAATTCCTTTCTGATTTGGTCAAAGCATGACTCACATAGTATATGGGTCTTTGAAAACCGTATCTACAATCCTTGGCCAAAGCCCCGCTTACTGTAGTTTCTGATACGGCCAGGTAGATCTGTAACTCATCTTCGAGAACTGGCTTGACTAACAATGGGGGGCTTGTTAGGTACTCTTTTAAAGCTCGAAACGCCTGTTCGCTCTCCTGGCTCCATTTTATGTTCTTCCCTTGTTTGATGGCCTTGAAGAAAGGGAGACATTTATCGGTGGAGCGAGAGATAAACCTGTTGAGTGTCGCCACCCGTCCAGTCAGAATCTGTACTTGCTTGAGCGAGGTCGGGGATCCCAGGTCCAGGATAGCTTTGATTTTTTCTGGGTTGGCTTCTATACCTCTCTCATGAACCATGAAGCCTAGAAACTTCCCTGCCGTTACCCCAAAGACACATTTGGAGGGGTTCAAACGCATCTGGTTTTCCCTCAGTATGAGGAAGGTTTTGCGAAGGTCTTCCCGATGTCCCTTTGTGGTTGGTAATTTCATGATCATGTCGTCGATGTACACTTCCATCCTCCTTCCTATCTCGGGCTTGAACAGCTTGTTAACCAGCCGCTGGTATGTGGCCCCTGCATTCTTCAAACCAAACGGCATCACCTTGTAGCAGTACAAGCCCTGCCTAGTAATGAAACTGGTCTTATCTTGGTCAGCCAGGTGCATTTTAATTTTGTTGTATCCTGAGAATGCGTCCATAAAACTCAAAAGTTTGTTTCCGGATGTGGAGTCAACTGGCTGGTCGATCTTTGGTAAAGAAAAACTGTCTTTCGGACAAGCCCGGTTGAGGTCGGTGTAATCGACACACATACGCCATTTCTCATTCGCCTTCGTGACCATGACCACGTTGGCGATCCATTCGGGGTAACGTACCTCTCTGACAAACCCTGCTTTGATCAATTTATCAACCTCTTCCTGTACCGCCGCCTTCCTATCAGCGTTGAAGTGACGCCTCTTCTGCTTGACGGGCTTAACTGTTGGATCTACTGCTAGTCCGTGGGTGGCCAACGATGCCAGGATTCCAGGCATTTCATCATGGTTCCAGGCGAGGCGAAGATGTCACTGAATTCCCTGAGTAGGTCAATCAGTCCTCTTTTTATTTCTGGATCAAGGGTGGCTCCGACCTTGACGACCTTGGAGGGGTCGTTATTCCTGATGGGTATCTCTTCTAGTTTATCTACGGGCTGCCCGTTGGCCAATTCCTTACTCCGTTCTTCCTTGTAGGGCATGATAGGTTCGTCCTCCGGATGCCCAGAATGTTCCGCTGGCTCCTTCTCCTCCTAGATTATCCGGGAAGTATCTATGTGTTAACAGAAATTTTGCTCGGGATGAGAAATCCCAGTTAACGCCCTCAAGACCACTACCACGTAGGTGGTGGCCAAAATTCTTTATATATATAACAGTGATTTATAAAATGACAAGTAGGCAAGAATGTTTTTATTTAGCATGCATGGTACACGAATACAAAGATTCTTCTCTCTTTTCTCTCAAATCTCTCTGGGAAATGGTCGATTGTTAGTCGTATGCCTGTCGAATAGTAGTCTCTTCTTTTCATTTCTTTTCTTTTCTATTTATACATGGTTTGTAGGTCAACAGACTGATTCTCCCTTGATTGTCTCAGTGATTGTCTCAGTCTCTTCCTTATCAGGCGGGATTTCTTGCGTTAATATCATTTGACTTTTAGATTGACGCCAGAATTGAGAGTATCGTGGTGGAGATCAGTTTGTTTCCTTTTTGGATTTCATTACTTGTTCTGCATGTAGATAACGCTTCCAGGTATGATTTAATGCATTCCTCGTATCCTTTCAGTATGATCCTTATAGAAGTCGCGGGACATGACGATATGGTGTGATGCATCAACCAGGGAGGTTGTTTAGTATTTCGACCTTGATGTCTGAGAAGTTTCATCCAGCTTGGAGCCAGATCTGGCTTCTCTTGACTTTTTCGAAGCTAGATGTGGCCTCGACTGACCTTTTTGAAGCTAGGTATGGCTTCGACTGACCTCGCGGCCTTCTAGGGACATTTTTCTGTGTCAATCGAGGTACAGACGAGTTTCTTGAGCATTTGCGAGATGACCTTGACTTCTGGGAGCTTCTACTTTTGATGATGCGAGCTAAGTCCGATCATTCCGGGCTCTATCCCGGATGTTTTCGGAGCCCGCCCTTGTTCCTGGGGTGGTATCGCAGTTCAGCCCTGGATAGAGAGGTCTCCTGGTGGAAGCTCTCGGGTCCGGGCTTTATCCCAGATGTTTCTGGAGCCCGCCCTTGTGCCTGGGGTAGTATCGTAGCTTGGCTCTGGATATAGAGGTCTTCAGGTGAAACTTTCGGGTATGGAACCAGGTCTAGGAAGTGGAAAATTTCCCTTTGGTCCTTAGCCAATTTTGGCTATTAACAGAAGTCCCCTCTGACTTGAACACCAGACATCGAGCTCAGGGTTGAGGTCAGATTCTAACTTTATTTGGGAAATCTTCCTCTTTTTACTGTTACCGAAATTTTGGGAAATTTCTTCATTTGAGTGACGTGTTGTGAACCAACTATTTTATCTTCGAATTAATCTGATCACGTTACGACAGTCCCCGAGATTTTTTACCGTTACCAGGATCTTGGGGAGATCTTCCTCTTAACTACGTAAGTGATGTGGCATGAGATGATTAGCCCGCTTTCGAGTTTAATCCGGTTACGTTACCGAGTCGATTTTTTACCGTTACCAAACGAGTATCCTGGTAACTTGAGTTGTTGCCCTCCTGCCTATATATATGTATGTTTTCCTCCTCATCTTCCTCACATCTTCTCGAGCTAAAAGAACCTTTTGTTGAGAAATATTTCCACAGTTTTTCCTCCAAGCTTGCTTCTTTCTTCATTCTTCGTCTTCTAAATTGTCGAAAAACAGTCGTGATTCAAATGATTCCATATTCGACGGCGAGGAGGTCGTCAGTCTTAGTCTGGGGAAGCGGGCTAGGAGGAGTTCTGACGGTGATGATTCCCAGCCCACTTCACAACGTCTGCGATCCAGTAGGAATGTGTCTATCGGGACTGGGTTCTCCAATCATCCCGACCACCCTTTAGATATCGTCGATGATGATTCCGATAAAGAAGCGGTCGGTGGCGCTGCGGGGGAGCGTCGGGTCTCGGCTCCTGGTCCCCTTGGGTAGAGGCTCCCTCCCTATGATTTTCGGGTTATCCCAGATTTCACCATTGACCTGGCGTCGATCGACCGCTTGAGGTCAAAGTTTGGCATCCCCGACAGTGTATCCATCTCGGTGCCTCCCAAGAACTTCGAGTTTTTCAACCCCTCTAAAGGTGTGCTTCCGATCCATGTGGCCGCTCTTGAGAATGGGGTCAGGTTTCCCCTCCACCCAACCCTTCAGCGGGCTATAAACGCCATCCAGTTCGCTCCCCTTCAGTTAACGCCGGGCTTCTGGAGGCATTTGATCGGTTTCCTTGTGTTATTGAGGGAACAAATGCCAGATGAGTAAAGTGACGAGGGAGCCAGGTGCAGAGGAGCTGGCTTATCTTTTTCATATTGGGAGCTTGTCTGGGGCTCCTCGGGGTCAATTCTACACCAAGGCCAAGAATAAGCTCAATTTCATCGTTCCTGGTGCTTCGAAGAATGATCCCGCGAGGAAAGAAGAATGGATCCTGGCGGGGGATGACTGGGGGAGCTCGATTTTCATCGGAGGGCATGAATTCGAGGTTCCTACGGCTTTCAGTGACAAGCCCTCCTGGGACCGCGATTCCCTGCCTGTCGAGTCCGAAGCCGTCTTAAAGGCCATTCTAGCCCGGAATTACCTGATTCGAAGTTCCCTACCGCTGAAGCTTTTAACCCTCGTAAGGTGAACAAATATCTATGGATTTCAGACGCTATTCCTTGTAAGTATCCTTGTGTTGCTTCGTCTTATTACTTAGCTTGGTTCTAACATTTTCTTCTTTAATCTGCTTATTTGCAGTTTTTATCTTGGAGCCAGCCACCCGACACGTCTCACGCTCTCCTCAAGGTGGAGCTTCTCTTCCCTCCTCTGGGGTCGAACCTGCCCTGGCTTCTTCTGTCTCTCCGGCTGGGTCCAAAATGGCCTATCCTGGCCTCACGAGCTTTCCGGACTTTGAGCAAAGCTCTCCAGGTGGTTGGCCCGGCTGTTTCTGCCCCCTCGGCCGTGGCCGCTAAAGTCGCTACCCCTTTGACTCAAACACCTGATTCCGCGGCGCTTCCAACAACCAAAGCCTCTGAGGTTTCTGGGAAAGATGTCGCGAGGGCTCCTTCCAGCCGCTCCCGGCCTCAGTCGAGCTCGACATGGCGGGACGAGGTCTTGGAGCAGTTCATAGCGTCCTATCCAGGTGGCGGGATCTCCAAGATGGCTTCTATGCCTGTGGATGTCCTTATAACCAAGGGGTCTGCTATCTTAGCTGAGGTAATTGTATTTCCTTCACGCTATTTTTGTTAACTTGTTCAGTTTCTAACACGGGTTTTATATTTGTAGGCCTTTAAGGTCAATGTCGTGATGGGCCAGCAGGTAGCCCTTCTCCGTGATCGGGCTGCAAAAGCTGAAGCTAAAGCCGAGAAGGCCGGGGAACTGCTCAAGCAGGCTCGGTCTCTAGTGGAAGAGGTGACTTCCAGCCAAGGCAAAATTGAGCTCGAGATGGCTGAGCTTCGCTGCGATCATGAGAGGATGAAGCAATCTTTCGATTATGAGCATCTTCAATCTCTCCGACGGGCTAGGTAGCGAGACTCCTGGAGATCTGAGGCTAAGAAGCTGGACCTTGAGAACCGGTCTCTGATTACTCAGGTGGCCAAGCTGCAAGCTGATGCGGAGACCTCCTTCAACGATGGGTATTTTTATGCTTCCTTTCAAGCCGCGGAAGCTCTTCCTCCTCCTTTTGATTTGTCGTCTATTGCGGGCAGGGACAGATAGGAAATAATGCTCAAAGCTACCGAGTTATCTCGTCCTGAAGGCGATAAGGTGGTCCCTTCTAGCCCGACGGGAACTGGGAAGCAGCCCACTCAGTCAGATCCCTCCTTCCATCTTCTTTCATTTATCCCCTCAGGTCCTGGGGAATCTTCCAGCAAAGTGATGTCCTCTCGATCCGAGGAGGACTAATCGGGAGCTGGTGAAGAGGTTAGGAGCCCATCTGATGATCCAGCTTTAACAGAGATGGAGGTCAACAGGAGCCAGATGGGGCCCTTGGCTGCTCTTCTCGACGCGGCTATTCCTCCTGAAGTTATGGATGTAATCAATGAAGTTTTGGAGGAAGATCCAGTTGATCATCTGATAGAGCCTCTAAATGAAGGAGCGGTCGGCGAGGATAACCCAGATGGATAGCTACCTGTTAAGGGGGTTGATGCTGAGGATCAGCACGAAAGAGGAGGGCCAGCGGTGGGAAGCCATGATAGCCCCAAAGCTTGAAACGGATGACTTGTTTTTGATTGCCTGGAAAAGGGGGTGGGCACCCTGCTTTGCCATTGTCAGTTTTTTATTTTTCCTTCTTCTTTTTGTAGCCCGAATTCGGGGGTTGGGCTTCCCATTTGGATGTAGCCTTATCGGGGGATAGGCTCCCCTTGCCCTTAATGATAGATTGACGCGCCTTTTTGAGAACTTTATTCTGCTTCTGGTCTTGAATGGTATCCAGAGTAGCATCTGTAGCATCAATTAAGATTCGTGTAGGCAATTATGATGATTTTGATCCTGTACACGAAAGCAAACATTATATATATGGAGCGATAACCCAACCAAGACATCAGGAATGCTACTTAGCTATTTCCTAGTCTTTGAGATCTGGCGGGCAACTATGCCTTTACACTCAGATCCTTCTTGGGGGTGGTAGCCCGACCAAGGCATCAGGAGGGCTATCGAGCTATTTCCTGGTCTCGAAAGCTGGAGGGCAACTATGCTCTTACACTCAGATCCTTCTTGGGGGTGGTAGCCCGACCAAGGTATCAGGAGGGCTATCGAGCTATTTCCTGGTCTCGAGATCTGGAAGGCAACTATGTTCTTACTCAGATCCTTCTTGGGGGTGGTAGCCCGACCAAGGCATCAGGAGGGCTATCGAGCTATTTCCCGGTCTCGATATCTGGAAGGCAATTATGCTCTTACACTCAGATCCTTCTTGGGGGTGGTAGCCCACCTAAGGCATCAGGAGGGCTATCGAGCTATTTCTTGGTCTCAAGATCTGGAAGGCAACTATGCTCTTACACTCAGATCCTTCTTGGGGGTGGTAGCCCGACTAAGGCATCAGGAGGGCTATCGAGCTATTTTCTGGTCTCGAGAGGTTTATGTTGAATTCCCATATAAGGGTATAGGCAATAATGTTGAACATAGTTGGAGACAAAGATGGAAGATAAAAGGAAAATGACTTTATTGATGATGGAGATGTAGTACATCTTTATTAGGACCTATAATGAAAACTAAGTGGGGATAGTCTGCTTGAGAACTCTTTTCAAGGGTAGAATTTCTTCAAATGATCTGCATTCCAAGTGTGGTTGATGGATCATCCGTCCATGTCTTCGAGTTTATGAGCTCCATTGCGAACAACTAGCTTTATCAAATATGGCCCTTCCCAATTTGGACTTAAGACTCTATCCGACCTTTTCCGAGTATTCAGTGTTACTTTCCTAAGTACCAGATCCCCTTCCTTGAATTTTTGGGCTCTAATCTTTTGGTTGAAGTATCTAGCAATCTCGCTCTGGTAGATCGCTACTTTCTCTGCTACTCGGTCTTGTTTTTCTTCTAAGAGGTCTAGACTAGCCCGAAGCTTGACTTAGTTACTTTTGGGCTCAAAGTGCTGTACCCTGAATGAGGTCAATCTATGCTCGATGAGGAGGACTGCTTCAACCCCGAAGGCCAGGGAGTAAGGTGTTTCTCCAGTAGCTGTTCTTTTTGTAGTCCGGTATGCCCAAAGGAATTCTGGTAGCTCTTCGGCCCATTTACCTTTCATCTGCTGAAGCTTCTTTTTCAGAAGTTTCTTGATTGTCTTGTTGGATGATTTTACCAGCCCGTTAGTCTGGGGATGAGCCACTGAAGCGAGCCTGAGGTCGATCCCCAATCCCTTGCAGAAGTCTTTGAATCGGGCGTTGTCGAATTGCTTTCCTAGGTCGGCTACAATGATGAGAGGGGTCATGAACCTGCATATTACGTTAGTCTTGATGAACTTGGTTGTATTCTTTTCTGATATTCGAGCAAGAGGTCCTGCCTCAACCCATCTTGTGAAGTAGTCGATAGCCACGATAGCATGTTTCATCTGTCCAGGAGCAGTAGGAAGTGGCCCAATTAGGTCGATTCCCCACATGGCAAAGGGGTAAGGTGAGCTGAGGGGCGATAATTGCTCGGGTGGTTGGTGGCTCAAGTTTGAGGTTCTTTGACAAGGTTCGCAGGATTGCACAAAACTTTTTCCATCTTAATGGATGGTCGGCCAGTAGTACCCCATACGAAGCACCTGATAGGCTAGAGCTTCCCCACCTATGTGGTTCCCACAGTCCCCTGAGTGGACCTCTCTCAATGCCCACTTAGCATCATCGGGATGCAAGCACCTAAGTAAGGGGAGGGATCTGCCCCTCCTGTAGACGTATCCGTCCACCATATAATATTGAACTAAGAGTCTCTTAACTCTTCGGGCTTGGTCAGGCTCTTTAGGAAGCACTCCTTCAAGGAGGTAGGCAACAATTGGGTCCATCCAGCAAGGTAGGCGATCCAGGGAACAAATTTCTCCATTTGTGGCTATGCTTGACTGAGTGATCACTTGGAGGGGAATTCCCCTTGGCAGGGATTGGCCTCCGTTCGCCGCTATTTTAGCCAGAACATCTGCACGATGGTTTTGGTGTCGAGGCACCTGATCGATCTTGAGTCCCTTAAATTTCCTTTTCAGCAACCGAGCTAGATTTAAGTAGGCAACCATATTATCTCCCTTTGCCTGGTAGACCCCAGTCACCTAGTTTACAACAAGCAATGAATCGCTCTTGATATGCAGGTAGTCGGCCTTTAGTTCGATGGCTACCTTCATCCCAGCTAGGAGGGCTTCATATTCCGCTTCGTTGTTGGTAGCTTTAAATTCGAACCTGAAACAGTGACAAAATTCAGTCCCCTCCGGATCTATCAAAACTATGCCAGCTCCTCCCCCAGCTCGTCCCGATGCTCCGTCTAAAAAGAGGATCCATGGCTTGCAGCCCTCCGGCCAATTTTCGACCTCGGATATCTTCTCAGGGACCTCGTTTGATACTGAGGGATCAACTGGGTCTTGGATCGCTGAGAATTCTGCCACGAAGTCGGCTAAAGCCTGTGCCTTAATCGTAGTCCGGGGCTTATACTTTAAGTCGAACTGAGTGAGCTCTAGTGCCCATAAAACTAGCCTTCCTGACACATCTTGTCTTTGCAAGAATTGACGGAGGGGTTGGTCTGTCACCACTGCTATTGTGTGAGCTTGAAAATAGGGACGGAGTTTCCTCGCTGTTACCAGAGCATAAGCGAGCTTCTCCAGGAGAACGTAGTTCCTTTCTAATTTGGTCAAGGCATGACCACTATACTCCTTTGAATTCTTGCCTATGCGGAGGTGCAGGGGGGCGATAGGTCGACCTATTGGGAGGTTTATTCTGAGCTCTCTGCACCGGCTCAAATTTAGGGGCTTCTTTGTTTAGACGCTTTGCCGTTCTCATGTCGTCATGTTCTATCTTAACCTTGAGTTGTTCGTCGATCTCGACCTGCTCAAGAGCCCGGTCATAGGCCTCCTGGTATGTCTCGGGAGGTCTCTTCGCGAAAGAACGGAAAAGCTTTCCTGCCCAGAGGTTTCGTCTGAAGTTAGCGAGGGTTTCATTTTCAGTGAAAACTCCCATTTGTATGACCTCATTGTGAAATCGCTCTACATATGATCGAAGAGTTTCACTCCGCTCCTGGATCACATATTGGAGGTGTATGGGATCTTTCGGACGAGGTTTAACTCCTTGGAATTGTGAGCAAAAATCGGTTGACAGCTTTGTGAAAGAATCCACGCTACCCACGGGCAGTTTCCTGAACCAGGTTTTTGCATAGTCGGTCAAGGTTGTTGGAAACATTCTACACATAGCTGTTCTGGTAGTGTTCTGGACTTCCATCTGTTGAACGAAGCTCTCTAGATGGCTTAGAGGATCCTCCGTTCCAGAGAACTTATCCGCTGGCATTTTGAATTTTAGGGGGAGCTCTACTTCTCGGATCCTCCTAGTGAAGGGAGCGTTCATCTCGCTCAGGGGATTCTTTTTGTCCTCCTTGCTCTTTCCCTTCCTTATCTGCTGGACCTCTTTTTGTAGCTTGGCCAGCTGATCCCTTAGTCGCTTGTTCTCGGGTCTCTTCGAGTTAACCTCAGATTCCTCACTGTCGAATCTTTCTGATGAACTGGCAATTTCTATCTGGTCCTCCTCCTGGACATGATCCAATCGGGGAGTTTGTCTACTTTCCTCCTCTAGGGCCCGGGTTGTTCTCCTAGATGTGGTTGGATGAGATAGCCCTCGCGGCCTCCGGGTAAAAACATCTGCGGCAGACTTAACTAGCCTGTGTTGATATTGTGAAAGTCTTTTAGGAGCTGGGGGCATGGGTCCCAGCCTATCCCGGATCGAACATTGGGGCCCTGATCTACCTCGAGCCGGCTAGGGAGGAGGAGGGCCTAGGCGATCGAAAGCAAGTGGTCTAGCTCCGAGCCTGCTCGGCTCTCCCTGATCATTCAGGTTGGTTGGCTGGATTGTGATGCCTTCAGCGAGGAGGCGGACGCGGATGGATTCTACGAAGGTCGCCGCTTGTTGGTCGAGCGCTGCCTGGCTCACTATGGGGTGGCCAGTAGCCCGCGTATTGGTTGTCTGGATCGGAGCTTTACTACTATATCCAGACTTTCTCCCCCTTCCTAGGGCTTTTAGGGGTTGGCCTCGCCGGAGACTGCTCCGGGACTCTGTGTTGGCCTTGGGAGGAGCGGAGCCTCATAGTTCCTGTAAAACAATGAAAATATAAATGCAAACGATCGGTTAATCGGGTGTAGGAAAATTTCCCACAGACGGCGCTAGAAAGTGTTAACTGAAATTTTGCCCGGGATGAGAAATCCCAGTTAACGCCCTCAAGACCACTACCACGTAGGTGGTGGCCAAAATTATTTATATATGTAACAGTGATTTATAAAATGACAAGTAGGCAAGAATGTTTTTATTTAGCATGCATGGTACACGAATACAAAGATTCTTCTCTCTTTTCTCTCAAATCTCTTAAATCTCTCTGGGAAATGGTCGATTGTTAGTCGTATGCCTGTCGAATAGTAGTCTCTTCTTTTCATTTCTTTTCTTTTCTATTTATACATGGTTTGTAGGTCAACAGACTGATTCTCCCTTGATTGTCTCAGTGATTGTCTCAGTCTCTTCCTTATCGGGCGGGATTTCTTGCATTAATATCATTTGACTTTTGGATTGACGCCCGAATTGAGAGTATCGTGGTGGAGATCAGTTTGTTTCCTTTTTGGATTTCATTACTTGTTCTGCATGTAGATAACGCTTCCAGGTATGATTTAATGCATTCCTCGTATCCTTTCAGTATGATCCTTATAGAAGTCGCGGGACATGACGATATGGTGTGATGCATCAACCAGGGAGGTTGTTTAGTATTTCGACCTTGATGTCTGAGAAGTTTCATCCAGCTTGGAGCCAGATCTGGCTTCTCTTGACTTTTTCGAAGCTAGATGTGGCCTCGACTGACCTTTTTAAAGCTAGGTGTGGCTTCGACTAACCTCGCGGCCTTCTAGGGACATTCTTCTGTGTCAATCGAGGTACAAACGAGTTTCTTGGGCATTGGCGAGATGACCTTGACTTTGGGGAGTTTCTAGTTTTGATGATGCGAGCTAAGTCCGATCATTCCAGCTCTATCCCAGATGTTTCTGGAGCCCGCCCTTGTTCCTGGGGTGGTATCGCAGTTCGGCCCTGGATAGAGAGGTCTCCTGGTGGAAGCTCTCGGGTCCGGGCTTTATCCCAGATGTTTCTGGAGCCCGCCCTTGTGCCTGGGGTGGTATCGTAGCTTGGCTCTGGATATAAAGGTCTTTAGGTGAAACTTTCGGGTATGGAACCAGGTCTAGGAAGTGGAAAATTTCCCTTTGGTCCTTAGCCAATTTTGGCTATTAACACCATATCTTCCTGGATTAATGTCACCTGTACACACTGCTTCGCTAGGGCTGTAGGATTGGCAGATACTGCGTAGCATTTCCTGGCTGCCTGTTGGTCTCCGCGTACCTCTCCCACTTTGGTTCCAACCGGGAATTTCAAGACGTTGTGGTATATGGACAAGACTCTCTTCAAGGAGGACAGGAAAGGTCTCCCTAGGATGGCATTGTAGGCCGATGGGGTGTCCACCACATTAAAGTCGGTCATAACATTCTGTTGGAGCGGGTTGATCCCGATGATTACTGGGAGGATCATTGACCCCACTGGTATGATCGAGTCCCCAGTGAAACCGTAAAGCGGAGGGGTACAACTGTTGTAACAACGTTGCTTCAGGTTCAATTTTTCCAGGGTATCCTTGAAGAGGATATCTACACTGCTACCTGTATCCACGAGCATGCGATGGACTAGACAGTTGGCGATCTGTATCGTGATTACCATAGGATCATCATGAGGTTGCACAGTGTTGAAGACATCTGCTTCGGTGAATACGATCTGAGCTGATTGGGAGGGCTCTGTCGGGCTCTGGCTTACTTCGAAGATCCCTCGGCTCTCTCCGATGCGGGGAACCTTTCTTGCGTGGTTTTTTTGGGAGTTATTGGAAATGCCAGCCAATGTAGGACCTTCGCTGATAGTGTGTATCACCTGGATCTGTTGCATCAAGTCGGTCTGTTCCCCTTTCCTCTTTTCCGCGTCCTCGTAGATTTCAGCTTGTACCTCCCTTCCAGTCCTGATATTATCTCTAACCTGTTGTAAGAACTCAATCAGGCATCCTCCCTTATTAGGGCCTCAATCTGGTTGCGCAAATTATAGCACTCTGAGGTGTTGTGGCCCACGTCTTCGTGGAAGTCGCAGTACTTGTACCGGTTTCTCCTGTCAGCTGGGGCCTTCATGGGAGCAGGCTTTTGGAGCAACCCTTTATCTCGTATGGCAAGGTAGACTATTTCCCTAGAAGAATTCAAAGGGGTGTAGTAGTCATACCCTTTTTCCCCTTGCATTACTGGAGCCACGGTCCTAGGAGGCGGCGAAGCCCGGGGAGGGGTTCATTTTGCTGGATATCTTTCTGGCCTATGCAGAGGAGCAGGGAGGCGATAGGTCGACTTGTTAGGAGGTTTATTCTGAGTTTTCTACACTGGCTCAGATTTGGGAGCTTCTTTCTTCAGACGCTTTGCCGTTCTCATGTCGTCGTGTTCCATCTTGACCTTGAGTTGTTCGTCGATCTCGACCTGCTCAAGAGCCCGGTCATAGGCCTCCTAGTAAGTCTCGAGAGGTCTATTGGCAAAGGAATGGAAAAGCTTTCCTGCCCATAGATTTCGCCTGAAGTTGGCGAGGGTTTCTTTTTCAGTGAAGACTCCCATTTGTATGACATCCTTGTGAAATTACTCCACGTACGATCGAAGAGTTTCACTCCGTTCCTGGATCACATATTGGAGGTGTATGGGATCTTTTGGGCGAGGTTTGACTCCTTGGAATTGTGAGCAAAAATTTGTTGATAATTTCGTGAAAGAATCCACGCTACCAACGGGCAGTTTCCTGAACCAGGTTTTCGCGTAGTCGGTCAAGGTCGTTGGAAACATTCTGCACATAGCTGCTCTGGTAGTGTTCTGGACCTCCATCTGTTGAACAAAGCTCTCTAGGTGGCTCAGAGGATCTTCCGCTCCAGAGAACTTATCTGCTGGCATTTTGAATTTTGGGGGAGCTCTGCTTCCCGGATCCTCCTAGTGAAGGGAGCGTTCATCTCGCTCAGGGGATCCTTTTTATCCTTCTTATTCTTTCCCTTCCTTATCTGCTGGACCTCTTTTTGTAGCTTTGCCAGCTGATCCCTCAGTCGCTTGTTCCCAGGTCTCTTCGAGTTAACCTCAGATTCGTCACTGTCAAATCTTTCTGATGAACTAGCAATTTCTATCCGGTCCTCCTCCTGGACATGATCCACTCGGGGAGTTTGTTTACTTTCCTCCTCTAGGGCCTGGGCAGTTCTCCTGGATATAGTTGGATGAGATAGCCCTCGTGGCTTCAGGGTAAAAGCATCAGCGACAGACTTAACTAGCCTGGGTTGATATTGTGAAAGTCTTTTCAGAACTGGGGGCATGGGTCCCAGCATATCCCGGATCGAACGTTGGGGCCCTGATCTATCTCGAGCCGGCTCTGGAAGAGAAGGTCCTAGGTGATCATAAACAGGTGGCCTAGCTCCGAGCCTGCTCGGATCTCCCTGATCATTCAGGTTGGTTGGCTGGATCATGATACCTTCAGCGAGAAGACGGATGCGGATGGATTCTACGAAGGCCGTCGCTTGTTGGTCGAACGCTGCCTGGCTTACTATAGGGTGGCCAGTAGCCCGCGTATTGGTTGTCTGGATTGGAGCTTGACTACTATATCCATACTTTCTCCCCTTTCTTGGGGCTTTTTGTGTTAGCTTCGCCGGAGGTTGCTCCGGGACTCTAAGCTGGCCTTGGGAGGAGCGGAGCCTCATAGTTCCTGTAAAACAACTGAAAAGTAAATGCAAATAACTGGTTAATCGGGTGTAGGGTAAGTTCCCACAGACGGCGCCAGAAAGTGCTAACGGAAATTTTGCTCAAGGTGAGAAATCTCAGTTAATACCCTCAAGACCACTACCACGTAGGTGGTGGCCAAGATTTATTGTATGTGTAGCAATGATTTATAAAATGACAAGAAAGCAAGAATATTTTATTGAACGTGCATGGTATACAAGTACAGAAATTCTTTTATCTTTGCTCTCAACTCTCTCTAGGGAATGGTTGATTGTTTGTCGTATGCCTGTTGAATAGTAGTCTCCTCTTTATCATTTCCTTTCTTTTCTATTTATACATAGTTTGTAGGTCAACAGACTGATTCTCCCTTGATTTTCTCAGTCTCCTCCTTATCGGGCGGGATTTCTCGCATTAATGTCATTGACTTTGAATTAACATCCGAATTGAGAGTATCATGGTGGAGATCAGTTTGTTTCCTTTTTGGATTTTGTTACTTGTTCTGTATATAGGTAACGTTTTCAGATATGATTCAGTGTATCCCTCGTATCCTTTCAGCATGATTCTTTATAGAGGTCGTTGGATATGACATGGTGTGGTGCATCAACCAGGGAGGTTGATTAGTGTTTTGACCTTGATATCTGAGAAGTTTCATCCAGCTTGGAGCCAGATCTGGCTTCCCTTGACCTTTTCAAAGCTAGGTGTGGCCTCGACTGACCTTTTGAAGCTAGGTGTGGCTTCGACTGACCTCACGGCCTTTTAGGGACATTCTTCTGTGTCAATCGAGGTACAGACGAGTCTCTAGAGCATTTGCGAGGTGACCTTGACTTCGGGGAGCTTCTAGTTTTGGTGATGCGGGCTAGATCTGATCGTTCCGGGCTCTATCCTGTATGTTTCCAGAGCCCGTCCTTGTTCCTGGGGTGGTATCGCAGTTCGGCTCTGGATAGAGAGGTCTCCTGGTGGAAGCTCTCAGGTCCGGGCTCTATACCGGATGTTTCCGGAGCCCGCCCTTATTCCTGGGATGGTATCGCAGTTCGGCTCTGGATTGAGAGGTCTCCTGGTCAAACTCTCGGGTATGGAACCAGGTCTGGGAGGTGGAAAATTTTCCTTTGGTCCTTAACCAATTTTGGCTATTAACAGAATGATTCAGGATAGAATCACCGTACATTACGAAGTAGACCACAGCTATAGATTAACCACATAAAAGTACCCTATTTTATTTGATATCTATTGACTATTTTAGATTGCACGTCTCTTACTGTATCCATCTGTATATGATACTCATATACACAGTTAGAGATTACATCGGGCAATCTAGTATGTTAATATATGCACAAGTTATAAAATAAACAACACAACAAGAATGAATTGAACTTTTCTTTTTATTAACTTCATAAATCCATTTACAAATTACATCTTTAAGGCGTAATCCCCAACATCCCTCTCTTATGACTTCTTGGTTCTCTCAAATTAGCCACTGCTCCACTGTTGTCACAGTAGATAGTCATCTGCTTATTCGCATTAGGAACCACTTCCAACCATTTACAAATTACATCTTTAAGGCATAATCCCCAACATCCCTCTCTTATGACTTCTTGGTTCTCTCAAATTAGCCACTGCTCCACTGTTGTCACAGTAGATAGTCATCTGCTTATTCGTATTAGGAACCACTTCCAAGTTAATCAAGAATTAGCGGAGCCAGACAGCCTCTTTAGTAGCTTCGCATGCGTAATATACTTAGCTTCCACGGTGGAATCAGCAATACAGGATTGCTTGATACTCCTCCATATGACTGCACCTCCTCCAAGAGCAAACGCTAATCCTGATGTTGATTTCTAGAGTCAGAATCTGACTTAAAATCAAAATCTGTATACCCAATGGGAATTAAATCCCCTCTAGAGTATACAAGCATATGATCTCTCGTTCTCTTGAGATATTTGAAAATATGCTTGACAGCCGTCTAGTGATCAGGACCAGGTTTCAATTGAAATCTGCTAACTATGCCAACATCAAAACATATATCTGGTATAGTGTAGAGCATTGCATACATGAGACTTCCAACTGCCGAGGCATATTGAATCCTACTCATGAATTGCTCTTCATGCTCATTCTTAGGAACTTGTTCCTTATAAAGTTTGATTCCATGTCTGAAAGGTAACATACCTTTCTTGGAATCCTGCATGGAGAATGTAGACAAGATTTTATCTATGTATAAAGCTTGGGATAATGCAATCGTTCTATTCTTTCTATCCCTTTTTACTTGGATACTAATTATATAACTTGCTTCTCCTAAGTCCTTCATAATAAATTGTTTTGCTAACCATTCTCTTACTGATGTCAATACACCTACATCGTTTACGATGAGTAGAATATCATCAACGTAAAGAACTAGGATTACCAACTTGTCGCCTTTAATCCTTTTGTATACACAGGGCGCGTCAAGGTTTTGAATAAATCCAAAACCTTTCACAGCTTGATCGAACCTTATGTTCCAGGATTTGGATGCTTGCTTTAGTCCATATATGGATCTTTACAACTTGCATACCCTTTCCTCTTGGACTTTTTCAATGAATCCTTCTGGTTGTATCATATAGATGCTTTCGTCAAGACTTTCATTAATGAATGCTGTCTTGACGTCCATTTACTAAATCTCTAGGTCTAGATGCTCTTCACTTATTGTACCAGGTCGGTCAACGCCCAAGTGAGCCCCTGCGGTTCCAGATCTTTCCAGGATGGTCCAGAGCCACATTTCAGTTGCTGGGGACTTCTAGGATCCCAAGCATGCCTCTGGACCAGAATCACACTGGTGGCTCCCTACCTCCTGTACCGGGCCGGTCAATGCCCAAGTGAGCCACTACGGTTCTTGATCTTTCCAGGACAGTCCAGAGCCACATTTCAGTTGCTGGATACTTCTAGGATCCCAAGCATGCCTTTGGACCAGTATCACACTAGTGGCTCCTTAACTCCTATACCAGGCCACTCAACCCTAGTGAGCCATCGAAGTCCCGATCCGTTCTGGGAGAGCCCAGACACTTCCCATATTGCTGAGGCCTCCTAAATGCCTAAGCAAGTATCTGGAGCAGCACCACCACTGCAAGACCCAGTGGCTCCTCACTTATTGTACCGGGCCGGTCAACGCCTAAGTGAGCTACTACGGTTTGGGATCTTTCTAGGACGGTTCAGAGCCACATTTCAGTTGTTGGGGACCATTAGGATCCTAAGCATGCCTCTAGATTAGTATCACACTGGTGGCTCCCTACCTTCTATTCTGGGCCACTCAACACCCTAGTGAGCCACCGAAGTCCCAATCCGTTAGGGGAGAGCCCAGAGGCTTCCCACATTGCTGAGGCTTCCTACATGCCTAAGTAAGCCTCTAGAGTAGCAGCACTGCTACAAGGCCCAGTGGCTCTTCACTTTTTGTACCAGGTCGGTCAACGCCCAAGTGAGCAACTGCGGTTTTAGATCTTTCCAGGTCAGTCTAGAGCCACATTTCAGTTGCTGGGGACTTCTAGGATCCCAAGCATGCCTCTGGACCAGAATCACACTGGTGGCTCCCTACCTCCTGTACCGGGCCGGTCAATGCCCAAGTGAGCCACTACGGTTCTTGATCTTTCCAGGACAGTCCAGAGCCACATTTCAGTTGCTGGATACTTCTAGGATCCCAAGCATGCCTCTGTACCAGTATCACACTAGTGGCTCCTTAAATCCTATACCAGGCCACTCAACCCTAGTGAGCCATCGAAGTCCCGATCCGTTCTGGGAGAGCCCAGAGGCTTCCCACATTGCTGAGGCCTCCTAAATGCCTAAGCAAGTATCTGGAGCAGCAGCACCGCTGCAAGACCCAGTGGCTCCTCACTTATTATACCGGGCCGGTCAACGCCTAAGTGAGCTACTACGGTTTGGGATCTTTCTAGGACGGTTCAGAGCCACATTTCAGTTGTTGGGGACCATTAGGATCCTAAGCATGGCTCTAGATTAGTATCACACTGGTGGCTCCCTACCTTCTATTCTGGGCCACTCAACACCCTAGTGAGCCACCGAAGTCCCAATCCGTTAGGGGAGAGCCCAGAGGCTTCCCACATTGCTGAGGCTTCCTACATGCCTAAGTAAGCCTCTAGAGTAGCAGCACTGCTACAAGGCCCAGTGGCTCTTCACTTTTTGTACCAGGTCGGTCAACGCCCAAGTGAGCCACTGCGGTTTTAGATCTTTCCAGGTCAGTCTAGAGCCACATTTCAGTTGCTGGGGACTTCTAGGATCCCAAGCATGCCTCTGGACCAGAATCACACTGGTGGCTCCCTACCTCCTGTACCAGGCCGGTCAATGCCCAAGTGAGCCACTACGGTTCTTGATCTTTCCAGGACAGTCCAGAGCCACATTTCAGTTGCTGGATACTTCTAGGATCCCAAGCATGCCTCTGGACCAGTATCACACTAGTGGCTCCTTAAATCCTATACCAGGCCACTCAACCCTAGTGAGCCATCGAAGTCCCGATCCGTTCTGGGAGAGCACAGAGGCTTCCCACATTGCTGAGGCCTCCTAAATGCCTAAGCAAGTATCTGGAGCAGCAGCACCGCTGCAAGACCCAGTGGCTCCTCACTTATTGTACCGGGCCGGTCAACGCCTAAGTGAGCTACTACGGTTTGGGATCTTTCTAGGACGGTTCAGAGCCACATTTCAGTTGTTGGGGACCATTAGGATCCTAAGCATGCCTCTAGATTAGTATCACACTGGTGGCTCCCTACCTTCTATTCTGGGCCACTCAACACCCTAGTGAGCCACCGAAGTCCCAATCCGTTAGGGGAGAGCCCAGAGGCTTCCCACATTGCTGAGGCTTCCTACATGCCTAAGTAAGCCTCTAGAGTAGCAGCACTGCTACAAGGCCCAGTGGCTCTTCACTTTTTGTACCAGGTCGGTCAACGCCCAAGTGAGCCACTGCGGTTTTAGATCTTTCCAGGTCAGTCTAGAGCCACATTTCAGTTGCTGGGGACTTCTAGGATCCCAAGCATGCCTCTGGACCAGAATCACACTGGTGGCTCCGTACCTCCTGTACCGGGCCGGTCAATGCCCAAGTGAGCCACTACGGTTCTTGATCTTTCCAGGACAGTCCAGAGCCACATTTCAGTTGCTGGATACTTCTAGGATCCCAAGCATGCCTCTGGACCAGTATCACACTAGTGGCTCCTTAAATCCTATACCAGGCCACTCAACCCTAGTGAGCCATCGAAGTCCCGATCCGTTCTGGGAGAGCCCAGAGGCTTCCCACATTGCTGAGGCCTCCTAAATGCCTAAGCAAGTATCTGGAGCAGCAGCACCGCTACAAGACCCAGTGGCTCCTCACTTATTGTACCGGGCCGGTCAACGCTTAAGTGAGCTACTACGGTTTGGGATCTTTCTAGGACGGTTCAGAGCCACATTTCAGTTGTTGGGGACCATTAGGATCCTAAGCATGCCTCTAGATTAGTATCACACTGGTGGCTCCCTACCTTCTATTCTGGGCCACTCAACACCCTAGTGAGCCACCGAAGTCCCAATCCGTTAGGGGAGAGCCCAGAGGCTTCCCACATTGCTGAGGCTTCCTACATGCCTAAGTAAGCCTCTAGAGTAGCAGCACTGCTACAAGGCCCAGTGGCTCTTCACTTTTTGTACCAGGTCGGTCAACGCCCAAGTGAGCCACTGCGGTTTTAGATCTTTCCAGGTCTGTCTAGAGCCACATTTCAGTTGCTGGGGACTTCTAGGATCCCAAGCATGCCTCTGGACCAGAATCACACTGGTGGCTCCGTACCTCCTGTACCGGGCCGGTCAATGCCCAAGTGAGCCACTACGGTTCTTGATCTTTCCAAGACAGTCCAGAGCCACATTTCAGTTGCTGGATACTTCTAGGATCCCAAGCATGCCTCTGGACCAGTATCACACTAGTGGCTCCTTAAATCCTATACCAGGCCACTCAACCCTAGTGAGCCATCGAAGTCCCGATCCGTTCTGGGAGAGCCCAGAGGCTTCCCACATTGCTGAGGCCTCCTAAATGCCTAAGCAAGTATCTGGAGCAGCAGCACCGTTGCAAGACCCAGTGGCTCCTCACTTATTGTACCGGGCCGGTCAACGCCTAAGTGAGCTACTACGGTTCGGGATCTTTCTAGGACGGTTCAGAGCCACATTTCAGTTGTTGGGGACCATTAGGATCCTAAGCATGCCTCTGGATTAGTATCACACTGGTGGCTCCCTACCTTCTATTCTGGGCCACTCAACACCCTAGTGAGCCACCGAAGTCCCAATCTGTTAGGGGAGAGCCCAGAGGCTTCCCACATTGCTGAGGCTTCCTACATGCCTAAGCAAGCCTCTAGAGTAGCAGCACTGCTACAAGGGCCAGTGGCTCTTAACTTTTTGTACCAGGTCGGTCAACGCCCAAGTGAGCCACTGCGGTTTTAGATCTTTCCAGGTCAGTCTAGAGCCACATTTCAGTTGTTGGGGACTTCTAGGATCCCAAGCATGCCTCTGGACCAGTACTATGTCAGTGGCTCTTCTCTATTTATACCGGGCCATTCAATGCCCTAGCGAGCACCGATGTTCCGATCCATTCCGGGAGAGCCCAGAGGCTTCCTACTCTTGTTGAGGCCTTTTATATGCCTAAGCAAGCCTCCAAAGCAGTAGCACCACTGCAGGACCAGTGGCTCCTTACTTATTGTATCGGGCCGGTCAACTCCCAAGTGAGCCATTGTGGTTCCAGATCTTTCCAGGATGGTCCAGAGCCTTATTTCAGTTGCTGGAGACTTCTAGGATCCCATGCATGCCTCTCGAGCAGTACCAGACCGGTGGCTCCTCTCCATTTATACCGGGCCATTCAACGCCCTAGCTAGCCACCGATGTCCCGATCCGTTCGGGGAGAGCCTAGAGGCTTCCCACTTGCTGAGGCATCCTACATGCCAAAGTAAGCCTCTGGATCAGCAGCTCCTCTGCATGGCCTAGTGGTTCCTCACTTCTTGTACCGGGCTGGTCAACGCCCAAGTGAGCCACTGTGTCCCGATTCATTCAAGGATGGTGAAGAGCCTCATTTCAGTTGTTGAGGACTTCTAGGATCACAAGCATACCTCTGAACCAGTATCATACAGGTGGCTCCTCTCTATTTGTACCGGGCCACTCATTGCCCTAGTAAGCCATCGAAGTCCCGATCCATTCGAGGAAAGCCCAGAGGCTTCCTACATTTGGTAGGGCCTTCTACATGCCTAAGCAAGCCTCTGGAGCAGCAACACTGCTGCAAGACCAGTGGTTACTCACTTATTGTATTAGGCCCCTCACAGCGCCCATGTGAGCTACCTAGGTCTCGGCTCGTTTGAGTGAAGTCCAGTGCCTCATTTCAGTTGCGAGGGTCTTTTTAAAGCCCAAGCAGGCCTCCGAACCAACAGCATCAGAGGAGGAGTAGCTGTTCCTTACTTTTTATACCGGGATACCAAACACCCTAGCGAGCTACCGAGGTCCAGGTTTGTTCAAGCAGCGTCTCGAGCGCCATTATGATTGTTGAAGACTTTTAACTACTCTAAGCAAGCTCTTAAACTGGTTACATCACTTGGGGACTAGAAGCTCACCATTCACCCTAGTGCTCATGTGGGAAGGGTAGTGACCAGTCCACAATAAAAGCTCCTTTGCAGAAGGTCGCTCTATTACTTATACTAAGAACGTGGATCACCTTAGAAGGTCTTACCAATGAAGCCTCCGGGATGAGTATCAACCGGTATCGCCTTGAGTAAGATCGCCTTGGTAGTTCTATTATGTTCACCTTAGTAGTTCTCATATGATCGCCTTTCACCTATGTTCGAGACCAGGAAAGCCACATGGCATTCCCGATGCCTTGGACAGGACCCACCCCTCTCCAGGAAGGGTTTGGAACATAAGTGGCCTTAGTTACCCACCAGGGCCATCGACTTGAAACTAAGAGAGCTACATAACTCTCCTGATGCCCTGAACCAGATTTATCCCTCTAGGAGGATCACCTTAAGACCATGAGAGCTATACAACACTCCTGATGCCCTGGACTAGATTAATACCTTCAGGAGGTTCACCATAAAACCAGGAAAGCTACACAGCACTCTTGATGCCCTGGACAAGATTAATCCCTCCATGAGGATCGCCTCAAGACCAGAAAATGCCACATGGCATTCCTACTGCCCTGGCCGGGCACCAACCCCAGCTAAGAAGGATCTGGATCGTAAGAGTATTGTTGCCTGACAGATCAAAACCTTGGCCGGATACCACCCCCCGCCAAGAAGGGTCTGGTTTGTAAGAGAATAGTTGTCTGCCAGACCAAGGTTGCAAAGTTGTGGCCCTGGTTGCCCATCGCTTGCTCAAGACCAAGACAATCCAAATGGCCCTCCTGCTACCTTGGTCGGGTACCTCCCCCCGCGAGGAAGGATCTGGATGGCATTTTTGTCTACCGGGATCATTTCACCTAGGTACCGAGGTTCCTTGAAATAGGAAGGCTAGGTAGTGTGATTAGCCATAACTTTCACCTATGTAGCAGAGTTCCAGGAACAGGAATGTGAGGTACTCAGATTCCTATGTATCTTTCCGCCTAAGTACCGGGATTTCTAGAACAGGGATGCGAGGTACCCAGATTTGCCTATGTGTTTTCACCTAAGTACCCAGATTCCTAAAACTGGAATGCCAGGTACCTATATTCACCTAGGTGTTTTCACCTAAGTACCAGGATTCCTGAAACTGGAATGTCAGGTACTCAGATTCACCTACGTGTTTTCACCTAAGTACCAGGATTCCTGAAACTGGAATGTCAGGTACCCAGATTCACCTACATGTTTTCACCCAAGTACCAGGATTTATGGAACAGGAATGTTAGGTACCCAGATTGGCCACCGGAGCCTCATCCCAAATAATCGAGCAGAATGTCTAGTACCCAGATTCACCTATGTTCTGCCTATGTTTCGCCTATGAATTATCGCCTAAGTACCAGGATTCCAGGAACAGGAATGCCAGGTACCCAGATTGGCTTGCATCGTTTCGCTTAAGTACCAAGATTTCAGGAACATGAATGCCAGGAATGCCAGGAATGCCAGATACCGATTACCAATAAGAAGCGATAAGTAAAATTCTTCAAGCAGTACAAGATCCTGACTCCAACCCCAACCCCAACCCCAACCCCAACCCCAACCAGGTATCGGTGTTAAAGTCAGGGGGGACTTCTGTTAATAGCCTTTTTTGGGAGGGGTCCAAAGAAGAATGTTCCATCTGCCTAGAGTCTTGTAGAACCTAGATTGGGTTCGGTACCCAGATATCGGGGATACTCAACACTATGAATCGGAAAGAAGTCAGTACCACATCTCACATTCTACCATGTACCTCGCAGGGCTAGCACCGCGGTACCTCCTACCTGGTACCTAGGTATCGCGACATCTACCTAGTACCTAGGTACCATGACATCTACCAGTACCCAAGTGCAACGTTATTAGTCCAGGATCACACTGGAATATGTATCCTACTCTCCAAGCAAGAAGAATGGAACCGTGAAGGTACCAGCATGCTAGAACAAGCGCCACATCAACAAGAGCAGATCGATGCCTCAGGGTACCGTGCCATCAGAGTACAAAGTCAGAACTTTACTCCAAGCAATGTAGAAGAGAAATTTGACCTCTCTGGTTATTAATAAAGGTAGTCAACCCTATTAATGGAGATAATCAGCCGTCCATTCACAACGCCATTAATGAAGATAATCAACCCTCTTAATGGAGATAATCAGCCCCATTAATGAAAATATCAGTCAACTTCTTAATGGCCATTCACAACGCCAGTATGAGAGTCAACTCCATCAATGCCAAATCAATGTTCCTTTGATTACAAATTAATTGATGGACTAGGCAACAAGAAAGAGAAGATACAAATATGACAAAGCACTCTCCAAGGAAGGGATCGATCTCCAAGCTCTCCAACATCTCTAATCTCATATCTGATATCTCTAATCTCTAATGGCTTGATCTCCAATCCAAAAAATGACCCAACAACGATCCCAAATCCACGGGGTTTAAGTTCAAAACCGAAATCCAAAAATGAATGAGAGAGTCGAAAGATTTCACCCACTTTTCCACTAGAAATACAGTTCTCCATCTCCTACCAGTGTATTGTCTACTACACATATCAATTTTCACTAAGAATGTACCGGTACCAAGTGGTACCCCTCCACCTGTGACCTACCAGGTCTCATTTTGTACTAATGTAAGCTCTCCGGAGCACCTCTCATGATATATAAATATATAAAGAAGGGTCTTCCTCCTTCTGATGGATACTGTTTGGGGTTTTTTTTAGCATATGATCATTCGTGATGCTTTTTCCCCCTAGGTTAGTCCAATTCTATCAATGAATTGTCATTCTCCCATCTATCTCCTTATTGTGCATGCATGGAAGCTAGGTTCCGAACCTACTGGTCCTAGCTCTCTTATCCACCTATATGCATGCTCAAGCACATACCTAGAAGATCCACTGGACCAGCTAGAAGAACCGGGAGAGGTACCAAAAGGACCCAAAGGTGAAGGATCGCTACCGGGTGATTCCATCCTTCTCGATCATATCTACCTTACAGAGGAGTACCGATCTACCGATCCTACTTTGCTAATTGGGCCGGGAAACTAAAGAGGAGTACCGATCCTACATTGCTACTTGGCTTGTTGAACCACATAGGAGACGTAGAGAAGAGACCGGGTACCGGGACCAAGTATCGCAACCTGGTAATAGACCAGGGACCGGGACAAGGACCAACCTCTCATACCAGCAAGGGGAGCTTAAGCACCATCTCTTCAACCTATCCTCGAAGCCCTAACGGGAGGGATGATTGTTCTCCTACCTACCGCACCTTACTATTTCACCTTACCAGAACCACTATACGAAGTACCTACCCCCGCTGCGACCTCCGAGGTAGCGGGTTGAGGGTGTTTATCGAAATTTTACTCCTCGAGTGAATTTTCCCGTTAACAAAGGCTAAGAACAAGAAGATCAAGAAGTCTCCTAAAAATAATCTTTCCAAAGCTAAAGGTAAAAAGAAAGACAAGGTATCTTCACAAACTCCAACCACTTCTTCAATCCCAAAAGGTACAATCTCAAATTTTATTCATATTTGTCATTTTTGTAATGCTGTTGGTCATATCAAACCAAGGTGTTATAAGTACATTGAATTTTTCAAAATAGGAAATACATCTAGAGATAAGGAGACTGCACTTAAATTGAAGCATGCTAGGGCTTTAGTTGTTGATAAGCATTATGTTTCTGAGATGCATGTTAAAAAGAATTGGATGAAGAAGTTTAATGGGTATGATAATCTTGACAATGCATGTATGGCTAGTAATGTTGAGGAGATGAGTATTAATGATATTCTTATGAACCAATTGTTGAAAGTCTCCACTCTAGGTTCAACATTAAAGTCAAGGATGATCATGATTTTGTGTAAGTTCACCCAAGACCAAATGGGTCAAGGGTGAGTGCTCTTACCATTAGAGTAAGTTGCACATGTGAGTTAGCTTCAATATTAGTGTCAAGTTGTTGAGAATTTTAGCTAGCTAGCTTTGTTTCTCTAGAACTTGTCATGAACTTAGCTATCTCACATAATTGTTATTATAGTCGAAATATATTGGTTAACTTTATGAGAAGTTCATTTTTGAAATCTATATGGTGTTGAATGTTTGTTTAGACTTTTAGAGAAAGTCATTTTTTTATGTTTGTTTGAGTTGAAAATGCTTAGTTTTATTCTCTTGGGATGACACACCAATAACTTCTTGTCATGAGGACAAACAAGCCAAGAGAGCTCATAAAAAGAGCGAGACTTAGCATTTGATGAAAAGTGCTTGCTAAGGTATTTCTGTATCCTAATGCTTGCATACTTTGTTTTTCATCTCTCAACTCATTGTTTGCACTACATAATGTAGCATGTCATTTTTAGAGAACTTAGTGTAATATACATATGGTTCTCATTGACATTTGTTCTCTAAACATCTTATAGTGATGTTGTTCACAAAGGTCTTATAAATGATGTGTGAAATATGTGTTTGAATGATGAGTGGCATATATTTTGAAAAATATGAACTTCATATTCTTTGAAAGCTACTCTCTTGAGAAGTAATGATCTTAAGTAAATCTCTTTACTGCTTTTAGATCATGTGCTTGTAAGCCATAAACTTGGTTTTCAAAAACGCACTTTGCTTCTCTTGTATGTTTTGTTGTAGTAAGTTGAATTTGAAAATATGTAAGTTGTGGATACACCTTGAAGTCTTATGACTAGTACATTTAAGATGACCTATGGTTAGTATCCATTTTGCTTCGGCAACTACATAGAATTCAACGAGCACCTTCATGGCAAGGGCTACACACTTTGGTTGTGCAGCCGCCCAATGAAGGAAAGAGCTACACCATTGTGATGAGTGAAAGCAGTCATGAAGAGTATATGTTTATGTTAGAAAAATCAAAGAAGTGTTGAAAAGAATAAATAAAAAAAATCTTTGAGTCAAAGCCTAAATATAAAAAAAATATTAAAAAAAGGCTTAAAGAAGTACAGTTGAAAATCAAGTATTGCTCGGGTTGAAAAATAGAAATGGGATGACGAGCCACATGCACACACACACGCTCATACGATGAAATCTATTCTTTTTAAAGATAAAATACTGGATGATAATCGATTTGACCTTTTTATGGAAAAGCTTAAGATGAATAGATGTTGATATGATTTGCATGTTGATTATCAAATTAGTTCTCTACATATGCTTTAAGCAAAATTCACACACACACTTTTGTTTATAAGTATTTTGATATTCTAGCAATTTAAGAAGAATTATGAGAGAAATTGAAAATCTTGGTGTATCTGTCATAGTTTGTGAAGCTTATTTTGTTAAATTTATTTTCAAATTGCTTGAACGTGTGAGTGTGTGGATATCATTGTGAACACTATTCTATCTTGATCCTAGATAGAGCACTTATCAAGAGGGAGCATAGTATGTTAAACTTTTGTTCTCTTTTATGATATGTTTACATGATTTGCTTTGTTATATGTTGACATATTGATTGATTAGAATAAATGAATGATAAGAATGCATGATATCTATCTTGAAATAATTGTATGAATGTGTTGGCAATAAATTTTTCCTAATTTGGGGTTGATAGTAATATTGTAATGAATTCCTTCATTCTTGAGGTTGATAGTAGTTGTAGTTACAACCAATTCCTCATAGCTTGAGGTTGATTAAGTTCCTTCTTGTTTGGGGTTGATAGTAGTTGTTGTTTCCACCAATTCCTTCATGTTTTGAGGTTGATAGTAATTGTGATTGAAACCAATTCCTCCATTTATGGACGAATCTTGTTGTAAAATGCATTTCTTGAATTTGGTAAAATGTACCAATGCGCTTGAAAAAGAAAATTTATGCATTTATGAGTCATTATTTCATCATATGTCTTTTCATGTTTATTTTTGTCAACTAACACTCACTTGTGTCTCTTTTCCACTTATGTGTTTTTGTTTTGCAGTGTTAACAACAAAGACATGGGAAGAAACAAGGGTTCTAATTCTATCCATTCATCAAAACCCATAGCCAAAACCAAATCTACTTTAACAACCTCTAAAAAACCCAAACCCAACAAGTTGAAAGCCTTAGGTGTTATGGGAACCAAGAAGCGTATTCAAGATAGGGGTGTTGATTTGGTTGAGGGTTTTTACCACTCTATACATGAAAGGAATTGGGATACTTGGATAAATTCTATTGGGGTTGTTAATGAGAGCCTTATAAGAGAGTTTTACTTTGAGTATAAGGAAGCACAACCTTTGAAAATGCCTTGGTGAGTGTGAGAGGGAAAACATTTAGAATATCCTCGGATAGCATTAACAAGTTCCTTGGTATTTCGAATGAGATTGTTTCGGAACTACTTGATGTGGATAACATTGATCACTTAAATCTTATAGGGAGAAATTTATGTGAGGATGATGGATTTGAATTCGGAAAGAGAGCATATATAGGTCAAAGTGAGTTGACCAAGGTTAGTGCCTTTTAGCATCTATTTGTTTGTGCAAATCTTATAGGATCTACAAATGCTTCCGAGCTTAACAAGGAGAAGATCAAGATTGTGTACGCCTTGCTGACAAACAAGCCTTTGAACCTTGGTGATATCTTAATAGAACATATAGAGTACGGCTACTTCATCAAGATTGGACAAGAAGTTGGCTTTTCTGGGGTTCCTTACTCATTTTTGCTAGAAGCTAGGTGTTCTGATGCTTGAAGATGATGTGCTTCTACCTTCCTTGGAGAAATTTTGTGACAAGCGCTCGGTGTTTATGTCATACAAAGAAAAAAGGGAAGGCTAGTGACACTTGTAGGCTTTTTGGTGAGCACTATGAGCCATGTGTTGTGATAGGCACAAATCCTTTACCGCAATGGGCCATGCAATTTCAAGAAGGGCTTATGACTAAGATTGGAGAGCTTGATTCTAAAGTGGTGAAACTAAGTGCTAAGGTGATACAACAAGATAAAAAGATCAAGTATTTGGAAGACAAGATTGCCTCTAGCAATTCATCCACTACAAAGCACTATGTGAGATCAAGAACAAGAAGAACTTTCTTTGATGATGCTTGATCTTGAGGTAGTATGTTTTCTTAACCTTTTGGCTTCATTTATGTCAAAAAGGGGGAGAAAAACAATGATACTAAAACCTATGCTTTGCTTTCTTAATCTTAGAATTGTTTAGTTTTTGGTATTTTTTATTTGGTATCTTGAATTCTTGGTTTGTAACATTTGGATATTGACAATATTTTGTTGATGAATAGTATGCATGTATTTAGGGGGAGACAAGTGTGTCCATTTGAGCTTTAATTGACATGTATATAAATATCTTGCCATATATATGTATGTTTCTCTTGTATATGCTTTGTGTTTCAAGATGATTCTAGGTGATTACAAGAGAAGACTGGTCGCTCTAAAATTGTATATATTTTGAGCTCTTAAATCATCCTTTTTGTGTCCGTTTATCAACATTTGTGTGTTTAAATTATCCCTTTAAATCCTTTGCAGGTGTTATTGTTATTTTGGAGAAATTCAGGACTTAATGAAGATTATGGGAGAAAAAGAAGTTAGAATTGCATTTATGGAGAATTCTGCGAGTTACACCTCGCAAGATCAAGTCGCAGATCATGTCTAGAAGACTGCCATTTTGAGATGCAACATCAGCCTAGCAGAACTAAACTGCGAGTTAACACTGAAAGTTCCAACTCACAAAACAAGGTAGCAGAATAGAGGTCGAGAGTTCTACGTGAACCTACTGTGAGTTACACCTCGTAGAGTCATCTAGCAGTTCAGTTCCAGAAAAGACTACAACTTGAGATTGTAAGTTCATCCTCACAGAAGCATCACACAGAGCAGTACCAGAAGACACTGCGAGTATAGACTACGAGGTCCACGACGCACATTCAAGTCGCTGAGAAAACACAAATGAAGATCTATGAGTTACAACCAGCAAAATGGGGTGGCAGATATTTAATCGACCTAGCTACGACATGGAACTGCCAGGTCCAAGTGGCAGATTCAACTCGCAGAAGCCATTCCACATCACCCTGCAAGTGGATTTCATCCAAGACTTTTTCCCATTATATAAACACCTTTTTCTTTCCAGAAAAAGTGTGTGTGAAAAGAGGGAGAGTACACAAACTTTCTAGCTAGAGTTAGAAATACCCTTTTCACAAATCACTTTACTTTAATTTTGTATTTTAGTTTAAACACTTTAGTTTTACATAAATTAGAATTATAAACTTCTAAGTAGTGGTAATTAAATCTACTCTTTGTCTCTCAAGCAAGGTGAAAATACTACAAACGTGTGTCCATTAACCAGGAGGGGGGGGGGGGGGGGGGGGGGGTGAATAGGTTTTAGCTAATATATTACCAACTTTTGGACTTAGTCAATTTTAATAAGGCTACAACATATTAGCAATCAACCAATCCAAAAATAAAATGCAGAAAACAAGAAAAACACAAGGAATGATTTACGTGAGAAACCCTTAAACTGGGCAAAACTCACGGGCTATCCTTCTAGCCACACATGGTCCTCAAATCCACTATTTGAATGAAAGTTTAAAACCTAGGTTCATCTCTCGTCACACCATTCTTGGTCACTAACCCTTTCACTCTACCCAACGGGCCTTTAATAGTGATTATAGACCAAAAGCATGTGCACTAATCCACTTAGACACAAAGCTTAACAATCAATGAAAAGTTATTGCAACCTATGTGAATATATATGAATATTATAATATGCAATTATGCTAGGCTACACTAAATGCTTATCTAGGAATTTAAAGATGACAATAAGTGCAAATCCTAGATATCAATATCTTAATGCAAAGCAAGTAGATCTAGCTAGAAGGTTAAAATTGTCCTAAATGCTAGCTACCAATGAACATATATTTTCAACCAACCAAAAATAACTAAAGCATGTTATAAATACCATTAAACATAAAGACTTGCATTAAATTAACATTTAAAGCTAAACCTAGGCATATAAGAACATAAAAATTGCTATAGAGATTAGGGCTTGTTCAAGATACCTAGTCAATAGATGCAAGAAGAATCTGTGATGAGATGATGCTTGTGAGATGCTAGATGCTCATGGATTGATGTTTGGTTGAGTAAAGGTAGATTCTTGGGAGTTTCTCTCTCTTAAGGAAGTCTGGTCTCTCAAAAATGGCTTCTTGAACTCACAAACTTTTGGACTTACCAACTTTTGGATTTAGTCAATTTTAATAAGGCTACAACATATTAGCAATCAACCAATCCAAAAATAAAATGCAGAAAACAAGAAAAACACAAGGAATGATTTACGTGAGAAACCCTTAAACTGGGCAAAACTCACGGGCTATCCTTCTAGCCACACATGGTCCTCAAATCCACTATTTGAATGAAAGTTTAAAACCTAGGTTCATCTCTCGTCACACCATTCTTGGTCACTAACCCTTTCACTCTACCCAACGGGCCTTCAATAGTGATTATAGACCAAAAGCATGTGCACTAATCCACTTAGTCACAAAGCTTAACAATCAATGAAAAGTTATTGCAACCTATGTGAATATATATGAATATTATAATATGCAATTATGCTAGGCTACACTAAATGCTTATCTAGGAATTTAAAGATGACAATAAGTGCAAATCCTAGATATCAATATCTTAATGCAAAGCAAGTAGATCTAGCTAGAAGGTTAAAATTGTCCTAAATGCTAGCTACCAATGAACATATATTTTCAACCAACCAAAAATAACTAAAGCATGTTATAAATACCATTAAACATAAAGACTTGCATTAAATTAACATTTAAAGCTAAACCTAGGCATATAAGAACATAAAAATTGCTATAGAGATTAGGGCTTGTTCAAGATACCTAGTCAATAGATGCAAGAAGAATCTGTGATGAGATGATGCTTGTGAGATGCTAGATGCTCATGGATTGATGTTTGGTTGAGTAAAGGTAGATTCTTGGGAGTTTCTCTCTCTTAAGGAAGTCTGGTCTCTCAAAAATGGCTTCTTGAACTCACAAAAATGAGCAAGGAAGAAGAGAGAACATATATATAGAAGCCTTAAACAAAATTGTGTCGTTTTGAACTTGGGAAACAAAATCCTGTCAATACCGCTCTGTGTACCGTGGTTCTAGCAGGTTGTCCAGACCGCGGTACCAGTGCACCTACTGGACAGCACCGCAGTGTAGGCCGATGTGCTTGCAGGTGCACATGCCGCGGTATAGGCAACAGAGGCCTACTGGACTACACCGCTACTTGGACCGCTATACTTGCAAGTGTGGAATGTGATAAATGACATGCAATGCATCATTCAATTACATGTAAACAAGAATATAATGCATGCAAGTGAGTGTGTACAACTAGATCTCTTCAAAGAGAGTTATACAAGTGATATACCTTTGAAGTGCTCTTGTGCTTGGGAATGCAATCAAAGCTTGATCACGAACAATGAGACCTAATCTACCCTTACAAAAAAATCCCCCAATGTAGTTTGTCAACAAAATGAGCCAATCAAAACACAAGGAACTTACACAAGGTTTTGTTGAGCAAGCAAGAGGAGAGCATCAAGAACACCATGAGCTTTCTTTATCTTTCTCTTTTCTTTACTTGTATTTATTTGATAATGAGTGGCTAAATCCTTTTTGTTGAGGATTTAATGATTATATATATATATATGTGAACACCTTTAGTAATGATCTAGTCTATCTTTTATCTATTTTGAGTCTGCACTTGTGCTTAATATATTGACATATTAATTGTTGGGTATGAACTTTACTTAACATCCAAGCATGAATTGTTGTGCATGAATAGTTGATCTATCTCTTGTTTGATCAATCTAGAGTAGTTCACACTTGAAACTCTTACATATATATGGTTTAAGATTAGAACTTAGGTTGCGAAATTTGTTACTAGCATATTGCATAATTACTTCCTCAACATATCTTTAGAATCTTTAAACTTAGCACTTACAAGCAATTTCTTATTAGCTTAATTTTAGGTGAATTATACTAGACTGATCACTAGAACACGTTTGAGTTCCTTGTGGGAATGAAACCCTTACTTGTGACCGCTATACTCGACAGTGATTCGTACACTTGCGAAGGGTTAATTAGACTCGCGCACTCCATTTTCATTCCATTAAGTTTTTATAGCACCATTAGTTTAGAGGTACGCTCAGAGTGCGTCAAAGACTACATGGAAGAATTTAAGACTTGCTGAAGATTAGTCTAAGGGAACTAACTCATTGTAATGTGAGGGTATGATTTGTGACCAATCTTCATTTTGTATGTTTTAGTATTTATATAGGTGTTTTGACATAGAATTTTCCAAAGGGGGAGATTAGTAGGTTCTTGAGATTTGTGTTGGCATAATTCTATATCAAAACGACATTTACTTTGCATTGATTAGTTGTCTAGGATTTGTGAACAATCAAGCTTCAAGGAAGATTGGACAATATTCAAGCAAAGTGGTGGCGACAAGAGGAACAAAGCTAAATTGCTTAGCAAAAGGTATATTGAGACCTCTTTCCTCTTGCAAGGCCTAGGCACACACATACATTGCATTCATATGTGTCCCTGCATCATTGTGCAAAATTTGGTATAACATAATTCACACACTTGTTCATGTATGCACATGCATTAGACTTAATTTGACAATTGTTGTAAAATTGCATGTTCTAGAACTATCTCTAGGAAATAGCATACTTGTGTGTTTTTGTATTTATTTGTATATGTTTATATGTTATTGAACTTGATTTTGAGCTTATATTATTCCTTATTGAGTTTCGGTTGTTTCGGTTACTCATTCATTAAGTTTCGAGTTCAAAATAGGAAGTTATGAAACTTTCTGTGTCTTAATCGTCTTGGTTTTCATCATTGAATTTCAATTTGAATTCCATATTTTTGTGAAAGTTTTTATGATGTCCTTGTACGTGAGGAAGTCCCTCTTTATAATCAAAAAATTGATCAAATTCGAAGTTCAGAGACCGGAGAATGGTCGAAGAACGCGAAGGTGCGCGAGGGGAGGAGAGAAACCAAGCAAGAGGGCCAAGGTCCTTTCCCCGTAAAGGTGAGTGGTCTCCATGGGAAGAGCAGCCATCTGCCCTCGTGGAGCCCATGTGCCTCCATGGGATGGCTGATGTGACCACTCTTGATTTATTGCTTTTTTTGTTTTTTAACTTCCCTCCTATATATTCATTTTCCCTCTCATTTTTGAACAAGAAGAAAAACTTGAAAACAATGTGCATAAATTTTCTCTCCAATTTTCCTAACTTCCAAACACCATAAATTTCTCATTCGAAGTCCAAATTGAGTGATTCAAACTGAGAATCTTCGTCTATCAGTCCTCTATGATTTCCACAAGAGTTTAGAGTCATTTGATTGAGTTTTCTAGTAGCTTCGTGACAACACAATTTTCACTTGAGGTATTGATTTCTCTCTTGATTTGGATCTTCAAGTTTTCAATCATCTTGGGTTTTCTTCTTCTATATATGTATGTTTGATGTGTAAACAATTATTATAGTATTGAATTCTAATATAGCTAGTTTGAGCTTTAATTGACTTACACGTTGAGTTAGATTTTTCCAAATCTATGTTTTCACATGTTTGTGGAGTTTTATTGTGCTAGCTTCAAATCTAGGACTATCTTATATGTTTATTGACTTTAATTAAAGTTTTGTTGAAATAGCATATTTGATTGATGATTTAGGGCTTGATTGAATTTATGTGATTATCTTGTGAATCTAGGCTCTAATATTATGCTAGAAATTCATTTTTAGATTTATCAAGTTGATTCTAGCATTTTTATGTGATTGAACATAATCTAGGTTTTTGTGTGTGTAGGTATTTCACATACACTAGATTTATTGTTCATGTTACAAGTTCTTGATAAATTTGTTTTTGTGCTTTTGTTGATAAAAAACTAGTTCTTCATGTTATGTGCCTAATCCACACATTCCATAGGACATGCATCATTAAGTGTGATTGTATTGTTTTAGGATTGTAAACTAGAATACATTTGACATATGCATATTGATTCAATTCTAGTTTCCATAGGAGATACTGATCATATATACTATGTTGTGTGTGTTTGCATCATTTGCATTCACTTAGATCACATACCTTATGAAAAGGTTGGAAGTCTCATTCCTTAGAGTGATTCTTTGGATTGAGCATTGGAAGTCACATTTGAAGAGTGATTCTTCAAGTTGTGCATTGGAGGTCACATTTCTTATAGTGATTCTGTGATTTGTGCATTGGAAGTCTTGGCTAGGATCAGGGTGATATGGATGGCTAAGCATTGAAAGTCTCATATTGGAGAGTGATTCTTTAATTTGAGCATGGAAGTCACATTTTGGAGAGTGATTCTTCAATTTGTGCATGGAAGTCTTGACTAGGATCGGGGTGATCTGGATAGTTAAGCAATGAGGCATCTCTTTCATTGTGTATGGTTGAAGGGTAGATTTATAGTTGGAGTGGTCACTTGAGAGATTGTATCTTTTTATCTTACTAGTGAAAGGTGTTTGCCGGTGGTCATGGAATCAACCCCTGGATGTTTCCTCTTCGGAGGTTTTACCACGTAAAAACCATGTGTTTATTTTCTCTATCCCTATCTCTTTATATTTATGTATGTGTTGATATATACCTTGATTGATATCTTTGTAATTGTTAATCATATAATATCAACTTTGTACATGTTGAGGCTTTTTGAATAAAAGCCAAGTTATAAATTGAGTTTGTATCACATGCAAGTTATAGCTTACATTGATTTTGTTTGAACAAGCATATCTTTAATTAAATTGATATTGCTTGTCCTTGTTTTTTAAAGTGTGATACAAGCTACTTAGAGGGACAAACTTTTGGTTTGTTTCAAGGGAATGAAAAAGGTATACTAACCTATTCACCCCCCTCTAGGTTAGCTTAAGGCAAAATAACCGTGCTTGTATTTTTTCAGCATCGACTCTCAAATCCATCTCATATCTTAACCTATCATTTTGCATTGTTGCTAATTTTAGTTTGATTCTAGTTTTTAGTATTATTGTAGTTGCAGCTTAGTTGTTAATTTTCCCAAACCAACCATTGAACCTTTACTTTTTATGCTTACTTGTATTATTAATCTTAATTTGATCATAGCTACCTCCGATCCCTGTGGAACGATACCTCACTTGTTGCTTTACTTGTTTTCAAACATTAGATCACATTGTTTGGACTTCTTAAATATCTTTCGAATTCATCATTTTCTAACGATGGTGAAAGCGCGTTCAAAATGGTGTCTTTGCCGGGGTCGGCAAGCCTAGTAGTGATTAGGTTAGTTTTAATATTAGTTTTATTATATTTTTAGTTTTCTTTATTTTTTTTTATTTCGTTCGGTATTTTTGTTTTTGCATTTTCAGGATCTTAGGTATATGCACAGATGACGCTCGTTAGGAGGTGCATGATGGGAAGGTTTTTGCCGTCAGAAAACCGTCCGTCAAAATAATTTATAAAACCTATGCGATGCGTTCACAAGTAGAAATACAAGTAAAGCAGTAAGCACGGGTGTCGTCCACTGAGATCGGGGTAGCGGTGATAATATTAGGATTAATATAACTAGTATGCATAAAAGTAAAGTGATGGCGAATGAAGATACTATATAAACTAAACTATGAAAGCAAATAAAATGGGATGACAACGGAGTGATGAATGAATGATGATGGAATTACGGAGTTGATGGACTCTTAAGTGAATATTGGGGCAATTGCAACAAACTCTTAATTAAGCATGTATTGACAAATGTAACCAACCTAGGGTGTATAGTGTTGGTATATATCTCTAGCAAGAGATCAACCTAGGGTGTATAGTGAAGACCTCCTACTAGCGATTAATCCCTCCTAAGCAACCAACAATGGCTAGTTACTCAATCGAGACTTTTTCCATGAATGCTCATCTATCTAGCTATGGCTCAACCTATTACTAATGTAGCCATCCTAGGGTGTATAGAGATGGCTTCCAATTCCCTCACAAGTAGCCGACCTAGGATGTATAGTGAAGGCCATCCGTTTGAGATTTGATGAGGCTTTAGGTTATCAACTGAATTCAACTCGAAGGTTAGTTCTCGTAGAATCACTAAAGTAGCCAACCTAGGGTGTATAGTGGAGGCTTCTAATTCTCTCACAAGTGGTTAACCTAGAGTGTCTAGTGAAAGCCACTAATTCAAGATTAGATTAAGGGCATGGTTGTAGAGCCGAATTTTCGGAAATCCTTCCATTCAATTGAGCATTAGACAACCTAATTGCCTACTCAAGTAATCCAAATCAATCATGGAAAGAGGGTGTATCCAAGCAAATCAATAATGGAAATCAATTAAAGCAATGGAATAAAATATAGAGATAGAATAAATATAACATATAGAGTTTATTTACAAAGCCCAAATATCCATCAAACAAATAACATCAACCCCATAGTGGGGTATTTTAGCTACTCATGTTCTATTACAAACAAATAAACTAAGAGAGAGTGTAGAGAGAACCCTTGAAGATTGATCTCCTTCCTTGAAGCTTGAATCCAAGTCTCCTAATTGCCTTTGAATGAGTAGAGATGGTTTGGATGATAGGGAGATGTGTTACTAGCTTAGAATACAAGTGTTGGGAGATATGGTGATGTTTTGGCTCATTCCCATCCTTTTCTATTTATGGAGGATGGAAAAATAGGTCACTTAAGCTTGAAACCAGAAACTGTCGTGCGTAGAGTGCGGGTGGAGTGCTGGTGAATTACCCGCACTGTACCCGCACTATATGGGTTTTCTTCATCTTCAGTTCTCTGATCTTGGCAACAGTGCGGGTGGAGTGCCGTTGGATTACCCGCACTTTACCCGCACTTTACTCGCACTGTACTCGCACTCTGGTGTCAGGTGTAAATCCACTCCTCTGTCTTGAGCAATAGTGCTGGTGGAGTGAGGTTGGATTACCCGCACTTTACCCGCACTTTAGTGTCAGGTGGAGCTATCTTGAGGAATAGTGCGGGTGGAGTGCGGTTGGATGACCCGCACTTTACCCGCACTTTATCTTTCCTTCATGATTCAGGTCCCGGCTGTGGGAAGGAGTGAGGTTGGAGTACGGTTACGACCCGCACTTGACCCGCACTGTAGAGCTGCTTATGATCCTTTGTCTTTCCTTTTGCCCCTTTTCTGCCTGAACCACTGCAATTAGCTTCTAACACCAGAATTACATCTATTGCCTGCAATTAGCACAAACGAGCCTATTAGACATAAAATATATAGAAAATACACACAAGAATGACACAAAGGAATGGGAATGAGGGCCGAAATGTACAACAATTTAGGCACGATCAAACACCCCCAAACCAAACCTTTGCTCATCCTCGAGCAAAGATAAAACAAAACAAATAAGACACAAAGTAAAAATTACTCGAACTAAGAACTTTGCTAGACACAAACAAAAACTTGCTGCATAACCAACTAGCAAAGAGATACGCAAAAGAAAATGGGAGTGAGGAATGAGCAAATGCAAAATGTTCTAAATAACTCGAAGGCTCCCTAAGGGAAACTGGCACAACAAGAATCCCACACTTAAAATGCCCTCACCTCAGAAACTACTCACCACACCTCGAGCATAATTCGCTTCGACGCTAGGTTCTCACATGGATTTTCTCTTATCTTTCTTCTCAGAACCTAGGTTCACACTCATGCAACATGTATGCCAATGAATTTATGTAACTGAATCAACTTAGTTGCATACATTTAGTGTAGAATAAATGCTGTTTTCAGTGAGTGAATCTCATGAAAGAATCACGTGTCATGAACGTGGAAAGAGCATTCATTAACTAATATTCCCAATCTAGAAGTCCCCTAAGATCAACTAGGTCTTTTCCATTTGGTTGTAACGTGGCCACGGTGAATGGTGATTAGAAGAATGAGAAATTTAGGCACAAGCACTAATCAACCAAGTTAAGACAATACATTCTACACTTAAGCATTTAATTTCTCGTGCAACTCCACTTCCAAATACAATATGGCGTCCAGGCATACAATTAGACTATACATGCAATCTTTAACTAACCATGTTACCCATTTGAATAGCATTTACAATTTACCCAAGGCATTTGAAGCATATTTTTCTTTTGTTACTTTTTGCTTCTTTTCTTTTCTTTTCTTTTCATGCCTTTTTACTATGCACATTTTCACAACTCATTACTCTTGCCTAGGTACAGGCCATTTATCAAATTAAAGCACAACTTTACGTTCCTAAGCCTTAACAAGATCAATTAAGAGAGGGTTGGCTAAGTGTTTAGGTTGCTTGGGTTATGGATACGTGGGTGTAGAATGGAAAAGTCTATATGTGTTTGGCTTCAAAATTTGCTTGGGAGCACACATATTACGGGAATTGGAAGTATTTAGGCTTTCTTTTTGAGTGGGTAAAACACACATTGCCTAATATCACTTCAAAGGATCAATGTACCAAGGGAATAAAAGTTTCCGTCAAGCAGTCCACATATATGATGCATGTTCAATGACAAATGATGATTTTTGATGTGGTGAGACTATGCATGGTGTTTGAATAGTGTTTACAGATTTGAAAAACATTTTCCCTCAAATATACACGCTTTTGGCTTGTGTTTGTGATCTCACAAGGGAAATCTCCACTATTAGAACAAGGCGTTTGAGCATCGAGTTCCCTAAACTTGGACACTAGAAGATGAGACTGGTCCATGAAGTGCAAGTGAGACCTCTAAAGTGACTAAGAGTTATTGAATAAGCACACAAAGCATACACACATTCGCCACAAACACTATGCTCCAGGTATCTCACCAAGCTAAATAAGCTCAAAGTTCTGGCTAAGCAGCAACTTTTTTCAAAAATAAGACACAAAAATGACTCAAGACACAAAAGACGACTCAAAAAGGCGTTACACCCCCAAACCAAAACCCAACATTGTCCTCAATGTTGAAGACAAGAGAATCCGGCCTAGTGGCACGCACCTAACATGACTCAAACAAACCTAGGCACTAATCAAACACAATCAATGCCCCAACAAAATAAAAAGGACTCAAACAAGGCTCACAAAATAAAGGCAATTCATGCAATATATCATTGAAGCACAAGTCAAGCTTAACATCATGCATTTTATCAAAAATGACGGAATGGGGCATGAACCCCCAAACCGAATTAAACAATATAAAGCACATGCATTCATACTTGCACAAGAGCCTCCGGCTCTTTCATCCACAAATATAATCAATAAATTCAATGTGCAAATACCCACAAAATATAGCATTCAAACAAAACTATCCCAACATCACCATTTATTGAATTTAAACAACCTAAAACATAAAACTAACTACATGCATCAAAGTTATTCAATGGGATGCATTCATGGAGAGGCTAGGGTCCTCTAAGGGTTGTTTGACTAAGTTAGGAAATTCTCTATTTTTCACTACCCAAATAAATTTAGGTGACTTCATTATCTTTTCCTTTTTCATGTTTCTATATAAGTGCACTTGGTCTTTCCTTACCCATATTTGCTTGACCCTAGGTGGACTCCACCTATTCCTAGGACCTCTAGTTTTCCTATGTTGTATTTGGCTTGTAATTTTTAGCCTTAAAATGCTCTATCCTAGAACATGCATAGCAAAAGATATGAGTGTTAGAGGAACTCCCCTTTGATGCGTGGTCTTGAGGACGTTTGATTTGTTTCACTTGTAACGCCTTGACCTCCGTCTCCTTTTTGCTTAGTGCTACCTTTGCTTCCTCTAAGGCATTGGCTTTTTGATCAACCTCCATTTGCATCTTCATTAACTTATGAGCTATCTCATCTTCAAAATATTTTGATAGCCTCACTAAGTTCTCCAAATCCTTCGATGCGGTACTCTTTTTGGCTTCAAATCTCTCAATTCGTTCTTCCAATTCTTTGTTCTTGTTGGAGACTTCGCCATTTGTCTTCTTGAGAGTACCATTCTCAACCCTGAGCATCTTCACTTCAAATAATAGTTTCTTGTTCAACTCTTGGAGATTACTCGCATTTTCCATTCCCAAGGCTTCTCTGTCTTGAAGTGCTTCATTCTCTTCCTTCAACACACCCCTTTCCAACACTAGCTTTGTGCTCACGCTCATAAGCTGCTGGTTCATCTTGATCATCCTGTCCATCTCGTCCATTCTCTTGCTTCGCTCCACTTCAAATTCTATTTGGGGCTTATACATGTCTTCTTTTGAGAAATTGGAGGAATCCACCGGCTTGGTTGCTTTAACTTGGAAACAACTCTGATTTACCGGGGTGGGCTGCTGGGCGGATTCGAGCATTTGGGTGGTTTTCTCTTCTATGAAGGCTTGAGTCTCTTGTTGAGAAGCTATCATCTGCTCAGTCTCCCGCACATGATTCTTCATGAAATTTCGTAGTTGATCTTCAACGGAATTTGACTGGAATGATGAGATGTAGGTATTCTCGTTAGGCTCGTAGCTTGAACCTGAATTTTGCCAAAAGGAATTCATAGAGTCTTGAAACAAACAAAAACAAAAACTACCAAAGCAATAAAAAGAAACTAACAAAATTAAAAACAACTAATAAACTAATAGTATTAAAACTAATCTAATCACTACTACGCACACCAATCCCCGGCAGCGGCGCCATTTGATGGGAAGGTTTTTGCCGTCAGAAAACCGTCTGTCAAAACAATTTATAAAACCTATGCGATGTGTTCACAAGTAGAAATACAAGTAAAGCAGTAAGCACGGGTGTCGTCCACTGAGATCGGGGTAGCGGTGATAAGATTAGGATTAATATAACTAGTATGCATAAAAGTAAAGTGATGGTGAATGAAGATACTATATAAACTAAACTATGAAAGCAAATAAAATGGGATGACAACGGAGTGATGAATGCATGATGATGGAACTACGGAGTTGATGGACTAGTAAGTGAACATTGGGGCAATTGCAACAAACTCTCAATTAAGCATGTATTGACAAATGTAACCAACCTAGGGTGTATAGTGTTGGTATATATCTCTAGCAAGAGGTCAACCTAGGGTGTATAGTGAAGACCTCCTACTAGCAATTAATCCCTCCTAAGCAACCAACAATGGCTAGTTACTCAATCGGGACTTTTTCCATGAATGCTCATCTATCTAGCTATGGCTCAACCTATTACTAATGTAGCCATCCTAGGGTGTATAGTGATGGCTTCCAATTCCCTCACAAGTAGCCGACCTAGGATGTATAGTGAAGGCCACCCGTTTGAGATTGGATGAGTCTTTAGGTTATCAACCGAATTCTACTCGAAGGTTAGTTCTCATAGAATCACTAAAGTAGCCAACCTATGGTGTATAGTGGAGGCTTCTAATTCTCTCACAAGTGGCTAACCTAGAGTGTCTAGTGAAAGCCACTAATTCAAGATTAGATTAATGGCATGGTTGTAGAGCCGGATTTGTGGAAATCCTTCCATTCAATTGAGCATTAGACAACCTAATTGCCTACTCAAGTAATCCAAATCAATCATGCAAAGATGATGTATCCAAACAAATCAATAATGGAAATCAATTAAAGCAATGGAATAAAATATAGAGATAGAATAAATATAACATATAGAGTTTATTTACAAAGCCCAAATATCCATCAAACAAATAACATCAACCCCATAGTGGGGTATTTTAGCTACTCATGTTCTATTACAAACAAATAAACTAAGAGAGAGTGTAGAGAGAACCCTTGAAAATTGATCTCCTTCCTTGAAGCTTGAATCCAAGTCTCCTAGTTGCCTTTGATTGAGTAGAGATGGTTTGGATGATAGGGAGATGTGTTACTAGCTTAGAATACAAGTGTTGGGAGATATGGTGATGTTTTGGTTCATTCCCATCCTTTTCTATTTATAGAGGATGGAAAAATAGGTCACTTAAGCTTGAAACCAGAAACTGTCGCGCGTAGAGTGCGGGTGGAGTGCGGGTGAATTACCCGCACTGTACCCGCACTATATGGGTTTTCTTCATCTTCAGTTCTCTGATCTTGGCAACAGTGCGGGTGGAGTGCGGTTGGATTACCCGCACTTTACCCGCACTTTACTCGCACTGTACTCGCACTTTGGTGTCAGGTGTAAATCCACTCCTCTGTCTTGAGCAACAGTGCGGGTGGAGTGCTGTTGGATTACCCGCACTTTAGTGTCGGGTGGAGCTGTCTTGAGCAATAGTGCGGGTGGAGTGCTGTTGGATGACCCGCACTTTACCCGCACTTTACCGGCACTTTATCTTTCCTTCATGATTCAGGTCCCGGTTGTGGGAAGGAGTGTGGTTGCGCCCCGCACTTGACCCGCACTGTAGAGCTGCTTATGATCCTTTGTCTTTCCTTTTGCCCCTTTTCTTCCTGAACCACTGCAATTAGCTTCTAACACCAGAATTACATCTATTGCCTGCAATTAGCACAAACGAGCCTATTAGACATAAAATATATAGAAAATACACACAAGAACGAGACAAAGGATTGGGAATGAGGGCCGAAATATACAACAATTTAGGCACGATCAGTGCACTGTTTCCAACTAACGACAACATTCACGGTGTGGGAAGATTAGTTCGTCAATTCGAGAGAAATCAACTTGAAGAAGACACAGCAGACTTACCTAAGTCAGATACTCCAAGGCGTGAAGCGCCAATACTAGTAGCTCCAGAACAAGAAGATTTTGGATTAACAATATGAGAGTACACTCTCCCATCAATTGGCAACCATCCCACTGCATTTGTACTCGATGATGTAGCTCGGGGAATCTGAGCTGAAAGGAAAGCACATTGTAAGGACCTCTATTTTATGATTAGCTTATTTCATGACAAACCATATTGAGGATGATTTTGTAATGGGTAGCTTAGGTTCTCGTTGGCAAGCTTTCAAGCATCTCTATGTCTTCAAGAGTGAAAGGAATATTCACTTGACTTTGTCTCTTGAAGAATTTAGGTGCACACACACACACACTCACACACTTCATGCATGCTTTGTTCATCTTGCATTTGTGTTTCCATGATCATGCATTGCATTTCATCATGTGATATCTTATTGTGTGCATGTTTTTTAATTGTGTTAGATTTGGTTTGATTATTTGGAGTAATGTGTCTAGTTTCAAAAGATTGGGTTTCAATGATTTAAATGTTTTTGAAATCTGACCTTTGTATGGTCTTGTGACCATAACGTTTAGTACAAAGATTCAAATTAAGTTTTGAAACTTTCTTGACAAACTAGGCACCTATACCATTATAATGGTATATTATTTATAATATTTCTTAAGCGTTTGGATTGGTTTTGAAATCTCCAAAGCGACCACTAAAACAGAGCAACTATGTTTTTATCCGAATCTTACCTTTGTTCACTCAAATTACCATAATGTTATCTATAGAAATCAAAACCTAATTCTCTAAAAAGGAGTAGAAATTAGACATCCATACCTTTCCAACGGTATATTATTTGATAAATTTCAATGTCATTTGGTATTGTTTTGAGCCGCTTGAAAATCAGGCTGGGGTAGTGAATTCCCAGTTATCAGGTTATGCATAGTAACCTACCCGCGCAGTCACCAGCGAAATCTTCTCTGAGGTTTTTCTTAGTCCCAATGTGCGGGTAATGTATGGGTTCCTACCAAAATAGTAGACATGTGCACTGTGTCATTTTTTTGCCTAGAAAATGCTTTTTAACTTTCTCAAAACGATGTAGTTTCACTTGGACCTTATATATACTTTGTCTTCTTCCTCATTTCGACCTAGAACTCATATTTTTCAGAGCCTAGTGAGAGAAAGAGTTCCTTTAGAGAGAGAAGTTTCAAGCTTGATTCTTTAATTCTCCAAAACCCAAAACCCATCCTCTTAATGCATCAATGAGCATCTTTAAGGCATATGTCTTCATCATTAGTTAACTTGGTAAGTTGAACAAACACTCCATCTTTGTTAATTGTTCAAACTCTCCATCATTAATAACATGGTGGGTCAGTGACCGAGAATGGTGTGACTAGAGGTTAACCTAAGTTGTAAACATCATTACATAAAGTGGATTTGAGGACCGTGTGTGGCTAGATGGATAGCCCGTGAGTTTTGCCCAGTTGGAAGTTTTCTCACCTAAAACAACTCAACATGTTATTTATTGTTTTCCACACTTTAATTTAGTTGATTGTTTTATTGTATTGTGTTGGGTTATTTTTGTTAACATTGATTAATCGAAAAATTTGGTAATTAATCGATTAAAAACTATTCACCCCCCTCTAGGTTAGTTAAGACACATTTTGTGTATTTTCAATTGGTATTAGAACGGGTTCCTAGACATACATATGCGATCCTTGCTCTTGTTTTTGTGTCTTGATTTTATGCATTTCTTTTGTTGCATTCATTTGCATACATTGACCCAAATACTATGAGTGAATTTGGGATGAGTAAAGAGGGAGCGTCGAGTGTGAGACCACCATTGCTCAAGGGTGACAATTACTTCTCATAGAAGTAGAAGATGGAATCCTACGTATCGGGAATTGATGATAAGGTTTCGATGGTGATTGAGAATGGATATGCTCAGCCCACCAAGACTCTTGAAGATGAAAGCATTATTCCCAAGCCAAAGTCTAAATGGAGTGCTCAAGATTTCGAAGCCTCCACGTGGAACAACAAGGTGATGCACGCCATTTTTTATGTCATGGACGACAACCGATACAAGCTCATCTAAATTCCCAAGAAGGCCCATGAAGCATGGAAAATCCTAGAGATGGCTCATGAAGGAACCGAGGCGGTTTAAGATTCCAAGCTCCAAGTCTTCTAAGCACAAATTGAGACAATTAGGATAGAGGAACATGAGTGCTTTAATGACTTCCAAGTGAAGCTGATAGACATCGTGAACCAAAACAATCAACTAGGTGACCTATACTAGGATAGGAGGATCAAGCAAAATATTGTAAGGTTACTTCCCGCTAGATTCGAATCCAAGGTGACAGCACTTGAAGAAAATAGTGATTACAAGAAGATGAAGCCGAGTGAAGTGATTGGAAGGCTTTTATCCTATGAATCTAGATAGGCTCCTACAACCTCACGACCCAAGAAGAAAAAAGGGATTGCTTTGAAGACCTCCAAGCATGATAATGAGGATGATAACTTGGATGAAGAGATGGTTCTAATGGTGAAGAGATTCAAGAAATTCTTGAAGCTACAAAAGAGTGGTTTTGGCTCTAAGGGAAATGACTTCAAGAAGAAGACAATGTTCAAGAAAGGCGAGCAAAACCTAGAGAAGACTTCAAGAAAAGGGATTCAATGTAATGAATATGGATGATTCAAGCATATCTCCACGGATTGTGGCAACTTGAAAGACAAGAGAAAAGGAAAGGCGATGGCCGCCTCATGTAGTGAGTGTGAGAGTGAAGAAGATTCTTCTGATGATGAAGATCTTACAACTAACTACATGGCTTTTGGAGCCTCTTATGTAGAGGTTGAAGACGAAGACAAACATGCCTTGAATTGTGACCTTGAAGAAGGAGTTGATGAAAAAGTAGCTAGAAGTTTTATTGATGAAGCTACTTATGGGATGTTGTTAATGTGACAACAAATGATGCCAGTGATGAATCTAGTGATGAGAACTCTTCAACCCACTCCAACAAAGGAGTTGGTGAAGGCATGGACCTTGAAGACTCTAGGTTGAAGATGAAAAGGGAGATTCAAAGATTGAAGGAGGAGAATCTCAAGCTTACAACCGAAGTGACTCACTTAAATGATGAAGTGATGAGAATCAAAGAGAGTGAAAACATGATGAAGAGGGAGCTTGTGGATGCTAAGGAGATACTTGAGAAAATGACCTCTGACACCAAAAAACTTGACAAGATGTTGGTGCATGGAAAGTAGCCAAATGACAAAAGGGGTCTTGGGTATGTTGATGATAAAGAAACCCCTTTCACGGTCAAAACCATGTTTGTCAAGGGAAGTGGATAAAGAAACCCCCTTCCTAGGAGGAAGTTTGAACTTGGAGAATCATTCAAGAGTGGCTAAGTGAAGATGCCAACAAAGAACGAAGCTCAACCTCAACATCTATTAGCTTCACACCCAAGCTTTCCTCAACCATGGTTTCACCAACCTAGAAGGCAAGCCATGCAAACTCGACTAAGGAGGCATCCCAACCCGGTTCAACAACAAAGAAGGAGATAACCGGTTCAACACTGAAGGTGACATCAAATACATGACAAGTGTCCAATGACCTCATAAGGATATGGTATGACTCCTCATTTTATACCAACTAGTCAATTTTGTTGTATTGATGGGTATATTAGGCCAAATTGCAATAAGAACGTTAAGAAATGTAGGGTTGAGAGCATGATGGAAATAAATAGACTTAGAAGATCCAATATGCATGAGCCTAGGAAATCTTTAGTCAATGATCCTTGGAAATCAAGTAACATGTTGACTATGACCACTAGGAATGAAAATGTGTCACCTAGGTGGATTAAATAGGATGAACCCGCATGCTATTGTGCTAACATGTCACCCATAGCTATAACTAGGTCCAATGGACTTGGTAGGTCTATTGGAGCTCATGCCTCCCATTGACTTGGTTGGAATTGACCCCGTGTGGGGAGCTCAAGCAAAGAGAGCAAACTTGCATGATTTGTTATGTGCAAAAAGTTGATTAATTTTATTCTCTTTTGATATTTGCTTGAGATGATTGGCTGTGCATATGCTTATATGTTATTTTCTTAATAAGTGTGAAATTTTGCTTTACTTGCAATCCATGTCATATTTACGTTCAAACATGCATTTTTGGACTCGGAGATTTACTTTGGAAGCACATTTTGAATGACCTATAATTGATCTCCATGACATGACAATTTTATTAATGACATGCTTTAAATTGATATTCATGAAGAAATTTTTGATTGCTTAATTTTTGAATGCAAAAAATATGTGTGGAAATCAATGTTGAGACTATAATCAATAAGGATCTTGTATCAATTCAAAGGATTTTAAAATCCTAAGTCTCTCTTTCTTCATTAGTTGAATGATAGCACTATTTTATACCTATTTTAGGTCCCCATTTCCTATTGTTTTATGCTTGTTTCTCGGGTAAAACTAGGGTTTTAATGAGCTTAAATGAGTATTTCAAGTAAATAGGGAAGTTCAGGGGCATTGTGGTAATTTTGAAGATATAGGGGCTAAAATGTAATATTATGGAAAAGATTGAAGAATCTGTGAATAGAAGAGGAGTCAGGGGTACATATAGTCATTGTCTAGCCAAATGCACGCTTAGACGCCATGTCATTAGTGAAACAGTGCGTTTTTGTGAAGCGCACGTCAACATGACGTCATCATCTTCTTCAACCTTCAAACAACCCGACCCGACCCAATCCAATTGTGACCCAGTTTAGACCCGATCGTGACCCAGCCTTTTCCAGCTCATTTTTGATGGTTTCTCTGGCGCTTCTAATCCCAGATCGCTGACGCAACTCCTTTTGGTCACCATGTAACCCTTTTCAGCGTCCAAATCACCCGTTTCTCTCTAATCATCTTGCCACCTTTCCACCATTAAAGACCAAGCTTCAACCTTTGTTGTACGGCTCCAACATGCAACTCCAACTCGCAGATCTCCTCCAGAGATGTCTGCTACTGCGAACCGCGAGTTCCAACTCACAGATTTCTATTCGAACCGTCCTATTTTAAGCAAGGGCAAATTTTTCATTTCATGCCCACTTCATTCCCTACATTTTCCACTATATATACCTCACTTTAGTTTTCTTAAGAAACCCCAATCAATTCTCTTAAGAAATCCCTAGATAGTTTTTAGAGTTTCTTAGATAATTTCCCTCAACATCTAACACACAAAAACCCTCTTATCTCACCAAGCCACCATTGTTGCACACTTGGATCTCTTGGAGTTGAAGATATAGTTGAAATTCTTGAAGACCTTCAAGGTTGTTTCATTCTCTTTGTTTTTCTCTATGATTTCTATTAAAGTTTGCAACTAAGTACTTGTTGAGATTTTGTTGTATTTATAATATTTATCTATATAATTCGTTGATGTATTATTTTAGTTGAGCTCTCATTTACATGCTTTGTAGTTAGTTGGTTTTATTTGCCTTGATTTAGTTTGATTGTGATTGTTTACTTGTAGGTAGTTTAGTGTTAATTGTTGCATGAATTAGTTGTTAAATTTACTTGTTGCTTTCTAGTGATAGTTGTTTTTAATTGCTTTGCTCTTGATTGAGTTTAGTTGTTTTCAATTTTTGAAGCTTGCCGTTAGTTTGATTTAGTTTTCAAAGCTCTCTGATCACAACCGCGATTTTACTTTTCATGCATGTAATTAGTGTAAATATATTGTTTATATAAATTCTAAGAACAAGAACTAGCTTAAAGGTACCATACCTCCTTGTGGGAACGAACCGTACTTGCTACTACGCGATCGTCAAATGATCCATGCACTTGCGGATAAACAAACACGCTTATTTATTTAGAACCGTTTTAGGCGTGTCAAGTTTTTGGCGCAGCTGCCGGGGAGGCATAGCGTTACCTTTTGTTAGTCTGAGTCCTAGTTTTATTTTCATTACTTTTAGTTTTAATTTTAATCGTTCATATTATATCTTGTTCGATTGATTCTTGTGTAGTTTGTTTGGTTGTTTCAGGATTTCAGATCAACATGGAAAACTATCGCAGTGTACCCGAAGCTCCCAGACCTATGAAGGATTTTGCTTTGCCGACTATGGGAGATCAACCGTCAGCCATTTTATTGACTGATGTGCAATGGAATTATGAGCTGAAGAACTCCCACTACAACACTCTTCCAATTTACCATGGTAAACCAGATGAGGATTCCCTCATGTTTATGAGGGAGTACTACGATGTTATCACCACTATCTGACTCGGAGAGCTCACAGAAGATCAGTTGAGGAAGAAATGTTTTTTGTATTGTATTAAAGACAAGGCAAAGCAGTGGTTATTGGCTCTACCCGCAGGATTATTGACTACTTGGGAGGAGGTGGAGACCAAGTATTTCTCAAGACTCTATCCACCCCATAAGACAAGAGAAATCCAGGGAAAGATAGCGACCTTCGTAGAAGAAGAAGAAGAAGCCTTCCACTAGACTTAGGACCGGTATAAGCTACTCCTTGCACAATGTCTACACCATTTGTACTCATTCGTCATTCAAGTACAGTCTTTCTATGACGGATTGACGGGGCTCACACAAGCCACGGTAGAAAACTCTTATGGAGGAGCAATAAGGGAGAAGACCGCTGAAGAAGTCCATGCTATATATAAAATGTTGGGGCAAAATTCCCAACGAAGAAGCGAGAGGAGTAGTGCTTGTGAGGATAAGGCCAATTCGGAGTTAGCTAAGCAAATGGCCAACTTATCTAAAGAAGTGAGGATCCTCAATGCAAACCCTGGGCAACAAAGGCTGGTAGTAGAAGAAGTACGAGCCGTGTATCCGTATCAACATTACAACTATCAAGCAAGCAACGATCAAGAATGGAACCACCAATAGGGCAATAAAGACAACCACCCAATCACCGAGCAACGAATTAGTAGCTTAGAAGAATCATTGGAGAGAGCAGCCAATTAAATGGGGCAATGGGAAAAAAACTACCAAAGGAAAGACAATGAGACGTTTCTGATCCAAGTGGAGCAAGTAAATGCACTAACCATTTTTCGAAGCGGTGAATCGAAGCCATAAGAGGTGCTCAAACTGGTGGACTCAAATATCTCATAATGCGACCTCGGTGAATTCTACTAAGGTTTGAAGAAGAGCTGAGGCTCAAAAAGGAAGGAAAAGAGGTAGATAATGGGAGGTGATCAAAGAGAACAAGGAGTTGATAAGTCAAAAAATAGATCTAATTCTAGTGGTCGACTCACTTGAAAGGGAGAGAGATTTTACAACTAAGAAAATGCAAGAACTCTTCAAATTAGTGGAAGAACAAGAACAAGAATTCCCTCGGAAAGCGAGAAAGATGCAAATGGAATTCGAGAAGAAGGACACGTCATTAGTGGCTAAGAAGGATGAACTCAACAGTAAGGACAATGCCTTGAAGGTAGCACAAGTCATGATAGGTGACTACATCGTGGAGTTAGACAAACCCCAACACCCAATCAACGCTTTGAAGAAGAGGACCAAACGAAGATCAACCAAGAAGCCCCACACTACCCAAAGTGGAGCAAGCCAACCGAAGGTTGCCCATAAAGAGATAGAAGCAACAGAGAATGACAACAAAGGTAGTGTTTCTAACTTTTCTCCTACATGTTATTTTTGCTATATTAGGGGTCACAAAAAGGCCCAATGTGCAAAATATGTTGAATATTGCAAAAATAGAAAAAGTTCGCTTTGGAGGAAAGTGAGAACAATTAGGGAAGTGTGGGTCCGTAAGGATAAACTAGATCAATTAAAACAAACTCCTTTTGTTACATGGAATGACACACCTTCCAATAAGGTGTGGGTAGTGAGGAACCATAATGAAAATCATGTTAAATTAGATATACCTTCGAACTCCCATGAATTGCATGATAATTTTTCAAGTGAAGTGTGCATTTTATTATGCGTATGAACATTTTAATTTGTTTTGTTTCTGTGAAGATTTGCTATAGCTTCTAGAGGAAGCTCATTTTGAGGCGGACGACGTTTTAGCACGTCTCTAGCTTTATGGCTCATTGTAGCCAAATAAATGTGTTTATTTTGTTGATTTTAATTTGTAATTATTTTTAACAATGACTAGTTAGTGCTAAGAGTCTTGAGTCCTTTATTTATCTCTACGTCATGCTGCAATTGTGCTTAACCGTAAATGACGAGATGCAACGAACGAGATAGGTTTGGGGGTTGACACTCCTTAGTTGTTTAGATTAGGTTTTATGTTGTTTCAATTTACTTGTAAAATTTTGGATACAAGCATATGCTTGTCGGGTTTTTGGTGTGAATTTTTGTATGAGCAGGTTGAAGGTAAGATATCCAAGGACCAAGGCATTTTTGGACACAAAGCAACCATTTTCAAGATCTGCGACCAGAATCTGGGAAAAGGAAGTCGCAGAACCTACAAAAATAGAATTGGGAGATCCAACTATATGATGAAGTCATAGAAGGAACTCGCAGAAGTCACCGAAAGTATTTTGTTAGAAGGAAGTCACAGAAGGAAGTCACAGAAGTCACTGGAATGCATATGGAACTAGACACTGAGACATCGAAGTCACAGAAATCGACTTGAAGTCGCAGCGCAGCTTGCAAAGGCAATTTTTGGGTTCGTAACTCGTGTTTCAACGAGGTAAAATAATCTATCCCTAAGCTCAATTGATTTACATTAGATGTCATGTGGGAAAGATTGTGCTTAGATTTAATTCTTCCAAATTGTAAGAAATGTGACTATATGGTTGTGCTATTTGTATATTCTTTATGGATTGCTAGAACCCGTGCTTAAGGGTGTGGAAAATGTTTGTGTTATGATTACTGCTTAGGATTGTATATATATGTTAGTTGTGATATTAGGATTGTATATAAGTGTTAGTATGTTTTGTGCCCGGATTTTCAAACCGATAAACTCTTTGTCCATGTTCTTTAATTTTTTCAACATTGAGGACAATGTCGTGTTTAGGTTTTGAGGTGTGGACACTAACACCTTACTGTCATTTTTGTGGGCTTTGTAAATAAACTCTATATGTTATATTTATTCTATCTCTATATTTTATTCCATTGCTTTAATTGATTTCCATTATTTATTTGCTTGGATACACCCTCTTTGCATGTGTTAACGGAAATTTTGCTCAGGATGAGAAATCTCTGTTAACGCCCTCGAGACCACTACCACGTAGGTGGTGGCCAAAATTCTTTATATATGTGACAGTGGTTTGTATAGTGACAAATAAAAAAGAACGTTTTTATTTAGCATGCATGGTACACGAATACAAAGATCATTCTCTCTTTTCTCTCAACTCTCTTTGGTGAATGGTCGATTGCTAGTCGTATGCCTGTCGAATAGTAGTCTCGTCTTTTTCATTTCTTTTCTTTTCTATTTATACATGGTTTGTAGGTCAACAGACTGATTCTCCCTTGATTGTCTCAGTGATTGTCTCAGTCTCTTCCTTATCGGGCGGGATTTCTTGCGTTAATATCATTTGACTTTTAGATTGACGCCCGAATTGAGAGTATCGTGGTGGAGATCAGTTTGTTTCCTTTTTGGATTTCATTACTTGTTCTGCATGTAGATAACGCTTCCAGGTATGATTTAATGCATTCCTCGTATCCTTTTAGTATGATCCTTTTAGTATGATCCTTATAGAAGTCGCGGGTCATGACGATATAGTGTGATGCATCAACCAGGGAGGTTGTTTACTATTTTGACCTTGATGTCTGAGAAGTTTCATCCAGCTTGGAGCCAGATCTGGCTTCTCTTGACTTCTTTGAAGCTAGATGTGCCTCGACTGACCTTTTTGAAGCTAGGTGTGGCTTCGACTGACCTCGCGGCCTTCTAGGGACATTCTTCTGTGTCAATCGAGGTACAGACGAGTTTCATGAGCATTTGCGAGATGACCTTGACTTCGGGGAGCTTCTAGTTTTGATGATGCGGGCTAAGTCTGATCATTCCGGGCTCTATCCCGGTTGTTTCCGGAGCCCGCCCTTATTCCTGGGGTGGTATTGCAGTTCGGCCCTGGATAGAGAGGTCTCCTGGTGGAAGCTCTCGGGTCCGGGCTTTATCCTAGATGTTTCTGGAGCCTGCCCTTGTGCCTGGGGTGGTATCGTAGCTTGGCTCTGGATATAGAAGTCTTCAGGTGAAACTTTCGGGTATGGAACCAGGTCTAGGAAGTGGAAAATTTCCCTTTGGTCCTTAGCCAATTTTGGCTATTAACAGAAGTCCCCTCTGACTTGAACACCAGACGTCGAGCTCGGGGTTGAGGTCAGATTCTCACTTTATTTAGGAAATCTTCCACTTTTTACCGTTACCGAAATTTTGGGAAATTTCTTCATTTGAGTGACGTGTTGTGAACCGACTATTTTATCTTCGAATTAATCTGATCACGTTACGGCAGTCCCCGAGATTTTTTACCGTTACCAGGATCTTGGGGAGATCTTCCTCTTAACTGCGTAAATGATGTGGCATGAGATGATTAGCCCGCTTTCGAGTTTAATCCGGTTACGTTACCGAGTCGATTTTTTACCATTACCAAACGAGTATCCTGGTAACTTGAGCTATTGCCCTCCTGCCTATATATATGTCTGTTCTCCTCCTCATCTTCCTCACATCTTCTCGAGCTAAAAGAGCCTTTTGTTGAGAAATATTTCCACAGTTTTTTCTCCAAGCTTGCTTCTTTCTTCATTCTTCATCTTCTATTCTTTCTTCATTCTTCATTTTTTCTAATGTCGACAAACAGTCGTGATTCAAGTGATTCCATATTCGACGGCGAGGAGGTCGTCAGTCTTAGTCTGGGGAAGCGGGCTAGGTGGAGTTCTGCCGGTGATGATTCCCCACCCACCTCACAACATCGGGGATCCAGTAGGAATGTATCTATCGGGACTGGGTTCTCCAATCATCCCGACCATCCTTTAGATATCTTCGATGATGATTCCGACAAAGAAACAGCCGGGGGCGCTGCGGGGGAGCGTCGGGTCTCAGCTCCTGGTCCCCTTGGGGAGAGGCTCCCTCCCTACGATTTCCGGGTTATCCCAGATTCCACCGTTGACCTGGCATCGATCGACCGCCTGAGGTCAAAGTTTGGCATCCCCGACAGTGTATCCATCTCGGTGCCTCCCAAGAACTTCAAGTTTTTCAACCCCCCTAAAGGCATGCTTCCGATCCATGTGGCCGCTCTTGAGAACAGGTTCAGGCTTCCTCTTCATCTGACCCTTCGGCGAGCTCTAAACCCTATCCAGCTCGCTCCCCTTCAGTTAACACCGGGCTTCTGGAGGCATTTGATCGGTTTCCTTATGTTATGGAGGGAACAATGCCAGATGAGTAAAGTGACGAGGGAGCCGGGTGCAGATGAGCTGGCCTATCTCTTCCAGATTGGGATTCCCTGCCTGCCGAGTCCTAAGCAGTTTTTAAAGGCCATTCTAGCCCGGAATTCCCTGAATTCAAAGCTCCCTACCGCTGAAGCTTTTGACCCTCATAGGGTGAACAAATATCTACGGATTTCAGACGCTATTCCTCGTAAGTATGCTTGTGTTGCTTCGTCTTATTACTTAGCTTGGTTCTAACATTTTCTTCTTTAATCTGCTTATTCACAGTTTTTGTCGTGGAGCCAGCCACCCGACACGTCTCACGCTCTCCTCAAGGTGGAGCTTCTCTTCTCTCCTCTAGGGTCAAACCTGCGCTAGCTTCTTCTGTCTCTCCGGCTGGGTCCAAGATGGTCACTCTGGCTTCGAGGGCTTTCCGGGCTTTGGGCAAAGCTCCCCAGGTGGTTGGCCCGGCTGTTTCTGCCCCCTCGGCTATGGCTGCTAAAGTCGATACCCCTTTGACTTAAACACCTAATTCCGCTGTGCTTCCAACAACCAAAGCCTCGGAGGTTTCTGGGAAAGATGCCACGAGGGCTCCTTCCAGCAGCTCCCGGCCTCAGTCGAGCTCGACAGGGCTGGACGAGGTCTTGCAGCAGTTCATAGCGTCCTGTCCAGATGGTGGGATCTCTAAGATGGCTTCTATGCCTGTGGATGTCCTTATAACCAAGAGGTACACTATCTTAGCTGAGGTAATTGTATTTCCTTCACGCTATTTTTGTTAACTCGTTCAGTTTCTAATTCGGGTTTTATATTTGTAGGCCTTTAAGGTCAATGTCGCGATGGGCCAGCAGGTAGCCCTTCTCCGTGATCGGGCTGCAAAAGCTGAAGCTGAAGTCGAGAAGGCCAGGGAACTGCTCAAGCAGGCTCGATCTCTAGTGGAAGAGGTGACTTCCAGCCAAGGCAAAATTGAGCTCGAGATGGCTGAGCTTCGCTGCTATCATGAGAGGATGAAGCAATCTTTCGATCAGGAGCGTCTTCAATCTCTCCGGCGGGCTAGGCAGCGAGACTCCTGGAGATCTGAGGCTAAGAAGCTGGACCTTGAGAACCGGTCTCTAATTACTCAGGTGGCCAAGCTGCAAGCTGATGCGGAGATCTCCTTCAGCGATGGGTATTTTTATGCTTCCTTTAAGGCCGCGGAAGCTCTTCCTCCTCCTTTTGATTTGTCGTCTATTGCGAGCTGGGACAGACAGGAAATAATGCTTAAAGCTGCCGAGTTATCTCATCCTGAAGGTGACAAGGTGGTTCCTTCTAGCCCGGCAGGAACTGGGAAGCAGCCCACTCAGTCAAATCCCTTCTTCCATCTTCCTTCCTTTATCCCTTCAGGTCCTGGGGAATCTTCCAGCAAAGTGATGTCCTCTCGATCCGAGGAGGACCAATCGGGAGCTGGTGAAGAGGTTAGGAGCCCATCTGATGATCCAGCTTTAACAGAGATGAAGGTCGACAGGAGCCAGATGGGGCCATTGGTTGCTCTTCTCGACGCGGCTATTCCTCCTAAAGTTATGGATGCAATCAATGAAGTTTTGGAGGAAGATCCAGCTGATTATCTGATAGAGCCTCTAAATGGAGAAGCGGTCGGCGAGGATAACCCAGATGGACAGCTACCTGTTGAGGGGGTTGATGCTGAGGATCAACAGGAAGGAGGAGGGCCAGCGGAGGGGAGCCATGATAGCCCCAAAGCTTGAAGCGGATGACTTGTTTCTGATTGCCCGAAAAGGGGGTGGGCACCCTGCTTTGCCATTGTCAGTTTTTTATTTTTCCTTCTTCTTTTTGTAGCCCAAATTTAGGGGTTGGGCTCCCCATTTGGATGTAGCCTTATCGGGGGATAGGCTCCCCTTGCCCTTAATGATAAATTGACGAGCCTTTTTGATAACTTTATTATGTAGCATAAATTAAGATTCGTGTAGGCAATTATGATGATTTTGATCCTGCACACGAGAGCAAACATTATATATATGGGGCGATAACCCAACCAAGACATCAGGAGGGCTACTTAGCAATTTCCTAGTCTTTGAGATCTGGCGGGCAACTATGCCTTTACACTCAAATCCTTCTTCGGGGTGGTAGCCCGACCAAGGTGTCAGGAGGGCTATCAAGCTATTTCCTGGTCTCGAGGTCTGGAGGGCAACTATGCTCTTACACTCAGACCCTTCTTGGGGGTGGTAGCCCGACCAAGGCATCAGGAGGGCTATCGAGCAATTTCCTGGTCTCGAGATCTGGAGGGCAACTATGCTTTTATATTAAGACCCTTCTTTGGAGTGGTAGCCCGACCAAGGCATCAGGAGGGCTATCGAGCTATTTCCTGGTCTCGAGATCTGGAGGGCAGCTATGCTCTTACACTCAGACCCTTCTTGGGGGTGGTAGCCCGACCAAGGCATAAGGAGGGCTATCGAGCTATTTCCTGGTCTCGAGATCTGGAGAGCAACTATGCTCTTACACTCAGACCCTTCTTGGGGGTGGTAGCCCGACCAAGGCATCAGAAGGGCTATCGAGCTATTTCCTGGTCTCGAGATCTGGAAGGCAACTATGCTCTTACACTCAGATCCTTCTTGGGGGTGGTAGCCCGATCAAGGCATCATGAGGGCTATCGAGCTATTTCCTAGTCTCGAGATCTGGAAGGCAACCATGCTCTTACACTTAGATCCTTCTTGGGGGTGGTAGCCCGACCAAGGCATCATGAGGGCTATCGAGCTATTTCCTAGTCTCGAGATCTGGAAGGCAACTATGCTCTTACACTCAGACCCTTCTTGGGGGTGGTAGCCCGACCAAGGCATCAGAAGGGCTATCGAGCTATTTCCTAGTCTCGAGATCTGGAAGGCAACCATGCTCTTACACTCAGATCCTTCTTGGGGGTGGTAGCCCGATCAAGGCATCATGAGGGCTATCGAGCTATTTCCTAGTCTCAAGATCTGGAAGGCAACCATGCTCTTACACTTAGATCCTTCTTGGGGGTGGTAGCCCGACCAAGGCATCAGGAGGGCTATCGAGCTATTTCCTGGTCTCGAGATGTTTATGTCGAGTTCCCATACAAGTGTATAGTTACTAACGTTGAACATGGTTGGAGACAAAGATGGAAGAGAAAAGGAAAATGACTTTATTGATGATTGAGATGTAGTACATCTTTATTAGGACCTGTAATGAAAACTAAGTGGGGGTAGTCTGCTTGAGAACTCCTTTCAAGGGTAGAATTTCTTCAAATGGTCTACATTCCAAGTGTGGTTGATGGGTCGTCTATCCATGTCTTCGAGTTTATAAGCTCCATTGCGAACAACTAGCTTTATCAAATATGGCCTTTCCTAATTGGGACTTAAGACTCCATCCGACCTTTTCCGAGTATTCAGTGTTACTTTCCTAAGTACCAGATCCCCTTCCTTGAATTTTCGTGCTCTAACCCTTTGGTTGAAGTATCTAGCGATCCTGCTCTGGTATATCGCTACTTTCTCTGCTACCCGGTCTTGCTTTTCTTCTAAGAGGTCTAGACTAGCCCGGAGCTTGACTTCGTTACTTTCGGGCTCAAAGTGCTGTACCCTGAACAAGGTCAATTTATGCTCGATGGGGAGGACTGCTTCAACCTTGAAGGCCAGGGAGTAAGGCGTTTCTCCAGTAGCTGTTTTTTTTGTAGTCCGGTACGCCCAAAGTACTTCTGGTAGCTCTTCGGCCCATTTACCTTTCCTCTGCTAAAGCTTCTTCTTCAGAAGTTTCTTGATTATCTTGTTGGTGGATAGTCTGGGGATGAGCCACTGAAGCAAGCCTAAGGTCGATCCCTAACCCCTCACAGAAGTCTTTGAATCTGGCGTTGTCGAATTGCTTTCCTAGGTCGGCTATAATGATGAGAGGGGTCCCGAACCTGCATACCACGTTAGTCTTGATGAACTTGGTTGTATTCTTTTCTGATATTCGAGCAAGAGGCCCTGCCTCGACCCATCTTGTGAAGTAGTTAATAGCCACGGTAGCATGTTTCATCTGTCCAGGAGCGGTAGGAAGTGGCCCAATTAGGTCGATTCCCCACATGGCAAAGGGGTAAGGTGAGCTGAGGGACGACAGTCGCTCGGGTGGCTGGTGGCTCAAGTTTGAGGTTCTTTGACAAGGTCCGCAGGATTGCACAAAACTCTTTGCATCTTGATGGATGGTCGGCCAGTAGTACCCCATACGAAGCACCTGATAGGCTAGAGCTTCCCCACCTATGTGGTTCCCACAGTCCCCAGAATTGACCTCTCTCAATGCCCACTTAGCATCATCGGGATGCAAGCACCTAAGTAGGGGGAGGGATCTGCCCCTCCTGTAGAGGTATCCGTCCACCATACAGTATCGAACTGAGAGTCTCTTAACTCTTCGGGCTTGGTCGGGCTCTTCAGGAAGCTCTCCTTCAAGGAGATAGGTGACGATTGGGTACATCCAGCAAGGTAGGTGATCCAGGGAACAAATTTCTCCATTTGTGGCTATGCTTGGCTGGGTGATTACTGGGAGGGGAATTCCCCTTGGTAGGGATTGGCCTCCGTTCGCCGCTATTTTAGCCAGAACATCTGCGCGATGGTTTTGGTGTCGAGGCACCTGATCGATCTTGAGTCCTTTAAATTTCCTTTTCAGCAACCGAGCTAGATTTAAGTAGGCAACCATATTATCTCCCTTTGCATGGTAGACCCCTGTCACCTGGTTTACAACAAGCAACGAATCGCTCTTGACCTGCAGGTAGTCGGCCTTTAGCTCGATGGCTACCTTCGTCCCGGCTAGGAGGGCTTCATATTCCGCTTCGTTGTTGGTAGCTTTAAATTCGAATCTGAAACAGTGACAGAATTCAATCCCCTCTGGATCTATCAAAACTATTCCAACTCCTCCCCCAGCTCGTCCGGATGCTCCGTCTGAAAAGAGGATCCATGGCTTGCAGCCCCCCGGCAAATTTTTGACCTCGGATATCTTCTCAGGGACCTCGTTTGATACTGAGGGATCAACTGGATCTGGGATCGCTGAGAATTTTGCCACGAAGTCGGCTAAAGCCTGTGCCTTAATCGTAGTCCGGGCCTTATACTTTAATTCGAACTGAGTGAGCTCTAGTGCCCATAACACTAACCTTCCTGACACATCTATTCTTTGCAAGAATTGACGGAGGGGTTGGTCTGTCACCACTGCTATTGTGTGAGCTTGAAAATAGGGACGGAGTTTCCTCGCTTATATCACCAGAGCATAAGCGAGCTTCTCCAGGGGAACGTAGTTCTTTTCTGATTTGGTCAAGGCATGACTCACACAGTATATGGGTCTTTGAAAACCGTCGCTACAATCCTTGGCCAAAGCCCCGCTTACTGCAGTTTCTGATACAGCCAGGTAAATCTGCAGCTCATCTCCGAGAACCGACTTGACTAACAAAGGGGGGCTTGTTAGGTATTCCTTTAAAGCTTGAAACGCCTGCTCGCTTTCCTGGCTCCATTTCATGTTCTTTCCTTGTTTGATGGCCTTGAAGAAAGGGAGGCATTTATAGGTGGAGCGAGAGATAAACCTGTTGAGTGCTGCCACCCGTCCAGTCAGAATCTATACTTGCTTGAGCGAGGTCGGGGATTCCAAGTCCAGGATAGCTTTGATTTTTTCTGGGTTGGCTTCGATACCTCTCTCATGAACCATGAAGCCCAGAAACTTTCCTGCCGTTACCCCAAAAGCACATTTGGAGGGGTTCAAACGCATCTGGTTTTCCCTAAGTATGAGGAAGGTTTTACGAAGGTCTTCTTGATGTCCCTTTGTGGTTGGGGATTTCGTGATCATGTCGTCGATATATACTTCCATCGTCCTTCCTATCTCGGGCTTGAACAATTTGTTAACCAGCCGCTGGTATGTGGCCCCTGCATTCTTCAAACCAAATGGCATCACCTTGTAGCAGTATAAGCCCTGCCCAGTAATGAAACTGGTCTTATCTTGGTCAGCCAGGTGCATTTTAATTTGGTTGTATCCTGAGAATGGATCCATAAAACTCAAAAGTTTATTTCCGGATGTGGAGTCAACCAGCTGGTCGATCTTTGGCAAATGAAAACTGTATTTCGGACAAGCCCGGTTGAGGTCGGTGTAGTCGACACACATACGCCATTTTCCATTCGCCTTCGTGACCATGACTACGTTGGCGATCCATTCGAGGTAACGTACCTCTCTGACGAACCCCGCTTTGATCAATTTATCAACCTCTTCCTGCACTGCCGCGTTCCTATCAGTGTTGAAATGATGCCTCTTCTGCTTGACGGGCTTGACTGTTGGATCTACTGCTAGCCGGTGGGTGGCCAATGATAACGGGATTCCAGGCATTTCATTATGCTTCCAGGTGAAGATGTCGCTGAATTCCCTAAGAAGATCAATCAGTCCTCCTTTTACTTCTGGATCAAGGGCGGCTCCGACCTTGACGACCTTGGAGGGATCGTCAGTCCTGACGGATATCTTTTCTAGTTTATCCACGGGCTGCCCACTGGCCCATTCCTTACCCCTTTCTTCCTTGTAGGGCATGATAGGTTCATCCTCCGGTTGCCCAGGATGTTCTGCGGGCTCCTTCTCCTCCTAGATTATCCAGGATGTATCCATGTCTTCCTGGATTACTGTCACCTGTACACACTGCTTTGCTAGGGCCGTAGGATTGGCAGATACTGCGTAGCATTTCCTGGCTGCCTGCTGGTCTCCGCGTACCTCTCCTACCTTGGTTCCAACCGAGAATTTCAAGACATTGTGGTATATGGACAAGACTCCCTTCAAGGTGGACAGGAAAGGTCTCCCTAAGATGGCGTTGTTGGCCGATGGGGTGTCCACCACAACAAAGTCGGTCATTACGTTCTGTTGGAGCGGGGTGACCCCGATGATTACTGGGAGAATCATCGACCCCACTGGTATGATCGAGTCCCTAGTGAAACCGTAAATTGGAGTGGTACAGCTGTTGTAGCAATATTGCTTCAGGTTCAGTTTTTCCAGGGTATCTTTGAAGAGGATATCTACACTGCTTCCTGTATCCACGAGCACGCGAAGGACCAGACAGTTGGCGATCTGTATCGTGATGACCATAGGATCATCATGAGGTTGCACAGTGTTGAAGACATCTGCTTCGGTGAACATGATCTGAGCTGACTGGGCGGGCTCTGGCTGACTTCGAAGATCCCCCGACTCTCTCCAAGGCGGGGAACCTTTCTTGCGGGGTTTTTCCAGGAATTATTGGAAACACCGGCCAATGTAGGACCTCTGCTGATAGTGTGTATCACCTGGATCTGTTGCATTAAGTCAGCCTGCTCCCCTTTCCTCTTTTCTACGTCCTCACGGATTTCAGCTTGTACCTCCCTTCCAGTTATGATATTATCTCTGACCTGTTGTAAAAATTCAATCAGGCATCCTCCCCTTATCAGGGCCTCAATCTGGTTGCGCAAGTTATAGCACTCCGAAGTGTTGTGGCCCACGTCTTCGTGAAAGTCGCAGTACTTGTACCGGTTTCTCCTGTCAGCAGGGGCCTTCATGGGAGCGGGCTTTTGGAGCAACCCTTTATCCCATATGGCAAGGTAGACCATTTCCCTGGATGTATTCAATGGGGTATAGTGGTAAAACCCTTTTTCCCCTTGCATTACTGGAGCCACGGTCCTGGAGGCGGCGAAGCCCGGGGAGGGGTTCATTTCACTGGATATCTTTCTTGCCTATGCGGAGGAGCAGGGGGGCGATAGGTCGACCTGTTGGGAGGTTTATTCTGAGCTTTCTGCACCGGCTCAAATTTGGGGGCTTCTTTCTTCAAACGTTTTGCCGTTCTCATGTCGTCATGTTCTATCTTGACCTTGAGTTGTTCGTCAATCTTGACCTGCTCAAGAGCCCGGTCATAGGCCTCCTGGTAAGTCTCGGGAGGTCTTTTGGCAAAAGAACGGAAAAACTTTCCTGCCCAGAGGTTTCGTTTGAAGTTGGCGAGGGTTTCTTTTTCAATGAAAACTCTCATCTGTAGGACCTCCTTGTGAAACCGCTCCACGTATGATCGAAGAGTTTCACTCCATTCCTGGATCATATATTGGAGGTGTATGGGATCTTTCAGGCGACGTTTAACTCCCTGGAATTGTGAGCAAAAAGTGGTTGACAATTTCGTGAAAGAATCCACGCTACCAATGGGCAGTTTCCTGAACCAGGTTTTCACATAGTCGGTCAAGGTTGTTGGAAACATTCTGCACATAGCTGCTCTGGTAGTGTTCTGGACCTCCATCTATTGAACAAAGCTCTCTAAATGGCTTAGAGGATCTTCCGTTCCAGAGAACTTATCTGCTGGCATTTTGAATTTGGGGGGAGCTCTGCTTCCCGGATCCTCCTAGTGAAGGGAGTGTTCATCTCGCTCAGGGGATTCTTTTTGTCCTCCTTACTCTTTCCCTTCCTTATCTGCGGGACCTCTTTTTGTAGCTTTGCCAGCTAATCCCTCAGTCGCTTATTTCCAGGTCTCATCGAGTTAGCCTCAGATTCCTCACTGTCGAACCTTTCTGATGAACTGGCAATTTCTATCTGGTCCTCCTCCTGGACATGATCCATTCGGGGAGTTTGTCTACTTTCCTCCTCTAGGGCCCAGGTAGTTCTCCTACATGTAGTTGGATGAGATAGCCCTCGCGGCTTCTGGGTAAAAACATCCGCGGCAGACTTAACTAGCCGGGGTTGATATTGTGAAACTCTTTTAGGAACTAGGGGCATGGGTCCCAGCCTATCCCGGATCGAACATTGGGGCCCTGATCTATCTCGAGCTGGCTCGGGAGGAGGAGGGCCTAGGCTATCGAAAGTAGGTGGTATAGCTCCGAGCCTGCTCGGCTTTCCCTGATCATTCAGGTGGGTCGGCTGGACTGTGATGCCTTCAGCGAGGAGGCGGACGCGGATGGATTCTACGAAGGCCGCCGCTTGTTGGTCGAGCGCTGCCTAGCTCACTATGGGGTGGCCAGCAATCCGTGTATTGGTTGTCTGGATCGGAGCTTGACTATTATATCCAGACTTTCTCCCCTTTCCTGGAGCCTTTCGGGTTGGCCTCGCCGGAGATTACTTCGGGACTCTGTGTTGGCCTTGGGAGGAGCGGAGCCTCATAGTTCCTATAAAACAATGAAAATATAAATACAAACGATTGGTAAGTTGGGTGTAGGGTTTTTTTCCCACAAAAGGAGCCAAAAAGTGTTAACGGAAATTTTGCTCGGGATGAGAAATCTCTGTTAACGCCCTCGAGACCACTACCACGTAGGTGGTGGCCAAAATTCTTTATATATGTGACAGTGGTTTGTATAGTGACAAATAAACAAGAACGTTTTTATTTAGCATGCATGGTACACGAATACAAATATCATTCTCTCTTTTCTCTCAACTCTCTTTGGTGAATGGTCGATTGCTAGTCGTATGCCTGTCGAATAGCAGTCTCGTCTTTTTCATTTCTTTTCTTTTCTATTTATACATGGTTTGTAGGTCAACAGACTGATTCTCCCTTGATTGTCTCAGTGATTGTCTCAGTCTCTTCCTTATCGGGCGGGATTTCTTGCGTTAATATCATTTGACTTTTAGATTGACGCCCGAATTGAGAGTATCGTGGTGGAGATCAGTTTGTTTCCTTTTTGGATTTCATTACTTGTTCTGCATGTAGATAACGCTTCCAGGTATGATTTAATGCATTACTCGTATCCTTTCAGTATGATCTTTATAGCAGTCGCGGGTCATGACGATATGGTGTGATGCATCAGCCAGGGAGGTTGTTTAGTATTTCCACCTTGATGTCTGAGAAGTTTCATCCAGCTTGGAGCCAGATCTGGCTTCTCTTGACTTCTTTAAAGCTAGATGTGGCCTCGACTGACCTTTTTGAAGCTAGGTGTGGCTTCGATTGACCTCGCGGCCTTCTAGGGACATTCTTCTGTGTCAATCGAGGTACATACGAGTTTCTTAAGCATTTGCGAGATGACTTTGACTTTGAGGAGCTTCTAGTTTTGATGATGCGGGCTAAGTCCGATCATTCCGGGCTCTATCCCGGTTGTTTCCGGAGCCCGCCCTTGTTCCTGGGGTGGTATTGCAGTTCGGCCCTGGATATAGAGGTCTCCTGGTGGAAGCTCTCGGGTCTGGGCTTTATCCTTGATGTTTCTGGAGCCCGCCCTTGTGCCTGGGGTGGTATCGTAGCTTGGCTCTGGATATAGAGGTCTTCAGGTGAAACTTTCGGGTATGGAACCAGGTCTAGGAAGTGGAAAATTTCCCTTTGGTCCTTAGCCAATTTTGGCTATTAACAGCATGATTGATTTGGATTACTTGAGTAGGCAATTAGGTTTGTTAACGGAAATTTTGCTCAAGCTGAGAAATTAACACCCTCAAGACCACTACCACGTAGTTGGTGGCCAAGATTGGTCGTATATGTCAACAATGTGTTTCGAAATGATAAAGAACAATGATACAATTTAACATCCAAAAGAGAATAAAAATATTTTCTTTATTGAACGTGTACAATATATAAATTTCTTTCTAGGGTGAAGTTGAGTGTTTGTTGTATACCTGTCGAATAGTAGTCTCCTCTTTTTCATTTTCTTTCTTTTCTATTTATACATAGTTTGTAGGTCAAACAGACTGATTTTCCCCTTGATTTTCTAAGTCTCTCCTCTCCTTATAGGGCAGGATTTCTCGTTTTAATGTCATTGACTTTGCCGAATTGAGAGTATCGTGGTGGAGATCAGCTTATTTCCTTTTTGGATTCTATTACTTGTTCTGCATATAGGTAACGTTTCCAGATATGATTCAGTGTATCCCTCGTATCATTTCAGCATGATCCTTTATAGAGGTCGTTGAATATGGCATAGTGTGGTGCACCAACTAGTGAAGTTGATTAGTGTTCTGACCTTGATATCTGAGAAGTTTCATCCAGCTTGGAGCCAGATCTGGCTTCCCTTGACCCTTTCGAAGCTAGGTGTGGCTTCTCCTGACCTTTCGAAGCTAGGTGTGGCTTTCCCTAACCTTTCGAAGCTAGGTGCGGCCTTCCTTCATCCAGCTTGGAGACATATCTGGCTTCCCTTGACCCTTTCGAAGCTAGGTGTGGCTTCCCCTGAACTTTCGAAGCTAGGTGCGGCCTTCTAGGGACATTCTTCTGTGTCAATCGAGGTGCAGACGAGTCTCTGAAGCATTTGCGAGGTGACCTCGACTTCGGGGAGCTTCTAGTTTTGGTGATGCGGGATAGATCTGATCATTCCGGGCTCTATCCCGGATGTTTCCGGAGCCTGTCCTTGTTCCTGGGGTGGTATCGTAGTTCGCGGCTCTGGATAGAGAGGTCTCCTGGTGGAAACTCTCGGGTATGGAACCAGGTCTGGGAGTTGGAAAATTTTCCTTTTGTCCTTAGCCAATTTTGGCTATTAACAGAAGTCTCCTCTGACTTGAACACCAGACGTCGAGCTCGGGGATGGGGTCAGATTTTTACTTTATTTGGGAAATCTTCCTCTTTTTACCGTTACCGAAATATAGGGGAAATTTCTTCATTTGAGTGACGTGATGCGAACCGACTAATTCATCTTCGTATTAATCTGATTGCGTTACTGCAGTCCCCGAGATTTTTTACCGTTACCAGAATCTTGGGGAGATCTTCCTCTTAACTGCGTAAGTGATGTGGCGTGAGATGATTAGCCTGCTGTTGAGTTTAATTCGGTTACGTTACTGTAGTTGATTTTTTACCGTTACCAGACGAGTATCTCGGTAGCTCGTGTTGTTGCCCTCCTGCCTATATATATGTCTATTTTCCTCCTCATCTTCCTCACATCTCTTCGAGCTAAAAATTTTTTTGCTGAGAAATATTTTCATAGCCTTTCCTCTAAGCTTGCTTCTTTCTTCATTCTTCGTCCTTTTTGGCTTTTACAATGTTGAAAAACAGTCGCGACTCAGCTGATTCCATTGTCGACGGTAAGGAGGTCGTCAGTTTTACTCTGGGGAAGCGGGCTAGGAGGAGTTTTGACGGCGACGATTCCCCGCCTACCTCGCAATGTCGACGGTCGAGTTGGAATGTATCCATTGGGAGTGGGTTCTCCAACCATCCTGACCACCCTTTGGATATCGTAGACGAAGATTCTGACAAAGAAGCGGACGGTGGCGCCACGGGGGAGCGTCGGGTCTCGGCTCCCGGTCCCCTTGTGGATAGGCTCCCTCCTTACGATTTCCGGGTTGTCCCAGATTCCACTGTTGACCCGGTGTCGATTGACCTCTTGAGGTCAAAGTTTGGCATCCCCGACAGCGCATCCATCTCGGTGCCTCCCAAAAATTATGAGTTCTTCAATCCCCCTAGAGGCGTGCTTCCGATTCATGTGGCCGCTCTTGAGAACGGGGTCAGGCTTCCCCTCTATCCGACTCTTCGGCGGGCTTTTAACGCCATCCAGCTTGCTCCCCTCCAGTTGACGCCTGGCTTCTGGAGGCATCTGATTGGTTTCCTTGTATTATGGAGGGTACAATGCCAGATGAGTAAGGTGACGAAGGAGCTGGGTGCAAAGGAGCTGGCCTATCTCTTCCAGATTTGGAGCCTGTCTGGGGCTCCTCGAGGCCAGTTCTATGCTAAGGCCAAGAACAAGCTCAACTTCATCGTTCCTGGAGCCCCGAAGAAGGATCCCGCGTGGAAAGAAGAATGGATCCTAGCGGGGGATGACTGGAGGAGCTCGATTTTCATCGGAGGGCATGAATTCGAGGTTCCCACGGCTTTCAGTGATAAGCCGTCATGGGACCGATACTCCCTGCCTTCTGAGTCCGAAGCTGTTTTAAACGTTATTCTAGCCCGGAATTATTTGAATCCGAAGTTCCCTACTGCTGAAGCTTTTGATCCTCGTAGGGTGAACAAATATTTGCGGATTTCAGACGCTATTCCTCGTAAGTGTCATTGAGTTGTTTCGCCTTATTACTTAGCTTGGTTCTAACATTCTCTTTCTTAATCTGCTTATTCACAGTTTTTGTCATGGAACCGGCCACCCATCATGTCTCACGCTCTCCTCAAGGTGGAGTTTCTCTTCCCTCCTCTGGGGTCGAACCTGCTCTGGCTTCGTCTATCTCTCCGGCTGGGTCTAAGATTGCCACTCTTGCCTCGCGGGCTTTCCGGGCTTTGGGTAAAGCTCCCCAGGTGGTTGGCCCGGCTGCTTCTGTCCCTTTGGCCGTGGCCGCTAAAGATGCTACCCCTTTGACTCAAACACCTGATTCCGTTGCGCTTCCAACAACCAAAGCTTCGGAGGTTTCTAGGAAAGGTGTCGCTTCTGGGAAAGGTGTCGCTAAGGTTCCTTCCAGCCGCTCAGCCTCAGTCGAGCTTGACAGGGCGGGATGAGGTCCTGGAGCAATTCATAGCGTCCTGTCCAGGTGGCGGGATCTCTAAGATGGCTTCCATGCCTATGGATGTCCTTATAACCAAGAGGTCTGCTATTTTAGCTGAGGTAATTGTATTTCTTTCGTGCTATACTTGTTAATTCGTTCAGTTTCTAACTCGGGTTCTGTATTTTGTAGGCCTTCAAGTTTAATGTTGCGATGGGCCACCAGATAGCCCTCCTCCGCGACCGGGCTGTAAAAGCCGAAGCTGAAGTCGAGAAAGCCGGGGAACTGCTCAAGCAGGCTCGGTCTTTAGTGGAAGAGGTGACTTCCAGCCAGGGAAAAGTCAAGGCCAAGATGGCGCTGCGATCATGAGAGGATGAAGCAATCTTATGATCAGGAGCGTCTTCAATCTCTCCGGCGGGCTAGGCAGCGGGATTCCTGGAGATCTGAGGCTAAGAAGTTGGACCTCAAGAACCAGTCTCTGATTACTCAGATGACCAAGCTGCAAGCTGATGCGGAGACCTCTTTCAGCGACGGGTATTTCTATGCTTCCTTTCAGGCCGCGGAAGCTCTTCCTCCTCCCTTTGATTTGTCATCCATTACTGGCTGGGATAGACAGGAAATAATGCTCAAGGCGGCCGAGCTATCTCGCCCTGAAGGCGACAAGGTGGTCCCTTCGAGCCAAGCCGGAGCTGGGAAGCAGCCCGCTCAGACAGATCCTCCATTCTCTCTTCCTACCTTTACCAGCTTAGGTCCTAGGGAGTCTTCCAGTAAGGTGATGTCCTCTCGATCCGAGGAGGACCATTCGGGAGCTGGTGAAGATGTTAGGAGCCCGTGTGAGGATCCCCCTTTAACAGAGATGGAGGTCGATAGGAGCCAGACGGGGTCCATGGTTGCCTTTCTTGACGCAGCCATCCCGCATGAGGTTATGGTCGTGATAAATGAGGTTTTGGAGGAAGATCCTGCTGATCAACCGATGGAGCCTCTAAATGGAGGAACGATCGGCGAGGATAACCCAGATGGACAGCTACCTGTAGAGGGGGTTGATGGCGGAGATCAGCAAGAAGGAGGAGGGCCAGCGGAAGGGAGCCAAGAGAGTCCCAAGGCTTGAAGCAGTTCATCATAACTTGTTTTTGATTGCCCGAAAAAGGGGGTGGTGGCCCGTTTTGCCCTTATCAGCTTTCTTTCTTTTTTTTGTAGCCCGAGTTTGGGGGTTGGGCTCCCCATTTGGTAGATGTAGCCTTATCGGGGGATAGGCTCCCCTTATCCTTAATGAGAAATCGAATCGCTTTTGAGAACTTTTATTTTATTTCTGGTCTTAAATGGGATCCAGAGTAGCATCTGTAGCAACAATTAAGATTCGTGTAGGGAATTATGATGATTTTGATCCTGCACACGAAAGCAAACATTATATACATATATATATATATTTTTTATATGGGGTGATAGCCCAACCAAGACATCAGGAGGGCTACTTAGCTATTTCCTAGTCTTTGAGATCTGGAGGGCAACTATGCTCTAACACTCAGATCCTTCTTGGGGGTGGTAGCCCGACCAAGGCATCAGGAGGGCTAGCGAGCTATTTCCTGGTCTCGAGATCCGAAGGGCAACTATGCTCTTATACTCAGATCCTTCTTGTGGGTGGTAGCCCGACCAAGGCATCAGGAGAGCTATCGAACTATTTCCTTGTCTCGAGATCTGGAGGACAACTATGCTCTTATACTCAGATCCTTCTTAGAGGTGGTAGCCCGACCAAGGCATCATGAGGGCTATCGAGCTATTTCCTAGTCTCGAGATCTGGAGGGCAACTATGCTCTTACACTCAGATCCTTTTTGGGGGTGGTAGCTCGACCAAGGCATCAGGAGGGCTATCGAGCTATTTCCTGGTCTCTAGATCTGGAGGGCAACTATGCTCTTATACTTAGATCCTTCTTGGGGGTAGTAGCCCGACCAAGGCATCAGGAGGGCTATCGAGCTATTTCCTGGTCTCGAGATCTGGAGGGCAACTATGCTCTTATACTCAGATCCTTCTTGGGGGTGGTAGCCCGACCAAGGCATCAGGAGGGCTATTCAGCTATTTCATGGTCTCGAGATGTGGAGGGCAACTATGCTCTTACACTCAGATCCTTTTTGGGGGTGGTAGCCCGACCAAGGCATCAGGAGGGATATTCAGCTATTTCCTGGTCTTGAAACGTTTATGTTAAATTTCTCATACAAGGGTGTAGTCACTAATGTTGAACATAGTTGGAGACAAAGATGGAGGAGAAAAGGAAAATGACTTTATTGATGATCGAGATGTAGTACATCATTATTAGGGTCGGTAATGAAAACTAAGTGGGGGTAGTCTACTGGAGAACTCTCTTCAAGGGTAAAATTTCCTCAAATGATCTGCATTCCAAGTGTGGTCGATGGATCGTCCGTCCATGTCTTCAATATTATAAGCTCCATTGCGAACAACTAGCTTTATCAAATATGGCCCTTCCCAATTGGGACTTAAGACTCCATCCGACCTTTTCCGAGTGTTCAGGGTCACCTTCTTAAGTACCAGATCCCCTTCTTTGAATTTTCGGGCTCTAACCTTTTGTTTGAAGTATCTAGCGATCTTGCTCTGGCAGATCGCTACTTTCTCTACTACCAAGTCTTGTTTTTCTTCTAAGAGGTCTAGATTAGCCCGGAGCTTGACTTCGTTGCTTTTGGGCTCAAAGTGTTGTACCTTGAATGAGGTCAACTTATGCTCGATGGGGAGGACTGCTTCAACTCCGAAAGCCAGGGAATAAGGTGTCTCCCCGGTAGCTGTTTTTTTTGTAGTCCGGTATGCCCAGAGGACCTCTGGTAGCTCTTCGGCCCACTTGCCTTTCTTCTGCTGTAGCTTCTTCTTCAGAAGTTTCTTAATAGTCTTGTTGGTGGATTCTACCTGCCCGTTAGTCTGGGGATGAGCAACGGAAGCGAGTCTGAGGTAGATCCCCAATCCCTTGCAGAAGTCTTTGAACCGGGCGTTGTCGAATTGCTTTCCTAGGTTGGCTATAATGATGAGAGGGGTTCCGAATCTGCATACCACGTTAGTCTTGATGAACTTGGTTGTATTCTTTTCTGATATTCGAGAAAGAGGTCCTGCCTCAACCCACCTTGTGAAGTAGTCGATAGCCACGATAGCATGTTTCATCTGTCCTGGAGCGGTAGGAAGTGGCCCAATTAGGTCGATTCCCCACATGGCAAAGGGGTAAGGTGAACTAAGGGACGACAGTCGCTCGGGTGGCTGGTGGTTGAAGTTTGAATTTCTTTGACAAGGTTCACAAGATTGCACAAAACACTTTTCATCTTGATGGATGGTCGGCCAATAGTACCCCATACGAAGCACCTGATAGGCTAGAGCTTCCCCACCTATGTGGTTCCCACAGTCCCCAGAGTGGACCTCTCTCAATGCCAACTTAGCATCATCGGGATGCAAGCACCTAAGTAAGGGGAGGGATCTGCCCCTCCTGTAGAGATATCCGTCCACCATACAGTATCGAACTGAGAGTCTCTTAATTCTTCGGGCTTGGTCGGGCCCTTCGGGAAGCTTTCCTTCAAGGAGGTAGGCTACAATTAGGGCCATCCAGCAAGGCAGGCGATCCAGGGAACAAATTTCTCCATTTGTGGCTATGCTTGGCTAGGTGATTACTTGGAGGGGAATTCCCCTTGGTAGGGACTGGCCTCCGTTCGCCGCTATTTTAGCCAGAACATCTACGCGATGGTTTTGGTGTCGAGGCACCTAATCGATCTTGAGTCCCTTAAATTTGCTTTTTAGCAGCCGAGCTAGATTTAGGTAGGCAGCCATATTATCTCCCTTTGCCTGGTAGACCCCAGTTACCTGGTTTACAACAAGCAATGAATCGCTCTTGATATGCTGGTAGTCGGCCTTTAGTTCAATGGCTACCTTCATCCAGGCTAGGAGGGCTTCATATTCTGCTTCGTTGTTGGTAGCTTTAAACTCGAATCTGAAACATTGACAGAACTCGGTCCCCTCCGGATCTATCAAAACTATGCCAACTCCTCCCCCGGCTCGCCCGGATGATCCATCTGAAAAAAGGATCCATGGCTTGCAGCCTTCCAGCCAATTGTCGACCTCGAATATCTTCTCAGGGACCTCATTTGATACTGGGGGATCATCTGGATCTGGGATCGCTGAGAATTCTGCCACGAAGTCGGTCAAAGCATGTGCCTTAATCGTAGTCCGGGGATTATACTTTAGATCGAACTGAGTGAGCTCTAGTGCCCATAAGACTAGCCTTCCTGACACGTCTGGTCTTTGCAAGAATTGGCGGAGGGGTTGGTCCATCACCACTGCTATTGTGTGAGCTTGAAAATAGGGACAGAGTTTCCTCGCTGAGATCACCAGAGCATAAGCGAGCTTTTCCAAGAGAATGTAATTCCTTTCTTATTTGGTCAAAGCATGACTCACATAGTATATGGGTCTTTGAAAACCGTCGCTCCAATCCTTGGCCAAAGCCCCGCTTACTACAGTTTCTGATACGGCCAGGTAGATCTGCAACTCATCTCCGAGAACCGGCTTGACTAACAATGGGGGGCTTGTTAGGTACTCTTTCAAAGCTTGAAACGCATGTTCGCTCTCCTGGCTCCATTTCATGTTCTTCCCTTGTTTGATGGCCTTGAAGAAAGGGAGATATTTATCGGTGGAGCGAGAGATAAACATGTTGAGTGCCGCCACCCGTCTAGTCCAAATCTTTTCTTGCTTGAGCGAGGTCGGGGATTCCAGGTCCAAGATAGCTTTGATTTTTTCTGGGTTGGCTTCTATACCTCGCTCATGAACCATGAAGCCCAGAAACTTCCCTGCCGTTACCCTAAAGGCACATTTGGAGGGGTTCAAAGGCATTTGGTTTTCCCTCAGTATAAGGAAGATTTTGTGAAGGTCTTTTTGATGTCCCTTTGTGGTTGGGGATTTCGTGATCATGTCGTCGATATACACTTCCATCGTCCTTCCTATCTCGGGCTTGGACAGTTTGTTAACCAGCCGCTGGTATATGGTCCCCGCATTCTTCAAACCAAACAGCATCACCTTGTAGCAGTATAAGCCCTGCCAAGTAATAAAACTGGTCTTATCTTGGTCAGCCGGGTGCATTTTAATTTGTTTGTATCCTGAGAATGAGTCCATAAAACTCAAAAGTTTATTTCCGGATGTGGAGTCAACCAGCTGGTCGATCTTTGGTAAAGGAAAACTGTCTTTCGGACAAGCCCGGTTGAGGTCGGTGTAATCTACACACATACGCCATTTCCCATTCACCTTCGTGACCATGACCACGTTGGCAATCCATTCGGGGTAACGCACTTCTCTGACGAACCCTGCTTTGATCAATTTATCAACCTCTTCCTGCACCGCCGCGTTCCTATCAGCGATGAAGTGACGCCTCTTCTGCTTGACGGGCTTTACTGTTGGATCTACTGCTAGCCGGTGGGTGGCCAACGATGCCGGGATTCCAGGCATTTCATCATGGTTCCAGGCGAAGATGTCGCTGAATTCCCTGAGAAGGTCAATCAGTCCTCTTTTTACCTCTAGATCAAGGGTGGCTCCGATCTTGACGACCTTGGAGGGATCGTCATTCCTGATAGGTATCTCTTCTAGTTTATCTACTGGTTGCCCGCTGGCCCATTCCTTACTCCTTTCTTCCTCGTAGGGCATAATAGGTTTGTTGTCCGGATGCCCAGGATGTTCCGCGGGCTCCTTCTCCTCCTGGATTATCTGAGACGTATCCATGTCTTCATGGACTAATGTCACATGTACACACTGTTTCGCTAAGGCTGTAGGATTAGCAGATACTGCGTAGCATTTCCTGGCTGCCAGTTGGTCTCAGCGTACCTCTCATACTTTGGTTCCAACCGGGAATTTCAAGACGTTGTGGTATATGGACAAGACTTACTTCAAGGAGGACAGGAAAGGTCTCCCTAGGATGGCGTTGTAGGTCGATAGGGTGTCCACCACAAAAAAGTCGATCATAACATTGTCTTGGAGCGGGGTGATCCCGATGATTACTGGGAGGATCATTAACCCCACTGGTATGATCGAGTCCCTAGTGAAACCGTAAAGCGGAGTGGTACAGCTGTTGTAACAACGTTGCTTCAGGTTCAATTTTTCCAGGGTATGCTTGAAGATGATATCTAAACTGCTACCTGTATCCACGAGCACGCGATGGACTAGACAGTTGGCGATCTGTATCGTGATTACCATAGGATCATCATAAGGTTGCACAGTGTTGAAGACATCTGCTTCAGTGAATACGATCTGTGCTGATTGGAAGGGCTCTGTCGGGCTTTGGCTGACTTCGAAGATCCCTCGGCTTTCTCCGATGCGGGGAACCTTTCTTGCGTGGTTTTTCTGGGAGTTATTGGAAACGCCAGCCAGTGTAGGACCTCCGCTGATAGTGTGTATCACCTGGATCTGTTGCATTAAGTCAGACTGCTCCCCTTTCCTCTTTTCTGCGTCCTCATGGATTTCAGCTTGTACCTTCCTTCCAGTACTGATATTATCTCTAACCTGTTGTAAGAACTCAACCAAGCATCCTACCCTTATCAGGGCTTCAATCTGGTTGCGCAAATTATAGCACTCTGAGGTGTTGTGGCCTACATCTTCGTGGAAGTCGCAGTACTTGTACCGGTTTCTCCTATCAGCTGCGGCCTTCATGGGAGCGGGCTTTTGGAGCAACCATTTATCTCGTATGGCAAGGTAGACTGTTTCCCTAGAAGCATTCAAAGGGGTGTAGTAGTCATACCCTTTTTCCCCTTGCATTACTGGAGCCTCGGTCCTGGGAGGCGGCGAAGCCCGGGGAGGGGTTCATTTTTCTAGATATCTTTCTGGCCTATGTAGTGGAGCAGGGAGGCGATAGGTCGACCTGTTGGGAGGTTTATTCTGAGTTTTCTGTACTGGCTCAAATTTGGGGGCTTCTTTCTTCAGACGCTTCGCCGTTCTCATGTCGTAGTGTTCCATCTTGACCTTGAGTTTTTCGTCGATCTCGACTTGCTCAAGAGCCTGGTCGTATGCCTCCTGGTAGGTCTCGGGAGGTCTCTTGGCGAAGGAACAGAAAAACTTTCTTGCCCATAGATTTCGCCTGAAGTTGGCGAGGGTTTCTTTTTCAGTGAAAACTCCCATTTGTATGACATTCTTGTGAAATTGCTCCACGTACGATCGAAGAGTTTCACTCCGTTCCTGGATCACATATTGGAGGTGTATGGGATCTTTCGGGCGAGGTTTGACTCATTGGAATTGTGAGCAAAAATCTATTGATAATTTCGTGAAAGAATCCACGCTACCAACGGGCAGTTTCCAGAACCAGGTTTTCGCGTAGTCGGTCAAGGTCGTTGGAAACATTCTGCACATAGCTGCTCTGGTAGTGTTCTGGACCTCCATCTGTTGAACGAAGCTCTCTAGGTGGCTTAGAGGATCTTTCATTCCAGAGAACTTATCTAATGGCATTTTGAATTTTGGGGGGAGCTCTGCTTCCCGGATCCTCCTTGTGAAGGGAGCGTTCATCTCGCTCAGGGGATCCTTTTTGTCCTCCTTATTCTTTCCCTTCCTTATATGCTGGACCTCTTTTTGTAGCTTTGCCAGCTGATCCCTCGGTCGCTTGTTCCCAGGTCTCTTCGAGTTCACCTCAGATTCCTTACTGTCGAGTCTTTCCGATGAACTGGCAATTTCTATCATGTCCTCCCCCTGGATAGGATCCACTCGGGGAGTTTGTCTACTTTCCTCCTCTAGGGCCCGAGCAGTTCTCCTGGATGTAGTTGGATGAGATAGCCCTAGTGGCTTACGGGTAAAAGCATCTGCGGCAGACTTAACTAGCCTGGGTTGATATTGTGAAAGTCTTTTCGGAACTGGGGGCATGGGTCCCAGCCTATCCCGGATCGAACATTGGGGCCCTGATCTATCTTGAGCCAGCTCTGGAAGAGGAGGTCCTAGGCGATCGAAAGCAGGTGGCCTAGCTCCGAGCCTGCTCGGCTCTCCCTAATTATTCAGGTTGGTTGGCTGGATCGTGATGCCTTCAGCGAGGAGGCGGACGCGGATGGATTCTACGAAGGCCGCCGCTTGTTGGTCGAGCGCTGCCTAGCTAAGTATAGGGTGGCCAGTAGCCCGCGTATTGGTTGTCTGGATCGGAGCTTGACTACTATATCCAGATTTTCTCCCCTTTCTCGGGGCTTTTCGTGTTAGCCTCACCGGAGGTTGTTCCGGGACTCTATGTTGGCCTTGGGAGGAGCGGAGCCTCATAGTTCCTGTAAAACAACAAAAATGTAAATGCAAATAATTGGTTAATTGGGTGTAGGGTAGTTCCCACAGACGGCGCCAGAAAGTGTTAACGGAAATTTTGCTCAAGGTGAGAAATCTCAGTTAATACCCTCAAGACCACTACCACGTAGGTGGTGGCCAAGATTGATCGTATATGTCAACAATGTGTTTCGAAATAATAAAGAACAATGATACAATTTAACATCCAAAAGAGAATAAAAATATTTTCTTTATTGAACGTGTACAATATATAAATTTCTTTCTAGGGTGAAGTTGAGTGTTTGTTGTATGCCTGTCGAATAGTAGTCTCCTCTTTTTCATTTTCTTTCTTTTCTATTTATACATAGTTTGTAGGTCAAACAGACTGATTCATCCCTTGATTTTCTCAGTCTCTCCCCTTCTTATCGGGCGGGATTTCTCGTTTTAATGTCATTGACTTTGCCGAATTGAGAGTATCGTGGTGGAGATCAGCTTATTTCCTTTTTGGATTCTATTACTTGTTCTACATATAGGTAACATTTCCAGATATGATTCAGTGTTTCCCTCGTAACCTTTCAGCATGATCCTTTATAGAGGTCGTTGAATATGGCATGGTGTGGTGCACCAACCAGTGAGGTTGATTAGTGTTCTGACCTTGATATCTGAGAAGTTTCATCCAGCTTGGAGCCAGATATGGCTTCCCTTGACCCTTTCGAAGATAGGCGTGGCTTCCCCTGACCTTTCGAAGCTAGGTGTGGCTTTCCCTGACCTTTCGAAGCTAGGTGCGGCCTTCTAGGTACATTCTTCTATGTCAATCGAGGTACAGGCGAGTCTCTGGAGCATTTGCGAGGTGACCTCGACTTCAGGGAGCTTCTAGTTTTAGTGATGCGGGCTAGATCTGATCGTTCCGGGCTCTATCCCGGATGTTTCCGGAGCCCGTCCTTGTACCTGGGGTGGTATCGTAGTTCGCGGCTCTGGATAGAGAGGCCTCCTAGTAGAAACTCTAGGGTATGGAACCAGGTCTGGGAGGTGGAAAATTTTCCTTTGGTCCTTAGCCAATTTTGGCTATTAACAAGGTTGTCTAATGCTTAATTGAATGGAAGGATTTCTGGAAATCCGGCTTTACAACCATGCCCTTAATCTAATCTTGAATTAGTGGCTTTCACTATACACTCTAGGTTAGCCACTTGTGATAGAATTAGAAGCCTCCATTATACACCCTAGGTTGGCTACTTTAGTGATTCTACGAGAACTAACCTTCGAGTAGAATTCGGTTGATAACCTAAAGCCTCATCCAATCTCAAATGGGTGGCCTTCACTATACATCCTAGGTCGGCTACTTGTGAGGGAATTGGAAGCCATCACTATACACCCTAGGATGGCTACATTAGTAATAGGTTGAGCCATATCTAGATAGATGAGCATTCATGGAAAAAGTCCCGATTGAGTAACTAGCCATTGTTGGTCGCTTAGGAGGGATTAATCGCTAGTAGGAGGTCTTCACTATACACCCTAGGTTGACCTCTTGCTAGAGATATATACCAACACTATACACCCTAGGTTGGTTACATTTGTCAATACATGCTTAATTGAGGGTTTGTTGCAATTGCCCTAATATTCACTTACGAGTTCATCAACCTCATAGTTCCATCATCATTCATTCATCACTCCGTTGTCATCCCATTTTATTTGCTTTCATAGTTTAGTTTATATAATATCTTCATTCACCATCACTTTACTTTTATGCATACTAGTTATATTAATCCTAATCTTATCACCGCTACCCCGATCTCAGTGGACGACACCCGTGCTTACTGCTTTACTTGTATTTCTACTTGTGAACGCATCGCATAGGTTTTATAAATTGTTTTGACCGACTGTTTTTTGACGGCAAAAACCTTCCCATCAGTGACCTCGGCGAGGAAGCTCCGTCCATATTTTCAAGCTCATTCAATAGCAGTGGTGACAGACCAACCTCTCCGCCAATTCTTACAAAGACCGGACATGTCCGTGAGGCTAGTCTTATGGGCCCTAGAGCTCACCCAGTTCGACTTAAAATACAAGCCTAGGACAACGATCAAAGCGCAGCCTTTGGCAGACTTTGTTGCAGAATTTTCAGCGCTCCCAGGCCAAGCGAATCCCGCAGCATCGAACATGGTCCCTAAGAAGATTTCTGAGATCGATAATTGGCCAGAAGGTTACAAATCCTAGACCCTCTATACAGATGGTGCATCCGGGCAAGCTGGGGGAGGAGTTGGCGTAGTTTTAATAGACCCAGAGGGGATTGAATTCTGTCACTGCTTCAGATTCGAATTCAAAGCCACCAATAATGAAGTGGAATACGAAGCCCTCCTAGCCGGGATGAAGGCAGCCATTGAACTGTAGGCCGACTACCTATAAATCAATAGCGACTCATTACTTGTGGTCAATCAGGTGTCTGGAGTGTACCAAGCAAAGGGAGATAACATGGCCGCATACCTAAGGCTAGCTCAGTCGCTTAAAAATAAGTTTAAGGGGTTCAAGATCGATCAGGTGCCTCGACACCAAAACCACCGCACGGATGTTCTAGCTAAGATAGCCACAAATGGAGGCCAATCCCTACCACCGGGAGTTTCCCTCCAAGTGATCTCCCAACCAAGCATAGTAGCAAGTAAGGAAATCTGCTCCCTGGATCGTCAGCCTTGCTGGTTTGACCCGATCGTTGCCTACCTCCAAGAAGGAAAGCTTCCCGAGGAGCCCGAACAAGCCCGAAGAATTAAAAGGCTCTCAGTTCGATATTGCCTGGTAGACAGATACGTCTACAGAAGGGGTAGATCCCTCTCATTACTTCAATGTTTACATCCTGATGATGCTAAATGGGCATTAAGAGATGTTCATTCTGGGGACTGCAGGAACCACATCGGTGGAGAGGCTTTAGCATATCAAGTGCTTCGTATGGGGTACTACTGGCCGACCATTCACCAAGACGCAAGAAGCTTTGTATGATCTTGCGAGCCATGTCAAAAGACTTCAAACTTGAACCACCAACCACCAGAGCGACTGTCATCTCTCAGTTCACCCTACCCCTTTACCATATGGGGGATCGACCTAATTGGACCGCTCCCCACCGCTTCTGGACAGGTTAAATATGCTATCGTGGCTATCGATTATTTCACAAGATGGGTCGAGGCAGAGCCTCTTTCTCGAATATCAGAAAAGAATACGACCAAGTTCATCAAAACCAACGTGATATGTAGATTCGGGACCCCTCTCATCATTATAGCCGACCTGGACAAGTAGTTCGACAACGCCTGATTCAAAGACATCTGCAAAGGTTTGGGAATCGACCTCAGGCTCGCTTCAGTAGCCCATCCTCAGACCAACGGGCTGGTGGAGTCCATCAATAAGACTATCAAGAAGCTTCTGAAGAAGAAACTATAGCAGAAGAAAGGCAAATGGGCTGAAGAACTGTCCGAGGTCCTCTGGGCAAACCAGACTACAAAGAGGACAACTACCGGGGAGACACCTTACTCCCTGGCTTTCGGAGTTGAAGCGGTCCTCCCCATCGAGCATAAATTGACCTCATTCAGGGTGCAGCATTTTGAACCCGAAAGTAACGAGGTCAAGCTCCGAGCTAATCTAGACCTCCTAGAAGAGAAACAAGACCGGGTAGCTGAGAAAGTGGCAATCTACCAGATTAAGATCGCTAGATATTTCAACCAAAAGGTCAGAGCCCGGAATTTCAAAGAAGGGGATCTGGTGCTTAGGAAAGTGACCTCGAATACTCAGAAAAGGTCAGATGGAGTCCTAGGCCCCAATTGGGAAGGGTCATACTTGATAAAGGTAGTTGCTTGCAGTGGAGCTTACAAACTCGAAGACATGGATGGACGACCCATCGACCACACCAGAAACGCAAATCACTTGAGGAAGTTCTACCCCTAAGTATGAAGCTTTCAAGCAGATTACCCCCATTTAGGTTGCAATAAAATCCTAAATAACGATGTACTACATCCTGATCATCAATAAAGTCTGCGTTTTTTTCTTTATCTCCGATTATGTTCTACATTAATATCTACATATTCGACTGGAAAATACGACATCGTCACATCAAGACCAAGGGTGAGCCGGGGAAACCCCCTCGCTACCTCTGATGCCTTGGCAGGGCACCACCCCTTGCCAAGAAGGGTCCAAGCGTAAGAGCATAGTTGCCAGCAGGACCTCGAGAACAGGGACTAGCCGGGGAAGCCCCTCGTTACCCCTGATGCCTTGGTCGGGCTACCACCCCCAAGAACGGTCTGAGTGTAAGAGCATAGATTCCATCCAGACCTCGAGACCAGGAAATAGCTAGACAGCCCTTCTGATGCCTTGGTCGGGCTACCACCCCCAAGAAGGGTCTGAGTGTAAGAGAATAGTTGTTATCCAGACCTCGAGACTAGGAAATAGCTATACAGCCCTCCTGATGCCTTGGTCGGGCTACCACCCCCAAGAAGAGTTTGAGTGTAAGAGCATAGTTGCCAACCAGATACCGACAATATAAATCAGTTGGGTAAAAGAGCCGGTCAGTTAGAGGAAAACATGGAAGCCGGTGTTCCTATGGATCAACCCGAGCAGAATAGGGAAGACAAACGATCCAAATCAGAATGAGCAACAGGCTCGTGAGCCTGAGGGCAATGTACATGGAGATGAACAGCTAGGTCTCACCATGGGCGAGTACACACTCCCGTTTGTAGGTAATGCGCCCACTGCTATAGTACTTGATGATGTGACAATACAGTATGAGTTGAAAACTATGCATATTAGCCTCCTACCATCTTTTAGTGGGAGAGTTACAGAGGATTGCCTTCAATTTATGAAACAATATGGGGCCACCTTAGAAACCTTTTCGGTAATGGCTTGCCAAGCAGTGCTGACAAGAGAGCAGCTTCACCTCAGGTGTTTCCAGTACTGTTTAAAGGATGCCGCCATGACATGGTACATGAATTTGAGGCCAGGATCACTGGTAACATGGAGTCAGGTGTGCAAGGTCTTTTTCAACAAGTATTTTCCATCACAAAAGGTGAAGGACCTAGGGTTGAAAATAACATCCTTTGTTGAGGAGGACGGTGAGCCTTTCCATGAGGCATGGGAGAGGTTAAACTGGTTGTTAGCACAAATGCCGCCGCATACGTACCACCCAGAGTTGAAGGTGAATTCCTTCTATAGTGGACTTTCACCGATCACACAAATGCTAGTGGACAATGCGTGCAGGGGTACAATAGCAGACAAGAGAGCAGTTGAGGCATATGATATCTTGGAAAAGATTGCCCAGAACTCACAGCAGAGGACATCACACGTGAGAAAGGGCGGAAAGATAGAAGTGGGTCAGGATACCCAAGTTCAAATTCAGATGTCAAGAATGAACAAAAAGCTCCAATCGATCAAGGAGCTTATAACTAGAAAGCCAGGGTCCTCCCAAGGAGTGAGTCAAGTAATGGGGGAGATAGAAGGAGGAGAGGGGCAGTTTGGTCAAGAAGAGTAAGCCCAGGCCCTTGGAGAATTCCAAAGGCCAAGGAATGACCCTTATTCAAACACTTACAACCCAGGGTTGAGAAACCACCCAAACTTGTCTTGGTCTAACAACAACCACCTAGGGGCAACAAATTACCAAGGTGGCAACAACAATTATCAAGGTGAAAACAACAATCAGGGGTACCAAAACCGTGGGTACAATAGGTATAACCATGGAGGGCCTAGCAACAACAACCAATAGGGAAGTTCTAGTAGTAACCCACCAAACAACTTTAATTCCCAAGCACTCGCTAGCCAAGAAAAGGACAAATCCCTTGAGGAGATAGTGAGCACAGTGATCAAAATAGTTTGTATTGGGTCAGAAGCCCTCAAGAACACCTTGCATGCATCTGAGCAACAAATGACCGCTTACATGTGGTCCAATGATCAGAGGGCGAATAGTCATGGAGAGTCACTGAAAAAGATGGAAACTCAGTTGGCACAAATCTTTGATGCATTGGTCAAGAACAAGGAAAGGCATCAAGTACCGATGAGCACGTTAACGTGTTAGAGGTAGTCGAGTTGGCAGTTGAAGAGGGGTTAGAAGAGGAACTTATCCAAACCAATACCAGATTCTAGACAATTCTAGGGAAGAGACCGTGAAGAGTGGGGTGGAGGTCGCAGATAATGAAGATGGGGGAAGTGGCAGAGACTCCCCCGTTAAGCTTTCAGACCCCAGAAGTTTTGTAATAGAGGTAGAAGTTGAAAACTCACCTAGGATGGGAGCAGTGCTTGATATGGGGGCTAGCATCAGTATGATGCCATTGGAGGTATACAAGCAGTTGAAGATTCAGTCAATCAAGCCTACTTCTCGGACTCTCATCATGGTGGACAATTCTTCCACCACCCTAGTTGGTATAGTGAAGGAAGTCTATGTGAATGTGCACGGGTTGATGGTGCCGGTAGAGTTTGTTATGTTGAAATGCATTAGAGGAGAATCCAGTGGTAGGGACTGGAAATTGCTTTTGGGAAGGTCATTCATGGCCACTGCTGGTATGGTTGTAGATATTCGTTCTAGGGACATTTCCTTCAACTGTGGAGGCAAGAGTGTTAGCTTCAAGGTCAATTCCCCATGTTAATAGCCAAAATTGGCTAAGAACTAAAGGGAAATTTTTCACCTTCCAGACCTGGCTCCATGCCCGAAAGTTTCCACCAGGAGACCATTCTACCCAAAGCCTAGCTACGATACCGCCCCGCAGGAACAAGGACAGGCTCTAGAAACATCCGGAATAGATCCCGGAATGGTCAGATCAAGCCCGCGTCACCAAATCCCCCCGAAGTCGAGGTTACCTCGTAATTCCTCCAGAAGCTCACCTATACCTTGCTGATACAGGGAGGTGTCCATAGGAGGTCGCACCTAGATTCAAAATGTCAAGGGAGGCCAGACCTAGCTTCTAGCTGGATGAAGCTTCTCAATATCGGGGCCGGGACAATGATCGACCTCACTAACTGATGCACCACACCTTAATACATTCGACGACCCCTATGGGAATCATGCTAGACCCGAAGATACACAGTATCGCATCTATAGACATTATACACGTGCAGAATAAGTAATAGAATCTAAATGGGAAACAAATTGATTTCCACCGAGATATCCTCAACTAAGCAATTAACTCAAAGTCAACGACATTTAAAGGTAAAAATCCTGTCCGATAAGGAGGGGAGGGATGAGAAAATCAAGGGCAAATAAATGAGTTTAACCCTATGAAGACACTGTATAAAGGAGAGACTTCCTCCTTCGAAGAAAGGGACTACTATTCGACAGGCATACAACAAACACCTAACGATCACCCAGAAAAAAGTGAGAGCAATTCGAAAGAGAGATAGAGAAATGTATATCATATGTTATCAATAAAGAGAGATTTTTATTCCTTTTGAGTAGCTAACGAAATTGTTATCTCCATATCATTTCATTAGGCATTTTTTGATACACATATATATTCTACCACTGGTCATCACCTACGTGGTAATGATCTTGAGGGTGCTAACTGAGATTTATTGCCTCGAGCAAGATTTCTGTTAACACGTTCTGGCACCGTCTGTGGGGAACAGTCCTACACCCAATTAATCAACTATTTGCATTTACATTTTCATTGTTTTACAGGAACTATGAGGCTCCGCTCTTCCCAAGGCCAACATAGAGTTTCGGAGCAACCCCCGGCGAGGCCTACACGAAAAGCCCAAAGAAAGGGGAGAAAATTTGAATATAGCAGTCAAGCTCCGGTCCAAACAACTAATGCGCGGGCTTCCGGCCACCCTATAGTGAGCCAGGCTGCGCTCGATCAGCAAGCAGCAACCTTCGTAGAAACTGTCCGCATCTGCCTGCTCGCTGAAGGCATCAAAATCCAGCCAACCAACCTGAATGATCAGAGAGAGCCGAGCAGGGTCGGAGCTAGGTAGCTTGCTTTTGATCGCGTGGGACCTCCTCTTCCAGAGCCAGCTTGAGGTAGGTCGGGGCCCCAACTTTCGATCCGGGATAGGCTGGGACCCATGCCCCCAGTTCCAAAAAGACCTTCACAATATCAACCCAGGCGAGTAAAATCTGCCGCAAATGCTTTTACCCAGAAGCAACGAGAGCCATCCCATCAAATTGCATCAAGGAGAACAGCCCGGGCCCAAGAAGAGGAGAGTAAACAAACTTCCCAAATGGATCCTATCCATGAGGGGGACCGGATAGAGGTTGCCAGTTCATCAGAAAGGCTCGATAGTGAGGAATCTGAGGTCAATTCAAAGAAACCCGGGAACAAGCGACTGAGGGATCAGCTGGCAAAGCTACAGAAGGAGGTCTAGCAGATAATAAAAGGAAAGAATAAGGAGGATAAAAAGGATCCCCTGAGCGAGATGAACGCTCCCTTCACTAGGAGGATCCGGGAAGCGGAGCTCCCACCAAAATTCAAAATGCCAGCAGATAAGTTCTTCGGAACGGAATATCCTCTAAGCCACCTAGAGAGCTTCATTCAACAGATGGAGGTCCAGAACACTACCAGTGCAGCTATGTGCAGGATGTTTCCAATGACCCTAACCGATTACGTGAAAACCTGGTTCAGGAAGCTACCTGTTGGCAGCATTGATTCTTCCATGAAATTATCAACAGATTTTTGCTCGCAGTTCCAAGGGGTCAAACCTCGTCCGAAAGATCCCATACACCTCCAATATGTGATTCTGGAACGGAGTGAGACACTTTGGTCGTACGTGAAACGCTTTCACAAGGAGGTCATACAAATGGGAGTTTTCACAGAGAAAGAAACTCTCGCCAACTTCAGGCGGAACCTATGGGCGGGAAAGCTTTTCTGTTCCTTCGCAAAGAGACCTCCTGAGACTTACCAAGAGGCATACGACCGGGCACTTGAGCAGGTCGAGATTGACGAACAACTCAAAGTCAAGATGGAACACGATGACATGAGAACGGTAAAGCGTCTAAAAAAAAGCCCCCAAATTTGAGCCAGTTCAGAAAACTCAGAACAAACCTCCCAACAGGTCGACCTATCTCATCCCTGCTCCTCAGCACAGGCAAGAAAAATATCCAGCAAGACGAACCCCTCCCCGGGCTTTACCACCTCCCAGGACCGTGGCCCCCGTAATGCAAGGGGAGAAAGGGTATGACTACTACACCCCTTTGAACGCTTCCAGGGAAATGATCTACCTTGCTATACGAGATAAAGGGCTGCTCCAAAAGCTCGCTCCTATGAAGGCCCCAGCGGATAGGAGGAACCGGTATAAGTACTGCGACTTCCACGAAGACGTGGGCCACAACACTTCGAGTGCTATAATTTGCGTAACCAGATTGAAGCCCTGATAAGGGGGGGATGCTTGATTGAATTCTTACAACAGATCAAGGATAACATTCGGACTGGAAGGGAGGTACAAGCTGAAATCCGTGAGGACACAGAAAAAAAGGAAGGGGGAACAGGCTGACTTAATGCAACAGATCCAGGTGATACACACCATCAGCGGAGGTCCTACATTGGCTGGAATCTGTAATAACTCCCGAAAAAACCACACGAGGAAGATTCCCCGCATCGAAGAAAGCCGGGGAATCTTCAAAGTCAGCCAGAGCCTAATAGAGCCCTCCCAGTCAGCGCAGATCGTTTTCACTGAAGCAGATGTCTTTAACACCGTGAAACCTCATGATGATCCCATGGTAATCACAATACAGATCGCCAACTGTCTGGTCCATCACGTGCTCGTGGATACAGGTAGCAGTGTAGATATCCTCTTCAAGGATACCTTGGAAAAATTAAACCTGAAGCAACATTGTTACAACAGCTGTACCACTCCACTTTACGGGTTCACTGGAGATTCGATCATACGGTTGGGGTCGATGATCCTTCCAGTAATCATCGGAATCACCCATTTTCAACAGAATGTTATGACCGACTTTGTTGTGGTCGACACCCCATCGGCCTACAACGCCATCCTAGGGAGACCATTCCTGTCCTCCTTGAAGGGAGTCTTTTCCATATACCACAACGTCCTGAAATTCCCGGTTGGAACCAAGGTAGGAGAGGTACGCGGAGACCAGCAGGCAGCCAGGAAATGTTACACAGTGTCTGCCAATCCTACAGCCCTAGCAAAATAATGTGTACAGGTGGCATTAGTCCAGGAAGACATGGAAACATCCGGAACATCCGGACAATCCGGGAGGAGAAGGAGCCCGCGGAACATCCTGAGCATCCGGAAAGCGAACCTATTATTCCTTATGAGGAGGAACGGAGTAAGGAGTGGGCCAGCGGGCAGCCCATAGATAAACTAGAAGAGATACCCATTAGAAATGACGACCCCTCCAAGGTTGTCAAGGTCGGGGCCACCCTTGAACCAGAAGTGAAAAAAGGACTAATTGATCTTCTCAAGGAGTTCAGCGACATCTTCGCTTGGAACCATGATGAATAGCCTGGAATGCCGACGTCATTGGCCGCCCATCGACTAGCGGTAGATCCAATAGTCAAGCCCATCAAACAGAAGAGGCGTCACTTCAACGCTGATAGGAACGCTGCGGTGAAGGAAGAGGTAGATAAATTGATCAAAGTAGGGTTTATCAGAGAAGTACACTATCCCGAATGGATCGCCAATGTGGTCATGGTTACGAAGGCGAATGGGAAGTGGCGTATGTGTGTCGATTACACCGACCTCAATCGGGCTTGTCCAAAAGACAGTTTTCCTTTACCTAAGATCGACCAACTGGTTGACTACACGTCCAGAAATAAACATTTGATTTTTATGGACGCATTCTCAAGATACAACCAAATTAAAATGCACCCGGCCGACCAGGATAAAACCAGTTTCATTACTGGGCAGGGCTTGTACTGCTACAAGGTGATGCCGTTTGGTTTGAAGAATGCGGGGGCTACATACCAACGGCTGGTTAACAAACTGTTCAAGCCTGAGATAGGAAGGACGATAGAGGTATATATCGATGATATGATCATGAAATCCCAACCGCAAAAGGACATCGGGAAGACCTTCGTAAAACATTCCTCATAGTGAGGGAAAACCAGATGCAGTTGAACCTTTCCAAATGTGCCTTTGGGGTGATAGCGGGGAAGTTTCTAGGCTTCATGGTTCATGAGAGAGGCATAGAAGCCAACCCAGAAAAAATCAAAGCTATCTTGGACCTAGAATCCCAAACCTCACTCAAACAGGTACAGATTCTAACTGGACGTGTAGCGGCGCTCCACAGTTTTATCTCTCCCTCCACTGATAAATGTCTCCCTTTCTTCAAAGCCATCAAACAAGGGAGAAACATGAAGTGGAACCAGGAGAGCGAACGGGCTTTCCAAGCTTTGAAAGAATACCTAACAAGCCCACCGTTGTTAGTCAAGCTAGTTCTCGGAAATGAGTTACAGATCTACCTGGCCATATGAGAAACTGTAGTAAGCAATGCTTTGGCCAAGAAGTGTGGCGATGGTTTTTAAAGACCCATATACTATGTGAGTCATGCTTTGACCGAATCAGAAAGGAATTGCATCCTCGTGGAAAAGCTCCCTTATGCTCAGGTGATCTCAGTGAGGAAGATCTGTCCCTATTTTCAAGCTCACACAATAGCAGTGGTGACGGACCAACCTCTCCGCCAATTCTTACAAAGACCAGACCTGTCTGGAAGGCTAGTCTTATGGGCCCTATAGCTCACTCAGTTCGATTTAAAGTACAAGCCCCGGACCACTATTAAGGCACAGGCTTTGGCCGACTTCGTGGCAGAATTTTCAGCGATCCCAGATCAAAAGGATCCCTCAATACCAAATGAGATCTCTGAAAAGACATCCGAGGTCGACAATTGGCCTGAAGGCTGCAAGCCATGGACCGTCTTTAAAGATGGAGCATACGGGAAAGATGGGGGAGAAGCTAGCATAGTTTTAATAGATCCGGGGGGGATTGAATTATGTCACTGTTTTAGATTCGAGTTTAAAGCCACTAATAATCAGTATGAAGCCCTCCTAGCCGGGATGAAGGTAACCATCGAACTAAAGGCCGATTACCTGAAAATCGAGAGCAACTCATTGCTTGTTGTCAATCAGGTGACTGGGATGTATCAAGCAAGGGGAGATAATATGATGCTTATCTAAAGCTAGCCCAGTTGCTAAAAAATAAGTTTACGGGGTTCAAGATCGATCAGGTACTTCGACACCAAAACCATCGCGCAGATGTTCTGGCTGAAATAGCGGTGAGCAGAGGCCAATCCCTACCACGGGGAATTCCCCTCCAAGTGATCACCCTACCAAGCATAGCCACAAATAGAGAAATCCGCTCCCTGGATCGCCTGCCTTACTGGATGGACCCTTGAAGGAGAGCTTCCCGAAGAGCCCGACCAAGCCCAAAGAATTAAAAGACTCTCAGTCTGATACTGTATGGAAGACGAGTACCTTTACAGAAGGGGTAGATCCCTCCCATTACTTAGGTGCTTGCATCCTGATGATGCTAAATGGGCATTGAGAGAGGTCCACTTTGGGGACTATGGGAACCACATAGGTGGGGAAGCTCTAGCATATCAGGTGCTTCGTATGGGGTACTATTGGCTGACCATCCACCAAGACACAAGGAGTTTTGTGCAATCTTACGGGCCATGTCAAAGAACTTCAAACTTTACCCACCAGCCACCCGAGCGACTATCATCTCTTAGCTCGCCGTATCCCTTTGCCATGTGGGGAATCGACCTAATTGGACCACTTCCTACCACTCCCGGATAGATGAAACATGATATAGTGGCTATCGACTACTTCACAAGATGGGTCGAGGCAGGGCCTCTTTCTTGGATATCAGAAAAGAATACGACCAAGTTCATCAAAACCAACGTGGTATGCAGATTTGGGACCCCTCTCATCATTATAGCAGACCTAGGGAAGCAGTTCGACAATGCCCGATTCAAAGATTTTTGCAAGGGATTGGGGATCGACCTTAGGCTAGCCTCAGTGGCTCATCCCCAGACTAACGGGCTGGTGGAATCCACCAACAAGACTATCAAGAAACTTCTAAAGAAGAAGCTACAACATAAAAAAGGCAAATGGGCCGAAGAGCTACCAGAAGTCCTCTAGGCATACCAGACTACAAAGAGGACAGCTACCGGGGAGACACCGTACTCCCTAGCTTTCGGAGTTGAAGCGGTCCTCCCCATCGAGCATAAATTGACCTCATTCAGGGTACAGTACTTTGAGCCCGAAAGTAACGAAGTCAAGCTCCGGGCTAATGTGGACCTCTTAGAAGAAAAACAAGACCGGGTAGCGGAGAAAGTAGCGATCTACCAGAGCAAGATCGCTAGATACTTCAACCGAAAGGTCAGAGCCAGGAATTTCAAAGAAGGAGATCTGATACTTAGGAAAGTGACCCTGAATACTCGGAAAAGGTCAGATGGAGTCTTAAGTCCCAATTGGGAGGGGCCATATTTGATAAAGCTGGTTGTTCGCAATGGAGCTTACAAACTCGAAGACATGGACGGACGATCCATCGACCACACTTGAAATGCAGATCATTTGAGGAAATTCTACCCTTGAATTGGGGGTTCTCAAGTAGAATACCCCCATTTAGTTTTCATTAGAACCCCTAATAAAGATGTACTCCATCTCGATCATCAATAAAGTCATTTTTCTCTTCCATCTTTATTTCTAGCTATATTCAACATTAATGACTACACCCTTGAGTGGGAAACTCAACGTGAACACTTCGAGACCAGGAAATAGCTAAATAGCTAAATAGCCCTTCTGATGCCTTGGTCGGGCTACCACCCCCAAGAAGGGTCGAAGTGTAAGAGCATAGTTGCCATCCAGATCTTGAGACCATGAAATAGCTAAATAGCTCTCCTGATGCCTTGGTTGGGCTACCACCCCTAAGAAGGGTCTGATTGTAAGAGCATAGTTGCCATCCAGATCTCGAGACCAGGAAATAGCTAAATAGCCTTCCTGATGCCATGGTGGGGCTACCACCCCCAAAAAGGGTCTGAGTGTAAGAGCAGAGTTGCCATCCAGATCTAGAGACCAGGAAATAGCTAAATAGCCCTCCTGATGCCTTGGTCAGGCTACCACCCCCAAGAAGGGTCTGAGTGTAAGAGCATAGTTGCCATCTAGATCTCGAGACCGGGAAATAGCTAAATAGCCCTCATGATGCCTTGGTCGGGGTACCAACCCCAAGAAGGGTCTGAGTATAAGAGCATAGTTGCCATCCAGATCTCGAGACCAGGAAATAGTTAAATAGCCCTCATGATGCCTTGGTCGGGTTTCCACCCCCAAGAAGGATCTGAGTGTAAAAGCATAGTTGCTATCTAGATCTCGAGATCAGGAAATAGCTAAATAGCCCTCCAGATGCCTTAGTCTGGCTACCACCTCCAAGGCGGATTTTTAAAACAAATATTTGTTTTCGTGTGCAGGATCAAGATCATCATAATTCCCTACCAAAGTTTTAATGAAGTATGAACAAATTGTTGCTACGGATGCAACTCTGGTTCCTATTCAAGACCAGAAATGAAACAAGAGTTCTCAAAAGCGATTCGATTTCTCATTAAAGATAAGAGGAGCCTATCCCCTGGTAAGGCTAAATCCATCCAACGGGGAGCCCAACCCCCGAGCTCGGGCTATAAAAAAAAATCAAAGATAACCCAAATATAAGTAAAACGAGGTGCCCACCCCCTTTTCTGGGCAATCGAAACAGGCCATGAACTAACTACTTCAAGCTTTGGGACTCTCTTGGTTTTCCTCCGCCGATCCTCCTTTTTCATGCTGATCTTCGCCATCGACCCCCCCTTCAGGTAGTTGTCCACCTCGGTTAGCCTCGCAAACCGCCCCTCCATTTAGAGGCTCTATCTGTTCATCAGCAGGGTCTTCCTCCAGGACTTCATTAATCACCTCCATAACCTCAGGTGAGATAACCGCATCGAGAAGGGCAGCCATGAACCCCGTCTGACTCCTGTCAACCTCCATCTCCATTGTGGGGGGTTCCTCAGGCGGGCTCCTGACCTCTTCCCCAGCTCCTAACTAGTCCTCCTCGGATCGAGAAGACCAAACTTTACGGGAAGACTCCCAGGGACCTGAGGTAGTAAAGGTAAGAGGAGGAAATGGAGGATCTGTCTGGGCGGGCTATTTTCCAGCTCCTGCTTGGCCCGAAGGAACCACCTCGTTGCCATCAGGGCGAGATAGCTCAGCAGCCTTATTCATTATTTCCTGTCTATCCCAGCCGGCAATAGATGACAAGTCAAAGGGAAGAGGGAGAGCTTCTACAGCCTGAAAGGAAGCGTAGAAATATCCATCCCTGAAGGAGGTCTCCACTTCAGCCTGCAGCTTGGTTACATAAGAAATCAAAGACTGATTCTTGAAGTCCAACTTTTTAGCCTCAAATCTCAAAGAATCCCTCTGTCTAGCCCGCCGGATAGACTGAAGACACTCCTGTGTTGGAACCTAGGGTTACAGATTGCGCAGCGGAAGGTTTTAAAAATTTTTATGCAATCATTAATCTAACCCATTTGTACAGTAATAATCAAATACAATAATAAAGTGAGGAAACTTTTTCATACCTACGTAGGAGGCTCCTTCACTTTGATACGAACTGCTCCTGATTTGAACCACGTGATCTTCCTCGCTATCTCCCGGAACTGGTAACAGCGTGTGGGCGCGTCACGATATTCAGGACCTGTATGGAGGAAGAAGAGAAGAACAAACACACACAAACAAAAATTAGAAGTGCAGCCTTTTGTGGTCTCACCACTCTATTATTTTTCTTTTGCTTGTGTTTGCTGTGTCATGAACTCAGTTTTTCTTCTCTTCACATTTCAAGTAATCTCATTACTTTTGTTTTTTTTTGTGTTATTTTTTTTTGTCTCATTCGGTTAACTAGTAATCTGATTACTACCTTTCTCGTTGATTAAAAAATATATATCTAATATATATTTAAAAACCAAAACCGAAAATCAAATTTTGATTTTTAAAACATTTCAAAGATATCTCATATCTTTTTAAATTAAATATTTATTTTTGAATTCAAACATTTCAAATTCAATTTCAAATATTTAATTTAATAAAATAAAATAATCATATTATCTTATTTTTTCAAAATCAAATATCAACTAACACCCTCCATTTAATGATTAACTACATAATTAAATAATCTTATTATTTAATTTATTTAATCACCATTATTCATTAATTAAATAATCTCATTATTCAATTAATTCCCGGATAAATACGTGTCACTTTCGTGACACAATTAATTGGACAATCCAATTAATTAACCGTGACCCTTGTTACCTAAATCGATCGGGCTAGCAAGAGGACCTAATGGACCCACAGTATGTTGAGCTCCAATAATCCTTAGAAATTATTAATTAAACTCTTTAATTAATATTTCATGATTATTAACTTCGGTGTTATTCCACTAAAAACCCGAAGCTGCACTCTCTCAACTGTAGACGTTTTTACACAAACCAATAACTCTCAGTGTCCATCGATATAGCTATTACATATGGTATAATCCTCCACAAGTAGTTCATAATTAGAGCTGGGTCATAATGTCCGTTCTACCCCTCTAATCATATATTTCCATTAAGTACCATTGATTCTCTAATGAACAATAAATCCTACATTCCTTACGGAATTAGGAGAGCGCTCATATTGTTCAAGCCCTGAATCAACCCTTAAGGGAACTACCATCTACTTCTCACAAGAAGGAGTGGATTCCACTATTGTGTACAAACCTTCCCAGCCACAAGCCAAACCGCGATCCCAACATACGGAGTATATTGATCGAGAATGCAACTCCGACCTCACCCATGGTATATCAAAGACCACGATCTAACCTGAAGGAGTCGATAAGACACTCAGAATTAAGATCACCCACATATAGCCATCATTAGTTGATATATATGAATCTCATCGTTAAACGGATGTTAGTGAGAGATTCATATAGATCATGGCTCAGTCCTATATGATCACATCATACAAGGTGCCTCTATTCTCATATCTACATATGAATGATCCAGGATAGGATCACCGTACACTACGAAATGGACCACAGCTGTAGATCAACCACAAATAAAGTACCCAGCTTTATTTGCTATCTACGGACTCTTTAAATTGCTCGTTTCAAACTGAATCCATCTATATATGACACTCATATACTCAGTTCGAAATTACATCCGGTAATTTTGGATGTTAAGTGCACATGTTATATAAAGTATGACACAAAATGAATGAATATACTACTTCTTTTATTTATGTTCAAATTACATTTACATATTACAAGCTTTAGGGCAAAAACCCCAACAATCTCCCACTTGCACTAAAGCATGAGAGTCATGTCTCTTAACCCTAGACCTTCTAGGTGACCTTCAAACACTTTAGCCGGTAAGGTCTTCGTAAATGGATCAGCATGATTGTCTTGTGAGGCTATCTTGGTGACGATCACATGCCCTCTCTACACTATCTCTCTAATGAGATGATACTTTCTCTCTATATGCTTCCCTCTCTTGTGATGGGCTTATCCAGATCTGGAACAACTTCCAGATCACTCAAGAACTTACGGAGCCAAACAGCCTCTTTAGCAGCTTCACAAGCGGCTACATATTCGGCTTCCATGGTGGAGTCAGCAATGCAAGATTGCTTTATACTTCTCCACACAATGGCTCCACCACCTAGGGTGAATACTGATCCAGACGTGGATTTTCTAGAATCCATGTCTGACTGAAAATCAGAATCTGTGTATCCTAACGGGATCAAATCCTGTCCGGAATACACTAGCATATAGTTTCTCGTTCTCCGAAGATACTTGAGAATAGTCTTGACAGTAAGCCAATGATCTAATCCTGGGTTGGACTGGTACCTGCTGACTACTCCCACTGCATAGCAGATGTCCGGTCTCGTGCATAACATAGCATACATGAGACTACCTACTGCTGATGCATATGGCACACGTCTCATATCCTCAACTTCTTGAGGTGTCTTAGGACACTGTTCCTTAGACAAGTGAACCCCATGTCTAGAAGGTAAATTACCTTTCTTGGAGTTCTGCATCGAAAATCGCATAAGAATCTTGTTGATATATGATGCATGAGACAATGTTATGAGTTTGTTCTTACGATCCCTTATAAGTTGGATCCCTAGAACATAACTCGCCTCTCCCAAATCTTTCATTTGGAATTGGCTAGCCAGCCAGCCCTTTACATCAGACAACACTCCTATATCATTCCCAATGAGTAGGATGTCATCTACGTATAGGACCAAGAAAACTACTTTCTTGTCAATGATGCGCTTGTAGACACAAGGCTCATCAACGTTTTGCTCGAAGCCATACGTTTTGATCACATCATCAAACCTTATGTTCCAAGATCTAGATGCTTGCTTAAGTCCATAAATGGACCTTTGCAACTTGCAAACCTTTTGCTCTTGATCTGGAAGCACAAATCCCGCTGGTTGCATCATGTATATGCTATCATCAAGATTGCCATTCAAGAATGCAGTCTTGACGTCCATTTGCCAAATTTCATAATCAAAATAGGCAGCAATGGATAAGAGAATTCGAATAGACTTAAACATGGCTACTGGCGAGAAGGTCTCTTCATAATCGACCCCCTCTTTCTGGGTATAACCCTTGGTCACTAGCCTTGCCTTGAAGGTCTCTACCTTCCCGTCTACTCCTCTCTTCCTCTTGTAGATCCACTTACATCCTATGGGTTTTACCCCATTCGGTAAGTCTACAAGTTCCCAGACTGAGTTAGAGTACATAGACTCCATCTCGAGATTCATGGCTTTAAGCCATTCCTCTTTATCAAGATCTTCCATTGCATTCTTAAATGTCAATGGATCATCCACACTATCAGCAGAGACAAGATCTTATCCCTCACTTACACCCAAATAGCGTTCAGGCTGTCTTACAACCCTCTCACTTCGTCTAGGTGGTAGTGTATCCTGATTAGGAATTATCTGACTTTCAGATGTTAATGGATTAACAACTCTAGTTGACTGAGTACTGGTCTCACCAGGCTCCAACTCATTTAATACAATTTTAGAACGAGGTTTATGATCACTTATATAGTTATCCTCAAGAAACGTTGCATTTGTCGATACAAATACTTTGTTATCTTCAGGACTATAGAAGTATCCACCTCTGGTCTCCTTGAAGTATCCTACAAACAAGCAGACCACAGACTTGGAATCTAGCTTTCCAGTTCTGTTCTTCAGCACGTGTGCTGGACACCCCCATATGCGAAAATGTCGTAAACTAGCTTTACGACCATTCCACAACTCTAGGGGAGTTTTAGGAACAGATTTGGATGACACTACATTCAAAATGTATGCCGCTGTTTGTAACGCATATCCCCAGAAGGAATTTGGTAATGATGAGAAACTAATCATAGATCTCACCATTTCCATCAGGGTTCTATTTCTCCTCTCCGCTACACCATTTTGCTGAGGTGTACCAGGAGCTGTGAGTTGGGAAACTATCCCATGCTCGACTATGAAGTCTTCAAACTCTTGGTCAAGTTACTCACCTCCACGATCTGATCGTAGTGACTTGATAGTCCTACCTAATTGATTCTCAACTTCAGCTCGGAATTCTTTGAACTTTTCAAATGTTTCTGACTTTCGTTGCATTAGGTAGACATATCCGTATCTTGAGTAGTCATCTATAAAGGTGACATAATACTCATAGCCGCCCCTAGCTCTAACATTCATCGGTCCGCAGACGTCTGTATGTATGAGTTCTAGTGGCTCTATAGCTCTAAGCCATTTTCCAGTAAAAGGTCTCTTAGTCATCTTACCTTCTAAACAGGATTCGCAGACAGGTAAGGTGTCAACCTTTAACTCACTTAAAGGTCCACTTTTTACCAGTCTGTCTATCCGGTCAAGGTTGATATGACCAAGCCTTAGATGCCAAAGATACGTGTCATTATCTGGAGAAATCTTATGTCGTTTAGTTTTAGGTTTTTCAACCTTAAACATTTTGGTGTTAAGCAGTGTAGTATGTATTAACAGTCTTAACACATACAAATTGTTTTCATTAATTCCTGAACAAATATTCAGACCATTCTTTCCAATAATAACAAACTTATTATTAAAAGAAACAGAATACAATTCTTCTAACAACTTAGAAACGGAAATCAAATTCCGTGTAAATCCAGGAATATAAAAAAAACATTGTTCAATAATAAAAAACTATTATTATTACAAAATTGCAATCTTATTGCTCCCACTGCTTTGGCCGACACGACATCCCCCGACCCCACACGCATGGAGAAGGCTCCCTCATCTAGCTGTGTCTAAGAATCAGTCCACTGCAAAGAAGAACAAACATGGTTAGTGACCCCCGAATCAACAATCCAAGGTGAAGAATCATCTTCCACTAAACAAGATTCAAGAACAAGTAAATCATATTTACCTTTCTTCTTCTTCTTGGCTACCTCCTCCAGGTACTGAGGACAGTTCCTCTTCCAGTGCCCGACCTTGTTACAATGGAAACATTTTCCTTTGTCTTGGTCGGTGGAGGTGCCCTTCTTTTTGCTTTGGGCCTTCTTGGGTTTGGGCTTACCCTTCGCCTTTCCAACAGACCTCTTCCTCTTCTTTTTATTGGAGGAAGATGGTTCGGAAACATTTGCCTCACCGGTCTTACTTTTGTTGTCCTTGGTCATGGACTCAAAAGTAGCGAGCTCATTGAGCAACTGTGTAACACTGAACCTTAACTTGTTCATCCCGTAGTTGTTCTTAAACTGATCGAAACTCTTCGGATAAGTCGTCAGTATGATGCTCACTTGACTGGGTTCATCAATGGCCCCGCCATTGACTTCTGCCGTGTTGAAGTAGGACATCATACTCAGGACATGTTCCCGAACTTATGTACCTTCCTTCATGCGAGCGAGCATAGCGGAACGAACAGCTTCGTGTCGTTTTTGCTCGGAGGGCTGCCTGAACATAGCTTGCAATGACTCCATAATTTCGAATGCTGTAGTCATTGCTTCGTGCTTTGTGACAAGCACGTCTGTCATAGAAGCTAACAGATATGTTCGGGCCTTCTCATCAGATGAGACCCATCGCTGGTATGCCTCACGAACAGTTCGTGTGGCATTGGCAGTAGGCACCGGAGGACATTCCTCCGTAAGCACAAACTTGAGGTCTTTGGTGACCAGTATTACATTAATGTTAAGTTTCCATTTTGTGTAGTTATCACCAGTTAATTTATCGTTTGCAAGTATTTGTAATAGTGTAGATGACATGGCTGAAAAAACATAAATTAAAGATTCATTCAGTCATACATTCCAAACATGTGCTAATGTTCGGCATAAAATTAAACATAATAAATGAAAATGTTTAATGAACAAGAACAACCCTAAAAACAATGTTACTATGCCACGACAATCCAACATACCACAAGCAAGTACTGCCTTAGGGTCGGTCAAATTCTTGCATGTTGGATCTAGACCTTCTCAGTCAAAGGATATACCAGAATAACTCTTATGCCAATATCATTCAACCATCGTTTATTAGGTCAGGTTTTAAATTAACCAATTTAATTAAAACCTTGTGAGTGTAACCCATCATTTCAGATCTCAAGAGCTTAACTCGAGAATTGCCGCCTTAGGGTCGGTCAATCCCGAAATCCCCTCCGAAATCCTATCTGTTAGGAAGTCAACCTTGGTATTGATTCTTATGGAAACCCTCCTTAGGGAGGACGAAAACAAAGCCGTCACGGGGCCCCACTCAAATCTCACGGTGTTGAACTAATGATGGAGACCGCGGGATATAATGTCATATATCCCTCTCCCACTCACTATTTTATATTAAGGGTTTTCAATTAATATTAATGCACCTAGATTAAACGGCTAATTTTAATCTAAGCGTCAAGTGCATTAATCACAAATTATTAGAATCCTATTCCAATAACTAATAAACTAAATTGATTTCTAACACTTAAAAAATTTAGTTCATTAGTGACAATTCAAATCTATGTAAACTTTTTACTAAGACTAGAATTATTATTAAATGTGTATTTACCAAGTTTTAACTATTAAAACTAAACACATTATTAGGTCCAATTATTATTAGGAGCTTAATCAAATTAATCCTAATATATATTTTAAGGACCCTACTAATCTAAGTTTTTAAACTCTTTAAAAAGATTAGTAATTAATGAGATTTACCAAGTTTTTACTCCTAAAAACTATCCCATTAAAAATAGCCAATTATGTGAATAATCCATTTTAATCAAATTAAAAAAAAAATTAAACACATAATATAGATGGCTATAATGCATGTATGATATATCAACATATATATATATATATATATATATATGTGTAGGCACAACTAATTTAAATGACATGTATATGCATGACAATGCTTAATCATCAAATAATTAAAACATACATGAGTTGACCGAGTGTTGTAGATTATTTAACCTAAAAATTGGAATCTAATTACAAAAAATATTCCCAAGGCATCCCTTGGTCTTCTTGTAATTTTCAAGACTTCCAATCTCTTCAGGTCATGCGTGGGATGTGCTGTGCGCGCCGGTAGTTTGTGCACTGGTGGTAGACATGCGCTGGTGCGCTGGTAGGCTGGTGGCACGCTCTGGTGTGCATGCGCGCTGGCTGGAGGCAGCGTGGGGTAAGCAACACTCAGGTTGCGCGCTGGTCTGCCTGCGCACGTTGACTTCGTTGAGCGCTGGTTGAGCGCTGCGCGCTGCGCTGGAAGGCATCACTTTGGTAGGCAATACTGGCCTACTATGCGCGCACCAAGTCTTCTTTTGCTTACATTTTTTTTTTTAATAATACAACAGAAAAAAAATAAAAAATATATAACAACATTATACAACCCAAAAACACTCTAAATCCACAACACCATAAAAAATTACGATCAACCATGTTTTTTTAAATTAAACAATTTAATTAAAAAAATTCATACACTCATCAAAAAAATATGTGCCTACACATTCATACATATCAGGAGTAATCGAATTCGATTATACTGTACAAAAATTGGCTTTGATACCAATTGTTAGAACCTAGGGTTACAGATTGCGCAACGGAAGGATTTAAAAAATTTTATGCAATCATTAATCTAACCCATTTGTACAGTAATAATCAAATACAATAATAAAGTGAGGAAACTTTTTCATACCTATGTAGGAGGCTCCTTCACTTTGATACGAACTGCTCCTGATTTGAACCACGTGATCTTCCTCGCTATCTCCCGGAACTGGTAACAGAGTGTGGGGGCGTCACGATATTCAGGACCTGTATGGAGGAAGAAGAGAAAAACAAACACACACAAACAAAAATTAGAAGTGCAGCCTTTTGTGTTCTCACCACGCTCTATTATTTTTCTTTTTGCTTGTGTTTGCTGTGTCACGAACTTAGTTTTTCTTCTCTTCACATTTCAAGTAATCTCATTACTTTTGTTTTTTTTTTGTGTTATTTTTTTTTGTCTCATTCGGTTCACTAGTAATCTGATTACTACCTTTCTTGTTGATTAAAAAATATATATCTAATATATATTTAAAAACCAAAACCGAAAATCAAATTTTGATTTTTAAAACATTTCAAAGATATCTCATATCTTTTTAAATTAAATATTTATTTTTGAATTCAAACATTTCAAATTCAATTTCAAATATTTAATTTAATAAAATAAAATAATCATATTATCTTATTTTTTTCAAAATCAAATATCAACTAACACCCTCCATTTATTGATTAACTACATAATTAAATAATCTTATTATTTAATTTATTTAATCACCATTATTCATTAATTAAATAATCTCATTATTCAATTAATTCCCGAATGAATACGTGTCACTTTCGTAACACAATTAATTGGACAATCCAATTAATTAACCGTGACCCTTGTTACCTAAATCGATCAGGCTAGCAAGGGGACCTAATGGACCCACAGTATTTTGAGCTCCAATAATCCTTATAAATTATTAATTAAACTCTTTAATTAATATTTCATGATTATTAACTTCGGTGTTATTCCACTAAAAACCCGAAGCTGCACTCTCTCAACTGTAGACGTTTTTACACAAACCAATAACTCTCGCTGTCCATCGAAATAGCTATTACATATGGTATAATCCTCCACAAGTAGTTCATAATTAGAGTTGGGTCATAATGTCCGTTATACCCCTCTAATCATATCTTTCCATTAAGTACCATTGATTCTCTAATGAACAATAAATCCTACATTCCTTACGGAATTAGGAGAGCGCTCATATTGTTCAAGCCCCGAATCAACCCTTAAGGGAACTACCATCTACTTCTCACAAGAAGGAGTGGATTCCACTATTGTGTACAAACCTTCCCAGCCATAAGCCAAACCGTGATCCCAACATACGGAGTATATTGATCGGGAATGCAACTCCGACCTCACCCATGGTATATCAAAGACCACGATCTAACCTGAAGGAGTCGATAAGACACTCAGGATTAAGATCACCCACATATAGCCATCATTAGTTGATATATATGAATCTCATCGTTAAACGGATCTTAGTGAGAGATTCATATAGATCATGGCCCAGTCCTATATGATCACATCATACAAGGTGCCTCCATTCTCATATCTACATATGAATGATCTAGGATAGGATCACCGTACACTACGAAATGGACCACAGCTGTAGATCGACCACAAGTAAAGTACCCAGCTTTATTTGCTATCTACGGACTCTTTAAATTGCTCGTTTCAAACTGAATCCATCTATATATGACACTCATATACTCAGTTCGAAATTACATCCGGCAATTTTGGATGTTAAGTGCACATGTTATATAAAGTATGACACAAAATGAATGAATATACTACTTCTTTTATTTATGTTCAAATTACATTTACATATTACAAGCTTTAGGGCAAAAACCCCAACATCCTGATCATAAGATTGCTTCGTCCTCTCATCGTCACAACGAAGCTCAGCCAACTCGATCTCAACCTTTCCCTGGTTGGAGGCCATCTCTTCCACTAAAGACTGAGCCTGCTTGAGCAATTCCATGGCTTTCTCAGCTTCGGCTTCAGCTTTTACAGCCCGGTCCCGAAGGAAGGCTACTTGCTGGCCCATCGCTACATTAAATTTGAAGGCCTACAAAATACAGAACCAGAGTTAGGAACTGAACAAATTAGCAAGAGTAGTGCGAAGGAAATGCAATTACCTCAGCTAAGATAGCAGACCCCTTGGTAATCAGGACATCCACAGGCATGGAAGCCATCCTGGAGATCCCACCGCCCGGACATGACGTGATGAATTGTTCCAGGACTTCGTCCTGCCCCGTCGAGCTCGACTGAGGCCTGTAACGGCTGGAAGGAACCCTTACGACACCCTTCCCATAATCCTCAGAAGCTCGGGGAGTTGGAAGTGCAGCGGAATCAGGAGGTCGAATCGAGGGGGTAGCAACTTTAGTGACCACAGCAGAAGGGACAGAAGCAGTCGGACCAACAACCTGGGGAGCTTTACCCAAAGCCCGGAAAGCCCGAGAAGCAAGATTGGCCATCTTGGACCCAGCTGAGGAGGTAGATGGAGGAAGAGCAGGTTCGACCCTAGCAAAGGGAAGAGAAATTCTAGCTTGAGGAGAGCGTGAGGCGTGGCGGGAAGCTGGTTCAACGACAAAAACAGTGAATAAGCAAATTAAAAAGGAAAATGTCATAACCAAGCTGAGTAACAAGACAAGGCAAGGCAATTCAATGACACTTACGAGGAGTAGCGTCTGAGATCCGCAAGTATTGTTTCACCCTACGAGGATTGAAGGCTTCAGCAGTGGGGAACTTCAGGTTCAAGTAATTCCAGGCTAAAATAGCCTTCAAAATGGCTTCAGACTCAGAAGGCAAAGAGTCCTGATCCCACGAGGGTTTGTCACTGAAAGCTGTGGGAACCTCAAATTCATGCCCTCCAATGAAAATCAAGCTCCCCCAGTCATCCCCCGTAAGAATCCATTCTTTCTTCCAAGCGGGGTCCTTCTTCGAAGCGCCAGGAATAACGAAGTTGAGCTTGTTCTTGGCCATAGCATAAAACTGGCCTCGAGGAGCGCCAGACAGGCTCCTAATCTGGAAAAGATAAGCCAGCTCCTCTGCTCCTGGCTCTCTCGTCACCTTGCACAACTGACATTGTTCCCTCCATAGCATGAGGAAGCCAATCAGATGCCTCCAGAAGCCAGGCGTCAACTGAAGGGGAGCAAGCTGGATGGCGTTAAGAGCCCGCTGAAGGGTCGGATGACGGGGAAGCCTTACCCCGTTCTCGGGAGCCGCCACATGAATCGGAAGCACGCCTTTAGGAGGTGAAGAACTCGTAACCCTTGGGAGGCACCAAGATGGATACGCTATCGAGGTTGCCATACTTCGACCTCAAGCGGTCAATCGAGACTGGATCGACGATGGAATCAGGGAAAACCCTGAAGTCATAAGAAGAGAGCCTCTCCAAAAGGGGGCCAGAAGCTGGGACCTGATGTTCTCTCGCGGCGTCACCGCCCACTTTTTTATCGGAATCTTCATCGGCGATATCCAAAGGATGGTCAGGATTGTTGGAAAACCCAGTCCCAATGGACACATTCCTATTTGACCGCCGACGTTACGGGTTGGGTGGGGAATCGTCGGTGTCTAAACTCCTCCTAGCCAGTTTCCCCAGGGCAAGACTAACGACCTCCTTGCCGTTAACTATGGAGTCAACTGAATCATGACTGGTTTTCGACATGGTGAAGTCAGTAAGAAGGAAGAGAAAGATAAGAATGAAGAAAAAGACAAGCTTGAGAGAAGGGTTATGAGAGAAAGTATATCTTGGGAAAAATTTTAGTTTGAAAGAGGTGAGGAAGTCATTGAGATAAATAGATATATATAGGCAAGAGGGCAGCAGCACGAGCTGACGAGATTTTCGGTTGAGATCGTAAAAAATCTCGGGGACTGCCGTAATGTAACTGGATTAACTCGGAAACAAGCTAGTCAGCTCACGCCACGTCACTTGCGCAGTTAATGAGGAGATCTCTCTAAGATTCTGGTAACGGTAAAGAGCCTCGGGGACTGCCGTAACGCAACCGGATTAATTGAGAAGTAAATTGGTCAATACACGCCACGTCACTCACGCGGTTAAAAGAGAAGATTTTCCAAATATTCTGGTAACGGTAAAAAAGGGAAGATTTCCCAAATAAAATAAAAATCTGAGCCCAACCCCAAGCTCGATGTCTTGTGTTCAAGTCAGAGGGGACTTCTGTTAATAGCCAAAATTGGCTAAGGACCAAGGGGAAATTTTCCACCTTCCAGATCTGGCTCCATGCCCGAAAGTTTCCACCATGAGACCATTCTACCCAAAGCCTAGCTACGATACCGCTCCGCAGGAACAAGGACAGGCTCCAGAAACATCCGGAATAAAACCCGGAATGGTCAGATCAAGCCCGCGTCACCAAATCCCCCCGAAGTCGAGGTTACCTCGTAATTCCTCCAAAAGCTCGCCTATACCTCGCTGATACAGGGAGGTGTCCATAGGAGGTCGCACCTAGCTTCGAAAAGTCAAGGGAGGCCAGACCTAGCTCCTAGCTGGATGAAGCTTCTCAATATCGGGGCCGGGACAATATCGACCTACTAACTGATGCACCACACCATAATACATTCGACGACCCCTATGGGAATCATGCTAGACCCGAAGATACACAGTATCGCATCTATAGACATTATACACGTGCAGAACAAGTAATAGAATCTAAATGGGAAACAAATTGATTTCCACCGAGATATCCTCAACTGAGCAATTAACTCAAAGTCAACGACATTTAAAGGTAAAAATCCCGTCCGATAAGGAGGGGAGGGATGAGAAAATCAAGGGGAAATCAATAAGTTTAACCCTATGAAGACACTATATAAAGGAGGGACTTCCTCCTTCGAAGAAAGGGACTACTATTCGACAGGCATACAACAAACACATATCGATCACCCAGAAAAATGTGAGAGCAATTTGAAAGAGAGATAGAGAAATGTATATCATATGTTATCAATAAAGAGAGATTTTTATTCCTTTTGAGTAGCTAACGAAATTGTTATCTCCATATCATTTCATTAGGCATTGTTTGATACACATATATATTCTACCATTGGTCATCACCTACATGGTAATGATCTTGAGGGTGCTAACTGAGATTTGTTGGCCCGAGCAAGATTTCTATTAGCACCCCTGAAGCAAGTCAAGTAAAGGATTGTTTGGTTTTGGAAGCACCCAATTCAAGAAAGAAAAGAAGCCGAGTGCTCACCCTTGTGCAAGCTTTTGAGGGTGTGAATGAGATGGAAATGGGAAACCAAGATTGCGTTAAGGAAAGACAAGAATGTGAACTTGAAGAGGATGAATCAAGTACTGCCACTTTTGAGGAGATAGGTGAGCTTGAGCAAGACAACACGAAGCTCAAACTAGAGGTATATTTGCTCAAGGCTGAGAATGGAATGTTGAAGAAGAAATTGCATGACTTCTCAACATTGAACAATAGTCTAAGGGAGTATGTGGTTGAACTTGCTACAAAGGAGGAGTTAGTCTCTAAGAACCTAGAAGAAGTGGCAAGGCTCTCGGAGGAATTCGAGGAGGAGAATGGGAGAAGGTCAAGGAAAATGCTATTAGGTGTCGAGCAGTCCGCCAAAGCAGTAAGAGAATTGCAAAGAGAAACTGAACAAAAAGGAGGATGAGTTGAAGCGGGCCAAAGTCAACGAGTGTGATTTGATTGTTCAGCTTGATGTGACAGAAAAGGAGGTCAAATCTCGAAAAGGGGTCCACATCAACAACCGACCAGGGAGTTTCCCTAGCCGTTCTTTTACTTGTTACTTTTGTGCCAAAAGAGGGCACACTAAGGCTTATTGCTTTAGTTTTCAAAGGTTCAAAACAAGTCGAGTTTGGTCTAAGTTGAACCCAACAAAGGTCAAGCAAATATGGGTTAGAAAAGACCTAGTTGGGCAAGTGAGGAAAGTGGGGAGAGATACAGTAAGTAAGCCATTGGCACCGGTTTGGTTAGCCAAGTTGAATGTGCTCCCCATTTCGGTCAAACCTCCTTTGGTTGACCGGGTACCACTTTGAGTGCATTGCACCCATTTTTGTAATTCGTTTTAGTATTTTTGCATTTCGGATGGGTAGTATTCGTCTTTGTAAATTTTTGGAACATAGTGCTTGTTAAGGTGTTGTGTGTGGTTTTTGGTACAGAAACAGTTGCAGTGCAGAGTCTAGGAATCCATCCAGGGAAACAGTGTGGTTAGAGTGTGGGTCATTCACCCGCACTCCACCAGCACTCCGAAAGCATCAGGTAAAAAAGTGCGGGTAAAGTGAGAGTCAGTCACCCGCACTCCACCCGCACTTTGGTCGTGCTGTATATATATCATCTGTCGTTCTTAGTGCTCCACCGCTTTCAAAAAGAAAGAAAACAAACCGAAACCTTCTGTTTTCCCTCGTTTCAACTGAAAGGTATTCTGTGTGTGCCACGCTTTCAATTTTCGGCAACCAATGTATGATATCTTCCTCTAATTTTGTGACCTATCACTCTAATCTCAATTCTCAACCCTTTACCATCAATTATTTCCCTCTTTTACATGAATTTCATTGTTCAAAGATGGGCCACGATTTTGTGTCCTTTTTCATTGTGATTTTGAACTCGTTATTGAATACCTAGGATGATTGAATGATGGGTTGTTGTCTAATTATGCATGTGAAGTGTTTATTATTTTGACTAAATATTGCAATTGGATGTTCAAATTCCTAATTTAGGGTTTATATGATTGAATGGAATTTCTATACGTGGGTTAGAGCCATATTGTTGTGAGTTGGGTCTATGATTTGCTGTGGATGTGAATTGTATGCATTGATTGTGATTCTGCATGCGCTAGTATCTGGGAACGAGTTAAAGTGCGGGTACAGTGCGGGTCAGTCACCCGCACTTCACCCGCACTTTATCAGCCTAGCAGAATATTCGTTCTTTCAATTGTTTCATCAAAACCTCATGGTTCCTTGATATGAGTATTCCCTAAAAACTATTGTTTATTGTGCAGATGTCAGGAAGAACCAAGCAATCTACTAGGCAAGGCAATCGGGTTCCGAGCGAAGACCGAGGAGGGGCCTCAAGTTTCACCACCATGTGTCAGGCATCCAGAGTTTGAGGACCGCTTGGAATATTTTAGGGAACGAGACGTCGTGGTTGAAAGAGAGATAGCAGTAGAAGAGCTGGAGGGTACCTCAATACCTCAAGTAGTCAGAACGAGGGGATGGGAAACTTTCGTTAGCACCCCTCCTATGTACTGCAGAAGAGTGGTAGAGGAATTCTTCGCAGGAATGGTATCAGAGACTTTTCAGCGAACATCCTCCGTTTTGGTCCAAGGGGTGGAGGTCCAAATGACTATCACGGACATTAACAAATACTATCGGACAAAGCTCCCAATTGATCCAGAGGCGGTCGGAAGACTACGACAGGGGGTGACTTGGAATGATTTCTTTGTGACACATAATGTGGAGTTTTCCAACCAGTTGGTGATCCGTCCAATGGACTTCTGGGTGGCACCGGATCACCGCATGAAGCACACCAACTTGAAGAGTGAGTTGGGTTTTTGGCATATGTTCATCTCTCATTCCCTGATTCCCAGGAAACACAGGACTTCAGTCAATTTAAATGCAGCGATGATCCTTTATTGTATACTTCAGAATCAATTGGTCGACATTGGCTTTCTGGTCAAAAGAGAGATACTTGAACTGGGAGGTGTCTGAGTAGACAAGCAGCCACTCATCTTCCCTAGTCTAATCACCGCATTTTGCAGAGAGGCAAGGGTAGATTTTGGGTCAAATCCTTTTGAATGTGGTTTGGGGCCTGTTTGGCGGTCCACATGGAATGACCAAGTGAGAGAGCGAGACCCCTCCGGTGTCAGAGTCCAAACAGGGAGAAAAAAATATGCTCGAGCGGGAAGCACAAGCAGATAGGCTGAGGACGTTCCGGAACAACCATAGTTGGCACCGGTTTATTTAGAATACGTTGATTACAGTCAGATGCCCTCACCCCCGCAGGATACTTCTGGAGAGATCCCTTGGCGTACCTTGCTTACAAGTTTAGAGAACCTTAAGACTGAGGTCGTTGAAAATAGGAAGCAGATTGTTGAGAGCAGAGCAGAAGCCAGTGAGTATTATGCTAACATTTGGGGCAATCTCATCGACATAAGGGAGGCGCACAGTCTCCCAGTTTATCCAAGGAAGAAGAAGAGGCCCGCTGCTTTCTCACCACCTTCAGGAGGCCCAGCCATTGACCCATATAGGGCCGAGCTCCGAGCTGCAATGGAGATATCCAGGAGGGAACATGAAGATAGGATCAGATCAGAACTTGACCCCAAGAGGAAATGGATATCCAGTAAACCAGAGAAGGAGCTTTTAGACGAGGATTAGCCATCCGTTTCCTTAATGTTTATTGCTATTAGTCTAGGACTATTTAGTTTTATTTCTTTTATTTGTATTTTCCTTTGAAGCATGGACTTATTTTGTTTTTCCTTTTCGCATTTGATTTTCGTTTGGTAGATGTTAACGGAAATTTTTCTCAAGGTGAGAAATCTCAGTTAATAACCTCAAGACCACTACCACGTAGGTGGTGGCCAAGATTTATTGTATGTGTAGCAATGATTTATAAAATGACAAGAAAGCAAGAATATTTTATTGAACGTGCATGGTATACAGGTACATAAATTCTTTTATCTTTGCTCTCAACTCTCTCTAGGCAATGGTTGATTGTTTGTCGTATGCCTGTCGAATAGTAGTCTCCTCTTTATCATTTCCTTTCTTTTCTATTTATACATAGTTTGTAGGTCAACAGACTGATTCTCCCTTGATTTTCTCAGTCTCCTCCTTATCGGGAGGGATTTCTCGCATTAATGTCATTGACTTTGAATTAACATCCGAATTGAGAGTATCATGGTGGAGATCAGTTTGTTTCCTTTTTGGATTTTGTTACTTGTTCTGCATATAGGTAACATTTTCAGATATGATTCAATGTATCCCTCGTATCCTTTCAGCATGATTCTTTATAGAGGTCGTTGGATATGACATGGTGTGGTGCATCAACCAGGGAGATTGATTAGTGTTTTGACCTTGATATCTGAGAAGTTTCATCCTGCTTGGAGCAAGATCTGGCTTCCCTTAACCTTTTTGAAGCTAGGTGTGGCCTCGACTGACCTTTTGAAGCTAGGTGTGGCTTCGACTGACCTAGCGGCCTTTTAGGGACATTCTTCTGTGTCAATCGAGGTACAGACGAGTCTCGGAGCATTTGCGAGGTGACCTTCACTTCGGGGAGCTTCTAGTTTTGGTGATGCAGGCTAGATCTGATCGTTCCAGGGTCTATCCCGTATGTTTTCGGAGCCCATCTTTGTTCCTGGGGTGGTATCGCAGTTCGGCTCTGGATTAAGAGGTCTCCTGGTGAAACTCTCAGGTATGGAACCAGGTCTGGGAGGTGGAAAATTTTCCTTTGGTCCTTTGCCAATTTTGGCTATTAACAAAAGTCCCGTCTGACTTGAACACCAGACGTCGAGCTCGGGGTTGAGGTCATATTTTCACTTTATTTGGGAAATCTTCCTCTTTTAACCGTTACCGAAATATTGGGGAAATTTCTTCATTTGAGTGACGTGATGCGAACCGAATAATTTATCTTCGAATTAATCTGATTGCGTTATGGCAGTCCCCGAGATTTTTTACTGTTACCAGAATCTTGGGGAAATCTTCCTCTTAACTGCGTAAGTGATGTGGTGTGAGATGATTAGCGGGCTAGATCTCTGTAACTTGTGCTGTTGCCCTCCTGCCTATATATATATATGTATGTTTTCCTCCTCATCTTCCTCACATCTCTTCGAGCTAAAATTTTTTTTGCTGAGAAATATTTCCATAGCTTTTCCTCAAGCTTGCTTCTTTCTTCATTTTTCATCCTTTTTGGCTTCTACAATGTCGAAAAACAGTCGCGACTCAGCTGATTCCATACTCGATGGCGAGGAGGTCGTCAGTCTTGCTCTGGGAAGCGGGCTAGAAGGAGTTTCGACGGTGATGATTCCCCGCCCACCTCGCAACGTCGGCGGTCGAGTAGGAATGTATCCATCGGGACTGGGTTCTCCAACCATCCCGACCACCCTTTGGATATCATCGATGATGACTCTGACAAAGAAGCGGATGGTGGAGCCGTGGGGGAGTGTCAGGTCTCGGCTCCTGGTTCCCTTGTGGAAAGGCTCCCTCCTTAGGATTTCCGGGTTGTCCCAGATTCCACCGTTGACCCAGTGTCGATTGATCGCTTGAGGTCAAAGTTTGGCATCCCCGACAGTGTATCCATCTCGGTGCCTCCCAAAAATTATGAGTTCTTCAATCCCCCTAAAGGCGTGCTTCCGATTCATATGGCCGCTCTTGAGAACGAGGTCAGGCTTCCCCTCCATCTGACCCTTCGGCGGGCTCTCAACGCCATCCAGCTAGCTCCCCTCCAGTTGACGCCTGGCTTCTGGAGGCATCTGATTGGTTTCCTTGTATTATGGAGGGAACAATGCCAGATGAGTAAGGTGACAAGGGAGCCAGGTGCAGAGGAGCTGGCTTATGTTTTCCAGATTGGGAGCTTGTCTGGGGCTCCTCAAGGCCAGTTCTATGCCAAAGCCAAGAACAAGCTCAACTTCATCGTTCCTGGTGCTTCGAAGAAGGATCCCGTGTGGAAAGAAGAATGGATCCTGGCGGGGGATGACTGGGGGAGCTTGATTTTCATCTGAGGGCATGAATTCAAGGTTCCTAAGGCTTTCAGTGACAAGCCCTCCTGGGACCGGGACTCCTTGCCTTCTGAGTCCGAAGCTGTCTTAAAGGCTATTCTAGCCCAGAATTATCTGAATCCGAAGTTCCCTACTACTGAAGCTTTTCATCCTCGTAGGGTGAACAAGTATTTGCGGATTTCAGACGCTATTCCTCGTAAGTGTCCTTGAGTTGCTTCAGCTTATTACTTATCTTGGTTCTAACATTTTCTTTTTTAATCTGCTTATTCACAGTTTTTGTCATGGAGCCGCCCACCCGTCACGTCTCACGCTCCCCTCCAGGTGGAGTTTCTCTTCCCTCCTCTGGGGTCGAACCAGCTCTGGCTTCGTCTATCTCTCCGGCTGGGTCTAAGATGGCCACTCTTACCTCGCGGGCTTTTCGGGCTTTGGGTAAAGCTCCCCAGGTGGTTGGCCCGGCTGCTTCTGCCCCCTCGGCCATGGCCGCTAAAGTTGCTACCCCTTCGACTCATACACCTGAGTCCGCTGCGCTTCTAACAACCAAAGCCTCAGAGGTTTCTGGGAAAGGTGTTGCTTCTGGGAAAGGTGTCGTGAAGGTTCCTTCAAGCCGCTCCCGGCCTCAGTCAAGTTCGACAGGGCGGGATGAGGTCCTGGAGCAATTCGTAGCGTCCTGTCCGGGTGGCGGGATCTCCAAGATGGCTTCTATGCCCGTGGACGTCCTTATAACCAAGGGGTCTGCTATTTTAGCTGAGGTAATTGTATTTCCTTCATGCTACTCTTGTTAATTCGTTCAGTTTCTAACTCGGGTTCTGTATTTTGTAGGCCTTCAAGCTTAATGACGTGATGGGCCAGCAGGTAGCCCTCCTCAGGGATCGGGGTGCAAAACCCGAAGCTGAAGCCGAGAAAGCCAGGGAACTACTCAAGCAGGCTCGGTCTTTAGTGGAGGAGGTGACTTTCAGCCAAGGAAAAGTCGAGGCTGAGATGGCTGAGCTTCGCTGCGATCATGAGAGGATGAAGCAATCTTATGATCAAGATCGTCTTCAATCTCTCCGGCGAGCTAGGTAGTGGGATTCCTGGAGATCTGAGGCTAAGAAGTTGGATCTCGAGAACCAGTCTCTGATTACTCAAGTGACCAAGCTACAAGCTGATGCGGAGACCTCTTTTAGCGACGGGTATTTCTATGCTTTCTTTTAGGCTGAGGAAGCTCTTCCTCCTCCCTTTGATTTATCATCTATTGCTGGCTGGGATAGACAGGAAATAATGCTCAAGGCTGCTGAGTTATCTCACCCTGAAGACGACAAGGTGGTCCCTTCGAGCCCGGCAGGAGCTGGGAAGCAGCCCGCTCAGGCAGATCCTTTATTCCCTATTCCTACTTTTACCATCTCAGGTCCTGGGGAGTCTTCCAGTAAAGTGATGTCTTCTCGATCTGAGGAGGATCAGTCGGGAGCTGGTGAAGAGGTTAGGAGCCCATCTAAGGATCCTCCTTTATTAGAGATGGAGGTCGACAAGAGCCAGACGTGGTCCATGGCTGCCCTTCTTGACGCGGCTATCCCGCCTGAGGTTATGGACGTAATTAATGAGGTTTTGAAGGAAGATCCAGATGATCAACCGATGGAGCCTCTAGATGGAGGAGTGGTCGGCGAGGATAACCAAGATGGACAGCTATCTGTAGAGGAGGTTGATGGCGAGGATCAGTAAGAGGAAGGGGGGCCAGTAGAGGGGAGCCATGAGAGTCCCAAAGTTTAAAGCGTTTCATCATGACTTGTTTCTGATAGCCCGGAAAAGGGGGTAGGCACCCAGTTTTGCCCTTATCAGTTTTTCCTTTTTCTTCTTCTTTTTGTAGCCCGAGTTCGGGGGTTGGGCTCCTCATTTGGATGTAGCCTTATCGGGGGGTAGGCTCCCCTTGTCCTTAATGATAAATCGAAGCGCTCTTTTGAGAACTTTTTCTTTTATTTCTGGTCTTGAATGGGATTCAGAGTAGCATCTGTAGCAACAATTAAGATTCGTGTAGGGAATTATGATGATTTTGATCCTGCACACGAAAGCAAAAATTATATATATATATATTTTTTTATGAGGCGATAACCCAACCAAGACATCAGGAGGGCTACTTAGCTATTTCCTAGTCTTCGAGATCTGGAGGGCAACTATGCTTTTACACTTAGATCCTTCTTGGGGGTGGTAGCCCGACCAAGGCATCAGGAGGGCTACCAAGCTATTTCCTGGTCTCGAGATCTGGAGGGCAACTATGCTCTTACACTCAGATCCTTCTTGGGGGTGGTAGCCTGACCAAGGCATAATGAGGGCTATCGAGCTATTTCCTGGTCTCGAGATCTGGAGGGCAACTATGCTCTTACACTCAGATCCTTCTTGGGGGTGGTAGCCCAACCAAGGCATTATGAGGGCTATCGAGCTATTTCCTGGTCTCGAGATCTGGAGGGCAACTATGCTCTTACACTCAGATCCTTCTTGGGGGTGGTAGCCCGACCAAGGCATCAAGAGGGCTATCGAGCTATTTCCTGGTCTCGAGATCTGGAGAGCAACTATGCTCTTACACTCAGATCCTTCTTAGGGGTGGTAGCCCGACCAAGGCATCGGGAGGGCTATCGAGCTATTTCCTGGTCTCGAGATCTGGAGGGCAACTATGCTCTTACACTCAGATCCTTCTTAGGGGTGGTAGCCCGACCAAGGCATCAGGAGGGCTATTGAGCTATTTCCTGGTCTCGAGATCTGGAGGGCAACTATGCTCTTACACTCAGATCCTTCTTGGGGGTGGTAGCCCGACCAAGGCATCAGGAGGGTTATCGAGCTATTTCCTGGTCTCGAGATCTAGAGGGCAACTATGCTCTTACACTCAGATCCTTCTTGGGGGTGGTAGCAGCCCGACCAAGGCATCAGAAGGGCTATCGAGCTATTTCCTGGTCTCGAGCGGTTTATGTTGAATTCCCATACATGGGTATAGTCACTAATGTTGAACATAGTTGGAGACAAAGATGGAAGAGAAAAGGAAAATGACTTTATTGATGATCGAGATATAGTACATCTTTATTAGGATCTGTAATGAAAACCAAGTGGGGGTAGTCTGCTTGGGAGCTCCTTTCAATGGTAGAATTTCTTCAAATGATCTGCATTTCAAGTGTGGTTCATGGATCGTCCGTCCATGTCTTCGAGTTTATAAGCTCCATTGCGAACAATTAGCTTTACCAAATATGGCCCTTCCCAATTTGGACTTAAGACTCCATCTTACCTTTTCCGAGTGTTCAGGGTCACCTTCCTAAGTACCAGATCCCCTTCTTTGAATTTTCGGGCTCTAACCTTTTGGTTGAAGTATCTAGCGATCTTGCTCTGGTAGATCGCTACTTTCTCTGCTACCCGGTCTTGTTTTTCTTCTAGGAGGTCTAGATTAGCCCGGAGCTTGACTTCGTTGCTTTCGGGCTCAAAGTGTTGTACCCTGAACGAGATCAACTTATGCTCGATGGGGAGGACTGCTTCAACCTCGAAAGCCAGGGAGTAAGGTGTCTCCCTGGTAGCTGTTCTTTTTGTAGTCCGGTATGCCCAGAGGACCTCTAGTAGCTCTTCGGCCCACTTGCCTTTCTTCTGATGTAGCTTCTTTTTCAGAAGTTTCTTAATAGTCTTGTTGGTGGATTCTACCAGCCCGTTAGTCTAGGGATGAGCAACGGAAGCGAGTCTGAGGTCGATCCCCAATCCCTTGCAAAAGTCTTTGAACCGGGCATTGTCGAATTGCTTTCCTAGGTCGGCTATAATGATGAGAGGGGTCCCAAATCTGTATACCACGTTAATCTTGATGAACTTGGTTGTGTTCTTTTCTGATATTCGAGAAAGAGGTCCTGCCTCGACCCATCTTGTGAAGTAGTCGATAGCCACGATAGCATGTTTCATCTGTCCAGGAGCGGTAGGAAGTGGCCCAATTAGGTCGATTCCCCACATGGCAAAGGGGTAAGGTGAACTGAGGGACGACAGTCACTCGGGTGGCTGGTGATTCAAGTTTGAAGTTCTTTGACAAGGTTCTCAAGATTGCACAAAACTCTTTGCGTCTTGGTGGATGGTCGACCAATAGTACCCTATACGAAGCACCTGATAGGCTAGAGCCTCCCCACATATGTGGTTCCCACAGTCCCCAGAGTGGACCTCTCTCAATTCCCACTTAGCATCTTCGGGATGCAAGCACCTAAGTAAGGGAAGGGATCTGCCCCTCCTGTAGAGGTATCCGTCCACCATACAGTATCGAACCGAGAGTCTCTTAATTCTTCGGGCTTGGTTGGGCTCTTCGGGAAGCTCTTCTTCAAGGAGGTAAGCGACAATTAGGTCCATCCAGCAAGGCAGGCGATCCAGGGAACAAATTTCTCCATTTGTGGCTATGCTTGGCTGGGTGATTACTTGTAGGGGAATTCCCTTTGGTAGGGATTGGCCTCCGTTCTCCGATATTTTAGCTAGAACATCTGCACGAATTTTTTGGTGTCGAGGCACCTGATCGATCTTGAGTCCCTTAAATTTGCTTTTTCGTAGCCGAGCTAGATTTAGGTAAGCAGCCGTATTATCTCCCTTTGCCTGGTAGACCCCAGTCACCTGGTTTACAACAAGCAACAAATCGCTCTTGATCTGCAAGTAGTCAGCCTTTAGTTCAATGGCTACCTTCATCCCGGCTAGGAGGGCTTCATATTCCACTTCGTTGTTGGTAGCTTTAAACTCGAATCTGAAACAGTGACAGAATTCAGTCCCCTTCGGATCTATTAAAACTATGCCAGCTCCTCCCCCGGCTGGCCAGGATGCTCTATCTGAAAAGAAGATCCATGGCTTGCAGCCTTCTGGCCAATTTTCGACCTCGGATATCTTCTCCGGGACCTCGGTTGATACTGAGGGATGATCTGGATCTGGGATCGCTGAGAATTCTGCCACGAAGTCGGCCAAAGCCTACGCCTTAATGGTAGTTCGGGGCTTAGACTTTAGGTCGAACTGAGTGAGCTCTAGTGCCCATAAGGCTAGCCTTCCTGACACGTCTAGTCTTTGCAAAAATTGGAGGAGGGTTGGTCTATCACCACTGCTATTGTGTGAGCTTGAAAATAGGGATGGAGTTTCCTCGCTGAGATCACCAGAGCATAAGCGAGCTTCTCCAGGAGAATGTAATTCCTTTCTAATTTGGTCAAAGCATGACTCACATAGTATATGGGTCTTTGAAAACCGTCGCTACAATCCTTGGCCAAAGCCTCGCTTACTACAGTTTCTGATACGGCCAGGTAGATCTGTAACTCATCTCCGAGAACCGGCTTGACTAACAATGGGGGGCTTGTTAGGTACTCTTTTAAAGCTTGAAATGCCTGTTCGCTCTCCTGGCTCCATTTCATGTTCTTCCCTTGTTTGATGGCCTTGAAGAAAGGGAGACATTTATCGGTGGAGCGAGAGATAAACCTGTTCAGTGCCGCCACCCGTCCAGTCAAAATATGTACTTGCTTGAGCGAGGTCGGGGATCCCAGGTCCAAGATAGCTTTGATTTTTTCTGGGTTGGCTTCTGTACCTCTCTCATGAACCATGAAGCCCAGAAACTTCCCTGACGTTACCCCAAAGGCACATTTTTAGGGTTTCAAACACATCTGGTTTTCCCTCAGTATGATGAAGGTTTTGCGAAGGTCTTCCTGATGTCTCTTTGTGGTTGGGGATTCCATGATCATGTCATCGATGTACACTTCCATCATCCTTCCTATCTCGAGCTTGAACAGCTTGTTAACCAGCCGCTGGTATGTGGCCCCTACATTCTTCAAACCAAACGGCATCACCTTGTAGCAGTATAAGCCCTGCCTAGTAGTGAAACTGGTCTTATCTTGATTAGCCGAGTGCCTTTAAATTTGGTTGTATCCTGAGAATGCGTCCATATAACTCAAAAGTTTGTTTCCGGATGTGGAGTCAACTAGCTGGTCGATCTTTGGTAAAGGAAAACTGTCTTTCGGACAAGCCCAGTTGAGGTCGGTGTAATCGACACACATACGCCATTTCCCATTCGTCTTCGTGACCATGACCACGTTGGCGATCCATTCGGGGTAACGTACCTCTCTGACGAACCCTGCTTTGATCAATTTATCAACCTCTTCCTGCACTGCCACGTTCCTATTAGCGTTGAAGTGACACCTCTTATGCTTGACAGGCTTGACTGTTGGATCTACTGCTAGTCGGTGGGTGGCCAACGATGCCGGGATTCCAGGCATTTCATCATGGTTCCAGGTGAAGATATCGCTCAATTCCCTGAGAAGGTCAATCAGTCCTCTTTTTATTTCTGGATCAAGGGTGGCTCCGACCTTGACGACCTTGGAGGGGTCGTTATTCCTGATGGGTATCTCTTCTAGTTTATCTACGGGCTGCCCGCTGGCCCATTCCTTACTCCGTTCTTCCTCGTAGGGTATGATAGGTTCATCCTTCGGATGCCCAGGATGTTCCGCGGGCTCCTTCTCCTCCTGGATTATCCGGGATGTATCCATGTCTTCCTGGATTAATGTCAACTGTACACACTGCTTCGCTAGGGCTATAGGATTGGTAGATACTGCGTAGCATTTCCTGGCTGCCTGCTGGTCTCCACGTACCTCTCCCACTTTGGTTCCAACCGGGAATTTCAAGACGTTGTGGTATATGGACAAGACTCCCTTCAAGGAGGACAGGAAAGGTCTCCCTAGGATGGCGTTGTAGGCCGATGGGGTGTCCACCACAACAAAGTCGGTCATAACATTCTGTTGGAGCGGGGTGATCCCGATGATTACTGGGAGGATCATTGACCCCACTGGTATGATCGAGTCCCCAGTGAAACCGTAAAGCGGAGTGGTACAGCTGTTGTAATAACGTTGCTTCAGGTTCAATTTTTCCAGGGTATCCTTGAAGAGGATATCTATACTGCTACCTGTATCCACTAGCACGCGATGGACCAGACAGTTGGCGATCTGTATGGTGATTACCATAGGATCATCATGAGGTTGCACAGTGTTGAAGACATCTGCTTCGGTGAATACGATCTGAGCTGATTGGGAGGGCTCTATCGGGCTCTAGCTGACTTCGAAGATCCCTCAGCTCTCTTCGATGGGGGAACCTTTCTTGCGTGGTTTTTCCAAGAGTTATTGGAAATGCCGGCCAATGTAGGACCTCCGCTGATAGTGTGTATCACCTGGATCTGTTGCATCAAGTCGGCCTGTTCCCCTTTCCTCTTTTCTGCGTCCTAGCGGATTTCAGCTTGTACCTCCCTTCCAGTCCTGATATTATCTCTGACCTGTTGTAAGAACTCAATCAGGCATCATCCCCTTATCAGGGCCTTAATCTGGTTGCGCAAATTATAGCACTCTTAGGTGTTGTGGCCCATGTCTTCGTAGAAGTCGCAGTACTTGTATTGGTTTCTCCTGTTAGCTGGGGCCTTCATGGGAGCAGGCTTTTGGAGCAACCCTTTATCTCGTATGGCAAGGTAGACTGTTTCCCTGGAAGCATTCAAAGGGGTGTAGTAGTCATACCGTTTTTCCCCTTGCATTACTGGAGCCACGGTCCTGGGAGGCGGCGAAGCCCGGGGAGGGGTTTGTTTTGCTGGATATCTTTCTGTCCTATGCAGAGGAGCAGGGAGGCGATAGGTCGACCTGTTGGGAGGTTTATTCTGAGTTTTCTGCACTGGCTCAAATTTGGGAGCTTCTTTCTTTAGACGCTTTGCCGTTCTCATGTCATCGTGTTCCATCTTGACCTTGAGTTGTTCGTCGATCTCGACCTACTCAATAGCCCGGTCATAGGCCTCCTGGTAAGTCTCGGGAGGTCTCTTGGCGAAGGAATGGAAAAGCTTTCCTACCCATAGATTTCGCCTGAAGTTGGAGAGGGTTTCTTTTTCAGTGAAGACTCATATTTGTATGACCTCCATGTGAAATAGCTCCACGTACGATCGAAGAGTTTCACTCCATTCCTGGATCACATATTGGAGGTGTATGGGATCTTTCGGGCGAGGTTTGACTCCTTGGAATTGTGAGCAAAAATCTGTTGATAATTTCGTGAAAGAATCCACTCTACCAACGGGCAGTTTCCTGAACCAGGTTTTCGCGTAGTCGGTCAAGGTCGTTGGAAACATTCTGCACATAGCTACTCTGGTAGTGTTCTGGACCTCCATCTGTTGAACGAAGCTCTTTAGGTGGCTCAGAGGATCTTCCGCTCCAGAGAACTTATCTGCTGGCATTTTGAATTTTGGGGGGAGCTCTTCTTTTCGAATCCTCCTAGTGAAGGGAGCGTTCATCTCACTCAGGGGATCCTTTTTATCCTCCTTATTCTTTCCTTTCCTTATCTGCTGGACCTCTTTTTGTAGCTTTGCCAGCTGATCCCTCAGTCACTTGTTCCCAGGTCTCTTCGAGTTAACCTCAGATTCCTCACTATCGAATCTTTCTGATGAACTGGTAATTTCTATCCGGTCCTCCTCCTGGACATGATCCACTCGGGGAGTTTGTCTACTTTCCTCCTCTAGGGCCCGGGCAGTTCTTCTAGATGTAGTTGGATGAGATAGCCCTCGTGGCTTCCGGGTAAAAGCATCTGCGGCAGACTTAACTAGCCTGGGTTGATATTATGAAAGTCTTTTCGGAACTGGGGGCATGGGTCCCAGCCTATCCCGGATGGAACTTTGGGGCCCTGATCTATCTCTAGCCGGCTCTGGAAGAGGAGGTCCTAGGCGATCGAAAGCAGGTGGCCTAGCTTCGAGCCTGCTTCGAGCTTGCTCGGATCTCCCTAATCATTCAGGTTGGTTGGCTGGACCGTGATACCTTCAGCGAGAAGACGGACGCGGATGGATTCTATGAAGGCCGCCGCTTGTTGGTCGAGCGCTGCCTAGCTTACTATAGGGTGGCCAGTAGCCCGCGTATTGGTTTTCTGGATCGGAGCTAGACTACTATATCAAGACTTTCTCCCCTTTCTTGGGGCTTTTCGTGTTAGCCTCGCTGAAGGTTGCTCTGGGACTCTATGCTGGCCTTGGGAGGAGCGGAGCCTCATAGTTCCTGTAAAACAACTAAAAAGCAAATGCAAATAACTTGTTAATCGGGTGTAGGGTAAGTTCCCACAGACGGCGCCAGAAAGTGTTAACGGAAATTTTGCTCAAGGTGAGAAATCTCAGTTAATACCCTCAAGACCACTACCACGTAGGTGGTGGCCAAGATTTATTGTATGTGTAGCAATGATTTATAAAATGACAAGAAAGCAAGAATATTTTATTGAACGTGCATGGTATACAGGTACAGAAATTCTTTTATCTTTGCTCTCAACTCTCTCTAGGCAATGGTTGATTGTTTGTCGTATGCCTGTCGAATAGTAGTCTCCTCTTTATCATTTCCTTTATTTTCTATTTATACATAGTTTGTAGGTCAACAGACTGATTCTCCTTTGATTTTCTCAGTCTCCTCCTTATCGGGCGGGATTTCTCGCATTAATATCATTGACTTTGAATTAACATCCGAATTGAGAGTATCATGGTGGAGATCAGTTTGTTTCCTTTTTGGATTTTGTTACTTGTTCTGCATATAGGTAATGTTTTCAGATATGATTCAGTGTATCCCTCGTATCCTTTCAGCATGATTCTTTATAGAGGTCATTGGATATGACATGGTGTGGTGCATCAACCAGGGAGGTTGATTAGTGTTTTGACCTTGATATCTGAGAAGTTTCATCCAGCTTGGAGCCAGATCTGGCTTCCCTTGACCTTTTCGAAGCTAGGTGTGGCCTCGACTGACCTTTTAAAGCTAGGTGTGGCTTCGACTGACCTCGCGGCATTTTAGGGACATTCTTTTGTGTCAATCGAGGTACAGACGAGTCTCTGGAGCATTTGCGAGGTGACCTCGACTTCGGGGAGCTTCTAGTTTTGGTGATGCGGGCTAGATCTTATCATTTTAGGCCCTATCCCGTATGTTTCCGGAGCCCGTCCTTGTTCCTGGGGTGGTATCACAGTTCGGCTCTGGATTGAGAGGTCTCCTGGTGAAACTCTCGGGTATGGAACCAGGTCTGGGAGGTGGAAAATTTTCCTTCTGTCCTTAGCCAATTTTGGCTATTAACAGTAGAGTTGTTATATGTTTTAAGCTAGGTTGTGCATCTTTTGGAACGCACACGATAACACGCATGGACAAGGAACTAGCTTCCTTCTAAAGGGAGTTTCTACCTTCGATTTTGTACTTCATTGCATTAAATTTTTGATGAATGCGAATTTAGACTTTGTTAATATGAATGAGCATGGTTGAGTGCATATTGATCATATACTTGTGCGAGTTTTGAGCTTATGTCTAGATCCGGTTTGGGGGTGTTGAACCCTCATTCGGAAATTATTGTGATTATGCTTGTTATTGGTTGCGCTTAATGCATGTTCATAATTTTCAAGTCGTCTATGGTGTTTCTCCTCTGTTAGGATATACCTTGTGGATTCCAACAATGGGGACATTATTGAGTTTTGGTTTGGGGGTGTGTTACACCTTGTACAGTCGTCCTTGTAGTCTTATAGTGTCCAATTTTTCAATTTTGTCGCTTGTCCAATTTTCAAACTGTAAGCAGTATGGGTATGATGCCACTAGCGTGTACTTTTGGTGAGTTCTTTGTATGTGCTTTGACCTTGTGACATAGTTTGGTGCTACTTGAGGGTTCGCTTGCACCGCCATGGGATCGTCCCACCCGTTGGTGTTAAGTATTGCGGACTCAATGTTCCCATGTCTAGTTCTAATAGTGGAGATGCCCGTGAGATCACAAACACAAGCGTTAAAGTGTGTATTTTGAGTGTATTATTGATTATTCCTAAACACGCCTCTCGTGATTTATGTCATGTGCCATAGGACTCGCATATCATTTTGTGAAGTGCGTGATGGATGCTTTCATTCCCTTTTTAGATGGTTGTGGAAGTGATATTAGGGAACGTGTGTGCACTGAATTACCTTTACAGCCTAAACACGTTCATACCATATTGTGTGCTCCAAACCCAAGCTTGAGGCCAAACACTTACTCTTTTATTTGGTACCACATTCAACCATATACCTAATAGCCTAAACACATGCCTACCCTTGTACTAATCATGTTAGGATGTGAAATTGTGGTGATGAAAGGAATTAAGCTCTAAATGATCAAATAGCGGGTAAAATGAAATAATTTTTGAAAATATGCAAGCGAAGGGCTAAGAATTGTACTTGTGTGCCATAAGTGCCCAAGAAAGGAAAATTGTAACAACTCAAAACAGAGTACAACATTGTGATTGTGAAATTGTAAAAATTCAAAGGGAAATTGTACTTGTGTGCCATAATTGTGATTGTGTTATGCTAAATACGCTCAAACGGAGTGCAACATTGAAGGCATGAATGTGGGTTAAACGATTGCCTAGAGGTTTGCATATGAGTGATAAAAGAGCATTGTATGGGTGTAGGGATATATTCTAGCATGATTGGTGAGTTTGAACTCCAAATGTCCATATTCTTTGTGTAACCTCATTAAACCCCATAGCCACATTATAACCGGTGGAAAAGACCTATTTGATCCATATAAAGTCTAGTTTGGGAATGTCGGTTAAAGCACGATCATTCACGTCCATGGCATAGTGACTCTTTCCTAGGATAGTTCATTGCTTATATTTTGTGCAGAATTCATCTTTGCATACTCGTTTGTGTGGAACTTAGGACTCTGTGAGGAAAGAAAAGAGAGAATCCATACGAGCTTTAGAATTGAAGCGAATTATGCTCAAGGTATGGGAGTAAGTTGTCCCTAATTCATGAATGCCTTTAGGTGTGGGATTCGTGTTCGTACGAGCCTCCCTTGGGTGTCTCCAAATTGCTCTTGATCTTGTGCATATGTTTTTCTCCTCTCTATCACACCTATGTGTATCATATCACACATTGGACTTGCGCCATTGTTGAATTACTGTTTAGGTGTCTAGGATTTACAATTAGTTGGCGTCCGATTATTTTAGATTATGTTTGCTCGAGGACGAGCAAAGGTTTGGTTTGGGGGGTGTTTTATCGTGCCAAATATGTAGTTTATTTAGGCCCTCAAATCTTTATCTTGTGTTTTGTTTTCGTGCGTTTTGGTATCTTTAATGGGTTGTTATGTACGTAATTGTAGGAAATGGTGCAAAGATGGGTTTGGAAGCATGTTGCGGTGATTCCGACAGAAAAGGGGCAAATGGAAAGACAAAGGATCATAAGCAGCTCTATAGTGCGGGTCAAGTGCAGATCAAGTGCGGGTCGCAACCGCACTCCAACCGCACTCATGCTCATAGCCGAGACCTAATACAAGAGAAGAGTTAAAGTGCGGGTCTAGTGCGGATCACCCAATCGCACTCCAACCGCACTCCACCGTACTGTTGCTCAAGATAGAATAGTGGATTTGCACCTGACAATAGAGTGCAGGTACAGTACGGGTCATCCAACCGCACTCCACCCACATTATTGCTCAAGACAGAGGAGTGAATTTTGCACCTAACAGTAAAGTGCGAGTAAAGTGCAAATCAAGTGCGGGTCAAGTGCGGGTAATCCAACCGCACTCCACCCGCACTATTTCCCAGATCCAAGAACTGAAGATGAAGACAACCCATACAGTGTGGGTACAGTGCGGGTAATTCACCCGCACTCTACCCACACTCCACGCGCGCCAGATTGATTTTTGAAGTTTAGGTGACCTATTTTTGTATGATGTATAAATAGAAAAGGATTGAAAATGTTTTAGAGAGCCTTTGACTCCTTTTTTCCAGAGGTTTTAGATCTAGAATCTCTCTCTCCCTCTCTCACATACTTACATTCTCTACTCAACTTCAAGGAAAGTAGGAGATTGAAGCAACTTCAAGGAAGGAGATGTTCTCCAAGGGTTCTTTCTCTTTCCTTTCTCTTATTTCCCTAGTTGTAATGAGTAGCTAAATCCCCTCTAAGGGGTTGATGGAGTAGTTAGTTGGATATTGGGCTTGTACATAAACTTGATGTTATATTGATATTCATGTCTATCTTTCATTGTTCTATTCTTGTTTTGAATGGTTATCATTGATTTCTTGTTTAGATACATCCTCTTTGCAAGATCTCTTTGGATTATGTATGAGTATTGCATCTAGATATACATCCTATTTAGTTGTTTCTTGCTCTAATGAATGGACGGAACGTCATGAATTCTGACTCTCAAACAACGGTCTTAATCTAACCCCGTTCTAGTTTCCGGCACTATACATCCTGGGTTGGAGCTTGTGAGAGGATTAGAAGTCATCACTATACATCCTAGGTTGACTACGTTTACAATCGGTTGAGTCATTGACAGGTAGATGAGCTTTATTTCCAGAATCCGATGAACAACCAACACTATACATCCTAGGCTGGTGGTTTACGACGGATTAATCCTAAATAGGTGGTCCTGACTATACATCCTAGGTGGGCCACTTTCTAGGGATAAATAACCGACTCTATACATCCTAGGTCAGTTACCTTTGAATAGACGTGCCTATTGACAAGTTTGTTGCATTGCCCAGTATTTACTTTCGTATCCGTTAACTCCTTAGTTTCCATCATCTATATATCCTTCATCCCATTTCCCCTCCATCTAGTTTGCATAATTAATTTAGTGTTACTCATAGGATAATTCACCATCTACATCTTCATCATTTTATGTTTCGTTTATTATATATATACATTAGCATTACTTTTGCAATAATTAATCTTAGCTAGCTCTGCTCCCTGTGGACGATACCCCACTTGCCACCATACTTGTGTTTTCCAAACCAATTTAGGCTTAGTGAGGTTTTTACAATTATTGTTAACGGATTGATCTTTAAAATGACACACGAGAAACGTCTCGTCACGTCCTGGAGGGATTAACCCTGTCCAGGGCATCAGGAGAGCTATATAGTCGTACTGGTCTTAAGGTGATCCTCCTGGAGGGATTAATCCGGTCCAGGGTATCAGTAGAGCTATGTAGCCGTTCTGGTTTTTAAGGCGATCCTACTGAAGGATTAATTCGATCCAGGGCATCAGGAGACTGATCGTGCCTAAATTGTTGTATATTTCGGCCCTCATTCCTATTCCTTTGTCTCATTCTTTTGTGTATTTTCTATATATTTTATGTCTAATAGGCTCGTTGGTGCTAATTGCAGGCAATAGATGTAATTCTGGTGTTAGAAGCTAATTGCAGTGGTTCCGACAAAAAAGGGGCAAAAGGAAAGACAAAGGATCATAAGCTGCTCTACAATACGGGTCAAGTGCGGGTCGCAACCGCACTTCAACCGCACTCCTTCCCACAGCCAGGACCAGATTCATGAAGAAAAGATAAAGTGCGGGTCAGTGTGGGTTATCCAACCGCACTCCACATGCACTATTGCCGAAGACAGAGGAGCTGATTTGCACCTGACACTAAAGTGCAGGTAAAGTGCGGGTAATCCAACCGCACTCCACCCGCACTGTTGCTCAAGACAGAGGAGTGGATTTACACCTGACACCAGAGTGCGAGTACAGTGCGAGTAATGTGCAGGTAAAGTGAGGGTAATCCAACTGCACTCCACCCGCACTATTGCCCAGATCAGAGAACTGAAGACGAAGACAACCCATGAAGTGCAGGTACAGTATGGGTAATTCACCCGCACACCAACCCCACTCTGCACGCGACAGCTTCTGTTTTCAAGCTTAAGTGACCTATTTTTCCATCCTCTATAAATAGAAAAGGATGGGAATGAACCAAAAAGGACCCATCTCTCCCAACACTTGTAGTTTAAGCTAGAAACACATCTCCCTATCATCCAAACCATCTCTACTCAATCAAAGGCAACTAGGAGACTTGGATTCAAGCTTCAAGGAAGGAGATCAATCTTCAAGGGTTGTCTCTCTACACTCTCTCTTAGTTTATTGGTTTGTAATAGAACATGAGTAGCTAAAATACCCCACTATGGGGTTAATGTTATTTGTTTGATGGATATTTGGGCTATGTAAATAAACTCTATGTGTTATACTTATTCTATCTCTATGTTTTATTCCATTGCTTGAATTGATTTGCATTATTGATTTGCTTGGATACACCCTCTTTGCATGATTGATTTGGATTACTTGAGTAGGCAATTAGGTTGTCTAATGCTCAATTGAATGGAAGGATTTTTGAAAATCCGGCTCTACAACCATGCCCTTAATCAAATCTTGAATTAGTGGCTTTCACTATACATCCTAGGTTAGCCACTTATGGGAGAATTAGAAGCCTCCACTATACACCCTAGGTTGGCTACTTTAGTGATTTTACGAGACCTAACCTTCGAGTAGAATTCGGTTGATAACCTCGAGCCTCATCCAATCTCAAACGGGTGGCCTTCACTATACATCCTAGGTAGGCCACTTGTGAGGGAATTGGAAGCCATCACTATACACCCTAGGATGGCTACATTAGTAATAGGTTGAGCCATAGCTAGATAGATGAGCATTCATGGAAAAAGTCCTGATTGAGTAACTAGCCATTGTTGGTTGCTTAGGAGGGGTTAATCGCTAGTAGGAGGTCTTCACTATACACCCTACGTTGACCTCTTGCTAGAGATATATACCAACACTATACACCCTAGGTTGGTTACATTTGTCAAAACGTGCTTAATTGAGAGTTTGTTGCAATTGCCCCAATATTCACTTACGAGTCCATCAACTCCGTAGTTCCATCATCATTCATTCATCACTCCATTGTCATCCCATTTTATTTGCTTTCATAGTTTAGTTTATATTGTATTTTCATTCACCATCACTTTACTTTTATGCATACTAGTTATATTAATCCTAATCATATCACTGCTACCCCGATCTTAGTGGACGACACCTATGCTTACCGTTTTACTTGTATTTCTACTTGTAAACGCATCGCATAGGTTTTATAAATTGTTTTGACGGACGGTTTTCTGACGGTGAAAATCTTTTCATCAAATGGCGCCGCTGCCGGGGATTGGTGTGTGTAGTAGTGATTAGATTAGTATTAATACTATTAGTTTATTAGTTGTCTTTAGTTTTGTTAGTTTCTTTTTATTGCTTTGGTAGTTTTTGTTTGTGTTTGTGTTTGTTTCAGGACTCTATGGATTCCTTTTGGCAAAATTCAGGGTCAGGCTACGAGCCTAACGAGAATACCTACATCTCATCATTCCAGTCAAATTCCATTTAAGATCAACTAAGAAATTTCATAAAGAATCATGTGCGGGAGACTGAGCAGATGATAGCTTCTCAACAAGAGACTCGAGCCTTCATAGAAGAGAAAACCACCCAAATGCTCGAATCCGCCCAGCAATCCACCCCGGTAAATCAGAGTTGTTTCCAAGTTAAAGCAACCAAAACGGTGTGTTAACAGAAATTTTGCTCGAGATGAGAAACCTCAATTAACACCCTCGAGGCCACTACCACGTAGGTGGTGGCCATGATTGATCATATGTGTAACAATGCTTTTCAAAATGACAAGTAATACTGATACAATTTGTCACCCAAAAGAAAGCAAAAAAAAGAAATATTTTCTTTATTGAACATGTATGGTATACAAATTTCTCTCAAATTGCTCTCAATTCTCTCTGGGGTATGGTCGGGTCTTTTTCGTATGCCTGTCGAATAGTAGTCTCCTCTTTCTGAAAGAGGAAGTCCTGCCTTTATACAATGTTTTCATAGGTTTGAACTCATTCATTTCCCTTTCATTTTCTCATCCCCCTTTTATCGGACGGGATTTTTTCCTTTAAATGTAGTTGACTTTGAGTTAATTGCTCCATTGAGGATATCTTGGAAATCAATTTGTTTCCCATTCAAACTCTATTACTTGTTCTGCACATGTATAATATATGTGGATGTGATACTGTGTATCTTCGGGTCTGGCATGATTTCCATAAGGTTCGTTGAATGTATCATGGTGTGGTGCATCAACTAATGAGGTCGATCAGTGTTTCGACCTTGATATCTGAGAAGTTTCATCTAGCTAGGAGCCAGATCTGACTTCCCTTGACCTTTCGAAGCTAGGTGTGGCTTCCCCTGACCTTTCGAAACTAGGGTGCGGCTTCCTAGGGATATCTCCCTGTATCAGCGAGGTATAGGTGAGTTTCTGGAGGAATTGTGAGGTGACCTCTGCTTCAGGGAAGAAAGTGTTTTCAGTTTTGGTGATGCGGGCTATATCTGATCGTTCCGGGCTCTATCCCAGATATTTCCAGAGCCCGTCCTTGTTCCTGCGGGGTGGTATCATAGCTTGGCTTCGAATAGAATGGTTTCCTGGCGGGAACTTTCGGTCATGGAGCCAGGTCTGGAAGGTGGAAAATTTTCCTTTGGTCCTTAGCCAGTTTTGGCTATTAACAGAAGTTCCATCTGACTTGAACACCAGACGTCGAGCTTGGGGTTGGGGTCAGATTTTTACTTTATTTGGGAAATCTTCCTTTTTTTACCGATACCAGAATATAGGGGAAATCTCCTCATTAAAGCGACGTGATGTGAACTTACTAATTTATCTCCGAATCAATCTGACCGCGTTACGGCAGTCCCCGAGATTTTTTACCGTTACCAGAATCTTGGGGAGATCTCCCTCTTAACTGCGTAAGTGACTTGGCGTGAGCTGATTAGCCTGTTTTGAGTTAATCCGGTTACGTTACGGTAGTTCCTGAGATTCTTTACCGTTAGCACCCGAGGATCTCGATAGCTCGCGCTGTTGCCATCTTGCCTATATATATCTATTTATCTCCACGTTTTCCTCACATCTCTCGAACTAAAATTTTTTGCTAAGAAATACTTTCTCTCATAGCCTTTTTTCCAAGCTTGCCTTTTTCTTCATTCTTTATCCTTATTAACTTTTACTATGTCGAAAACCAGTCATGATTCAGTTGACTCCATAGTTGACGACGAGGAGGTGGTCAGTCTTGCTCTGGGAAACGGGCTAGGAGAAGTTCAGAAGGCGACGATTCCCCACCTAACCCGCAATGTCGGCGGTCAAGTAGGAATGTATCCATTGGGACTGGGTTCTCCAACCAACCTGACCATCCTTTGGATATCGCCGATGAAGATTCCGACAAAGAAGTGGGCGGTGACGCCGCTGGAGAACATCGGGTCTCGGCTTCTGGCCCCTTTTGGAGAGGCTCCCTCCCTATGATTTCCGGGTTGTCCCAGATTCCACCGTCGATCCGGTCTCAATTGACCACTTAAGGTCAAAGTTTGGCATCCCCGATAGCGTATCCATCTTGGTGCCTCCCAAAAATTACGAGTTCTTCAACCCCCCCGAAGGCATGCTTCCGATTCATGTGGCAGCTCTCGAGAATGGGGTTAGGCTTCCGCTTCATCCGACTCTTCGGCGGGCTCTTAACGCCATCCAGCTCGCTCCCCTCCAGTTGACGTCTGGCTTCTGAAGGCATCTGATCGGTTTCCTCGTACTATGGAGGGAACAATGTCAGTTGAGCAAGGTGACGAGGGAGCCGGGTGCAGAGGAGTTGGCCTATCTTTTCCAGATTGGGAGTCTGTATGGCGCTCCTCGAGGCCAGTTCTATGCTAAGACCAAGAACAAGCTTAATTTCATCATTCCTGGTGCTTCGAAGAAGGACCCTGCTTGGAAAGAAGAATGGATCCTAGCGGGGAAGGACTAGGGGAGTTCGATTTTCATTGGAGGGCATGAATTTGAGGTTCCCACGGCCTTTAGTGACAAACCCTCGTAGGACCGGGACTTCCTGCCTTCTGAGTCTGAAGCCATCTTGAAGGCTATTTTAGCCCGAAATTATTTGAACCTGAAGTTCCCTACTGCTGAAGCCTTCGATCCTCGTAGGGTGAACCAATACTTGCGGATCTCAGACGCTACTCCTCGTAAGTGTCATTGAGTTGCCTTGCCTTGCCTTATTATTCAGCTTGGATCTAACATTTTCCTTTTTAATTTGCTTATTCACAATTTCTGTCGTTGAACCGGCTACCCGCCACGTCTCACGCTCTCCTCAAGGTAGAGTTTCTCTTCCCTCCACTGAGGTCGAAACTGCTCTTGCTCCGTCTATTTCTCCAGCTGGGTCCAAGATGGCCACTTTTGCTTCGCGTGCTTTCCTTGCTTTGGGTAAAGCTCCCCAGGTTGTCGGTCCGACTGCTTCTGTCCCTTCAGCTGAGGTCACTAAAGTTGCTACCCCCTCGACTCAACCTCCTGATTCCGCTGCGCTTATAACAACCAAAGCTTCAGAGGTTTCTGGGAAGAGTGTCGCAAGGGTTCCTTCCAACCGTTCCCAGCCTCAGTCGAGTTCGACAGGGCGGGATGAAGTCCTGGAACAATTCATCGCGTCTTGTCTGGGCGGTGGGATCTCCAGGATGGCTTCCATGCCTGTGGACGTCCTGATTACCAAGGGGTCTGCTATTTTAGCTGAGGTAATTGTATTTCATTTGTGCTACTCTTGTTAATTTGTTTAGTTTCTAACTCGGGTTCTGTCCTTTGTAGACCTTCAAGTTTAATGTAGCGATGGGCCAGCAGGTAGCCCTCCTCAGCGACCGGGCTGCAAAAGCCGAAGCCGAGAAAGCCAGGGACTTGCTCAAGCAGGCTTAGTCTTTAGTGGAAGAGATGACTTCTAACCAGGGAAAGGTCGAGGTCGAGATGGCTGAGCTTCGCTGTGACCATGAGAGGATGAAGCAATCTAATGATCAGGAGCCTCTTCAATCTCTCCGGCGGGCTAGACAGAGGGATTCCTGAAGGTCGGAGGCTAAAAAGTTGGACCTCGAGAATCAGTCTCTGATTACTCAGGTGACCAAGCTGCAAGCTGACGCGGAGACCTCCCTCAACGATGGATATTTCTACGCTTCTTTTCAGTCCGCAGAAGCTCTTCCTCCTCCCTTTGATTTGTCATCTACTGCCTACTAGGATAGACAGGAAATAATGCTTAAGGCTGCCGAGTTATCTCGCCCTGAAGGCGAAGAGATGGTTTCTTCGAGCCAAGCAGGAGCTGGAAAACATCCCGCCCAGACAGATCCTCTATTCCCTCCTCCTACCTTTACTACCTCAGGTCCCAGGGAATCTTCCAGTAAAGTTTTTTTCACTCGATCCGAGGAGGACCAGTCGGGAGCTGGTGAAGAGGCTAGGAGCCCGTCTGAGGAGCCTCCCTTAATAGAGATGGAGGTCGACAGGAGCTAGATGGGGTCCATGGCTGCCCTTCTTGATGCGACTATCCCGCCTGAGGTTATGGACGTGATTAATGAAGTCATGGAGGAAGATCCTGCTGATCAACAGATGGAGCCTCTAAATGGAGGGGCTGTCGGCGAGGATAACCAAGATGGAAAGCTACCTGAAAGGGGGGGCGATGGGGAAGATCAGCAAGAAGGAGGAGGACCGGCGGAGGAGAGCCGAGAGAGTCCCAAAGCTTGAAGCAGTTCGTTCATGGTTTGTTTTTGATTGCCCAGAAAAAAGGGGGTGGGCACCTCGTTTTGCTTTTATTAGCTTTCTTCACCTTTTCTCCTTCTTTTTTATTATTATTTTTTATTTTATTTTATTTTTAGCCCGACCAGGGGATAGGCTCCCTTTATCTTTAATGAGAAATTGAATTGCTTTGAGAATTCTTGTTTCACTTCTGGTCTTGAATGGGAACTAGAGTTGCATCTATAGTAGCAATTAAAACTTGGGTAGGGAATTATAATGATCTTGATCCTGCACACGAAAACAAACATTTTATTTATTTATTTATTTTCTTTTATCTTGGGGGCGGTAGCCCGACCAAGGCATCAGGAGGGCTATTTAGCTATTTCCTGGTCTCGAGATCTGGAAGGCAACTATGCTCTTACACTCAGACCCTTCTTGGGGGTGGTAGCCCGACCAAGGCACCAAGAGGGCTATTGAGCTATTTCCTGGTCTCGAGATCTGGAAGGCAACTATGCTCTTACACTCAGACCCTTCTTGGGAGTGGCAGCCTGACCAAGGCATCAGGAGGGCTATTGAGCTATTTCCTGGTCTCGAGATCTGGAAGGCAACTATGCTTTTACACTCAGACCCTTCTTGGGGGTTGTAGCCCGACCAAGGCATCAGGAGGGCTATTGAGCTATTTCTTGGTCTCGAGATCTGGAAGGCAACTATGCTCTTACACTCAGACCCTTCTTGGGGGTGGTAGCCCGACCAAGGCACCTGGAGGGCTATTGAGCTATTTCCTGGTCTCGAGATCTAGAAGGCAACTATGCTCTTACACTCAAACCCTTCTTGGGGGTGGTAGCCCGACCAAGGCATCAGGAGGGCTATTGAGCTATTTCCTGGCCTTGAAGTGTTTATGTTGAGTTTCCCACACAAGGGTGTAGTTACTAATGTTGGAGATAAAGACGGAAGAGAAAAAAGAAAATGGCTTTATTGATGATCGAGATGTAGTACATCTTTATTAGGGTTCGTAATGAAAACTAAATGGGGGGTAGTCTGCTTGAGAATTTCCTTCTCAAGGGTAGAATTTCCTCAAATGATCCGCATTCAAAGTGTGGTCGATGGATCATCCGAACATGTCTTCGAGTTTATAAGCTCTATTGCGAACAACTAGCTTTATCAAATATGGCCCTTCCAAATTGGGACTTAAGACTCCATCCGACCTTTTCCGAGTGTTCAGGGTCACTTTCCTAAGTACCAGATCCCCTTCTTTGAAATTTCGGGCTCTGACCTTTTGGTTGAGGTATCTAGCGATCTTGCTTTGGTAGATCGCTACTTTCTCTGCTACCCGGTCTTGTTTTTCTTCTAAGAGGTCTAGATTAGCCCGGAGCTTGACTTTGTTACTTTCGGGGTCAAAGTGATGTACCCTGAATGTGGTCAATTTATGCTCGATTGGGAGGACTGCTTCAACCCCGAAAGTCAGGGAGTAAGGTGTCTCCCCGATAGATGTTCTCTTTGTAGTCCGGTATGCCCAAAGGACTTCCGGTAGCTCTTCGGCACATTTACCTTTCCTCTGCTGTAGCTTTTTCTTTAGGAGTTTCTTGATAGTCTTGTTGGTGGATTCTACCAGCCCGTTAGTCTGGGGATGAGCCACTAAAACAAGCTTGAGGTCGATCCCCAATCTCTTACAGAAGTCTTTGAACCAGGCGTTGTCGAACTGCTTCCCTAGGTCAGCCATAATGATGAGAGGGGTCCCAAATCTGCATACCACGTTGGTCTTGATGAAATTAGTTGTTTTCTTTTCTGATATCCGAGAAAGAGGTCCTGCCTCGACCCATCTTGTGAAGTAGTCGATAACCACGATAGCATGTTTCATCTGTCCAGGAGCGGTCGGGAGTGGCCCAATTAGGTCGATTCCCCACATGGCAAAGGGGTAAGGTGAGCTGAGGGACGACAGTCGCTCGGGTGGCTGGTGGTTCAAGTTTGAAGTTTTTTGACAAGGCTCGCAAGATTGCACAAAACTCTTTGCGTCTTGGTGGATGGTCGACCAATAGTACCCCATACGAAGCACCTGATAGGCTAGAGCTTCCCCACCTATGTGGTATCCATAGTCCCCAAGGTGGACCTCTCTCAATGCCCATTTAGCTTCATCGGGATGCAAGCACCTAAGTTAGGGGAGGGATATGCCCCTCCTGTAGAGGTACCCGTCCACCATACAGTATCGGACTGAGAGCCTTTTAATTCTTTAGGCTTGGTCTGGCCTTTCGGGAAGCTCTCATTCAAGGAGGTAGGCAACAATTGGGTCCATCAAGCAAGGCAGGCGATCCAGGGAGCAAATTTCTCCATTTGTGGTTGTGCTGGGTTGGGTGATCACTTAGAGGGGAATTCCCCGTGGTAGGAATTGGCCTCTGTTCGCCGCTATTTTAGCCAGATCATCTGCGTGATGGTTTTGGTGTCGAGGCACCTGATCGATCTTGAGCCCCTTAAATTTACTTTTTAGCAGTTAAGCTAGCTTTAGGTAGGCAGTCATATTATCTCCATTTACCTGGTAGACCCCAGTCACTTGATTTACAACAAGCAATGAATCGTTCTTGATTTGTAGGTAATCGGCCTTTAGTTCGATAGCTACCTTCATCCCGGCTAGGAGGGCTTCATACTTTGCTTCATTATTGGTAGCTTTAAACTCGAATCGAAAACAGTGACAGAATTCAGTCCCTTCCGGATCTATTAAAACTATGCCAGCTCCTCCCCCGGCTTGCCCGGACGCTCCATCTGTAAAGTCGGTCCATGGCCTGCAGCCTTCCGGCCAATTATCGACCTCGGATATCCTTTCAGGGACCCCATTTGATATTGAGGGGTTATCTTGATCTGGGATTGCTGAAAATTCTGCCACGAAGTCGGCCAAAGCCTGTGCCTTAATCGTAGTCCGGGGCTTGTACTTTAAATCGAACTGAGTGAGCTCTAGGGCCCATAAGACTAGCCTTCCAGATACGTCTGGTCTTTGTAAGAATTTGCGGAGGGGTTGGTCCGTCACCACTGCTATTGTGTGAGCTTGAAAATAGGGACGGAGCATCCTTGCTGAGATTACTAGAGCATAAGCGAGCTTTTCTAGGAGAATGTAATTTCTTTCTGATTTGGTCAAAGCATGATTCATATAGTATATGGGTCTTTGAAAACCGTCGCTACACTCCTTGGCCAAAGCCCCGCTTATTGCAGTTTCTGATACGGCTAGGTAGATCTGTAACTCATCTCCGTGAACCGACTTGAATAACAATGGGGGGCTTGTTAGGTACTCTTTCAAAGCTTGGAAAGCCCGTTCGCTCTCCTGGCTCCACTTCATGTTTTTCCCTTGTTTGATGGCTTTGAAGAAAGGGAGATATTTATCGGTGGAGCGAGAAATAAACCAGTTGAGTGCCGCCACGCGTCCACTCAGAATCTGTACTTGCTTGAGTGAGGTTGGAGATTCCAGGTCCAAGATAGCCTTGATTTTTTCTGGGTTGGCTTCTATGCCTCTCTCATGAACCATGAAGCCCAGAAACTTCCCCGCTGTTACCCCAAAGGCACATTTGGAAGGGTTCAACCGCATCTGGTTTTCCCTCAGTATGAGGAAGGTTTTACGAAGGTCTTCCTGATGTCCTTTTACGGTTGGGGATTTTGTGATCATGTCGTCGATATATACTTCTATCTTCCTTCCTATCTCGGGCTTGAACAGTTTGTTAACCAGCCGCTGGTATGTAGCCCCCGCATTCTTCAAACCAAACGGCATCACCTTGTAGCAGTACAAGCCCTGCCCAGTAATGAAACTGGTTTTATCTTCGTCAGCCGGGTGCAGTTGATTTTGGTTGTATTCTGAGAATGCGTCCATAAAACTCAAAAGTTTATTTTCAGACATGGAGTCAACCAGCTGGTCGATCTTTAGTAAAGGAAAACTATCTTTTGGACAAGCCCGGTTGAGGTCGGTGTAATCGACACACATACGCCACTTCCCATATGCCTTCGTGACCATGACCACGTTGGCGATCCATTCGGGGTAGCGTACTTCTCTGACAAACCCTGCCTTGATCAATTTATCAACCTCTTCCTATACCGTAGCGTTCCTATCAACGTTGAAGTGACGCCTTTTTTGCTTGACGGGCTTGACTGTTGGATCTACCGCTAGTCGGTGGGTGGCCAATGACGCCGGGATTCCAGGCATTTCATCATGGTTCCAAGCGAAGATGTCGTTGAACTCCCTGAGAAGGTGAATTAGTCCTCTTTTCACTTCTAGATCAAGGGTGGCCCCGCTGGCCCACTCCATACTTCGTTCATCCTCGTAAGGCATAATAGGTTTGCTCTCCGGATGCCCAAGATGTTCTGCGGGCTCCTTCTCCTCCTGGATTATCCGGAATGTATCCATGTCTTCCTGGATTAATGTCACTTGTACACACTGTTTTGCTAGGGCTGTAGGATTGGCAGATACTGTGTAACATTTCCTGGCTGCCTGCTGGTCCCCACGTACCTCTCATATTTTGGTTCCAACCGGGAATTTCAGGACGTTGTGGTATATGGACAAGACTCCCTTCAAGGAGGACAGGAAAGGTCTCCCTAGGATGGCGTTGTAGGCCGATGGGGTGTCAACCACAACAAAATCCGTCATAACATTCTGTTGGAGAGGAGTGATTCCGATGATTACTGGGAGGATCATCGAACCCACTGTTATGATCGAATCCCCAGTGAACCCATAAAACAGAGTGGTACAGCTGTTGTAACAACGTTGCTTCAGGTTTAATTTTTCCAGGGTATCCTTGAAGAGGATATCTACATTGCTACCTGTATCCACGAGCACGCGATGGACCAGATAGTTGGCGATCTGTATCGTGATTACCATGGGATCATCATGAGGTTGCACGGTGTTGAAGACATCTGCTTCAGTGAAAACTATTTGCTCTGACTAGGAGGGCTTTGTTGGGCTCTGGCTGACTTCGAAGATCCCTCGGCTTTCTCCGATGCTGGGAATCTTTCTTGCGTGGTTTTTTTGGGAGTTATTGGAAACGCCAGCCAGTGTATGACCTCCGCTGATAGTGTGTATCACCTGGATCTGTTGCATTAAGTCAGCCTGTTCCCCTTTCCTCTTTTCTGTGTCTTCACAGATTTCAGCTTGTACCTCCCTTCTAGTCCGAATGTTATCTCTGACCTGTTGTAAGAAATCAATCAAGCATCCCCCCCTTATCAGGGCTTCAATCTGGTTGGCAAATTATAGCACTCTGAGGTGTTATGGTCGGGTCTTTGTCGTATTCCTGTCGAATAGTAGTCTCCTCTTTCTGAAGGAAGAAGTCCCTCATTTATACAATGTTTTCATAGGTTTGAACTCATTCATTTCCCCTTCATTTTCTCATCCCCCTTTTATCGGACAGGATTTTTACCTTTAAATGTAGTTGACTTTGAGTTAATTGCTCCGTTGAGGATATCTTGGAAATCAATTTGTTTCCCATTCAAACTCTATTACTTGTTCTGCACGTGTATAATATATGTGGATGTGATACTGTGTATCTTCGGGTCTGGCATGATTTCCATAAGGGTCGCTGAATGTATCATGGTGTGGTGCATCAAATAATGAGGTCGATCAGTTTTTTGACCTTGATATCTGAGAAGTTCCGTCTTACTAGGAGCCAGATCAGGCTTCCCTTGACCTTTTGAAGCTAGGTGCGGCTTCCCCTGACCTTTCGAAACTAGGGTGCGGCTTCCTAGGGATATCTCCCTGTATCAGCGAGGTATAGGTGAGTTTCTGGAGGAATTGTTGTAGGGAAAAATTAACTAAAACCGCAGCGGAAGGCGAAAGTAGATTTACGTATAGTTTAAAATTTTTCTAAAGATTTGAACCTCAACCCTTTAATTAATTAAACACAAATATACGGTTAGAGTTAAATACCTCTTGTCGCGTGATCCAATTGACTTACGTCGATGGTAATCCGCAAGATCTTCAATCCTAGCACGTACGTGAATCACCTAGGAGCGTGGTCTCCCTTTTTTCTTTGAATTGCTTACCTGAGAATGGATGTATGGAACTTCTGATCCTGATCTTCAATCCCAAAACACAAAAAGCCTGGAAAAATAGTTCCGGTCACTTTTGAATTCACAATCGATATGATTGGAACTCGCGTAACCCTAAATCGAAAGTGTGCACAAAACCTTTTGATGTTAAAGGCTTGCAAGTGCACTATCGAATGAGAACTTATTTTTCTTTTTCTCTCTTGGCCGAAATTCTATGTGTATTGATCGTGCCTAAATTGTTGTATATTTCGGCCCTCATTCCTATTCTTTTGTCTCGTTCTTGAGTGTATTTTCTATATATTTTATGTCTTTTATGTCTAATAGGCTCGTTGGTGCTAATTGCAGGCAATAGATGTAATTCTGGTGTTAAAAGCTAGTTGTAGTGGTTCTGGCAGAAAAGGGGAAAAAGGAAAGACAAAGGATCGTAACCAGCTCTATAGTGCGGGTCAAGTGCGGGTCCCAACCGCACTCCAACTGCACTCCTTCCCACAGCCGGGACCTAAATCATGAAGGAAAGATAAAGTGTGGGTTAAGTGCGGGTCATCCAACCGCACTTCACCCGCACTATTGGTCAAGACAGAGGAGCTGATTCATACCTGACAGATAAAGTGCGGGTAAAGTGTGGGTAATCCAACCACACTCCACCCGCATTGTTGCTCAAGACAGAGGAGCTGATTCGTACCTGACAGATAAAGTGCGGGTAGCCGCTCTCACCCTCAGTCGAGATCGACGGGGCAGGATGAAGTCTTGGAACAATTCATCGCATCTTGCCAGGGTGGTAGGCTCTCTAGGATAGCCTCGATGCGCGTCGATGTCTTACTCACCAAGGGGTCTGCTGTCTTAGCTGAGGTAATTGTTTTTTTCTCTGTATTGCTTCTGAGACTACCAACTTGATCGATTCCTAACCTCTGTATTTCTTGTTCAGCAGCCTCTTGATAGTCTTGTTAGTGGATTTCACCAGCCCATTGGTCTGAGGATGGGCTATTGAATCGAACATGAGGTCGATTCCCAAACCTTCGCAGAAGTCTTTGAATCGGGCGTTGTCGAACTGCTTGCCCAGGTTGGCTACAATGATGAGAGGGGTTCTGAATCTACACACCACGTTGGTTTTGATGAACTTGGTCGTATTCTTTTCTGATATTTAGGAGAGAGGCTCTGCCTCGACCCATCTTGTGAAATAATCGATAGCCACGATAGCATATTTAGCTTGCCCATGAGCAGTGGGAAGCGGTCCAATTAGGTCGATCCCCCACATGGCAAAGGAGTAGGGTGAACTGAGAGACGACAGTCGCTCTGGTGGCAGGTGGTTCAAGTTCGAAGTCCTTTGACACGATTCACAAGATCGTACAAAGCTTCTTGTGTCTTGGTGGATGGTCGGCCAGTAGTACCCCATACGAAGCACTTGATACGTTAAAGCTTCTCCACCGATGTGGTTCCCGCTGTTCCCAAAATGAACCTCTCTTAATGCCCATTTAGCGTCATCAGGATGTAAACACAGAAGTAAGGGGAGGGATCTACCCCTCCTGTAGAGGTACCCGTTTACCAGGCAATATCGGACAGAGAGCCTTTTAATTCTTCGGGCTTGATCGGGCTCCTCAGGAAGCTTTCCCTTTTGGAGGTAGGCAACGATTAGGTCCATCCAGCAAGGCTGACGATCCACGGAGCAGATTTCCTTGCTTGCGGCTATGCTTGGTTGAGAGATCACTTGGAGGGGAACTCCTCGTGGTAAGGCTTGGCCTCCATTTGCGGTTATCTTAGCTAGAACATCTGTGCGGTGGTTTTGGTGTCGATGCACCTGATCGATCTTGAATCCTTTAAATTTATTTTTAAGCGACTGAGCTAGCCTTAGGTAGGAGGCCATGTTATCTCCTTTTGCCTGGTACACCCCAGACACCTGATTGACTACAATAATGAGTCGCTCTTGATTTGCAGGTAGTCGGCCTTCAGTTCGATGGCTGCCTTCATCCCAGCTAGGAGGGCTTCGTCTTCTACTTCATTATTGGTGGCTTTAAACTCGAATTTGAAGCAGTGACAGAATTCTGTCCCCTCTGGGTCTATTAAAACTACGCCAGCTTCTCCCCCAGCTTGCCCAGACGCTCTATCTGTATAGAGGGTCCAAGACTTGCAATCTTTCGGCCAATTATCGATCTCGGAAGTCTTCTCAGGGACCACATTCGATGCTGCGGGAATCGCTTGGCCTGGGTGCAGTTAAAATTCTACAACGAAGTCTGCCGAAGTCTGCCAAAGCCTGCGCTTTAATCGTGGTCATGGGCATATATTTTAAGTCGAATTGAGTGAGCTCTAGGGCCCATAAGACTAGCCTTCCAGACACGTCCGGTATTTGTAAGAATTAACGGAGAGGTTGATCTGTCACCACTGCTATTGAATGAGCTTGAAAGTAGGGACGGAGCTTTCTCGCTGAGGTCACCAGAGCATAAGCGAGCTTCTCCATGAGAATATAATTTTTTTCTGACTTGGTTAAAGCATGACTCACGTAGTATATGGGCCTTTGAATCCCGTCGCCACACTCCTTGGCCAGAGCTCCACTTACTGCAGTTTCTGAGACGGCAAGGTAGATTTGTAGCTCCTCTCCGGGAACCGGCTTGACTAATAATGGTGGGCTTGTTAGGTATTTTTTCAAGGATTGAAAAGCTCGTTCGCTCTCCGGGCTCCATTTCATGTTTCTCCCTTGCTTGATGGTTTTGAAGAACGGGAGACATTTATCGTCGGAGCGAGAGATAAACCTGTTGAGCGCTGTTATACGCCCAGTCAAAATTTGTACCTGTTTGAGTGATGTGGGGGACTCCAGGTCCAAAATAGCCTTGATTTTTTCTGGGTTGGACTTTATGCCTCTCTCATGAACCATGAAACCTAGAAACTTCCCCGCCGTTACCCCGAAAGCACATTTGGAGGGGTTCAACCACATCTGGTTTTCTCTTAGGATTAGAAAGGTCTTACGAAGGTCTTCCTGATGTCCTTCTACGGTTGGTGATTTTGTGATCATGTCGTCGATGTAAACCTCCATCGTCCTTCCAATTTCGGGCTTGAACAGTTTGTTAACCAGCCGCTAGTATGTTGCCCCTGCATTCTTAAGGTCAAATGGCATCACCTTGTAGCAGTACATGCCCTGTCCAATACTAAAGCTGGTCTTATCTTGGTCAGCGGGGTGCATTTTAATCTTGTTTTACCCCGAGAACGCGTCCATGAAACTAAGAAGCTTATTTCCGGATGTAGAGTCGACCAACTGATAGATCTTTGGTAGAGGAAAGCTGTCTTTTGGACAAGCCCGGTTGAGGTCGGTGTAATCGACATACTTACACCATTTCGAATTCGCCTTCGTAACCATGACCACGTTGGTGATCCACTCTGGGTAGCGCACCTCTCTGATAAATCCTGCCTTGATCAATTTGTCTACTTCTTCCTGAACCGCGGCGTTTCTCTCGCCGTTAAAGTGATGCCTCTTCTGTTTGACGGGCTTGAATGTTGGATCCACTGCTAATCGGTGATCGGCTAATGATATCGGGATTCTAGGCATCTCGTCATGGCTCCAAGCAAAGATGTCGCTGAATTCTCTGAGAAGCCCAATAAAACCTTCTTTCACTTCCGGTTCGAGGGTAGCTCCGACCTTGACGACCTTGGAGGGATCGTCATTTCTGATGGGTATCTCCTCTTGTCTATCTACGGGTTGCCGGCTCGCCCATTCCTTGCTTTGTTCTTCCTTATGACATGTTATCATACAACAACAAATATTGTAATATTTACGGAGATATAAATAGCTACAATTTTGGTCCATCCTAGAAAAGCAAGTAAATTACATTTGTTTGGAATACAAAATATTCTTTCTTGGCAAACAAGTCTTCAAGCGGCCATCATCCATTTCCGCAGCCCTCAGCTGCCACCTTTGGGCGTGCACACCCCTTGGGTCCATAAAGGGCCACCATGCGCAGCCCATTATGCCCAAAGGACTGTCATGCGCAGCCCATGACACATAAGTGGCTGCCATGTGCAGCCCGTGCACCTAACAAGCGTACCTACGCGCTAACGTGCACGCACGCTTGTTGCCATGGTGCGCACGGTACCAAGCTTGTTCCGATTGCTTCCTCTTCCGCTTCTAATTCTTCAACTCTTCGAATCTTCAAAACTTGAACGTATTACAGCAGATTTTACACAATAAATTATTGCAGTATTTTATTTTTTTTAATTCACTGCAGTAATTTTTACACAAGAAAAACTGCATTATTTTATACAAAAAAAAAAACTGCAGTATTTTTTAATACAATAAAAAAATAGAGAATCTAGCAACTACCAAGAAGGAACTTATGACGGTAATAGGCCACCCTTCTTGTTACAATTCCGAAACAAAAATACATTGAAATTCTAGGACAAAAATCGAGCAATAACAATTCACTTTATAATAACATATATAAATTCATACATGCCACATGTAATTATATATGCGAATACCTAGAGTGCCATCTCTTTCTAAAACATGCATAATAAAAATAAAAATAAAGAGATTCACGTATATATACGTTAATTAATTAAAAGGTATAACTTGGATCTAATACCAACTGTAGGGAAAAATATGAAAACGCAGCGGAAGCGTGACTAAAAACGAATTTAGTTTAGTTTTAAAATGTTCAAATATTTGAACCTTAACCCTTTAATTAATTAAACATACATATATTCAAAAGATATCATACCTCTTGTCGCGTGATCCGATTGACTTAGCGTCGATAGTAATCCGCAAGATCTTCCAATCCGATCACGAACGTGAATAACCTAGGAGCTTGGTCTCCCTATTCTTTGAATTGCGTACCTGAGAATGGAAAAACGAAATCTTCTTTCTTCATCGTTAATCACAAAAACTCCAAGAGCCTAGAAAGATCGTTCTGGTCACTTTTGAATTCACAATCATTATGATTGAAACTCGCGTGAACCTAAATCGAAAGTGTGCACAAAACCTTTTTATGTAAAGGCTTGCAAGTGCACTATCGAGTTTAGAACTATCTTTCTCTCTTCCTCTTGGCCGAATTTTCACTATGTTCTAGAGTTGGAATTTTTTTTTTATTCAAAAGCAAGAGAATAAAAAATTCTTTCTCTAAAAAAAAAAACTATTTTTTTCTTCCTATATCTATTAATTACGAAATTAATAATATATATAGGTATATAAATCCTTTCCTAAAAAGGATTTAGTTGGTGGGCAAGAATCCTATCTCTAGGTGGATTTACTTGGTGGCAAAGAATCCTTTTTCAAAAAAAGATTTTTTTATACACCAAGACTCCTAATCCAACTCAAATAGTGTATTTGTGATTATATTAAAGACTTCCTTATTTGATTAGATAAATAAATTCTTTATTTATCTACTTACCAAATTAAGTATTTTATATTTATTATACTACTTCAATAGTATACTACTAGAAAACATAATTCCTAGTCAGAAAAAGATTTTGATTTTTAATTAAATAATTAATTAATCAATTCATTAATTTCCATTTGATCAAACAATAAAATAAAATAATATTTTAGGCTATTATTATAGCCTTGCCACCCAAACACAAAAAATATGGGTCAAATATTATTTTCTTATTTTATTTAATCCATTCAGGCTTTAAATAAAAGCCCACATGTGAACCAGACCCTTTCTTACTAAAAGAAACAAGCCCACATGCCTATCATTAATATATTAATAAAATTTGAGCAGCCCATTAAATAAATAATGTGCAAATTATATTCGTAATATATTAAATACAATTCTAGATGGACCCATAAATTAGTCAGGAAAAATATATATCAAGTGATCCATGCAAGTCCGTGTGGATTGGGGATCTTGGCGGGCTATCTAAATTTAAGCTTCAATAGAGACATAACCTAATCACAATCAACAAATGATTCACTTAGGTCCGATCTATTAATTTTAGCTCATTCCACTAAAGAGCTAAAATTGAACTCTTAAATAAAGATAGAATAAGAAGATGTTTCTCATTCATACCCTAGACAATCTTATTGGAGATAGTGTATCCTCGTGTATAATATCAGTAATCGCCAAGAGCTCATAGACCGCCTATAGCTCTCCTAGTTACCATATTTACTCATATGACAACGTTTTGAACTTGGATATTTTGACTTGTCCAGAAGCCATGTTTTCAATAGACATTATCGAAAACTAAACGTTGAGATTTGATATCCAATACCTCAAATTATCCATATGATAATATTATACTCTCATTCAATAAATTGATCCACGATGTCCATGTCTATAAATGAAGTCCTCTATCGATTAACAAATGAATACCAACAAACTATCGAGGATAGACTATGCTATATAATCGTATTCATTGATAGCTCAAATGATAACACTTGCAATCATAAGTCCATCATTTATCTCAAGATTAAGATAGACTCTCGAATTGTCCTCATAATGAAAAGACTTGTATCTACTGACGGTTCTAGATAAAATATTTCATTGTGATCCTATTCAATGCACCCAGTGCACTAGATTCTTTTACTCGAAGACCCTTTCGATGATTTTAGACTCATCATAACTCATTTGATCCCACTCAAATGCCAGCAAAAGAATTCTACAACTTTATCAAATTAAAGGTGCTCAACCTTTAATTTAAGTTATGAACGTTTATTCAAGACTAACTAAAGAATTGTATCTACCTCATACATATCAAGATGTATGAACAATTCTTCCTTTCTCATAGTCTTTTGACCTTATGATTATTTACTTTGACAATTATCATTATAAATGCTATAAGATTTTGTAAAACCAGAAATCACTTTATTAATATAAAAATATTGTCAATTACAATATTACACTATTGCTATTGAGCGTAATCCTAACAATATAAGCATGGCCACAGGAGAGAAGGTTTCCTCGTAATCGATACCTTCTTTCTGTGTGTAACCTTTAGCTACCAATCTAGCTTTAAAAGTTTCCACATTTCCATCCATACCTCTTTTCCTCTTGTATACCCACTTGCACCCAATGGGTTTTATCCCTTTAGGCAAGTCTACAAGGGAGCAGACTTTGTTATCGAACATGGATTCAATCTCAGATTGCATTGCCTTTTGCCAATGACGACAATCAGCATCCTCCATTGCTTCCTTATAAGTGTAGGGATCATCGTCGTCCGGGAGATTCTCCACTGATTCTCCCAGACCGATGTATCTCTCGGGTTGTTTACTAACCCTCCCACTACGACGAGGAATGGTAGGTTGTTGATTTTGTGTTGGAGTGGAACTTGCAATTGGGCTAGGTTGTAAAAACTCTTGTGGAATTGTATCTCCTGACATCTCATTCGGAACAATTCTACTTTTGGGCACAAAATTCTTCATATAGTCCTTTTCTAGAAATGAAGCATTTTATTGAAACAAATACTTTTAGATCTGAAGGACTATAGAAACAATATCCTTTAGTTCCTTTGGGATACCCCTTAAATATACATGTTTCCGAATGAGACTCCATCTTTTCTGTCTTTCCTTTTAACACATGTGCAGGACAACCAAATATCCTCAAGTGTTGTAAACTAGGCTTTCGTCTAGTCCACAACTCATATGGTGTTTCAGGAACCGACTTAGATGGTACAGGGTTTAGAATGTATATTGCATTTTGTAAAGCATATCCCTAAAAAGAATAGGAAGCGTTGAATAACTCAACATTGACCTAACCATGTCTAAAAGAGTTATATTTCTCCTTTCTGCCACCCTATTTTGTTGAGGTGTACCTGGTGCACAAAACTGAGAAACTATCACATTATCAATAAGATATTGCTGAAACTCACCAGATAGATATTCTCCACCACGATCAGATCTCAACATTTTTATGTGTTTCTCAAGTTGATTTTCTACTTCATCCTTGAATGCTTTGAACATGTCAAAAGCATCCGACTTATGTCTCATGAGATACAGATACCCAAATCTCAAGTAATCATCTGTGAAGGTGATGAAATACTCATATCCACCTCTAGCCTGAATGCTCATAGGACCACATACATCAGTGTGTATTAATCCTAAACATTCAGTGGCTCTTGCACCTTTGGTTGTGAACGGCCTTTTGGTCATTTTACCTTCCAAACAAGATTCACAAGTTGGTAGATCATCAACCTTTAAGTCACTTAAAGGTCCGTCACATACCAATCTTTTAATCCTATTAAGGTTAATATGACCTAGGTGTAAATGCCAAAGGTAGGTTTCATCTTTTGATAATTTTTACTCTTTTATGATTAGGTTCCGTTAATTCTGTGTCTAACAAGTGAGAGATATTTCTATGCAAAAAGAATAGACCGTTTTCCAATGTACCTTTGCAAATAATTTTGTCATTCTTACTAATAATAAAAGCTTTATTAAAAGTAACCGAATATCCAAATTTATTTAAACAAGAAACTGAAATTAAATTCCTCTTAAATTGAGGTACATAATAAACGTCTATTAAATCTAAATGTCTACTAGAATCTAAAATAACTCTAATATCTCCCACTACACTTGCAGACCCTAACGTTCCATTGCCCAAGTGCAAGTTGATTTCATCTTTATTCAGTCTTCTCCTTTCTTGGAACCCCTATAAGAAATAACAAACATGATTAGTGAATCCAAAGTCTATGATCCAAGAATCTGTAGAATCTGCCAAAAAACATGTTTCAAGATAATTAATATTACCTTCTTCCTTCTCATCATAACTCATTTGATCCCACTCAAATGCCAGCAAAAGAATTCTACAACTTTATCAAGATAAAGGTGCCCAACCTTTAACTTAAGTTGTGAACGTTTATTCAAGACTAACTAAAAAATTGTGTCTACCTCATACATATCCAGATGTACGAACAATTCTTCATTTCTTATAGTCTTTTGACCTTATGATTATTTACTTTGACAATTATCATTATAAATGCTATAAGATTTTGTAAAACTAGAAATCACTTTATTAATATGAAAAGATTGTCAATTAGAATATTACACTCTTGCTATTGAGCATAATTCTAACAAAATAGTTCTAATACTTGAAATTATTTCTAATTTTATTTACCGGTAGATTTCAATGAACTTATCATCCATAAAAAAATCATATCAAAATTCATACAAATCAATGTGATTTCATCAATGTGTAGACCGCAATTAAAGTAAGAGATCTCTCACTTGAAAATTACTCTCTCTCTCTCTCTCTATATATATATATATCTATTTACTTATCTTATAAGGGATCCCTTATTTTTATTTCGGTAAGGACCACCATGAAATCAATCGATTTGAATGAATTTTAATGTGAATTTTTTGTAGATGATAAGTTCCTTGAAATCTACCTATGGATAAAATTTAAAAAAAAATCAAGTACTCAAACTATTTTTACCGATTTTCTTAAATATGAAGGCATCAGAAAAATAGACAAAATATAGGAAATTCAAGAAAAATAGTTTTAGTTCTTGAAAATTTCTCAAATTTTATTCATAGGTAGATTTCAATGAACTTATCATCCACAAAAAAATTCAAATTAAAATTCATTCAAATCGATGTGATTTCATGGTGGTCCTTATCAATATTAAAATAAGGGATCCCTTATAAAAGACTCATTATATATAGGGAGAGAGAGAGAGAGTAATTTTCCAATGAGGACTTTTACAATGCACATTTTAAACACCTTTGATGAAATTGTATGGAATCAAATGTTTTTCGATGAGATTTTTTGTATGCATCCTAAGAAAATTAAAATACACATTTGGTAAAAATTTGGAAATTTTTGGATTTGAGAACTATTTTTCCTTATATTTCCCATTTTTAAAATGATTAAAAAATCGGAAAAAATTAGTTCTTGCACCTGAATTTTTTTTTAATTTTTTTCCATAAATATATTTCAATGTTTTCACTATCTATACAAAAAATCAAATCAAGATTCAATATATTTCATGCAATTTCATCAAAGGTACTTAAAATGTGCATTGTAAAAAGTCCTCATTAAAAAAATACTATATATATGTGGTTCTCTAGTATTGATATTCTGAAATTATAAGTTAATGACGTCGAACCACAGTCACACATTCATTTGGGTGTGAGTATTTATTTATATGGGGATGTGGGTCCACTGTGAATGTGTGGCTGTGGTTGGACGTCCTGAAATTATAAAGTCAGGACGATTCTGATTAGAGAAGTATTATATATATATATATATATATATAGAGAGAGAGAGAGAGAGAATATTATTTTAAACTTTAGCTACCGGATGCGTTTTCGAATCCGAAAAATATAAAAATCAAATTCTCATTTTCAAATAAAAATAAAAAAATAGAAAACGTTACTGAACGGCCCATAATTATCGTATTAATTTTGTTTTTATTAATATCTTACATTCATATTTGACTATTTGAGCAAGCATGACTAGGGATGGCAATGGGTCGGGTTCGGGTCAGGTCGGGTCCTACCAGACCCAGACCCAGACCCAGACCCATCAAAAAAGCTTGGATCCAGACCCAGACCCAGACCCATGAAAATTTTCGGGTTCGGGTTCGGGTCTGGTCCCGCGGGTCTTGAGCAGACCCAGACCCGCCCCGAGGACCAGTAAAATTTCATGGGTCCGGGTGTGGACCAGTAGACCTGCGGACCCACAAAACCTTTAATATACTAAAACTCATTATCAAGATTCGATTCGATTTGAGAAAAATCAAACTAGTAATTTAGGTTGCAATTCTAATATTTGGGAAAATTGTTTCAACATTTTGTAGATTAATTCATACACAGTTATATATTTTTTAATTAAAATAGCCTCAATTTGTAATCATATTTTCTTCACTGCAAGTAATAAAATGAAGTCATATAACATACACAATCACAAATCTGGTGAACATATTCATCAAATAAGACAAACTCAATTACATACAAATTAAACGAAATAACACAACTTGAGTTGGAGAAAATAGGGAACTGGACATTTGTATTCACTTCCAAGAATATTGTAGCTGTCCACCTTTTCAATCAATAACCAGATTCCAAGATACCAAGACCAGTTCTTGTATACTACATTAAATTCGAACCATTGTTCTGTATCTACATTGTACACTATATTCAAACCAATTTTTTATCTAACTCAGTCACAAATCACAAAACACTTGAAGAAAAATTGAACAAGTGTAAGAGAGATAGAGAGTTACGGTGAACAAGTCTGTGACTTTGTGATAGAACGGTGGAGCTGCGTTTGCAGGCCGTCCAAAATGGAGCTGCTGGTCATCCAAGGTAGAGCTGCAGGCCGTCGAATCCAAGGTGGAGCTGCAGGCCGTCGAATCCGAGGTGGAGCACTGGAGCTACAGGCCGTCGAATCCAAGGTGCGTGGAGCTGGTGGGAACAAGGAAAGAAGAAAAGAAGAAAAGAAGAATTGAAGAATTCTGATCTAATGTATGAAAGAAGAAGAAGAGGAATGCGGCTGCAAGAGTGAAAGAAGAAGAAAAGAAGAAATTAGGTATGTAAATATGTTATAAAACGACACTGTTTTGCATTCATCGGGTGTGGAAATGGTGAGAAATGTCACCTTTTTGTCTCGCTGTTGCACCAACGTCACCGGTTTAATAACTTATGTTTAAAAGGCACCTATTTTGGTGAACTACCAAAATTGCCCTTAAATAATCAATTTTTAATTGTCTCTGTACTTCCATCTCCACACTTGAAACACTGAAGGCAGTAACTCCTCTCTTTCTCTCTCTACAATAAATTTCAAAACTACTCAACGATCTCCAGTAAGCACAACAAGGTAATATGTTTGTCTGAAATACTGTTTTTTATCCTTCATTTTTTAAAAACGTTCCTTTTGTGAAATTTGAATTTCCGATGCTGTTAATAAAAGGCTCGGAGCCTTTGAAAGTGCTCGGAGCCTGTTTGAAAAAGCTCGGAGCCTTTGAAAGTGCTCAGAGCCTGTTTGAAAAAGCTCGGACACTGTTTCAAAAAGCTCGGAGCCTGTTTGAAAAAGCTCGAGCCTTCAGACAAAAGGCTCGAGCCTTTAGAAAACAAGCTCGGAGACTTGAAAAAAGCTCGAGACTTTGTAAAATAGCTCGAGCCTTTAGAAAACCAGCTCGGGAATTTTGTAAAAAAGCTCGGGACTTTGTAAAAAAGCTCGGGACTTTTGTAAAAAAGCTCGGGACTTTTGTAAAAAAGCTCGGGACTTTGTAAAAAGGCTCGGAACTTTGTAAAAAAGCTCGGGACTTTTGTAAAAAAGCTCGGGACTTTGTGAAAAAGCTCGGGACTTTGTAAAAAAGCTCGAGACTTTGTAAAAAGCTATGGACTTTGTAAAAAAGCTCGGCTCTTTTGGGAAAACCCTCGGAATCTTTGGAAAAAAGGTTGGAACCTTTACTAAAAGCTCGGAGATCATAGTAAAAACCTCGGAAACTATTTTAAAAGGCTCTGAGCCTTTTCCATAGCTTTTATGTTTGTCATAATGGTTTGTGGTGATGAATGTTATAGGAGAATGAATCGGGTGAGAATAGTAATATCTTACAACGGTCGATGGGAGCAGTTACCTGATGGAAGTCAGAGGTTTGTTGGATCCGACAACCAAGGAATGTATGTGTCAAAGAATATGAGTTACGAAGAATTGGTATCGATCGTGCATACCGTTGTGAAGTATGATGTAAACAAATACAATATTGATCTATAGTCAATATCAATAATTCCTGGCGCTACATGTCGTAAATTTGTAAGAAATGACGATGATGTTCAGTTTATGCTAGGGGAAGATCGGGTGATCCCTCAAGTATGTGTTAGTCTAATTGAGAGGGCAACTGGAGATGTGATACGGAATGATATTCCTGCTCCTGAAAATACCCAACCATTTGGATCCGCTAGCGGTAGCAACCAAGTGTTCACACAAAGGAGTGCCACTGAAGGTGGGGAAAACATATGTGTTGTCCAACCGGTAGTGGTCGACCATGCAGATGTTGGTGAACCTTTATTCGATGATGTGTTTGGTTGTCGATTTGAGATGAATGATGGGCGGTACAATGAGCAATACAATGAGATGTGCAATGAGGAGAACACTGAACCGAACCTTGGGCCTAACTAGGAGGTGGATAATGAGGCAAATATTGATCTGGTAGATCATGTAGAGAACACCGATGAAGATCATGTCCAAATTCAAAGACGTGGAAGACGTGTAGAAGGAGTTAGTTGCACTGGAGCAGATATGCCCGGTACTTCCGAGGTCCAGCATAATGTATCTGCAGATGATTCTGATAATACCACAACTTGGGTTATTCCCGGAGCAGATTCATACTCGTTTGGGATTAGTAGAAGCACAACCTTGGTAGCAGAAGAACCTACAAGCATGATTTATAAAGGTCAGTTCTTTCCGACTAAAAAGGATTTGAAGAGACTAGTTGGCCTTTTTGCAATGTGGCGAAACTTCGAATGGAAGGTGAAAAGGTCCAATAAGACAACGTTACATCTTGTTTGTTTGATTGACAACTGTACATGGAAATTAAGAGCGGTGAGAAGAGATGAAGGGACGTACTTCCAAGTAAGAAGTTTTGTCAATGAACACAGTTGTCCAATGGAGGAGATTCACCGTCGCCACCGACAAGCTAGTGCAGTTATAATTGGAGAAGTGGTTGCACCTAGACTTCAACAACAAGATGGTCGTCTCATGCGTCCCAAGGATATAATCGCCGATATGAAAACAATGTATGGCATCCAAATCATGTACAGTAAGGCAAATCAAGCCATGCATTATGCATTGTCACTGACCTATGGGACACATGAAGAAACCTTCCAACTACTGCCGTCTTTTGGTTACGTGCTGGAACAACAAAATCCCGGTACAATCACTGACTTACAGTGCGCTGAGGACGGTAAATTCCTTTACTTTTTCATGTCGTTAGGGGCCTCAGTTAGAGGTTTTCGGAGGTGCATGCGTCCGGTTATTGCAGTTGATGGTACCCATTTGAAGGGAAGATTCGGGGGTACAATGTTTGTTGTAACTGCCTAAGATGGAAACGAACAGGTGTATCCAATTGCTTTTGGGTACGGCGACTCCAAAAATAACCTTTCATGGGAATGGTTTTTGGATTGCTTGAAAGGTGCCCATGGTCATATAGATGATCTGGTTTTTATTTCCGATCGACATGCAAGCATTGAAGCAGGGATTTCTAAAGTGTTCCCTTATGCAACCCATACCATATGTTGTTGGCACTTTGCTGAAAATGTGAAGAAGCGATTTCACAGAAAAGATGTTGCCAGCTTAATGGACGAAGCCGCTAGAGCGTACACTGAATTCAAATATAACTGGTACATGGGTGAGTTACGTAACCTGTACAAGAATGCTTTTGATTATGTTGAATCTGCCGGTTCACACAAATGGTCTCGTGTACATTGTCTCCAACGAAGGTTCAGGGTGATGACAACAAATGTTGCAGAGTGCATAAACTCAGCCTTAAATTCGCACGACAACTCCCTATGTTGACATTGGCAGAGTTCATTAGGAATATGTTACAGCGTTGGTTTCACGATCGACATCGAGCTGCACAGTCCATGCGTCATCAGTTGACCGACACATCACATCTTGTGATGCTACAACGGGTCGAGAAGTGCGGTTATATGACCGTCAATCCAGTGGACTGGAACATTTTCTCTCTCAAATGGTTCGGAAAACAGTGGACTGTTGACTTAGCCTGGAAGACATGCACATGCAACAAATTCCAAATGGATCATTTTCCGTGTTCTCACGCACTCGCAGCGGCAAGGTACATTAACAGTATACAATTATACGCTATATTAAGCAAACGTGATTGTCACTTTTTTCATTGCTTTTGCAGGGAGCGGAACTTGGATTTCACATCGCTATGTTCGGACTACTACAAGAGACAGACACTTATTGATGCATACTCAGTTCCTATTATGCCTGTTGGCCATCCTTCTTCATGGGTAGTGCCGTCCGACATCGCTGAGCGGGTGGTTTTAAATCCAAAGACCAAGAGACAATCAGGTCGCCCGATGGAGGGTTGACATGCATCATCTTCCAAGAGGACAACCACCCAATCGTGTAGAAGATGTGGACAATCAGGTCATAATAGCAGGAGGTGTTCTAATCCGCCCTTGATTAATGAAGGTCCGAGCAGAATTGTTCCTGAGGAATACTGTCGCAAGTGTAGCGTATGTCATCAAGTTGGACATAACAAACAGACGTGCCCACACAAGGAATCTGCCGAGGAGTGAACCGAGCCATTTATACTTATTGTTTAATTAAGTTGGGGTGTTAATTATTACTTATGTTATTGTATGAAATGCGTGTGTTGTACTTGTAAATGTAAACACTTTAAATTTTAAACAAAAAATTTAAAATTTGAAAGTTCATTGCTATAATTGTTTGTACATCCACAACTACAACATCTAATGGGGCTTGGAGTTACAAAAAATCTCCACAGCCATCTTCTCCCATATGGTGCACATATCTTCTTCTGACTAGTCGAACGTCTTCTTGTTCGCCAGTACGTACTCCATCAATCTCAAGGTATGAGCACCACAGTTACCCCTGCGACTTAGCACATGAACAACCGTTACAATTGAAGTTTAATAAAACAAACTTAAAGTTTAAATGATGTTCGTACAGTCATACCCTCTAGTCTGTTGGGGCACATGTGTTGTAGACACCATGCTTACCCCAAAGGGCTTATTCCGCTTCTCGTACTTCGCCTCGCCCGTTGGTCTGACATCGTTAAACCCCACCTGATGCAACATCGAGGGTAGAAACCACCGCAATGGAGCGACTTGCTCTTTCCTGATCTGTAGGGGGACTTCCTGTCTGAACGGGTTTAGTAGGTGGATCTTCCCGACAGTAAGGTCAACGCTTGCCACGAGCCAATGCTGGCCACCAATGTTGCACGGAATAAGGACGTGTACCAAGTGTTCAAGATATTGTTATGGTCAAAATAAGAATTTTTAATTAAACACATTGAAACCATAACTGTATTTTGCTCACCGCGTCAACCTCGTGCCATGGTCGGTTCCCTACCGGGAGCAATCCATGTACCGTCATCAGATCTTCAGGGGACCACATGTACTTCAACACAGACCAGTTTTTTGGGGTTTTGCCCACAGCATCGCGAGGCATAATTCTCTGCCACTGAAACTCCAGCATTGACTGAAAATAGATAACGAACTGAAACGTTAGAAACAGGATGAAACACAACAAACAGACGTGCGAAAACAGTACATTTGAAACACTTACATAGAACTGAGAATCTAGTAGGTTCATCCTCTGAATGTAGACAGTGGGGAATGCTCGCTGACACTTCCGTAAAATATGCAGGTACGCGTCCATATGCTGACAATATAAACATTATACATTGTTAGTATTCTTCCATAAGTTAAACAAACTTAAAAGACAATCGAAGTAAGGAAAGTACCATGTCCTCCAACTCCATAAAGTTGGTTTGCAACCGGTGGAACCAAGTCACAGGCACGGGGGTCATCAGATCCACATCACGTCTGCGTAATTTTCAATTATTTAGGAAAACAACTAATTTAACTTAGGTGTTTCAAAATAAATTCACAATATTTTAATACTTACAATTCCCCCGTCACGTTCCTCTTGTAGGCTTTATAAGCCGCAAGCTGGTCAGCGTCTACCAAATCATTGGGCCTGAATATATGTGCTGATTACATGGGCAGTGTCCTTGGCCTATTCGGCCGACAGGGGTCAGTGTATGGGCTCATCAACTGTCAGCCTCGTTTGCGCATCCGCTGCTGCCTATGCTGACTGTGGACCACTAGAGGGTGTTGGGAGGAGGAACTTTGTCCCCGTGGATCACGTCGAGGGCTTCGGTGCAATGGGCTGTGTCGGGATGGACCGGCAGTGTCACTAGGGGGTAAGGTGTGACGGGATCGAGTAGAGGAGAGCGGTGTCGGATGGACCGCAGGGGTGCTCCCTATGGATCGCCAGGTTAGGTCAGGAGTGTGGACTGTACGGGAGGAGGGACTCTGACCCAGTGGACTGAACTGGTCCGCTGTGTGGTCCTGGAAATGAACAGGAGGATCCACATCCTATACCTCCATAAGCAGCGGATACTCTAATATCGTCTGGGTAACTGTCTCCCCAAATACTCTTGTATCCGTGCCACCAGGTGACTTGCATCTGCTGGTCTCGTACTGTATCTCCAGCTGTTGGACCCTACGTCTGAGGTCCATCAGCCTCTGTCGTAGGTCCGGTGGCTGGTCTGTCCCTCCATCTCTGTCTGTATGGGGAGAGTCTCGATCATGGGATGGTGGACCATCCCTGCCAAACTGTGATGTCGAACCCCACCGCCCCCGGAGAAAGTGTTAGGATTATGCTCAATAGCAAGAGTGTAATATTGTAATTGACAATCTTTTCATATTAATAAAGTGATTTCTGATTCTGCAAAATCTTATAGCATTTATAATTTAATTGTCAAGGTAAATAATCATAAGGTCAAAAGACTATGAGATATGAAGAATTGTTTGTACATCCGGATATGTATGAGGTAGACACAATTCTTTAGTTAGTCTTGAATAACGTTCACAACTTAAGTTAAAGGTTGGGCACCTCTATCTTGATAAAGTTGTAGAATTCTTTTACTAGCATTTTAGTGGGATCAAATGAGTTATGATGAGTCTAAAACCATCGAAAGATTTTCGAGTAAAAGAATCTAGTGCATTGGGTGCATTGAACTGGATCACAATGAAATACTTTATCTAGAACCGTCACTAGATATAAGTCTTTTCATTATCAGGACAATCGGAGAGTCTATCTAAATCCTGAGATAAATGATGGATTTATGGTTGCAAGTGTTATCATTTGAGCTATCAATGAGTACGATTATATAGAATAGTCTATCCTCGATAGTTTGGTGGTATTCATTTGTTAATCGATAGAGGACTTCATTTATAGATATGGGCATCGTGGCTCCATTTATTAAATGAGAGTATAGTATCATCATATGGATGTTTTGAGGTATTGGATATCAAATCTCAACGTTGAGTTTTCAATAATGATTATTGAAGACATGGCTTCTGGACAAGTCAAAATATCCAAGTTCAAAATGTGGTCATATGAGGAAATATGGTAACTTGGAGAGCTATAAGAGGTCTATGAGCTCTTAGCGATTACTGATATTATTCACGAGGATACATCATCTCCTATAAGATTGTCTAGGGTATGAATGAGAAACATCTCCTTATTCTATCTTTATTTAAGAGTTCAATTTTAGCCCTTTAGTGGAATGAGTTAAAATTAATAGATCGGACCTAAGTGAATCATTTGTTGATTGTGATTAGGTTATGTCTATTGAAGCTAAAATTTAGATAGCCCGCCAAGATCCACAATCCACACATACTTGCATGGATCACTTGATATATTCTACCGGACCAATTTATGGGTCCATCTAGAATTGCATTTAATATATTAAGAATATAATATGTCTATTATTTATTTAATGGGCTGCACTATTATATTAATATATTAAAAGGAGACATGTAGGCCTGTTTCTTTTAGTAAGAATAAGTCTGGTTCACATGTGGGCTTTTATTTAAAGTCTAATGTATTAAATAAAATAAGAAAAATAATATTGGGCCCATATATACATGGTGTGGGCGGCAAGGCTAAATAAAATAGCCCAAGATATTATTTTATTTTATTGTTTTGATTAAATGGGAATTAATTAATTATTTAATTAATTAATAGTTTAAATCAAAATCTTTTCCTGATCAGTAAATTAAATACTATGTGTTGGATTAGGGTTGGAATTCTTTTAAGTGATAGGAGTCCTAATGTGGTAAGGATTAAGTCCACATACACTCCTTATTATACAAAGAATTCGGCCACCACTAGTCCTACAAGGGTTAGGATTCTTGAATTGATAGGAATTAGGGAAAAGGACAATTCCTTTTCAAGTAAGGAAATTAACCAACCCTAGATTTCCTATTCAATGAATTCGGCCAACCCTACTTGGTAAAGGACAAAATTCGGCCAACCTATAAATATAAGGTTATGAATTTTCGGCCACCAAGAAGCAAAATAGAAAGAGATTTTTGTTTGTTTTTGAAAATAAAAAATCCTACTCTATACACATAGATTTTCGGCCAAGAGAGAAAAAGAAAATAAGTTCTCATTCGATAGTGCACTTACAAGCCTTTAACATCAAAAGGTTTTGTGCACACTTTCGATTTAGGGTTACGCGAGTTTCAATCATATTGATTGTGAATTCAAAAGTGACCGGAACTATTTTTTTAGGCTCTTGGTGTTTTACTATTGAAGATCAAGATCAGAAATTCCATACATCCATTCTAAGGTAAGCAATTCAAAGAAAAAGGGAGACCACGCTCCTAGGTGATTCACGTACGTGCTAGGATTGAAGATCTTGCGGATTACCATCGACATAAGTCAATCGGATCACGCGACAAGAGGTAGTTAACTCTAACCGTATATTTGAGTTTAATTAATTAAAGGGTTAAGGTTCAAATCTTTAGAAAAATTTTAAACTATACGAAAATTATTTTTTCGCCTTCCGCTGCGGTTTTTAGTTAATTTTTCCCTGCAGAAAGTCCATCACCTCCCTATACTGCCTATCCCGTTCCCGATCACTCTTCTGGATATCCTCCCGTAATGCAGCGACTGCATCCATCACATCTTGGATTTTTTGTTCCAAACGGTCCTGAAACAAAATCATTATTGTCAGTACTAAAACCAACACTTGTTTCAACATAAATAATGCATTACACCTTTTTTGACATACCTGGCGATGCCCTCCAACATCTTCTCGTGAATGTACTCCACAGGGCATCGTAAATCGAACCTGTCTGCGCCTAAGAGGACTCCCAGCGACAAACTCCAGGTCCGAACCCTCCGTATCCGGCCTGTGCCTGAGGGGACTCCCACTGGGGAACTCCTAGTCGAAACCCTCCGTATGACTGGGTCCGGCAGTCGTATGATGTAAGGGATCCGGTACCGAGCCGCCGTGTCCATCGGCAGCCTGTAGGGAAAAGTTGCTTAAAACCGTAGCGGAAGGCGAAAAGTAGATTTTTGTATAGTTTAAAATTTCTCTAAAGATTTGAACCTTAACCCTTTAATTAATTAAACTCAAATATACTGTTAGAGTTAAATACCTCTTGTCGCGTGATCCGATTGACTTACGTCGATGGTAATCCGCAAGATCTTCAATCCTAGCACGTACGTGAATCACCTAGGAGCGTGGTCTCCCTTTTTCTTTGAATTGCTTACCTTAGAATGGAAGTATGGAATTTCTGATCTTGATCTTCAATAGTAAAACACCAAGAGCCAAAAAAAAATAGTTCCGGTCACTTTTGAATTCACAATCAATATGATTGAAACTCGCGTAACCCTAAATCGAAAGTGTGCACAAAACCTTTTGATGTTAAAGGCTTGTAAGTGCACTATCGAATGAGAACTTATTTTCTTTTTCTTTCTTGGCCGAAAATCAATGTGTATAGAGTAGGATTTTTTATTTTCAAAAAAAACAAAAAAACTCTCTCTATTTTTCTTCCTTGGTGGCCTAAAATTCATAACCTTATATTTATAGGTTGACCGAATTTTCTCCTTCACCAAGTAGGGTTGGCCGAATTCATTGAATAGGAAATCTAGGGTTGGTTAATTTCCTTACTTGAAAAGGAATTATCCTTTTCCCTAATTCCTATCAATTCAAGAATCCTAACCCTTGTAGGACTAGTGGTGGCCGAATTCTTTGTATAATAAGGAGTGTATGTGGACTTAATCCTTACCACATTAGAACTCCTATCACTTAAAAGAATTCCAACCCTAATCCTACACATAGTATTTAATTTACTGATCAGGAAAAGAATTTGATTTAAACTATTAATTAATTAAATAATTAATTAATTCCCATTTAATCAAAACAATAAAATAAAATAATATCTTGGGCTATTTTATTTAGCCTTGCCGCCCACACCATATATATATGGGCCCAATATTATTTTTCTTATTTTATTTAATCCATTAGACTTTAAATAAAAACCCACATGTGAACCAGACTTATTCTTACTAAAAGAAGCAAGCATATATGTCTCCTTTTAATATATTAATATAATAGTGCAGCCCATTAAATAAATAATAGACATATTATATTCTTAATATATTAAATGCAATTCTAGATGGACCCATAAATTGGTCCGGTAGAATATATCAAGTGATCCATGCAAGTACGTGTGGATTGTGGATCTTGGCGGGCTATCTAAATTTAAGCTTCAATAGACATAACCTAATCACAATCAACAAATGATTCACTTAGGTTCGATCTATTAATTTTAACTCATTCCACTAAAGAGCTAAAATTTAACTCCTAAATAAAGATAGAATAAGGAGATGTTTCTCATTCGTACCCTAGACAATCTTATAGGAGATGGTGTATCCTCGTGAATAATATCAGTAATCGCCAAGAGCTCATAGACCGCCTATAGCTCTCCAAGTTACCATATTTCCTCATATGACCACATTTTGAACTTGGATATTTTGACTTGTCCAGAAGCCATGTCTTCAATAATCATTATTGAAAACTCAACGTTGAGATTTAATATCAAATACCTCAAAACATCCATATGATGATACTATACTCTCATTTAATAAATGGAGCCACGATGTCCATATCTATAAATGAAGTCCTCTATCGATTAACAAATGAATACCACCAAACTATCGAGGATAGACTATGCTATATAATTGTACTCATTGATAGCTCAAATGATAACACTTGCAACCATAAGTCCATCATTTATCTCAGGATTTAGATAGACTCTCCGATTGTCTTGATAATGAAAAGACTTATATCTAGTGACGGTTCTAGATAAAGTATTTCATTGTGATCCAGTTCAATGCACCCAGTGCACTAGATTCTTTTACTCGAAAATCTTTCGATGATTTTAGACTCATCATAACTCATTTGATCTCACTCAAATGCTAGTAAAAGAATTCTACAACTTTATCAAGATAGAGGTGCCCAACCTTTAACTTAAGTTGTGAACGTTATTCAAGACTAACTAAAGAATTGTGTCTACCTCATACATATCCGGATGTACAAACAATTCTTCATATCTCATATTCTTTTGACCTTATGCTTATTTACCTTGACAATTATAATTATAAATGCTATAAGATTTTGCAGAATCAGAAATCTTTATTTATATGAAAAGGTTGTCAATTACAATATTACACTCTTGCTATTGAGCATAATCCTAACAATCTCCCACTTGCGCTATAGCAAATGTGTCATATCTCTCATTCCCATGTTCTCTAGGTGCCCATCAAAACTCTTCTGAGGTAGAGCCTTTGTGAAGGGATTTGCTAGATTTTCTGCCGACGCGATTTTGATAATCGTCACGTCACCCCTATGAACAATCTCCCTTAAAAGATGATATTTTCTTTCAATGTGTTTTCCTCTCTTATGACTTCTTGGTTCTTTCGAATTAGCCACTGCTCCACTGTTGTCACAGTCGATAGTGATCTGCTTATTCGCGCTAGGAACTACTTCTAAGTCAATCAAGAATTGGTGAAGCCAAACAGCCTTCTTGGCAGCTTCGCATGCAGCTACATACTCTGCTTCCATGGTGGAGTCAGCAATACAAGATTGCTTGATACTCCTCCAAATGACTGCTCCTCCTCCAAGAGTAAACATAGATCCTAATGTGGATTTTCTAGAGTCAGAATCCGATTGGAAATCAGAATCTGTATACCCAACGGGGATTAAATCCCCTCCAGAGTATACAAGCATATTATCTTTCATTCTCCTAAGATACTTGAAAATATGCTTGACTGCCGTCCAGTGATCAGGACCAGGTTTCGATTGAAACCTGCTAACTTTGCCAACGGCAAAACAAATATCTGGTCTAGTACAGAGCATTGCATACATGAGACTTCCAACTGCCGAGGCATATGGAATTCTACTCATGAATTGCTCTTCATGCTCATTCTTAGGAACTTGTTCCTTAGAAAGTTTGATTCCATGCCTAAAAGGTAACATACCTTTCTTGGAGTCTTGCGTGGAAAACCTAGACAAGATTTTGTCTATGTATGAAGCTTGGGATAGTGCAATCGTTTTATTCTTTCTATCCCTTATTACTTGGATACCTAGAATAAAACTTGCTTCTCTTAAGTCCTTCATATCAAATTGTTTTGCTAACAATTCTTTTACTGATGTCAATACTCCCACATCGTTTCCAATGAGTAATATATCATCTACGTAAAGAATAAGGAAAACCAACTTGTCACCTTTGATCCTTTTGTATACACAAGGTTCTTCAAGGTTCTGTAAAAATCCAAAACCTTTTATAGCTTGGTCGAACCTTATGTTCCAGGATCTGGATGCTTGCTTTAATCCATAAATTGATTTCTGCAACTTGCATACCTTTTCCATTTGGCCATTTTCAATGAATCCTTCTAGTTGCATCATATAGATGCTTTCGTCAAGACTTCCATTAAGGAAAGCTGTCTTGACGTCCATTTGCCAAATCTCTAAATCTAAAGATGCTGCAATGGATAAGAGTATCCTAATGGATTTAAGCATGACCACAGGAGAGAAGGTTTCCTCGTAATCGATACCTTCTTTCTGTGTGTAACCTTTAGCTACCAATCTAGCTTTAAAAGTTTCCACCTTTCCATCCATACCTCTTTTCCTCTTGTATACCCACTTGCACCCAATGGGTTTTATCCCTTTAGGCAAGTCTACAAGGGACCAGACTTTGTTATCGAACATGGATTCAATCTCAGATTGCATTGCCTTTTACCAATGGTGACAATCAACATCCTCCATTGCTTCCTTGTATGTGTAGGGATCATCGTCGTCAGGGAGATTCTCAACATATTCTCCTAGACCGATGTATCTTTCAGGTTGGGTTCTAACCCTCCCACTACGTCGAGGAATGGTAGGTTGTTGATTTTGTGTTGGAGTGGAAATTACAATTGGGTTAGGTTGTGAAACCCCTTGTGGAATTGTATCTCCTGACATATCATTCAGGACAATTCTACTTTTGGGAACAAAATCATTCATATAGTCCTTTTCTAGAAATGTAGCATTTGTTGAAACAAACACTTTTAGATCTGAAGGACTATAGAAATAATATCCTTTAGTTCCTTTTGGATACCCCACAAATATGCATGTTTCCGAACGGGACTCCATCTTTTCTGTCTTTCCTTTTAACACATGTACAGGACAACCAAATATTCTTATGTGTTCTAAACTAGGCTTTCGCCCAGTCCACAACTCATATGGTGTTCCAGGAACCGACTTCGATGGTACCACGTTTGGAATATATATTGCTGTTTGTAGAGCATATCCCCACAAAGAAATAGGAAGTGTTGAATAACTCAACATAGACCTAACCATGTTCAAAAGAGTTCTATTTCTCCTTTCTGCTACCCCATTTTGTTGAGGTGTACCTGGTGCAGAAAACTGAGAAACTATCCCATTATCAATAAGATATTGCTGAAACTCACCAGATAGATATTCTCCACCACGATCAGATCTCAAGATTTTTATGCGTTTCTCAAGCTGATTTTCTACTTCAGCTTTGAATGCTTTGAACATGTCAAAAGCATCCGACTTATGTCTCATGAGATACACATAACCAAATCTTGAGTAATCATCTATGAAGGTGATGAAGTACTCATATCCACCTTTAGCTTGAATGCTCATAGGACCACATACATCAGTGTATTAGTCCTAAACATTAAGTGGCTCTTGCACCTTTGGTATTGAATGGCCTTTTGGCCATTTTACCTTCCAAACAAGATTCACAAGTTGGTAGATCATCAACCTTTAAGTCACTTAAAGGTCCGTCACATACCAATCTTTTAATCCTATTAAGGTTAATGTGACCTAGGCGTAAATGCCAAAGGTAGGTTTCATCTTTTGATAATTTTACTCTTTTATGATTAGGTTCCGTTAATCTGTGTCTAACGAGTGAGAGATATTTCTATGCAAAAATAATAGACCGTTTTCCAATGTACCTTTGCAAACAATTTTGACATTCTTACTAATAATAAAAGCTTTATTAAAAGTAACCGAATATCCAAATTTATTTAAACAAGAAACTGAAATTAAATTCCTCTTGAATTGAGGTACATAATAAACGTCTATTAAATCTAAATGCCTACTAGAATCTATAATAACTCTAATATCTCTCACTGCACTTGCAGACACTAACGATCCGTTGCCCAAGCGCAAATTGATTTCGTTCTTATTCAGCCTTCTCCTTTCTTAGAACCCCTGTAAGGAATAACAAACATGATTAGTGGCTCCAGAGTCTATGATCCAAGAATCTGTAGAATCTGCCAGAAAACATGTTTCAAGATAATTAATATTACCTTCTTCCTTCTTGTTCATGGACTTTGGGAAATTTCTTTTCCAATGTCCCTTTTCACCACAAAGGAAGCATTTCCCTCTGATCTTGGTTACTTTCTTGGTCTCCTTCTTGGTAGGCCCAAGTTGCTTTTTCTTCTGTTGTTTCTTGACCTTCTGACGGGTCTTAACAGTAGCAACTTTACCAACCATATGAATCTCTTGACCTTTGCTTTTCACAAGGATCTTTTCAACACTTTGAACATCTTACATCAGGCCCTGCAAGGTGTATTCCTTTTTGTTCAAGGTGTAGTCCAACTTGAACTGATCAAAGGACTCTGATAGTGAGTTGACAACCATGTCAATTTTGGTCTCACCATCTATCTCAGCGCCATTTAATTCTGCAATATTTAGATGTGCTATGACTTTCATCATGTGATCTTTCACAGCCTGTCCAAGTTTCATCCTAAGATTCATAAAAGCAGTCACTACCTCTCTCCTAGTCGTCCTAGACCTCATAGCAAACATTTCTTCCAGAGACATCATAATATCAGCATCAGACCCCATTCCTTCATGCTGCTGTTGCAACACGTCGGAGATAGTAGCCATAATGTAACATTTGGCCATATCATCTGAGGTCTTCCACTACTCATACTCATCTCTTTGCAAAATACTTGATTCATTATTAGGAGCAGGTGGTTTAGGAGTAGTTAGAACAAACTTATGTTTTTCACTTTGCAGCAACAACTCAATTTTCCTTTTCCATGTGACATAATTATCTCCAGTTAAAGTGTTATCTTTCAGGATGTTCATAAGTGATGGGGTCATGATTTCTGAATAAAACAAAAAGCATATATAAGTAAATAATCATGATAAAGCACTTTCGAATATTTATCTTGAATTAATTAAATAACTCAATCGTGAAAAATTCAACGGTGATCCAACACCCATAAATGTTACGCCTCCTTCGGGAGTTCGCACCATTTACTAGTTGGACTAGGTCCCACCTAATTGTTAACATAACAACCAGCGTTTTCAATTTTAGCCTTGCAATTTTATTAACAAGAACTCTCGGGAGGATATTAATAAAATTACATTGAGTGTGTTACCAAGATCTCGACCCTCAATTTTCTCCCACGAAAATCCCTCCTCTGGGAGTAGATCTCGTTTGAGTCAATTGTCTAGTCTATCCTTGTAAGGAAGTATTTTGCTAAATTCCATTTATGGACGCCCCTCGGGGGGATTACCAATAAATAATAAAGCTCAACTAACCTTGAAGGCCATAGGTGTTCTAACACACCTTCTCCCACTCAATTATTTAAGGCGTGTGATTAAATTCCAAAGAATGATTTTACCAAGTTATCTAGATGCCAATTAGATACCTAAATCATTCAATGCATGTTCATACCAAAAGAGATATATGAGTGGCACTCATATTCTATATGACATGTTATCATACAATAACAAATATTGTAATATTTATACATAAAAATAAATAGCCACAATTTAGGTCCATCCTAGAAAAGCATGTAAATTACAATTGTACGGAATACAAAAAACTCATTTCTTGGCGAATAAGACTTCAAGCGACCATCTCGCGCACGTAACTCGCTCGCCCGAAGATCACCAAGCAGCCCATGCGCACGCCTAGCCCATGCAAGGGCATGAGCTGCCGCATGGCCAGCCCATGCATAGGTTACGCGCGCAGCTGCACCGCAACAAGCGCAGCTGCACGCTTGGTTGCGTGCGCGCTTGTTGTCTCGGTGCGCGCGGGTGCCAAGCTCGGTTCCGGATGCTCCAATTTCTTCAAATCTTCGAGTCTTCGAATCTTGAATATATTACAACTTATTTTATACAATAAAATACTGCATAAATATTTTTTTTTAATTTTTTTTTATTTACAAATAAAAAACTGTACTAAAAAAAACTACAGTATTTTTAATACATTAAAAAAAACTGCACTATTTTATATAACAAAAAAAAAATTAAGCAACTATCAAGAAGGAACTTGTGACGATAATAGGCCACCCTTCTTGTTACAATTCCGAAACAAAAATTACATGGAAAATCTAGGACCAAAATTGAGCAATAACAATTCACTTTATAACAACATATATAAATCCATACATTCGACATGTAATTATATATGCGAATACCTAGAGTGCCATCTCTTTCTAAAACATGCATAATCACAATAAAAAGAAATAGATTCACGTATATATACATTAATTAATTAAAGGGTACAACCAAGGCTCTGATACCAATTGTAGGGAAAAATTGCTTAAAACCGCAGCGGAAGGCGAAAAGTAGATTTTCGTATAGTTTAAAATTTTTCTAAAGATTTGAACCTTAACCCTTTAATTAATTAAACTCAAATATATGGTTAGAGTTAAATACCTCTTGTCGCGTGATCCGATTGACTTACGTCGATGGTAATCCGCAAGATCTTCAATCCTAGCACGTACGTGAATCACCTAGGAGCGTGGTCTCCCTTTTTCTTTGAATTGCTTACCTTAGAATGGATGTATGGAATTTCTGGTCTTGATCTTCAATAGTAAAACATCAAGAGCCAAAAAAAAATAGTTCCGGTCACTTTTGAATTCACAATCAATATGATTGAAACTCGCGTAACCCTAAATCGAAAGTGTGCACAAAACCTTTTGATGTTAAAGGCTTGTAAGTGCACTATCGAATGAGAACTTATTTTCTTTTTCTTTCTTGGCCGAAAATCAATGTGTATAGAGTAGGATTTTTTATTTTCAAAACAAACAAAAAACTCTCTCTATTTTTCTTCCTTGGTGGCCGAAAATTCATAACCTTATATTTATAGGTTGACCGAATTTTCTCCTTCACCAAGTAGGGTTGGCCGAATTCATTGAATAGGAAATCTAGGGTTGGTTAATTTCCTTACTTGAAAAGGAATTATCCTTTTCCCTAATTCCTATCAATTCAAGAATCCTAACCCTTGTAGGACTAGTGGTGGCCGAATTCTTTGTATAATAAGGAGTGTATGTGGACTTAATCCTTACCACATTAGAACTCCTATCACTTAAAAGAATTCCAACCTTAATCCAACACATAGTATTTAATTTACTGATCAGGAAAAGATTTTGATTTAAACTATTAATTAATTAATTCCCATTTAATCAAAACAATAAAATAAAATAATATCTTGGGCTATTTTATTTAGCCTTGCCGCCCACACCATATATATATGGGCCCAATATTATTTTTCTTATTTTATTTAATCCATTAGACTTTAAATAAAAACCCACATGTGAACCAGACTTATTCTTACTAAAAGAAGCAAGCATATATGTCTTCTTTTAATATATTAATATAATAGTGCAGCCCATTAAATAAATAAAAGACATATTATATTCTTAATATATTAAATGCAATTCTAGATGGACCCATAAATTGGTCCGGTAGAATATATCAAGTGATCCATGCAAGTACGTGTGGATTGTGGATCTTGGCGGGCTATCTAAATTTAAGCTTCAATAGACATAACCTAATCACAATCAACAAATGATTCACTTAGGTTCGATCTATTAATTTTAACTCATTCCACTAAAGAGCTAAAATTTAACTCCTAAATAAAGATAGAATAAGGAGATGTTTCTCATTCGTACCCTAGACAATCTTATAGGAGATGGTGTATCCTCGTGAATAATATCAGTAATCGCCAAGAGCTCATAGACCGCCTATAGCTCTCCAAGTTACCATATTTCCTCATATGACCACATTTTGAACTTGGATATTTTGACTTGTCCAGAAGCCATGTCTTCAATAATCATTATTGAAAACTCAACGTTGAGATTTAATATCAAATACCTCAAAACATCCATATGATGATACTATACTCTCATTTAATAAATGGAGCCACGATGTCCATATCTATAAATGAAGTCCTCTATCGATTAACAAATGAATACCACCAAACTATCGAGGATAGACTATGCTATATAATTGTACTCATTGATAGCTCAAATGATAACACTTGCAACCATAAGTCCATCATTTATCTCAGGATTTAGATAGACTCTCCGATTGTCTTGATAATGAAAAGACTTATATCTAGTGACGGTTCTAGATAAAGTATTTCATTGTGATCCAGTTCAATGCACCCAGTGCACTAGATTCTTTTACTCGAAAATCTTTCGATGATTTTAGACTCATCATAACTCATTTGATCTCACTCAAATGCTAGTAAAAGAATTCTACAACTTTATCAAGATAGAGGTGCCCAACCTTTAACTTAAGTTGTGAACGTTATTCAAGACTAACTAAAGAATTGTGTCTACCTCATACATATCCGGATGTACAAACAATTCTTCATATCTCATAGTCTTTTGACCTTATGATTATTTACCTTGACAATTATAATTATAAATGCTATAAGATTTTGCAGAATCAGAAATCACTTTATTTATAAGAAAAGATTGTCCATTACAATATTACACTCTTGCTAATGAGCATAATCCTAATACAGCCATATATAGACTGCCTCCCTCATTTATGCCCTCATAGTACCGTGCAACCCTCTCAGCTGCTGTCGGCACCAGTGCAGTCCTCGCAAACATCTGAAATCGTTGTTAGATCATTGTATTTGTATAATCGTAATATGTAAACACTTTAACACAATAGATCCTTACCCTGGCTAAGAAATTTTTTTTGTCCAGCTTGTCTGACCTTGGTTGCTTTTGCAACTGCCATTTCAGCATACGGGGGGACAACTCAATCTGCCTACGAGTCCCAAATCGGGTCCCAAGCTCGGGGATAACCTCATACGCAAATACCTATGTAAAAGAACAAGTTATTCAGAATCCAATCATTTATTCCGTAACTCATGTAAAAAAATATTTAGGTTTTCAAACGATACAAATTCTAAATTCTCACCAACAGTGCGTGAGGTAGACCGTAAATGTTGTACGTCTCCACCGTGTGAACGTCAGCGCCCTTTTCCTGCTGTCGTCTCTCATACCGCACACATCGACCGTTTAAGGCATTCTTGAATCCAATAATGGACTGCCTATACACGTGGGCACCCCACGGGAATGCATCAAAAGTGTCCAAGTCCTCGACTAGCCGGATCTGCCATAATGGAACTTTCTCTCTCTCGTCCAAGCCCATCAATATCCAGTTTAGCATATAAAGGAGGCACAGCTTCATAGCATCGTACTGCTCCTCAAATACACTGATCCGTAGAACAGCTCTCAGCTGTTCATAATCCACCTCAGCTATACCATGGAAATACCGTTGGTGTATCCCGTTCTGAACCATCTCATACCTCGTCGTGTCGGGAATCACTCCAAACTTCAATCCGGTGATCAGACAGAATTCAACCTTGGGGAACCGGACCTAACGAGGACCTAACATAAATCTCATCTCATCCTGCGGCCCATCGTGATGTAGCTCGCACAATAGCAGTCGATGAACTACGCTACCCGAAAACTTCATCCCCCGATCCATCCTATGGAAATGACCAAAACAAGACTCTGTATACCGACGTCGGTCTTCGACCTTGAATTGTTCTGGTACATTGTCCAGTGCGACGTCGATATCTTTAAGGTCGCTGAAATGGTCATGCCGAGTGATTTTTCCATCGTACCATTCATCCTATGGAGTTTTAAGCAAATCCTTTAGTTCACTACCCATATGCATTTTCACAGAAAGAATCCATCAGTAAACTGTAAAAAGCTCGGACATAATAATATAAAATAGCAGGGAAGCAGTTTCAAAAAGCTCGGACTCATATTGAAAAAGCTCGGACAGTGTGAAAAAAGCTCGGACACAGTTTGAAAATGATCGGACTCATATAAAAAAAGCTCGGGCACAGTTTCAAAAAGCTCTGATATATGTTGAAAATGCTCGGACTGTTGAAAAAGCTCAGACACAGTTTTAAAAAGCTCGGACTGTCTAAAAAAAGCTCGGCAACTGTTTGAAAAAGCTCGGACAGTTTAAAAAAGCTCGGACACTGTTTCAAAAAGCTCGGAAACTGTTTCAAAAAGCTCGGGCACTGTTTGAAAAAGCTCGGGCACAGTTTGAAAAAGCTCAAGCACTGTTTGAAAAAGCTCGGGCACAGTTTGAAAATGCTCAGACTATTGAAAAAGCTCGGACTCAATTTTAAAAAGCTCGGACTCAGTTTTAAAAAGCTCGGACTGTCTAAAAAAGCTCGGCAACTGTTTGAAAAAGCTCGGACGGTTTAAAAAAGCTCGGACACTGTTTCAAAAAGCTCGGCAACTGTTTAAAAAAGCTCGGACACTGTTTAAAAAAGCTCGGACTGTTTAAAAAAGCTCGGACTGTTTAAAAAATCCCGGACACTGTTTTAAAAAGCTCGGCAACTGTTTTAAAAAGCTCGGCCACATTTTAAAATAGCTCGGGAACAGTTTCAAAAAGCTCGGGCATTTTAAAAAAGCTTGGACTCATTTCTAAAACGCTTGGATACCCAGAAAAAGCTCGGAACCAGTTTGAAAAAGCTCGAAAACCCAGAAAAAGCTCGAAAAACATTTTAAAAAGCTCGGAAAAAGCTCTAAAAAAGCTCGAAAAAAGCTCGAAAAAACTTGAAAAAAGCTCGGAATCACCTTGAAAAAGCTCGGGAACCCAGATCTTCAACGGATTTACAAACCCTAACCTAACCCACAATCATTCTCAGATCAACAAACAAACCTAATCTACAAGTTTAATCAACAACCGTCGAACTTATTAAAAACAAAATCAACAACATAATCTGACTCAACTTACCGTCGATTGAAGATGCTCTCGTCTGAACACCCGAAAAAATACTGTTGTCCTACCACCGGTTACTTAGACGTATTTTTCAGACGGAAACCCACTGATCTTCCAACGCCGTTTATTTTTCCAAGAGATGTTTTCTCTCTCTGGTTTTTCTCACTAGGTTTGAAAACGACAAAAACTCACTTGGAAGGGGTATTTTTGTCTGGACACCTATATTGGTGCCTTTTAAACATGAATTAGTAATGTGGTGATATTTGCACAACACCCACCCCAAATAGTGCTATTTATTTTTTGAGCCCTTCATCGGGTCCATGGGTCCGGGACCGGGTTTAGGACTCAGACCCATACCCAAACCGAACCCGAATCGGGTATATTAATTTAGACTCATATCCGACCCGTGACCCGAAAATGAGGACCAAGACCCGACCCATACGGTTCGGGTTCGGTTCGGTACTCGCAGATCCGGGTACAATTGCCATCCCTAAGCATGACGCATAAGCGCATGGACCAAACATGTTACCTAAAAGCGATAACATCCAGGTGCTCAATCAAGTAATATATAAAAATTGATGATAATTCACATTCCATAATTCGTATTATGGAATTGCTCATGGAGTAGTTACATAATAACTTCTGTTCTACATATAACATTTTGTCTTTTAGAATTTTCCACCATCAAGTATCGAACAAGATTGATATGTCAACACTCAACACTAAAAGCGCCTGTTGGTTTTTCCCGTGATGTGCCTACGTTCCTGTTTTTTCTTATTATTATTATTATTAAATTAATTCGGTTTTTTTTTTTATGAGGGGGAACACTAAAAGCATATGTTGGTCTTCCCCGTGATGTGCCTGTCTTTTTTTTTTTTTAAATTAACTCGGTAATATATATATATATATATATATATATATATATATATATAAGGGGGGAAGACTCAACAAACAACCTCATGATACAATAATGACCGAAAGATTTACAATCGAACCAACCTCATCTCGTCATGTTCCTGTTTGTTAATTTACAGATATTCAATTTAAGGTATACATCTAACGCATCGTTTGGTGTAGTGGTGTAAAAACGGATAGGCCTGACACGTTCTGGAAAATGTGGCCTGGCACGGCCCGTAGGCATGACATGGGCGTGCCGGATCGCTAGCAGGTACCGGCTTGCCAAACGGCCCGGACCAGTGTAATTTTTTTTTTTAAGTTTTATAAAAATTTAAATACGTTAATGTAATTGTATCAAGTTATATAATATTGTTTTAACAATGTAATAATCTAATTTTGATTACAATTTATTTATCTTAATTATTATTTTAGTGTAATAAAAAATTGTTGCTAATAGATAGATTTATTATGTTTGTTAATAAAGTAATTCAAATAATAGATATAGATAAAGCATTAAAAAAATAAAAAAATAGAAGAAGGCATGATGTTATGAAAATATGAATTGAAGAATTATTTAATTATTTTTGACTTTCGGAATTAAGTATTATATATTTACTTGATTGCCTCATTAACAACCTTACCAAGAAAAACCCAGTGGGATAAAAACTTGGTAAGGGAAAAATAGTGCAATCATATTACAAGTAAATGCACATGTATAACCTAGTTCTAGACCTGGTTACTACCGGAACTCTCATTAACAAATAAATTAGAGAAATTTTGAATAAATTCTTCGTCTACCGTTTCATTTTGCAACCTCTTTCGAGAATGCTCATAATCTCGAACGCATGTTAATACCTCCAACATATCCGGAGTCAAACAACTTCTTCTTGGTTCAATAATTCGTCCGCTCGTGCTGAATGCTTGTTCTGAAGACACAGTGGACACGGGGATAACCAGTATGTCACGTGCTAGGTGTGACATGACCGGATAACTGTAGTTATAAGTCTTCCACCATAACAACAAATCAAATTTCTCTGTGTCTTCGCATGCATCAGAACTGTGCTTCAAGGTACCTATTTAGTTCGGCTCCAGAAGATGCAGCAAATCGTTGCGTTGAAGAAGAACATGATGGTTTGTCTTTTTTTCGCCCTTTCAGAATGCTCCAACTTGTCTGCATCAATTGTGTCTCCGGTTCTGCTGATGGTTCCGTGTCAATGCCTCCAAACCTGCACTCATAAATACTAAAAATTTCGAACAACTTGCTTCAAATGTTAGTAATCTGTTCTGAATAATCTATTGTCAAATTAGTTTCAATAAACTCAAGCAAAAAGTCTAAACCAGATAATTTAACCATATAATCTACTATAAGACCTAAGGCATAAAGAAAAGGAATCATAGACCAATATTTTTTCAACTTTGTCTCCATGGCAACAACTGCAGTGCCTAAAATGGTATATATCCTGTAAGTGTTTAACACTTCAGACATTTCCACTTTCTGATGGATTGCCTGGGAAGATGTGGGGTAATAGACCCCGGAAAGAGTTACAATGGTATTGTAAAAAATCTTTAAAAATTCAACAAAAACCCTTGCCACATACCAATCTTCTAAGGTGAGTGTTTGTGCTTGTGCTTGTGAAGAACCAATTTCGGCCAATTTCATGTTAAAAAACATGTAATAGTTGTATCATAGTCCAAACAATTTTGCAGCATTAGGTAAGTAGAGTTCCACCTTACTGGCATATCAGTTGGAATCGTCAGGGTCATAGACCGTTTAATGTACAGTGTCTCCCAAATTCTTGAAATCTTTGATTAGAGCTCCCAATCCAAGAAATGGCAGATCTGATGCGACCTATATGAGCACTTACTTCCTTCAAACCAGATTGTACAATTAAATTTATGATATGATATGCACACCATTGATGGAAGAAATAACCCCCAGCTTGCGGGATATTTCTTTCTGTAAACAATGCAAAAGAGCTAGTATTTACAGATGCATTATCTAATGTGATAGAAAGGATGCGATTAGTCATTTCATAAGTTTCTAAAACATCAATAATGACATTAAAAATATTTTCTACGGTATGTGTAAAATCCATAGGACGAAAACCAAGAATTTTTTTTGTTAACCTCCAATTAGGTTAGGATCCATTTCCTAAATCACTGTCTGTCGGGAAAGATCTAAATCATCATTCAGCATGTTCAAACTGTCCGGTAAAAAGGGTGGTTAGGATCTATTTCCTAAAATACAAATATTAACTCATTAGTCATTAATAAATAATAAGTACATATAAATGCTTCATTTACTAACAAAATATATTTAACTTCACTACTATATATAAAAATTATTAATTTACTAACAAAATATATTTAAATTCACTATTACATATAAAAATGATTAATTTACTAACAAAATATATTTAACTTAACTACTACATATAAAAATGATTAATTTACTAACAAAATATATTCAAATTAACTAATACACATTAAAATGATTAATTGGCTAACTCAAAAATATTTAAATTAACTACTACACATAAAATGTTTAATTTACTAAAAAAAAAATTTATTTCAATTAACTAACCAAAAAAATTTAAAAGAATTTACCAGTGTTATAGTAAACACTAAGCGCTAGTCTGGCGGTAGCCCAACGCCTAATGCCTAGACAGACTAGGCGGCGCCTAGGCGGACGCCTAGGGGTTTGAGTTTTTTATTTTTAATTTCTTTTTTATTTTACAATTTTACATCATGTACCATCAATCCACCATCACTAATAATAGTTGGACTCCATATTACTTAATGTGTGTCATCAGTATGAGATCGCTTCCCTATTATTTTATTTTTTTTCTTTTTTATTACTACTTCACTGTTCCCAACAGGACTCCAAAGTTCACATTATTATTTTATCTTTTACTAGATCCTCTCTCTCTTTCTCTCACTTTTCTTTCTCTCTTTTCCTTCTCTGTTCTTCAAATTTTTCCAAATTTTATTTGACCTCTGTTATTCTTTCTTACAATTTTCTACCGAATTCTCTCTTTTATCTCTCGATCTGATCCCCTTTCTCTCTCACACTTTATTTCTTCTTCTTTCTATGTTCTTTCAACCCTGTTTACAGACACCGAACACCTGAGTTTCGATCTCCGGCGCCTCCTAAAGCTTTCGGTCGGTGTGGTGACAACCCACTCGCCGGCGGTGGTGAACAACGATGACGGTGACGTTTGGAACGATTAGGCAGAGTCAATGATTTTGACTCTGTGTAGCCCGATTTTTCAGCTAGATCGGTCGATTTTTCCGGCCATATCGGCTGATTTTTTTTTCAGCCCCTAATATGGCCGATTTTACTGAAACGGAACGGCCGGCGTCCACCTAGCGTATAGGTGATGCCTTGACGGCCAATTTTTCCGATTTTCCGAACACTGGAATTTACTAACTAAACAATAATAGTAAAATTAATACTATAAATATAAAATGAACAATTTACTAACTAAACAAAAACATTAAAATTAATAACTAAAGTCTAAATATAAAATTAAATAATAACATTTAAAGAAAAATGTACCTTTAAACTTTGAAGTGTTGGTGGAAAATTTAGAGAATAATAGATAAATAATAGGAAATTAATAACTAAGTATTAGAAATTGTGTAGAGTGAGAGGGTAAGAATGAAATTGTTTAGAGAATTGGAGAATGAAGAATTGGAGAGATTGAGAGAATGAGAGATAGTAAATAAAAATTAGAATTAATGGGAGTATTTATAGGAAAATTTGAATTGTTGGTTTTTATCCAACGGTTGAATTTTAAAAATTCAACTGTTGGACGTTTGTTGAAAAAAAAAAAAATTTGACCGGACCCAACGGTGGGCACGGTACCGTTGGCTTGGCACGCCGGTAGGCAGGCCATGCCGGGCCGGCAAATGGCCCGCATAGGTGCTGGGCCAGGCACGGCACGCCCACCTTTTGGGCCGTGCCCTGAATGGCCTACCTTCCTTGGCAGGCTGTGGTTGCCAGCCCCTTTGGGCCAGGCCCAGATTTACGCCATTAGTTTGGTGTATTAGTGAACTGTCAAACAAAACCAATTGAAATCTTTCTGAAGAGCTGGTTTACTTCTTCAAAAACACATATACCGATGAATTAGCAATGTAAGATAATTGTATAGTTTTCTTTCTTCAAAACGTATTCTCGATAACAAACAATAACCGTAAATTCCATTTCTACCTTCTGCTCTCACAACAGTAGATTCTAGCATGTAAGAAGATGCAAAAAGAAAAATTCAATGCATTCACCGAAACCAATTATTTCTCTTTTTCTTACCCTTGTGAATTTTATCTGCATAGAATTACATAATAGGTGACCAAGGTCACCGTACTCAATATAGTTTGCAGTCCATCAGATTAATGGTTCATAAAAGAAGATCGTTTGTACTACATTTTCAAAAGCCATTACAGGGAAATGAGCTAACAACATTATCAACTGAAGAAATATGTGATTTCAAAAGCAATCAACTCGCTGGTTTCGTCAAAATCTCAACTCATTCCTGTCCACCCTGAGAAGAAACAAGACAAATTAACTCTATGAAAACAATTTTACTATAAACATGACGAGTAGAAGACCATAAAATAGTTGATTGTGAACATTCATAATTCAACAAAATACAGAATATCATGTTGCCATCATAAATTGAATCCTTTTGAGCATAGACTCATTAGTAGGTAACCTTAATAACATCAGCAGGATTGGTTTCGATATCATTACTAGAAAATACGCCATTAATTTGTGATGACATAAAAATGCATCCTTGACAATTTTTTCTGCAATATTGTTTGTCCACTTTTTCTTTTTCCTTAAGAATTGATTTTTTAATAGAATATATAAATGGTTAAAAAAGCTTTGACAAAAGACAAAGTGCATAATATAGCTTTTTTTATTCTCAGACACAAACACAAACACATACACAGGTAATTATGGGACCAACCTGAGGAGCTGGAGTGCCTGAAATTATAGGAGATGCTAACTTCGCTGGAGACCCATTAAAAATACGGGAACAATCTGTGTATGCCGATCCAATTCCCACTCCAGCACCAAAAGCTACAGATGCCCAGCGAGTAGCAGGACTGCCTGGTTATATACATGGTAAAATCATGGTTACTCATTTGGACGAATAGAAGAGCACACTTAAAAAACCTATGAAATGCTGAAGCATGATTTCTTCTTTAATGCAGAAAGCCAAAGAGGAAACAACACCTGATAAGAATTTGTCATGCATCATGTCATAAATGAATTTTATATTTTCTTAATTAGATGTCACTCACATGATCATAATTTTCTAAAGGTAAAATAACAGGAATTTTGGCTTCTCACAATTGCTGTCAGAATCAAAGAAGCATGAGTGCACCACAATGTTGATATTTTTCTATAAGAACACATAATTGTGCGCCCTCTTAAGTTGCAACATGACTATTTTCCAAACCACATGCAACCTAAAAATGCAGACACAAAGAACTGGAGAAAAAACAAATCTGAAAAGCAGCAAAATATAAAATTAGTGTCTACATTAATGCTACTCTCCCTCGCAAATGTAATGGAATAAATCCCACCAGAACAAGTATTCACAAAACTTTGCTTTCAAGAAACTGTTTGGTTAAATGTCTCTTCTAATATTCTTCTTTTGAGAGGTGATCTGTATTCATGGATTATGCAGGATTTCGCTAAGCTATTGACGTTTGATATAATCTGACCCATAAATATTAAATATGACAGTTATCACTACCTGAGGAGTCTGGGGTTGAGTCTGGAAAATCATAGAAAGTGCAAATTTCATTGACACCATATAGGCAACTGCTTGTCTTTACAACTTTTGTATCTAAATGCACTTGACAATTAATAGCTGCTATTTCCTATAAGGTTTGACCCTCAAAACTTCTAGTTTCAATTGATGAAGGGCTGGTAGTAGCAGAGTCAATTTCAACGAAAATAGGTAAATGAGATACTGTTTGAACCGAAATGGTTAGCCATGACTCACATATTGGAGTTCGGCAAAATTCCAAATTTTAAGACTTCAAATTAGCCTTTATGCCTATGTTGTGTTCTCCTCCTCAGTATGGTTTCAATGATATCCCTTTTGCCTATTTTCGAAAAAATTGACTACCTACTATTAGTATCATCAATTCATACATAAAAACACATGGGTTCAATTGATATGTTTGATTAACAAGTTATACACAACTATAATTTATTCTAACTAAGCATATTGCGGGGCCTTGAGGATTCCTCCCTAACAAAAGAAAAATGGCTAAAAAGATAGAGCAGAATTGAGAATTTTCTTTAGTTGTGGTACAAAAGGTGAAGGATCCTGTGTAGAAGGAACCCACTGATAAATAGAATGTGTGTGTTCTATAGTTACAGGTGAAGGTTTGGACTAATCCTGGAAATTCAAATGCTCATAATGGGAAAAAAAACTGTTTGCTAGTCCACTCTGGTAGCATAGTATTCATGTAACTAGACTGTAAGATATGAGATGTTTGTATACACAATAATAATCATAAAAAATGATCGATGCACGTGAATCAAACCCTATATAGGAGCCTGCAATTTTGAATCATCAGTTCAGTTAAGCTCAGTTCATGGGATCCCCCAACATTGTTAAATCATGAGGCAACATTTGCTCTAATACCAAAGTGGAGTAGTGTGGCAGCGAATGAGGTTTCTTTTCAGATGATTTTGATGGTTAACTGATGGCCAAGGGTTAGAAAGGTTAAGATGTCGACAATATATATATATATATATATATATATATATATATCTACAAGAACCATACCATAAGTAAGACTCATGGGCCACTTTCAAGACTCTCCAGGAAACACTCAAAATTGCTAACTAGACCCGCTACTACTAGGTTCGGAAAACAAAAAAGAGCATACTTTCTAGACAAGGCTGTTCAAGGTGATTAATTAATTTCACTCAAAGGCAATATCCTCAAAATCCCCTTCTCTTTAATTTGAATTTTCAAATTTACTCAACTCTCTTGTAGACTGTGACCTTCCTCATACCTCTTCATCAAAATAAAGTATCATGTTCACATGAAAAACGACCCTGCCAGATATAATGTTATGTGCATGCCACATCCCAAGCTATGTCAGGCATGTTGGCACGTTGGAGAAGACCAAGTCAGAGAAGTAGTTAGTTGATGTTCAGTTAAGCAAATAAGTGGGACGAGTTGCCCTGTTTTATTGTTGTTATGCAGTGAGTACATGGGATCATGTACATATATTACTGCCCATTAATTCCTGTTTTAGTGTTGTTATATCCATTGCAGTTGTTTACTCATTTGTGATTAGTGGTATATAAATTGCCACACAACGTTGAATGAGATATATATGAATGAATATTGCTTCAAAAATCCTCCTCTCTTGTTTATCTTCTATATCTCTCTTGTTACTTTCTATCTCTCCTTCTAAATTCTCTATGTATTTTCCTGGATCGGAAAAATACATAGCTGTTATATAACTCTAAACCCCTTTAAAACTCTCCATTCTGATGCACAAAACGAGCTAGAAGGTAGCAAAATAATAATTCATTGAATCATAGCAAAATCTCATAACAAAATCAATAACAGTAAAAAAGGTTCGACATTTAAAAGGAAGTCATCATAAGGTCATGCACTCATGCATACCCATTTAAAATTTTCAGTTTAATTGTCAACAGTGGCATTCAAACTAATCGACATTTACTAAAAAAAAAAAAATCATCAAAATCAGAAATCTCAACAGCAGAATGTCAAATTGAATCATATATATATATATATATAACATTTAATCAAATAAGTAAATAATAAGAGGAAAGTCAAACGGAAAAGGAAGAGATAAAGACTGACGGAAGAAAAGGAGACCAGTAAAAGCGCCGGCCAAGGATGAGTAAGCGAAGCGACGGACCGTCAGATCGATACACGTGTCCCACTTCGCGTTCACATCGTACTTCGGCGGCACGGCTCCGCTGGTTTTTTCCTCTGCCATTTGTTCCCTTTCTTTTTTTTTTCTTTTTGTTTGATTCAAAACTTTTATTTTCTGTTTTCTCTCTCTCTCTCTCTCTCTCTCTGAGTGAATCTTGTCTATTACCGTGTGTGTTTGGAGAGAGTCACTAGTTCAGGCTTCAAGGCTGGGTTGGGTTTGGGCTGAACCGGCCCATTATCTGACTTTTGTTTCCTTCTATTTTTGAAGGGATATTATCAAAATGCCTCTGTAGATTGACCTATTCCTTGTTTTTCCCCTCTAGTTTCATTAATGGGTATTAAGCCCCTCTAGTTTAATTTATTCTAGGGATGGCAAAAACCCGGATCCGGGACCCGGACCTAGCAGGGTACCCGGGTTTACACAGTCATCCACCCGGGAAAAACTTGGATTTTGAAATCTGGGTATTCGGCCCGGAAAGTCCTGGTCAGGTATCCGAGTATCCATGCCCGGATTTTCCCGGGTTTTAATTTGTTTTTTTTTACAAATTTTAAAATATTTTATTTTTACAATTTAAATACTACATTAATTAGGATAAAATAAACACACCAATATCACAATATTAATAATAGAAACTCAAATCCTGGACAAAACATTAAATATTATATTAACTCACATTTCACTCTATTTCTTTTTCAATTAATTTCGAAACCGGTAATTGTCTTTTACAATTTTTTTAAATATATTTTTTAGAATTTAAAAAATTAATTAAGAAAAATTAAGCATACCAATATGACAATATTAATAACAGAAACTCAAATCCTAGACAATATTAAATATTCCATTGACCCACATTTTACTCTCTTTCTTTTTCAACTGATTCCAAAACTGGTATTTTTTTTTATTACAATTCTTTCAACCGGTATAGATTTTTTAATTTAACAAATTTATTTTTTAAAAGTTTGAAAAAAATTAGGGTTTAGGTTTTTTTTTTTTTAATTTGACAGATTTAAAAAAAATAATAATTAAACCGAGTACTCGGCCGGCTAGCCGGGTATGACCTGGGCCGGTACACAACCAGTCGGGTACCCGAATATTCCTTACCCAGTCTCGGGTAAGAAATATACTCTGGTAAGGTTGGGTGGCGGACGATACTAGTGTAGCTTTAAAAAGATCAATTCGTCAACAATATTTGTAAAAACCTCACGAAGCCTAAATTGGTTTGGAAAACACACGTATGTTGGCAAGTGGGGTGTCATCCACAGGGAGCGGAACTAGCTAAGATTAGTTATTGCTAAAGTAATGTTAATGTATATATATATATATATTAAACGAAACATAAAGTGATGAAGATGTAGATGGTGAATTATCATATTAGTAACACTAAATTAACTATGCAAACTAGAGGAAAGTGAAATGGGATGAAGGATACATAGATGATGGGAACTAAGGAGTTAACGGATACGAAAGTAAATATTGAGCAATGCAACAAACTTGTAAATAGGCAGGTCTATTCAAAGGTAACCGACCTAGGATGTATATAGTCAGTTATTTATCCTTAGAAAGTGGTCAACCTAGGATGTATAGTGAGAACCACCTATTAGGGATTAATCCATCGTAAACCACCAACCTAGGATGTATAGTGTTGGTTGTTCGTCGGATTCTAAAAATGAAGCTCATCTACCTATCAATGACTCAACCGATTGTAAATGTAGTTGTAAGAATCTCACTTTTGTGATTGGCTTGTTTCATGACAAATCACATTGGGGATGCTTATGTAACGGGTAGCATAGGTTCTCGAAGACATGCTTCCGATCATTCTAAAGAGCTTCAAGAGAGGTAGTTCACTTGTCCTTAACTCTTGAAGAGATTTAGTTGCACACACTCACATTCTATGCATTTGTATTGACATGCATGTATGGTTGAACACACACACACACACTTACACTTCTTGCATTTTGGAGTTGATGGACTGCACAGTGGGTTAGGCGACATGCAAGGCCACTTGTGCATGTCGCCTGACAAGTCGCCTTAGACTTAGGTTTTTCTTACAGTGTGTTAGGCGACATGCAAGGCCACTTGTGCATGTCGCCTCCAATGTCACCTTTGTCTTGTAATTTTCCTCTAGTGTGTTAGGCGACTTCATAGGCGACTTGGGCATGTCGCCTTACATATCGCCTCAGGCTACGTGTGTTTCTTTCCAGTGTGTTAGGCGACTTACGAGGCGACTTGGTCATGTCGCCTTGCATGTCGCCTCTGTCACCCGAACTGGGCATTTTCGTCTTTTCACGACAACACGTTTTTTCTCCTTTATATATTTCATCTTCTCCACCATTTAACCCTAGAGCTCAGATATTTACATCCTTAGTGAGAGAAAGTGACTCCAAGAGAGAGAGCTTCAAGAACCCATTTTTTAGGAGAGAGAAAGCTTCAAGCTTTGTTACTTGACTCTCCAAACCCCAAAACCCATCATCATCTTGCATATAGAGCATCATTCAAGCATGGGTCTTCATTAATGTCTGTACTTGGTAAGTAGAACCCACATCCTTGCTCATTTATTGTTCTAGCTTATCAAGACATGTCATTTATTGCTTAGGATAGCAAATCTTCATATTTATCGTATATCAATTGAAGTTATGACATGTTTGGGGTTTGTATTGTGATAGCTTAAGTTTAGGACATGTTTGCCCTCTAGCTAATTAGGACTCATTGATTGCATTTGTTAATTGCATTTATTGTCCTTGCCATGATTAACGACAACATATGTTGATATGGCTTTGTTTGATGACTAGAGTTTAGACTTGCACATATATATCTAGTTAGGTCTTTATGAGCATTCATATAGACATTGATATCTAGGATTTGTACTTAGTGTCATCTTAAATCCTTAGATAAGCATTTAGTGTTGCCTAGCATTATTTTTATTTTGAGTATTCATATATTCACTTAGGTTGTTAATCTCTTCTTGAGAGTTAAGTCTTGTGACTACAAGGTGTAGTGCACAAGCAAGTTAAGTCTTGCAACCAAGGTGTGGTTGACAAGCAAAGTGATCAAGGATTCACTATAAAGGCCCGTTGGGTAGTAGTGGTGGGTTAGTGACCGAGAATGGTGTGACTAGAGGTCAACCTAGGTTGTAAACATCATTACAATAGTGGATTTGAGGATCGTGTGTGACTAGAAGGATAGCCCGTGGTTTTTACCTTGTTGAAGGGTTTCCACATAAAAATCAAGTGTTATTTATATTCCGCACTTTTACTTGATTTTGTATGTTTGTTTATGTTGGGTTATATTATTAATATTGACTAATCAAAAAATTGGTAATAATCGATTAACAACCCATTCACACCCCCCCCCCCCCTCTAGGTTGTTAGACACACGCTTATAGTGTATTTTCAATTGGTATTAGTGCGGGTTCCTAGATATACTTAGGTGATCCTTGCTCTTGATTGTGTGTGTCTTGCATTTGTGTGCATTTTGTTGGTTGCATTCATTTGCATTCATATTACCCAAACACTATGAGTGACTTTGGGATGAGTAATGAGGGAGCATCGAGCATATGACCACCTTCGCTCAAGGGTGACAATTATGCCTCATGGAAAGGCAAGATGGAGTCCTATATTTGCCAAATAAGTGACCGAGCTTGGATGGCAATTGAAGATGGTTACACTCCTCCAACAATGACCACCGAAGATGGAAGTGAAGTCTCCAAGCCTAAGTCTCAATGGAGCACACAAGAATCTGAAGCTTCAAAGTGGAATAACAAAGCAATGCATGCTTTGTTTAGTGCAATGGATAAGAGCCAATACAAACTCATCCAAATCACCAAAATGCACATGAAGCTTGGAAGATCCTAGAGACGGCGCATGAGGGAACCGAAGTGGTTAAGGATTCCAAGCTCCAAGTTCTTCAAGCACAATTTGAGACGATCAAGATGGAGGAGCATGAGTGCTTTAATGACTTCCAAGTGAAGTTGATGGACATTGTGCATCAAAGCCATCAACTAGGTGACCCGTATTCAGATAGGAGGATCAAGCAAAAGATCATGAGGTCACTTCCCGCTAGATTCAAATCCAAAGTGACGGCTCTTGAAGAAAATAAGGACTTCAATACTATGAAGCCAAGTGAAGTGATTAGAAGGCTACTTGCCTATGAGTCTAGACGGGGTCCTACCTTCACCTCTTCCAAGAAGCAAAAAGGGTTAGCCTTGAAGACCTCCAAGATTGGGAAAGGGGATGATGACTTGGATGAAGACATGGCTCTAATGGTGAAGAGATTCAAGAAATTCTTGAAGCTACAAAAGAGTGGCCATAGCTCTAAGGGAAATGACTTCAAGAAGAAAACCCACTTCAAGAAGATTGAGCCAAGTCAAGAGAAGCCTTCAAGAAAGGGGATTCAATGCTTTGAATGTGAAGGATTCGGGCATATCTCTAAGGATTGTACTAACTTGAAGGATAAGAGAAGAGGAAAGGCAATGGCTATCTTATCAAGTGATAGTGAGAGTGTAGAAGATTCCTCGTATGATGAAAAACTTGCCATTAACTACACGGCCTTTGGAGCCTCCTATGTGGAAGTAGAAGAAGGCAAGAGTGCCTTGTCTTGTAACCAAGGCGAAAGTCTTGATGAGGAAGTTGACCCATTTGATGAGAGGCAAAGTGAAAAGAGTGTCTCAATCTCTAGTGTAGGAAGTGACTCTAGTGATGAGAAGTCTTCTCCTCACTCTAGAGGAATTTGTGAAGGCATGGACCTTGAAGGATTCATCAAACACTTTGAAGACTCTAGGTTGAAAAAGAAAAAAGAGATTCAAAATTTAAAGGAGGAGAATCTCAAGCTTTCAACCAAGGTAACTCACTTGAATGAAGAAGGGGGAGAGTCAACGAAAGTGAAGACAAGATGAAGAAGGAGCTTGAGGAAGCTAAGGAGTTGCTTTCCAAAATGACCTCCGGCACAGAAAAGCTTGACCATATATTGGGCATTGGAAAGAAGTTCAATGATATGAGGGGCCTTGGATACGTTCATGACAAGGAAACTCCCTCTATAGGTAAAACGGTGTTTGTCAAGGGAAATAGCGTGAAGGAAGCCTCACCTCTACAACATCCAAGGAGGAAGATTGAGCTTGGAGAGTCATCCAAGAGTGGCCAAGTGAAGATGCCAACAAAGAATGGAGCTTAATCTCAACATTCTCATCATGACCAACCAAGATGGCAAGCTATGCAACCTCAACCAAAGAGACATCCCAACCCGTTTCAACAACAAAGAAGGAAAGAACCGGTTCAACACCAAAGGCCACATCAAATGCTTGACAAGTCTCCAATGACCTTACAAGGATATGGTATGACTCCTCACTTTATACCTACTTGTCATTTTTATGGTGTTGATGGGCATATTAGGCCTAATTGCCATAGGTACATTAAGAAATGTAGGGTTGAGAGCATGAGGGAGAGGAATAGACTTAAAAAGGCCAATATGCATGTGCCTGTGAAAGCTAGAGAAAATATTTTAGGAAGTCTAGCAATATGTTGACTAAGACCACTAGGAATGAAAGTATATCACCTAAGTGGATTAGAATTTTGTGAGGATTATTTTGTGAGTGGTGATTTTTTCATGAAATAGACAAAGGGGGAGATTGTAAGAACCTCACTTTTGTGATTGGCTTGTTTCATGACAAATCACATTGGGGATGTTTATGTAACGGGTAGCATAGGTTCTCGAAGACATGCTTCCGATCATCCTAAAGAGCTTTAAGAGAGGTAGTTCACTTGTCCTTAACTCTTGAAGAGATTTAGTTGCACATACTCACATTCTATTCATTTGTATTGACATGCATGTTTGGTTGAACACACATACACATTCACACTTCTTGCATTTTGGAGTTGATGGGCTGCACAGTTGGTTAGGCGACATGCAAGGCCACTTGTGCATGTCGCCTGACAAGTCGCCTTAGACTTAGGTTTTTCTCACAGTGTGTTAGGCGACATGCAAGGCCACTTGTGCATGTCGCCTCCAATGTCGCCTTTGTCTTGTAATTTTCCTCCAATGTGTTAGGTGACTTCATAGGCGACTTGGGCATGTCGCCTTACATGTCGCCTCAGGCTACGTGTGTTTCTTTCCAGTGTGTTAGGCGACTTACGAGGCGACTTGGTCGTGTTACCTTGCATGTCGCCTCTGTCACCCGAACTGGGCATTTTCGTCTTTTCACGACAACACGTTTTTTCTCCTTTATATATTTCATCTTCTCCACCATTTAACCCTAGAGCTCTGATATTTACATCCTTAGTGAGAGAAAGTGACTCCAAGAGAGAGAGCTTCAAGAACCCATTTTTTATGAGAGAGAAAGCTTCAAGCTTTGTTACTTGACTCTCCAAACCCCAAAACCCATCATCACCTTGCATATAGAGCATCATTCAAGCATGGGTCTTCATTAATGTCTTTACTTGGTAAGTAAAACCCACATCCTTGCTCATTTGTTGTTCTAGCTTATCAAGACATGTCATTTATTGCTTAGGATAGCAAATCTTCATATTTATTGTATATCAATTGAAGTTATGACATGTTTGGGGTTTGTATTGTGATAGCTAATGTTTAGGACATGTTTTCCCTATAGCTAATTAGGACTCATTGATTGCATTTGTTAATTGCATTTATTGTCCTTGCCATGATTAATGACAACATATGTTGATATGGCTTTGTTTGATGACTAGAGTTTAGACTTACACATCTATATCTAGTTAGGTCTTTATGAGCATTCATATAGACATTGATATCTAGGATTTGTACTTAGTGTCATCTTAAATCCCTAGATAAGCATTTAGTGTTGCCTAGCATTATTTGTATTTTGAGTATTCATATATTCACTTAGGTTATTAATCTCTTCTTAAGAGTTAAGTCTTGTAACTACAAGGTGTAGTGCACAAGCAAGTTAAGTATTGCAACCAAGGTGTGGTTGGCAAGCAAAGTGATCAAGGATTCACTATAAAGGCCCGTTGGGTAGTAGTGGTGGGTTAGTGACCGAGAATGGTGTGACTAGAGGTCAACCTAGGTTGTAAACATCATTACAATAGTGGATTTGAGGATCGTGTGTGGCTAGAAGGATAGCCCGTGGTTTTTCCCTTGTTGAAGGGTTTCCACATAAAAATCAAGTGTTATTTATATTCCGCACTTTTACTTGATTTTGTATGTTTGTTTATGTTGGGTTATATTATTAATATTGACTAATCGAAAAATTGGTAATAATCGATTAACAACCCATTCACCCCCCCCCCCCCCCCCTCTAGGTTGTTAGACACACGCTTAGAGTGTATTTTCAGTAGTCAACCTAGGATGTATAGTGATGACTTATAATCCTCTCACGGGACCCGACCTAGGATGTATAGTGCCTGAAACTCGATCGAGGTTAGATTAAGACCGCGGTTTAAGAGTCGGAATTCATGATGTTCTGTCCATTCATTTGAGTAAGAAACAACTAAATATGATGTATATCTAGATGCAATACTCATACATAATCCAAAGAGATCTTGCTAAGAGGATGTATCTAAACAAGAAATTGTGTAAACCTCTGAAAATCTGAGTCCAAAAGCTATCAAAAACGTTCTCAAACTATTCTATTTATACAATATAAAAAAATAGGTCACTTAAACTTCAAAAAAGCAAAGTGGCGCACGCTGAGTGCGGGTAGAGTGCGGGTGAATTACCCGCACTGTACCGGCACTATATGGGTTGTCTTCATCTTCAGTTCTCAGATTTGGGAAATAGTGTGGGTGGAGTGCGGCTGGATTACCCGCACTTGACCCGCACTTGACCCGTACTTAGGTTCAAATCCACTCCTCTGTCTTGAGCAACAGTGTGGGTGGAGTGCGGTTAGATTACCTGCACTTGACCCGCACTTTATCTGTCAGGTACAAATCAGCTTCTCTGGCATTGGCAACAGTGCGGGTGGAGTGCAGTTGGATTACCCGCACTGGACCCGCACTTTAACTCTTCTTCCAGCATCAGGTCCCGGCTAAGAGTATGAGTGCGGTTGGAGTACGGTTTGGACCCGCACTTGACCGGCACTATAGAGCTGCTTATGATCTTTTGTCTTTCCTTTTGCCCCTTTTCTGCCGGAACCACCGCAACATGCTTCCAAATGCATCATTGCACCATTTCCTACAATTACGCATATAACAACCCGTTAGAGATACCAAAACGCACGAAAACAGAATACAAGATACGGATTTGAGGGCCTAAATATACTACATATTTGGCACGATCATTGGGTACCGTGCCCGGCCAGGTAAAGTTGTCATTCTTACTTTATTCCCCGTTATCCCTTGCTGTTAGTTTATGTTAAGATTTTGAACAATCGTTTTACCCTTCAATATAATCTGAAAAGTTACTATTCCACATATATTTATAAATAAAAATGTTTAAAACAACAAAAAAAAACATAAAAAAAATTTCTAAGAAAAAAACCATAAAAATTGATTAAATTCTTCAGTTTCATCACATTGAACATAAATAAAACACACAATTCTAATCCAAATTGAAGAGAAAATAAACAAAATTCGAAAAAAATAACCATCATCTTCATCATAAAATTCATCACATTCAATGACAATCACTAAAACCTACTATCAATATATCTCCTCCACCAAATCATCACAAATAATAATAATAATAATTTGTCTCCCCTCATTATCATAAACTCAACCACCCCAAACTTCAGGACAATATCTACAATCACCTAAACCAAGCCAAAGCTTAAGAATCCCCAAACGCATACGTGGACATCCAAACCCAAATGATCATCAATGATCCCAACCAAAAATTACCATCTCTAGAAATCCATGTTGCACACCCACACGCAAACAACAACCAACTCCCTGCTATCACCACCACAAGCGTCGACCTCGTCGGCAAATGGAAAAGAAAGAAAACAAAGAGAGAGTCAATATCTTATCAATATAGGAGATCGACTATCCTCATTGATGGCAAGGGTACGAGCAAGAGTTGGGAGAGAAGGAAGAGAGAGAGAGAGGAGGGAGGGAAAGAAGTGAGGGATGATGATCCTCTGCTAGGGATGGGTGTGAGGGCCCATTGCCCCCATCCCCCTATTCCTCTACCCACACCTACCCCCACCCTTACCCCCACCCTTACCCCCACCCTAAAACCCCATTTTCCCCATTCCCAATCCTAATTCCCAATCCGAAAATCGACGGTTGGAGACTCGCCATGGAGAGGGGAAAAAAAGAAAAAAAATTTTTAAACAACAGTCGGCGGTTGGAGGCAGTCAGAGACTCATCGTGGTAGCATTCGGAGGTGCAGAAGATGGATACTACAAAAAAATATCTATTAGCGACGAACTATTTCTGACAGCACTAATTGCGGTCGGTGATTCAACCTTTTTTCTACGGTCGTATTAGTACCATCGAAAATGATGAAAAAAGTAACACCACATTTTCGACTATCTTTTTTTTAGTGAAATCACTATATGAAATTTTCCGCCAAACATTATGGTTCAATTTTGAATTTTTAAAATATGATGTCATAATTAATTAAAATAACTTAGATAATGTAAAAAAAACTTATAGTTTGTGACAATCACTCTAAGAAAATCAGGCAATATATATCGGACTTTAGGGAAAAAAAGTGGTACTAATAAGAAGTTTACTTTAAGGGTACAACTAACTAAATTAACTAAATATAAAATATGGCAAAATTATTAGTAATTAATAAAATATTTAGTTATTTTTAATTCAGTCTATTGACACGACTATATCAGATATAAAAAAATCTTTAATATTATTTGTATATCATAGAAAAGAATTACAAATTTTAATGAAATGAATTTAAATTATTAATTAATATAAATTATTAATTTTTCATTGAAATGTTGATTATAAAAAATAAGGCAATTACCAATTTGGTCCTGGATTTTTTTTTTAAATTCCAAGTTGTTTGCGACTTTTACAAAAGTGACCAAATTGGTCATTACATTTTTCCCAAGTACCAAATTATTCTCTCTCTTTTTAAAAGTGACCAAATTTGTCTATCTAATTGTTTAACGGTGTTAAATATAATAGTTGACTTTAATAATTTTAGTTGAAGTAAGTACATACCTTTTATTTATCATATTAGAGCAAAGTTGTTTTATTTTTTATGCATTAAATTCACTATTACAATTACAAAAAAAATCCAAATATATTATTAATGAAACACCATTTGTACCTTCTTAAAATTAAAATTGTCTAAAAAATCTAAAAATATTGTAATAAAACAATGTCAAGTATACCCTTATTTTATCCAAGTTTAGTCTTTTACCATTTTTATATAATTGGTTTTTTAGTTAATATTATACAAACATTGTTGTCAAAATTATTCAAAAATCAAAACCCACAAATAAAATAAACAAAATATACATGTTGTTAACAGAGTTTTTTGACAAGGGTCCAAAGGAGAATTTTCCACCAAGTATCAACCTGGTAGGGACAAATCCCAGTTCCCAGGTACCTAGCAGGGCCGGTACCATGACCTTGATGGAAGCAACACTTGGTAAGACCAGAACTTCGACTACCTATCTACCTGGATGAAGCACCAGAGATATTCAACCAGGAAAAGTAGGTACCTCACTATGCATCCATACTGACACCTGATGGAAGGGGTTTCAAGACATCACGCTCCTAGTATCCCTAGGGTACCCGATACTCTCTACCTGGTACCCCGGGTCCACGACATATACTCGGTACTTACTACCTGGTACCCAAGTACCTCGACATCAGTCCAGAGTCCGGCCGAGATAAATATCCTACTTGCATAGTATGGAGAATATCCCTAAAAAGGCGCCAACATAATAGACCAAGCACTACGCCAGTGAATTGGATTAGCACTCCGGTATATCATGCTACCAGAACGTCAAACCAGTATGCTTCCTCAAATAATGCCAGCAGAAAGAGTTGACTCCCTCACCATTTAAAGCGCCATAAATGAGATCAAACGGTCAACCAAATCAAAGTTTAAATACAACAATGATCAACGAGATCAAATCTCGCGCCTTCAGCCCTACTCAACACCTTTCAATGCTTAGAGTAAGACTCTAAATAACCCCCATCAAGACGATAGGGTTATGGGGGATTTCCTTTGGAGGTCTATATATACAACTTTGAAGGATAAATAAGGGGGATTTTTTTTTTGAAGAAAAGAGAAGGAAGAGATATTAATTCCAGAGGAATTCCCTTTGAATTCTCTGAAGTTAGTGAGAGTCTATTGACAATCACTGGGAGGATATAACCACTTATCGACATGAACGAAGGTTCCACCACAATCTTGAGTAGAAAAGAGAGAAAAGAGTGAAGAGAATATATTGTAAACTTCTATACAACATTTATTCAATAAAACAGTATAGTTCCTTTCCATTTGGTCCATTTATTTTCTTGTATCGCGATCTCCAGATCAAGGAAGGCACCCCGGTACCGAAGGTACCTATCCCGCTGCCAACTACCGATAGGGGACAAGGGTGCTAACTGGAATTCTACTCCTTGAGTAGATTTTTACGTTAACACTTGTTGGCGCTGTCTGTGGGGAAGTTTCCACACCCTAGAAGAAAGCATGTATGACTCGTTTTCTTATTGCATTACCGGAATGAAACTCCGATCCTCTCAGGATCACCCCGATTAGTTAGGGCAGCAATCAAATGCTTTGACTCGAAAGATTCAAAAGCCAAAAAAAGGGGGAAAGGGTCGTAAACCTGCCTCGAAGCCAGCTTGCTACCACGCGGGCCACCCCTAGGTACCTACCGCCCCAGCAGCTAGCCCCGTCAGTTTAAACAAACAAGTCACGACATTCATAGAGAATATTCATCTCCAAATGGTAGTGGAAGGTAGTACCAGCCAGCCAGCGGCACCAGGTACCAGGGGAGATGCCAATCGGCAGGGTACCAGGGTACCCCATTCGGCAGATTAGGACCACTACCTCCAGTACCTGTCCACGACAGATTGGGACCACCACCTCCGATACCATCGGTCCATAATAGACTCGGGCCCATGCCCCCGGCTCCAGAGCAACCTGCAAACCATCAACCTCGACGGGCGAGGTTCGCCATCGAACTCCTCTTAGGGCTACACCTCCGTCTAGGGAGATAGCCCAGATAGACAGAGAAGAAAATGGATACTCCTACTACACCCGTCTTAACACATCTCGTGAGACTATCTACCTCGTCATCCGTGACAAGGGACTACTAAGGAAGCCAGGTTCAATAAAAGCACCAGCCGATCAATAGAACCGATACAAGTATTGCGATTTCCATGAGGATATGGGTCATAACACCTCGGAATGCTACAATTTGTGTAATCAGATTGAGGCTCTGGTAAAAGGAGGTTGTTTGGTGGAATTTCTCCAACAGGTGTACGATAGCATTCACGCCGGGAAGGAGGTGCAATCAGACATTAAAGCATTCGAAGAGAGGAGGAAAAAGGAAAGGGAATGATCCGATGGAACAGATCCACACAGTCCACACCATCAGTGGAGGTCCCACCCTAGCGGGAACATCCAACAATTCCAGAAAGAACCACGCCAGAAAGGTGCCCAAGTTAGATGCGGGCGAAGATGTTTTCAAGATTACCAGAGGATCGTTCTGATCTCCTCAATCAGCACTGATCATCTTTACTAAGGAGGATGTGTACAATATTGTTGTTAACATGTTTTTTTGGCAAGGGTCTAAAGGAGAATTTTCCACCTAGTATCTACCTGGTAGGAACCAATCTTGGCTCCCAGGTACATAGCAGGGACAGTAACACGATCTCAAGGGAAGCAGCCGAAGTTCGACTACCCACATACCTGGATAAGTCACTAGAAATGTTCGACCAAGAGGGTGAGGTACCTCGTTGCACATCCATACTCGCACCTGATGGAAGGGAAATCACGGTATCATACTTCTAGTACCCTAAAGGTATCCAATACTCCCCACCTGGAACATTGATACCACGACATGTACTTGGCACTTACTGCTTGGTACCCAGGTATCTCGACATCAGCCCAGAGCCCAGCCGAGATAGATATCCTACTTACCCAGTAGGGCGAACATTCCTATAAGGTCGTTAGTATGAAAGACCAAGCATCATGCCACCGAATCGGATCAGCACTCCAGTATACCACGCTATCTGGACATGAAACCGGTATTTCTTTTCCGAGTAACACCAGCAAGAAGAGTTGACTTCATCGCCATTTAAAGCGCCATAAACAAGACCAAAAGGTCAACCCAATCAGAATTTGAATTCTACAGTAATTAAAGGGATCAAATCCCTTGCCATCAGCCCCATTCAATGCCTTTCAACACCTAAAATAGGACTCTCAATAATCCTCATCAATACGACCAAATTTGAGGGGATTTTTTTTTCTGGAAAACTATATATGTAGCTTTGAAAGGTAAAGAAAGGGAGAGAACATCGTGTTTTGATCACCAAAGACAGAGAGATTAATTTCCAGAGTAATTTTCTTTGAATTCTCTGAAACCAGTGAGAGTCCATTGACGATCATTTGAAGGATATATCTATTTATCAACATAAACGAAGGTTCCATCACCTTCCTGTATAAAAATAAAAGGAGAGCTAGGTGAGAGGAGTGTATGTATTGTAATTGTAATCTCATTATTCTTTCAATTAAACGGTATCATTTCATATCTCGTTGTCCTCTTTTATTTCTGTTAAGTTCATTCATATCTACGTTACCAAGAGGAATCTGGGTACTGAAGGTATCTATCCAGCTACTGCCTACCGGTAGTGGGTGAGGGTGTTAACACGCAGCCCCATGATGACCCCATGGTCATCACTGTGCAAATAGCCAACAATTTGGTCCATCGTGTCCTAATTGACAATGGTAGCAGAATCGACATTCTCTTCAAGGGAGGTTTACAGCAATTTAACTTGAAGAACCCTTGCTATAACAGTTGCACTACCCCACTGTATGGATTCACTGGGGACTCTCTGATCCCCACCGGGTCCATGATCCTACTGGTAATAGTAAGAACAGCACCGCTCCAGCAGAACCTCATGACAGATTTCATCGTGGTAGACACCTCATCCACTTACAACGCCATTCTTGGAAGAGCTTACTTGTCTGCCCTCAAGGGTGTCCTATCGATCTACCACAATGTCCTGAAATTCCCAATAGGGGACAAGGTAGGCGAGGTGCGGGGAGACCAGCAGGCAGTGTGCAAATATTATGCAGTATCCACCAATCCAGCGGCGTTGGCCAAGCAGTGTGTACAAATAACCATTGACCAGGATCAAAGGTTATTAGAAGAGGACCTCGAGGGCCGAACAAGTTTAGTGAAGAAGGAACCTGAGACGGAGTTCCCAGGTGTTGAAATCAGGGAAGAAGAAGAGAGAGGATGGGCCAGTGGCCATCCTTTAGATGAATTGGAGGAAATACCTGTCAGAAAGGATGACCCTTCCAAGATAGTCAGAATAGGTTCTACACTAGAGTCAGGAGTGAATGAGGGACTGGTGAAACTCTTACAAGAATACAACGACATCTTCGTATAGAGTCACGAGGAGATGCCTGGGATACCAGTTACCTTAGCAGCTTACATGTTAGCAGTAGACCCTGCATTCAAGCCAGTAAAACAGAAACAAAGGCATTTCAACCCGGAAAGAAATGCCGCAGTGCAAGAGGAGGTAGACAAACTACTGAGGGCAAAGTTCACCAGGGAATCCCGGTATCTCGAATGGATTGCCAACGTAGTCATGGTGACCAAGGCAAACAGGAAATAGCATATGTGTGTTGATTACACAGATCTTAACCGCGCCTGCCCGTATGATAGCTTCCCGGTACCAATAATCGACCAGTTGGTAGATTCGACCGCGGGTAACAAGCTCCTAAGCTTCATGGACGCCTTCTAGGGATACAACCAAATTATGATGCATCCTGCTGATTAGGATAAAACCAGTTTCATAATTGGGTAAGGCCTATATTGTTATAAGGTCATGCCCTTCGGACTCAAGAACGCAGGGGCTACCTACCAGCATCTGGTCAATTGTTTGTTCAAGGAACTGATAGGGAAGTCAATGGAGGTATACATCGATGACATGATCACTAAGTCCATGGTAGCCGAGCAGCACCAGAGCCACCCCCGTCAAACCTTCCAGATATTTAGAGAAAATTTGATGCGGTTAAACCCTACTAAGTGTGCCTTCGGGGTTGCAGCCAGGAAATTCCTCGGGTTTATGGTCCATGAAAGAGGGATCGAAGCAAACCCGGAGAAGATCAAAGCCATCCTAGACCTCGTATCACCTACCTCGCTCAAGCAGGTGCAAGGCTTGACTGGACGGATAGTGGCCCTGAACCGCTTCATATCACGCTCGACTGATAAGTGCATTCCCTTCTTCAAGGCCATCAAACAAGGGAAGAATATGAATTGGGACCAAAACAGTGAGTTAGCTTTCTAGTCATTGAAGAAATACCTTGCTAGCTCTCCCTTGCTAGCTAACCTAGTACCATGAGAAGAACTACAGTTGTACCTGGCTATATCTGAGATAGCTGTCAGCGGAGCCTTGATAAAAAATGTGGAGATGGAATTCAGCGGCTGGTCTACTATGTGAGTCTCGCCCTGACCAAGTTAGAAAAGAATTACACCCTCCTGGATAAGCTTGCTTTTGCGTTAGTAACCACTGCCAGGAAACTCCGTCCCTATTTCCTAGCTCATACAATCGCGATGGTCACTAATCAACCTCTATGCCAATTTCTCCAAAGGCCGGACGTATCAGAAAGACTTGTACTGTGGGCCCTCGAGCTCACCCAGTTCGATATCAAGTATAAAGCTAGAACTACCATCAAGGTCCAAGCTTTGGTAGACTTCATGGTGGAATTCAGTACAATGCCTGATCAAGGTACCGCCCCGGTCTCGAATCTGACCTCTCAGAAGGAGCAAGAACCTGCAGATTGGCTTGCTAATAGAGTAGCCTGGATTTTATACATAGATGGAGCATCCAGTCAAGCAGGAAGCGGGGGTGGGATTGTTCTAATTGATTCGGAGAGGGTCGAATGCTGCCACTGTTTCAGATTCGAATTCAGCACTACCAATAATGAAGCAGAATATGAGGCCTTATTTGCAGGCTTGAAGGTGGCTGCATATCTCGGGGCAGAGTACCTCCATGTCAAATGTGATTCGCAACTGGTAGTCAACCAGGTAACATGTTCCTACCAGGCCAAGAGGATAACATGGCAGCCTACCTAGGAAGGGTCCAAGAACTTGTAGCCCGATTCAAGGGATTCAAGATCGAGCAAGTACCAAGACAGAAAAATCACCGGGCTAACGTCTTGGCAAAAATAGCCTCCAACGAGGGACAAGAACAGCCGAAAGGGGTGCCTCTCCAAGTAATTCCTAGACCTAGCATCGCAGAGGGAAAGGAAGTCAACCCTGTGGAGCTAACTTTGCATCGCAGACCTAACATTGTTGAGGTCTCCTGCATGCCTTAGTAAGCCTCTGGAGCAGCAGCCCTCGCTGAAAATACTGCTCAAACGCGTGTCTAACAACCTAGAGGGGGGGTGAATGGGTTGTTAATCGATTATTTCCAACTTTTCGATTAGTCAATATTAATAATATAACCCAACATAAACAAACATACAAAATCAAGTGTAAAGTTTGGAATAATAAATAACACTTGATTTTTACGTGGAAACCCTTCAACAAGGGAAAAACCACGGGCTATCCTTCTAGCCACACACGATCACAGAAATCTACTATATGAGTAAAAAGTTACACCCTCAAGTGATACTCGGACTCTCACTCTAGATAACCTCAGGCTATGGACACTACCACTCGCCACTCTTGGTTCAATCCCTAGTGATATCCACTGATACACTACTCTTGGCGTGAGCACCTCCTACTCTACCCGCATGCCTTTTACAGTGGCACTTGACCGATGCTTGCCAACCACAACTTGGTTGCAAGACTTCAATGCTTGTGCAACTTCACCCCGAAGCCACAAGACTTTGACTCAATGAAGAGTATAAAAGTCTAAGTGTGTATATGACAATATACTCAATGCAATAATGTGCAAGACTAAACACAAAATGCTTAACTAGATGTTATAATGCAATTGAACACTCTAGTTATCAAACAATGCTTACATGTACACATATGAGGTTTTAATTAGTTGTAGAGAAATTCTAACAACCTAATTGTCAAATATATTCACATAAACATTCATGAACTTGACTAGATGCACAAAGCCAACCTAATCATCAATTAAACACACATGAACATTTATGGATTAGCTATTTAGGCAAATATGACCTAATGATGCAAGCTATCACAAACAAAACAAATCAAATATTCATGAACATTAACTAGTTGACTAAAACACAATTTCTCAACCTAGTTATGAATAAATCACACATGAATATTTATGACCTAGCTTTTAGGCAAAAATGACCTAATCAATTAAGCTATCAAAATACAAACCCAATCATGTTATCAAGACTCATAAATATGCAATAAATAGAGTCTAGGTATTTAATCATGCAATAAATACCTAATCTAGTGTAAGAAGAACAATAAATGATATTCAAGGAAGTTCTTGCTTACCTAGTCATGAAACAATGAAGACCCATGTATGATTGATGCTTTGGATACATGAGTTTTGGGTTTAGAGAGTTAATGAAGCTTAAAGGAAGCTTTCTCTCTCTAGACTCTCTCTATCTCTCTCTAGGGTTTCTGCAATTTCAGAGAGCTTGATGAAGAAGAAGAGATAAAGATGTATATATAGTGGGAAAACACGAGCTGACGTAAAAAGACCAAAATGCCCTGTTTTTGGTGTCAGGCGACATGAGAGGCTACATGGAAGTCGCCTAAGAGGCTACATGGAAGTCGTCTAAGATGTCGCCTAACATTCTGGAGAAGAAAAACATGTCTGAGGAGACATTGGAGGCGACATGCACAAGTGGCCTTGCATGTCGCCTAACACACTGGACAGCACTCCAGCTCCAGAAACAAGCGACCCAAAACATGACCAAACGACATCGAAACCTTTTGTATGATATACCGTTGGAAAGGTATGGAAGTCTACTTTCTACTTCAATTTACAGAATGAGGTTTTGATATCTGTAGAAAGAGTTATGGTCATTTAAGTGACCAAAGGTCAAAACCGGATAACAACAGAGATGCTCTGTTTCAGTGGTCTCTTTGAAGACTTCAAAACCAAACCAAACGGTCATAAAATATTACGAATAATATACCTTTAGAAAGGTATGGAAGTCTACTTTCTACTCCAATTAACAAAACAAGATTTGGATAAACGTAGAAAGATTTATGGTCAAAAGAGTGACCAAAGGTCAGAATTGGTCAATAACAAAAATTCCCACAACCATGGTATAAAACCATGTAACCAAATAACAATCCAAGAGAGGACAAATGGAACCTCTCTATGGTCACAAATCGTGCTAAGACTCAAGCACACCAATGTGCAAGCACGGACACAACACAAAGCACACCATCATGCGAGTGAGGACGTTTCCGAACACACACGGAAAACGTAGAACAAAAACAACCACACGTAAGGACAAACAAAGACGTGCCCGTGTGAGTTGTATAACAGATGCACACATATAAACAATAAAGAACACAAATGAAAGATGAACAAAGCATCCATGAAGTGTGTGTGTGCACCTAAACTCTTCAAGAGATAAAGTCAAGTGAGTATACCTTTTGCTCTTGAAGTCATGGAGATGCTTGGAAGCTAGCCAACACAGACCTAAGCTACCCATTACACAATCATCCCCAATGTGGTGTGGTTTGTCATGAAATAAGCCAATCACAAAATTGAGGTCCTTACACCCGCTGTATGGCCCAACTGCGCTTCACATCCTGTACCGGGCTTGTCAATGTTAAAGTGAGCCACTGTGTCCCGATTCATTCCGGGATAGTCCAGAGCCATATTTCAGTTGCTGGGGACTTCTAGGATCCCAAGCATGCCTTTGGACAAGTGTCACACCGGTGGCTTCCTACCTCTAGTACCGGGCCACTCAACGCCCTACTGAGCCACTGAAGTCCCGATTCATTCAGAGAGAGCCCAGAGGCTTCCCACATTTGCTGAGTCCTCCTACATGCCCAAGCAAGCCTCTAGAGCAGCAACACCGCTACAAGACCCAGTGACTATGTACTTATATTACCGGGCCGGTCAACGCCCAATTGAGCCATTGCAGTTCCAGATCTTTCTATGACGGTCCAGAGCAACATTTTACTTATTGGGGACTTATAGGATCCGAAGCATACCTCTGGACCAGTACCAGACCGGTGGCTCCCTACCTTTTGTACTGAGCCAATCAACACCCGAGTGAACCATCAAAGCCCTGATCCTTTTGGTGAGAGCCTAGAGGCTTCCCACATTTGCTGAGGCCTCCTACATGCCTTAGCAAGCCTTTGGAGCAGCAGCCCCGCGGCATGGCCCAGTGGCTCCTCACTTCTTGTTCCAGGCTGGTCAACGCCAAAGTAAGTCACTATGTTCATATTCATTTTAGGACTATCCATAGCCACATTTAAGTTGCTGGGGAGTTATAGGATCCCAAGCATGCCTCTGGACTAGTATCACACCGGTGGTTCCCTACCAATCGTACCGGGCCACTCAACGCCCTAGTGAGCCACCGAAGTCCTGATCCGTGCAGAGAGAGCCCAAAGGCTTCCCATATTTGCTGAGGTCTCCTACATGCCCAAGCAAGCCTCTATAGCAGCAGCACCGCTACAAGACCCAGTGGCTACTCACTTATATTACCCGGCCATTCAATGCCCAATTGAGACACTGCAGTTCCAGATCTTTCTAGGACGGTCTAGAGTAACATTTTAGTTGTTGGAGACTTATAGTATCTGAAGCATACCTCTGGACTAGTACCAGACCAGTGGCTCCCTATCTTATGTACCGGGCCAATCAACACCCGAGTGAGCCATTGAAGCCCCGACCCATTTGGTGAGAGCCTAGAGGCTTCCCACATTTACTGAGGCTTTATACATGCCTTAGCAAGCCTCTGGAGCAGCAGCCCCGCTGCATGGCCTAGTGGCTCCTCACTTCTTATACCGGGCTGGTCAATGCCAAAGTGAGCCACTGTGTCCCCATTCATTCCAGGATGATCCATAGCCACATATGAGTTGCTGGGGACTTATAGAATCCCAATCATGCTTATGGACCAGTATCACACCGGTAGTTCCCTACCACTCGTACCGGGCCACTCAACGCCCTAGTGAGCCACATAAGTCCTGATCAGTTCGGAGAGAGCCCAATGGCTTCCCACATTTGCTAAGGCCTCCTACATGCCTAAGGAGGCCTCTAAAGCAACAGTACCACTGCAAGACCCAGTGACTACTCACTTATATTACCGTACCAGTCAATGCCACATTGAGACACTACAGTTTTGGATCATTTTAGGATGGTCCAGAGCAACATTTTAGTTGTTAGGGACTTATAGGATCCGAAGCATACCTTTGTACCAGTACCAGATCGGTGGCTCCCTATCTCCTGTACTGAGCCAATCAACACTCGAGTGAGCCATCGAAGCGACGATCTGTTTGGTGAGAGCCTAGAGGCTTCCCACATTTGCTGAGGCCTCCTACAAGCCTTAGCAAGCCTCTGGAGCAGTAGCCCTGTGGCATGGCCCAGTGGCTCCTCACTTCTTGTTCCGGGCTGGTCAACGCCAAAGTGAGCCACTATGTCCCGATTTATTTCAGGACTATCCATAGTCACATTTAAGTTGCTGGGGAGTTATAGGATCCCAAGCATGCCTCTGGACTAGTATCACACCAGTGGTTCCCTACCTCTCGTACCGGGCACTCAACGCTTTAGTGAGCTACCGAAGTCCTGATCCATTCAGAGAGAGCCCATAGGCTTTCGACCTTTGTTGAGGCCTCCTATATGCCCAAGCAAGCCTCATGAGCAACAGCACTGCTACAAGACCCAAGGGCTACTCACTTATGTTACCGGGAAGGTCAATGCCCAATTGAGACACTGCAGTTCTGGATCTTTCTAGGACGGTCCAGAGCAACATTTTAGTTGTCGGGGACTTACAGGGTCCGAAGCATACCTCTGGACCAGTACCAGACCGATGGCTCCCTATTTCCTGTACCTGGCCAATCAACACCCAAGTGAGCCATCGAAGCCTCGATCCGTTTGGTGAGAGCCCAGAGGCTTCCCACATTTGCTGAGGCCTCATACATGCCTTAGCAAGCCTTTGAAGCAGGAGCCCCGCTGCATGGCCCAGTGGCTCCTCACTTCTTGTACCGGGCTGGTCAATGCCAAAGTGAGCCACTGTGTCCCTATTCATTCCAGGATGATCCATAGCCACATATGAGTTGTTGGGGACTTATAGTATCCCAATCATGCCTCTGGACCAGTATCACACCGGTAGTTCCCTACCACTCGTACCGGGCCACTCAACGCCCTAGTGAGCCACAGAAGTCCTGATCCGTTCGGAAAGAGCCCAGTGGCTTCCCACATTTGCTAAGGCCTCCTACATGCCCAATGAGGCTTCTAGAGAGCAGCCCTGCTGCATGGCCAAGTGGCTCCTCACTTCTTGTACTGGGCTGGTCAACGCCTATAACATGCCGCTCCCCGGCAGCGGCGCCATTTGACAGAGTGTTTTTTCCTTTATGTCGTTTTAAAAGATCAGTCCGTCAATAATATTTTAAGAAACCTCACAAAGCCTAAAGTAGTTTGCAAACATAAATATAGTGGCAAGTGGGTGTCGTCCACAGGGAGCGGAGTTAGCCAAATTAGTTAATGCTAAAGCAATGGTATGTATATATATATAATAACAAAACATGATTTGTTTAAAATGTAGATTGTGAACCAACTCTAAATAACACTAAATTAAATATGTAAATAAAATGAAGGGGGAGTATGGAGTGAAGGATATATAGATGATGGAAACTAAGGTGTTAATGGATTCGAAAGCAAATACTAGGCAATGTAACAAACTTGTCAATAGCACGGCTCTTCAAGGTAACCGACCTAGGATGTATAGAGTCGGTTTTTTGTCCCTAGAGGGTGGCCAACCTAGGATGTATAGTGCGGACCACCTGATAGGGATTAATCCTTGTAAACTACCAACCTAGGATGTATATAGTTGATTGTTTACCGGATTCTAGAAATGAAGCTCGTCTACCTAACATTGACTCAACCGATTACAAATAGTCACCCTAGGATGTATAGTGATGACTTCTAACTCTCTGACGGATTCTGACCTAGGATGTATAGTGCCGGAAACACGATCGAGGTTGGATTAAAACCGCGGTTCAAGAGTCGGAATTCATGACTTTCCGTCTATTCTTTAGAGCATTAAACAACTAAATAGGATGTATATCTAGATGCAATACTCATACATAATACAAAGACATCTTGCAAAGATCATGTATCTACACAAGAAATCAATGATAAACATTCATAACAAGAATAGATCAATGGAAGATAGACATGAATATCAATATAATATCAAGTTTATGTACAAGCCCAATATTAAACTAACTACTCCATCAACCCCTTAGAGGGGATTTAGCTACTCATTACAACTAGGAAATCAGTAGAGAGGAGAAAGAAATAACCCTTGGAGAACATCTCCTTCCTTGAAGTGGCTCCAATCTCCTAACTTCCTTGAAGTTGAGTAGAGAATGTAAGGATGAGAGGTAGAGAGAGAAACTAGATCTAAGAATGCTAAAACTGTCCTAAACGGAGTCAAAAATCTCCTTAAAACGTTTCTATACTTTTCTATTTATACTAAATATAAAAATAGGTCACTTAAGCTTTGAAAATCAGACTAGCGCGCTCGGAGTGCGGGTGGAGTGCTGGTGATTTACCCTCACTGTACCCGCACTGTATGGGTTGCCTGCAACTTTAGTTCTCGGATCAGGACATTAGTGCGGGTGGAGTGCGGTTGAATTACCCGCACTTGACCCGCACTTGGCCCGCACTTGGCCCGCACTTGGCATCGCACTATGACCGCACTTCCCTTTCAGGTGCAAAATCTACCTTCTGTCTTGAGCAACAGTGCGGGTAGAGTGCGGTTGGATGACCCGCACAGTACTTGCACTCTAATGTCAGGTGCAATTCTGCTCTTCTGTTCTTGATGCAAGTGCGGGTAGAGTGCTGGTTGATGGCCCGTACAGTGCCCGCACTCTAATGTCAGGTGCGATTCTGTTCTTCTGTTCTTGGTGCAAGTGCGGGTGGAGTGCGGTTTGCTAACCCGCACATCACCCACACTCTAACGTCAGGTGTCTGAGCAGCTTCTCTGGTTTGGCATTAGTGCGGGTAGAGTGCTGTTAGCTGACCTGCACTGTACCCGCACTTTATCTTTGTACTTGCATTCTGCCCCGGCTATGCACATGAGTACGGCTAGAGTGCGGCTGGAGTGCGGTTGCGACCCGTACTGGACCCGCACTGGACCCGCACTATAGACCTGTTTGTGCTCCTTTGCCTTTGCTTTCACCCCTTTTCTGCTGGAATCACCACAATATGCTTCCAAGCCTGTCTCTGCATCATTTCATACAAATAAGCACAAAACAACCCATAAGAGACATAAAAATGCACGAAAATAGAACATAAGGTAAGGATCTGAGGGCCTAAATATAGTACATATTTGGCCCGATCAAGGTCCCCAGTAACTAAAATGTGGCACTGGACCATGCTGAAAAGAATCGGGACACAGTGGCTCACTTGGGCGTTGACTAGCCCAGTTAAAGAAATGAGGAGCCACTGGGCCATGCAACTAGGCTTCTGCTTCAGAGGCTTGCTAAACAATGTAGAAGGCCACAACAATGTAAGAAGCCTCTGATCTCTCTCTGAAAGGATCAGGACTAGGTTGGCTCACTAGGGTATTGTGGAGCCTGGTACAAGAGGTATGGAACTACCGGTGTGATACTGGTCTAGAGGCACACTTGGGATCATAGAAGTCCCCAGCAACTTAAATGTGGCTCTGGACCATGCTGGAAAGAATCGGGACTCAGTGGCTCACTAGGGCGTTGACTGGCCCGGTTAAAGAAGTGATGGGCCACTAGGCTATACAGCTAGGCTGCTGCTTCAGAGGCTTGCTAAACCATGTAGAAGGCCACAACAATGTAGAAAGCCTCTGAGTTCTCCCTGAACGGATCAGGACTAGGATGGCTCAATAGGGCGTTGTGGAGCCCGGTATGTGAGGTAGGGAGCCACTAGTATGATACTGATGTAGAGGCATGATTGGGATCCTAGAGGTCCCCAGCAACTAAAATGTTGCACTGGACCATGCTGGAAAGAATCGGGACACAGTGGCTCACTTGGGCGTTGACTAGCCTAGTTAATTAAATGAGGAGCCATTGGGCCATGCAGCTAGGCTGCTACTCTAGAGGCTTGCTAAACCATGTAGAAGGCCACAACAATGTAAGATGCCTCTGATCTCTCCCTGAACGGATCAGGACTAGGGTAGCTCACTAGGGCGTTGTGGAGCCTGGTATGTGAGGTAGGGAGCCACCGGTATGACACTAGTGCAGATGAATGCTTGGCATCCTAGAAGTCCCCGGCAACTAAAATATGACTCTGGACCATGCTGGAAAGAATTGGGTAACTTGGACGTTGACTAGCCCGGTGAAAGAAGTGATGAGCCATTGGGCCATACAGCTAGGCTGCTGCTCTAGAGGCTTGCTAAACTATGTAGAAGGCCATATCGATTTAGGAAGCCTCTGAGTTCTCCTTGAACGGATCAGGACTAGGGTGGCTCAATAGGGCATTGTGGAGCCCGGTATGTGGGGTAGGGAGCCACCAGTATGATACTGGTCTAGAAGCATGCTTGGGATCATAGAAGTCCCCAGCAACTAAAATGTGGCACTAGACCATGCTGGAAAGAATCGGGACACAGTGGCTCACTTGGGCGTTGACTAGCCTGGTTAAAGAAGTGAGGAGCCTCTGGGCCATGCAGCTAGGCTTCTGCTTTAGAGGCTTGCTAAACCATGTAGAAGGCCACAGCAATGTAAGATGCCTCTGATCTCTCCCTGAACGGATCAGGACTAGGGTGGCTCACTAGGGCGTTGTGGAGCCCGGTACAAGAGGTATGGAGCCACCATTGTAATACTGGTCCAGAGTCATGCTTGGGGTCATAGAAGGCCCCAACAACTGAAATGTGGCTCTGGACAATGCTGGAAAGAATCAAGACATAGTGGCTTACTTGGGCATTGACTAGCCCAGTTAAGGAAGTGATGAGCCACTGGGCCATGCAGCTAGGCTGCTGCTCAAGAGGCTTGCTAAACTATGTAGAAGGCCACAACAGTGTAGGAAGCCTCTTAGCTCTCTCTGAATGGATCAAGACTAGGGTGGCTCACTAGGGCGTTGTGGAGCCCGGTATGTGAGGTAGGGAGCCACCGGTATGATACTGGTCTAGAGGCATGCTTGGGATCCTAGAAGTCCCCAGCAACTAAAATGTGGCTCTGGACCATGCTGGAAAGATTCGGGACACAGTGGCTTACCTGGGCGTTGACTAACCTGATTAAAGAAGTGAGGAACCAGTGGTCCATGCAGCTAGGCTTCTACTCTAGAGGCTTTCTAAACCATGTAGAGGGCCACAGCAATGTAGGAAGCCTCTGATCTCTCCCTGAACGGATCAGGACTACGGTGGCTCACTAGGGCGTTATGGAGCCCGGTACAACAGGTATGGAGCCACCGGTGTGATACTGGTCCAGAGGCATGCTTCGGAATAAAGAAGTCCCCAGCAACTGAAGTGACGATAAAGTGCGGGTACTGTGCGGGTCATCCAACTGCACTCTACCCGCACTAATGCCAAACCAGAGAAGTTGAAGATGCACCTGACGTTAGAGTGCGGGTCATGTGCGGGTCAACAAACCGCACTCCACCCGCACTGTCACCAAGAACAGAAGAGCAGAGTTGTACCTGACATTAGAGTGCGGGCACTGTGCGGGTCATCCAACCGCAATCTACCCTCACTGTTGCTCAAGACAGAAAGTAGATTTTGCACCTGACAGGGAAGTGCGATTTGAGTGCGATCACAGTGCGATTAAAAGTGCGGGTAATTTAACCGCACTCCACCCTCACTATTTCCCTGATCCTGATCCTGCCTAAATTGTTATATATTTCGGCCCTCATTCCTATTCCTTTGTCTCGTTCTTGTGTGTATTTTCTATATATTTTATGTCTAATAGGCTCATTAGTGCTAATTGCAGGCAATAGATGTAATTCGGGGTTTGGAAGCATGTTGTGGTGATTCTGGCAGAAAAGGGGCAAAAGGAAAGACAAAGGATCATAAGCAGCTCTACAGTGCGAGTCAAGTGCGGGTCGCAACCGAACTCCAACCGCACTCCAACCACACTCATGATCATAGCCGGGACTTGATACAGGAGAAGAGTTACAGTGCGGGTACAGTGTGGGTCATCCAACCGCACTCCACCCGCACTATTGCCAAAGCCAGAGAAGCTGAGTTGCACCTAACGTTAAAGTGCGGGTACAGTGCGGGTCATCCAACCGCACTCCACCTGCACTGTTGCAAAACTAGAGAAGCTAAAGTTGCACCTGACATTAGAGTGCGGGTACAGTGCGGGTCATCCACCATCACTCCACCAGCACTATTGCTCAAGACAGCGGAGTAGATGTTGCACCTGTCAGTAAAGTGCGAGTAAAGTACGAATCAAGTGCGGGTCAAGTGCGAGTCAAGTGCGGTTAATCCAACCGCACTCCACCCACACTATTGCCCAGATCAGAGAACTAAAGATGAAGAAAACCCTTACAGTGCGGGTACAGTGTGGTTAATTCACCCGCACTTCACCCGCACTCTGCGCGCGACAGCTTCTGGTTTCAAGCTTAAGTGACATATTTTTCCATCCTCTATAAATAGAAAAGGATGGGAACGAACCAAATGATCACCATATCTCCCAACACTTGTATTCTAAGCTAGTAACACATCTCCCTATCATCCAAACCATCTCTACTCAATCAAAGGCAACTAGGAGATTTGGATTCAAGCTTCAAGGAAGGAGATCAATCTTCAAGGGTTATCTCTCTACTCTCTCTTAGTTTATTGGTTTGTTATAGAACATGAGTAGCTAAAATACCCCACTATGGGGTTGATGTTATTTGTATGATGGATATTTGGGCTTTGTAAATAAACTTTATGTATTATATTTATTCTATCTCTATTTTTCATTCCATTGCTTGAATTGATTTCCATTATTGATTTGCTTGGATACACCCTCTTTGCATGATTGATTTGGATTACTTGAGTAGGCAATTAGGTTGTCTAATGCTCAATTGAATGGAAGGATTTCCAGAAATCCGACTCTACAACCATGCCCTTAATCTAATCTTGAATTAGTGGCTTTCACTATACATCATAGGTTAGCCACTTGTGAGATAATTAGAAGCTTCCACTATACACCCTAGGTTGGCTACTTTAGTGATTCTATGAGAACTAACCTTCGAGTAGAATTCGGTTGATAACCTAAAGCCTCATCCAATCTCAAACGGGTGGCCTTCACTATACATCCTAGGTCGGCCACTTGTGAGGGAATTGGAAGCCATCACTATACATCCTAGGATGGCTACATTAGTAATAGGTTGAGCCATAGCTAGATAGTTGAGCATTCATGGAACAAGTCCCGATTGAGTAACTAGCCATTGTTGGCTGCTTAGGAGGGATTAATCGCTAGTAGAAGGGATTAATCGCTAGTAGGAGGTCTTCGCTATACACCCTAGGTTGACCTCTTACTAGAGATATATACCAACACTATACACCTTAGGTTGGTTACATTTGTCAAAACGTGCTTAATTGAGAGTTTGTTGCAATTGCCCCAATATTCACTTACGAGTCCATCAACTCCGTAGTTCCATCATCGTTCATTCATCACTCCATTGTCATCCCATTTTATTTGCTTTCATAGTTTAGTTTATATTGTATTATCATTCACCATCACTTTTACTTTTATGCCTACTAGTTATATTAATCCTAATCTTATCACCGCTACCCCGATCTCAGTGGACGACACCTGTGCTTACTGCTTTACTTGTATTTCTACTTGTGAACGCATCTGATAGGTTTTATAAATTTTTTTGACGGACGATTTTCTGACGGCAAAACCTTCTCATCAAATGTCGCCGCTGCCGGGGATCGGTGTGCGTAGTAGTGATTAGATTAGTTTTAATACTATTAGTTTATTAGTTGTTTTTAGTTTTGTTAGTTTCTTTTTATTGCTTTGGCAGTTTTTGTTTTTTGTTTGTTTCAGGACTCTATGGATTCCTTTTGGTAAAATTCAGGTTCAAGCTACGAGCCTAACGAGAATACTTACATCTCATCATTTCAGTCAAATTCCGTTGAAGATCAACTACGAAATTTCATGAAGAATCATGTGCGGGAGACTGAGTAGATGATAGCTTCTCAACAAGAGAATCAAGCATTCATAGAAGAGAAAACCACCCAAATGCTCGAATCCGCCCAGCAGTCCACCCCGGTAAATCAGAGTTGTTTCCAAGTTAAAGCAACCAAGCCGGTGGATTCCTCTAATTTCTCAAAAGAAGACATGTATAAGCTCCGAATAGAATTTGAAGTGGAGCGAAGCAAGAGAATTGACGAGATGGACAGGTTGATCAAGATGAACCAGCAGCTTATGAGCGTGAGCACAGAGCTAGTGTTGGAAAGGGGTGTGTTGAAGGAAGAGAACGAAGCACTTCAAGAGAGAGAAGCCTTGGGAATGGAAAAGGCGAGTAATCTCTAAGAGTTGAACAAGAAACTATTATATGAAGTGAAGATGCTCAAGGTTGAGAATGGTACTCTCAAGAAGACAAATGGCGAAGTCTCCGATAAGAACAAAGAATTGGAAGAATGAATTGAGAGATTTGAAGCCGAAAAAAGTACCGTATCGGAGGATTTGGAGAACTTAGTGAGGCTATCAAAAGATTTTGAAGATAAGATAGCTCACAAGTCAATGATGATGCAAATGGAGGTTGATCAAAAAGCCAATGCCTTAGAGGAAGCAAAGGTAGCACTAAGCAAAAAGGAGGAGGAGGTCAAGGCGTTACAAGTGAAACAAATCAAACGTCCTCAAGACCACTCATCAAAGGGGAGTTCCTCTAACTCTAATGTCTTTTGCTATGCATGTTCTAGGATAGAGCATTTTAAGGCTAAAAATTACAAGCCAAATCAACATAGGAAAACTAGAGGTCCTAGGAATAGGTGGAGTCGACCTAGGGTCAAGAAAATATGGGTAAGGAAAGACCAAGTGCACTTATATAGAAACATGAAAAGGGAAAAGATAATGAAGTCACTTAAATTTATTTGGGTAGTGAAAAATAGGGAATTTCCTAACTTGGTCAAACCACCCTTAGAGGACCCTAGCCTCTCCATGAATGCATCCCATTGAATAATTTTGATGCATCTAGTTATTTTTATGTTTTATGTTGTTTAAATTCAATAAATTATGATGTTCGGATAGTTTTGTTCGAATGCTATATTTTGTGGATATTTGCACATTGAATTTATTGATTATATGTGTGGATGAAAGAGCCGGAGGCTTTTGTGCAAGTATGAATGCATGTGCTTTATATTGTTTAATTCGGTTTGGGGGTTGTTCATGCCCCATTTCGTCAATTTTGATAAAATGCATGATGTTAAGCTTGACTTGTGCTTCAATGATATATTGCATGAATTGCCTTTATTTTGTGATCCTTGTTTGAGTCACTTTTATTTTGTTGGGGCATTGATTCTGGTTGATTAGTGCCTAGGTTTGTTTGAGTCATGTTAGGTGCATGCCGCTAGGCCGGATTCTCTTGTCTTCAACATTGAGGACAATGTTGGGTTTTGGTTTGGGGGTGTAGACACCTTTTTGAGTCGTCTTTTGTGTCTTGAGTCATTTTTGTGTCTTATTTTCGAAAAAGTTGCTGCTTAGCCAGAATTTTGAGCTTATTTAGCTTGGTGAGATACCTGGAGCATAGTGTTTATGGCGAATGTGTGTATGCTTTGTGTGCTTATTCAATAACTCTTAGTCACTTTAGGGGTTTCACTTGCACTTCATGGGCTAGTCTCATCTTCTATTGTCCAAGTTTAGGGAACTCGGTGCTCAAGCGTCTAGTTCTAATAGTGGAGATTTCCCTTGTGAGATCACAAATACAAGCCAAAAGCGTGTATATTTGAGGGAAAATATTTTTCAAATCTGCAAACACTATTCAAACACCATGCATAGTCTCACTACATCAATAATCATCATTTGTCATTGAGCATGCATCATATATGTGGACTGCTTGATAGAAACTTTTATTCCCTTGGTAGATTGATCCTTTGAAGTGATATTAGGCAATGTGTATTTTAGCCACTCAAAAAGAAAGCCTAAATACTTCCCATTCCCGTAATATGTGTGCTCCCAAGCCAATTTTGAAGCCAAACACATATAAACTTTTCCTTTCTACACCCACGTTATCCATAACCCAAGCAACCTAAACACTTAGCCAACCCTCTCTTAATTGATCTTGTTGAGGCTTAGGAATGTAAATTTGAGCTTTAATTTGATAAATGGCGTGTACCTAGGCAAAAATAATGAGTTGTAAAAATGTGCATAGTAAAAAGGCATGAAAAGAAAAGAAAAGAAAAGAAAAGAAGCAAAAAGTAACAACAGAAAAATATGCTTCAAATGCCTTGTGTAAATTGTAAATGCTACTCAAATGGGTAACATGAGTAGTTAAATATTGCACGTAGAGTCTAATTGTATGCCTGGACGCCATATTGTATTTGGAAGTGGAGTTGCACGAGAAATTAAATGCTCAAGTGTAGAATGTATTGCCTTAACTTGGTTGATTAGTGCTTGTGCCTAAATTTCTCATTCTTCTAATCACCATTCACCGTGGCCACGTTACAATCAAATGGAAAAGACCTAGTTGATCTTAGGGGACGTCTAGATTGGGAATATTAGTTAATGAATGCTCTTTCCACGTTCATGACACGTGATTCTTTCATGAGACTCACTCACTGAAAACAGCATTTATTCTACACTAAATGTATGCAACTAAGTTGATTCAGTTACATAAATTCATTGGCATACATGTTGCATGAGTGTGAACCTAGGTTCTGAGAGGAAAGATAAGAGAGAATCCATGTGAGAACCTAGCTTCGAAGCGAATTATGCTCGAGGTGTGAGAGTGAGTAGTTTCTGAGGCGAGGGCATTTTAAGTGTAGGATTCGTGTTGTGCCAGTTTCCCTTGGGGTGTCTTCGAGTTGTTTAGAACATTCTGCATATGCTCATTCCTTACTCCCATTTGCTTTTGCGTATCTCTCTGCTAGTTTGTTCTGCAACAAGTTTTTTGTAAGTTCCTCATATTTTGATTGGCTTATTTCGTTGACAAACCACATTGGGGTTTATTCTTTGTAAGGGTAATTTAGGCCTCTTGAGTGTGATCAATCTTCAAGGACATCATCTCTCTCAAAGAGCACTTCAAAGGTATCTCACTAGTTTAACTTTCTTTGAAGAGATCTAGTTGCACACACTCACTTGCATGCATTATGTTCCTATCTTCATGTAATTGAATGATGTATTGTATGCCTCTTTTCACACTCCACACTTGCTCATTTTGCACATCACTTAGTGTGTTGAGTTTGCCCAGAAAAGAGAATTTCTTCTCTTAGCGCGGCCTAGACCGCTTGGCAAGACATGCTTGCACCGCGGCATACAGAACGGTATACCTCAGCAGGGTCATGCTTCCTGTACCGCTTCCTGTACACTTGCATGCAAAGCGACCCAAGTCGCGGTGTTGTCCAGTAGGCCTCTGTTGCCCATACCGCGGCCTGTGCACCTGTATGCACAGCGCCCTGCACCGCGTTGTTGTCCAGACGGTGCACTGCTGTGTGTACTGCGGTCTGGACACTTGCCTGCGACGCGGTCCATCTAGCGGTATTGACGGGATTTTGTGCCCTAAGTTCAAAACAACGCTGTTTCAACTAGGGCTCCCTTATATATACTCTATCTTCTTCCTTGCTCGTTTTTAATGAGTTCAAGAAGCCATTTTTAATAGGACAAGCTTCCCTTAGAGAGAGAAACTCCCAAGAACTCATCTTTACTCAACCAAACACAAATCCATGTGCATTTAACCTCTTCAAGCATTATCTCATCATGGATTCTTCTTACTTTCATTGACTAGGTAACTTGAACATGCCCTAAATCTCATTGTATTTATTTATGTTCTTGTTTGCCTAGGGTTAGCTCTTTTATGTGATGTTATTGCATATCTTTATGTTTATTGGCATTCATAACATGATTGAGTTGTTGTTCGTTGGTTGAGAGCTTTGTTCATTAATAGCTAGCATTTAGGACGATTTTACCCTTCTAGCTAAATCTTCATGCATTTGCATTTAGATATCGATATCTAGGATTTGCATTTATTGACATCTTTAAATCCTTAGATAAGCATTTATTGTTGCCTAGCATTAATTGCATGTTTGAATATCTTTTACATATTCACATAGGTTGTTTAACCTCTTCATTGATTGTTAAGCTTTGTGACTAAGTGAGTTAGTGCACAAGCTTGTGGTCAAGAATCACTATTAAAGGCCCGTTGGGTAGAGTGAAAGGGTTAGTGACCAAGCAGGTGTGACTTGAGGTCAACCTAGGTTGTAAACTTTTGTTCAAATAGTGGATTTGAGGACCGTATGTGGCTAGAAGGATAGCCCGTGAGTTTTGCCCAGTTGGAGGGTTTCTCACGTAAATCAATCCTTGTGTTTTTATTGTTTTCCGCATATTTATATTGGATTGATTGATTGCTAATATGGAGTAGGATTATTAAAATTGATTAAGTCGAAAAGTTGGTAATAAATCAACTAAAACCTATTCACCCCCCCTCTAGGTTGTATTAGACACACTTTGTGTATTTTCAATTGGTATCAGAGCGGGTTCCTAAATACACTTAGGTGATCCTTGCTCGTTGTGTGTCTTGCATTTTGTTTGTGTTTGTTGCATCATAAACATTCATCTCATTCATACCCAAACACTATGAGTGGGAACGGAAGTGGTAATGAGGGAGCCTCTAGCACAAGACCCCATTTGCTCACCGGAGTAAACTATGCCTATTGGAAAGGCAAGATGGAGTCTTACATTTGCCAAATAAATGATCAAGCATGGATGGCAATTGAAGATGGCTACACTCTTCCGGAAAAGACTCTTGAAGACGAAAGTGTAGTTCCCAAGCCAAAGTCGGAATGGTCAACTCAAGAGTTTGAAGCATCCAAGTGGAACAACAAGGCTATGCATGCTATTCTTTTTGCAATGGATGACAATCAGTACAAATTGATCCAAACAACAAGAATTGCAAAAGAGGCCTGGGAGATTCTAGAGACGGCCCATGAGGGAATCGAGGTGGTCAAGGACTCCAAGCTTCAAGTCCTCCAAACACAATTCGAGCAAATTAGGATGGAGGAGGATGAGTGCTTCAACGACTTTCAAGTGAAGTTGATGGACATAGTCAATCAGAGCCATTAACTTGGTGATCCCTATTCGGATAGGAGGATCAAGCAAAAAATTATGAGGTCGCTTCCAGCAAGATTTGAGTCAAAAGTGACGGCTCTTAAGGAGAATAGTGACTACAAGAATATGAAGCCAAGTGAAGTTATTGGAAGGCTTCTAGCATATAAGTCTAGATGGACTCCCACACCTACACCTCAAAAGAAGCAAAAGAGTATTGCTCTGAAGACTTCTAAGGTTGAGAAGGAGGAAGAAGACTCAGATGAAGAAATGGCCCTCATGGTGAAAAGATTCAAAAAGTTCATCAATTTTGAGAAGAGGGGATTTGGATCCAAAGGAAAGGAAATAAAGAAGAAGACTCCTTTCAAGAAGTTTGAGTCAAGTGAAGACAAGCCCACAAGAAAAGGGATTCAATGCTTCGAATGTGGAGGTTTCGGACACATCTCCACAGATTGTGGAAATTTGAAAAATAAGAAGAAAGGAAAGGCCATGGCCGCCACGTGGAGCGATGGTGATGACTTGGAAGAAGAAGGAGAATCCTCAGATGATGAGGATCATGTGGCAAACTTTATTGCCTTCGTATCTTCTCTCAAGAGTAAGGAAGCAATAGATGATGAAGAGGTAGAGAAACAAAGTGAAGATGACTCTAGCGATGGTGACTCTTCATCCCATTCAACAAATATGGATGTAGGAGGAATGGATCTTGAAGGCTTCATTGAGCATTTTCAAAGCTCAAGATTAAAGATGAAGAAAGAGATTCAAAGGCTAAAAGGAGAGAATCTCAAGCTATCCGCCGAAGCTACTCACTTAAATAAAGAAGTGAAGATAGCCAAAAGGAATGAGGAATTGATGGAAAAGGAGCTTGAAGAAGCTAGAGAGATCATTGCTAAGATGAATTCAAGCACGAATAAACTTGACCACATGTTGAGAGTTGGCAAGAGGCCAAGTGATAAGAAAGGTCTTGGCTATGAAGATGACAAGGAGACCTCATCCTCAAGCAAGATTGTGTTTGTCAAGAGTTTGGATAACAAAGAGCCTCCACCCCCACAACATCCTAGGAAGAAGATCGAACTAGGAGAGTGCTCTAAAGATCCTCAAGTCAAGGTAGCACAAGGGAAACAAGCTCAAGCTCAATCAACAAGGGTGCATCAAGCAAGTTTCCCTCAACCCAAGAAGCAATTCATGCAAGGTCAATCAAGGAAGCAATTCATTCCAACTCAACAACAAAGAAGAAGAGAACCAATCCAACACCAAAGACAAGCTCAAATGCGTGGTAAAGCCCCTTTGTACTCACAAGGGCATGGTATGTCTTCTTACTTTATTCCTACTTGTCACTTTTGTGGTGTTGATGGTCACATTAGACCTAATTACTTCAAATACATTGAAATGTGTAGAATCAAGAGCATGATTGAAAGAAATAGAGCTAGAGCTAAAATGCATGTTCCTAGGAAATCTAGAGCAAATTTGCATGATCCTAGGAAATCTAGAGCCAATGTGACTAATACCACTAGGAATGAGAACATTACACCTAGGTGGATTAGAAGGGATAACTATTCTTGCTATGTGGCTCAAATTGCCTTAAAGGCAAATGCCTCTAACACTTGGTATTTGGATAGTGGGTGTTCTAGGCATATGACGGGGAACAAGAGCTTCTTTAAATCCCTTGTCTTGGAGGATGGAGGATTTGTCACCTTTGGTGATGGATCTAGAAAGAAAGTCATAGGGAAAGGAACCATTTCCATTCCTGACTTACCCTCTTTGTCCAATGCTTTACTTGTTGATGGCTTGCAGGCCAATCTTATAAGCATTTCTCATCTTAATGATGATGGACTCGCCGTATTGTTTAACAAAAATGATTGCTCTATTTTAATGCCAAATGGACAAACCTTGCTAAAAGGAAAGAGATCTAGTGACAATTGCTATTGTCTTGAAGCTAGTGCTATCTCTTGCAATATGTCCAAGTGTGAGGAAATTGAGTTATGGCATCAAAGACTTGGCCACATGAACTATCGAGATTTGAGGATCTTAGATAAGTTCAAGGTTGTGCGTGGCCTCCCTAAGCTTGGGAAGAAAGTCGATGGCGTTTGTGGACCTTGTCAACAAGGGAAACAAACCAAAAGTATGCACAAGAAAGGAAAGTATCTCGCCACCAAGGAGCGATTAGAGCTTCTACATATGGACCTTATGGGTCCCATGCAAACCGAGAGTCTCGGTGGCAAGAGATAAATTTTTGTTTATGTTGATGATTTTTCTAGATTTACATGGACATATTTTCTTAGAGAAAAATCTGAAACATTTGAAAATTTTAAAATGCTTTGCACTAAAATTCAAAATGAAAAGAACTCACACATTAAAAGCATTAAAAGAATTAGGAGTGACCATGGGAGGGAATTTGAAAATGCTTGTTTTGAAAGCTATTGCAATAGCTTAGGCATTTCCCATGAGTTTTCGGCTTCTAGAACTCCTCAACAAAATGGGGTTGTTGAGAGGAAGAATAGGGTCCTTCAAGAGATGGGCCGTGTGATGTTGCTTAGCAACAATGTCCCTAGGAACCTTTGGGCCGAGGCCGTCAATACGGCTTGGTACATAGGAAATAGAGTCTTCCTAAGGCCCGGTACTAGGCAAACCTCCTATGAAGTATGAAAGGGTAGGAAGCCAAATGTTAGCTACTTCCACTCATTTGGGAGAAAATGCTACATTCTAAATGACCGAGATCAATTTGGCAAGTTTGATGCCAAGAGTGATGAGGAGATTTTTATTGGCTATGCCCTTAATAGTAAGGCCTATAGAGTTTTCAATTTAAAAACTCAGAGTGTCATGGAATCATCTAATGTCGTCATAGATGATTGTAGGCCTAAGACTAGAGACCATGATGAGATGGTCATTGTGCTTGATGATCCTTTCTTGGAGAAGAATGGTGAGACTTCAATTAATGTGAAGTCAAGTCTTGATGAAGAGGTCATCCAACCTCTTGATAGAGATCCATCTTTGGACTCTAAAGAACCCGCTCCGTGGGTTAGACATCTCCATAATAAGAATGACATTCTTGGAGATATGAATGAGGGTGTTAGGACTAGACGTCAAATAGCTAATCAAATTAGCTATACTTGTTACACCTCTCAAATTGAACCCAAAAAGGTTGATGAAGCCTTGAATGATGAGTTTTGGGTTCTTGCCATGCAAGAAGAGCTAAACCAATTTGAAAGAAATGAGGTTTGGACTCTTGTTCCTAGACCCAAGGATACTATTGTCATAGGCACCAAATGGGTATATAGGAACAAGTCGGATGAAAATGGCAACATTGTGCGCAACAAGGCTAGACTTGTAGCACAAGGATACTCTCAAATTGAGGGTATTGACTTTGAGGAGACTTTTGCTCCGGTTGCCCGTCTTGAGTCCATAAGGCTTCTTTTGTCCATATCATGTGTGCACAAGTTCAAATTGCATCAAATGGATGTTAAGAGTGCGTTCCTAAATGGTTTCTTGCATGAGGAAGTGTTTGTTGAGCAACCCAAGAGGTTTGTGGATCCACACCACCCCAATCATGTCTATAGCCTCAAGAAGGCTTTATATGGGTTGAAACAAGCACCTAGGGCTTGGTATGAGCGCCTCACTCAATTTCTTGTTGACAATGACTACACTAGGGGTAGTGTTGACAAAACTTTATTCATCAAGAGGAAAATAGATGAGCTTTTCATAGCTCAAATTTATGTTGATGATATTGTTTTTGGCTCCACCAACAAATCCAAAGTCCAAAAATTTGTTGATGTCATGTCTCATGAGTTTGAGATGAGTCTTGTTAGGGAGCTCAATTACTTCCTAGGTTTGCAAATCAAGCAATTGCATGATGGGATTTTCATATCCCAAGCTAAGTATGCTAAGAACCTAGTGAAAAAGTTTGGCCTTGAGAATGCCAAACATTGTGACACACCCATGAGTACCACCTTGAAACTAAGCAAGGATGCTAGTGGCAAGAGTGTGGAACAAAGTCTTTATCGTGGCATGATTGGTAGCTTGCTTTACTTGACTGCAAGTAGGCCCGATATAGCCTTTAGTGTGGGTGTGTGTGCTAGGTACCAAGCGGATCCCAAGGAATCCCATCTCTCCTCCGTGAAGAGAATCATTCGATATGTGAATGGGACATCCAACTATGGGATATGGTACTCTTTTGACACTAATGCTAGCTTAGTTGGCTTTAGTGATGCAGATTGGGCAGGAAATTGTGATGATAGGAAGAGTACATCGGGCGGTTGCTTCTTCCTAGGTAACAACTTGGTCTCATGGTTTTGCAAAAAGCAAAATTCCATCTTTCTATCCACATCTGAAGCGGAATACATAGCCACCGGGAGTGCTTGCACACAACTCCTTTGGATGAAACAAATGCTCGTGGATTATGGCTTTGATCAAGGTATTCTAACCCTCTATTGTGACAACATGAGTGCAATTAACATTTCAAAGAATCCTGTTCGGCACTCTAGGACAAAGCATATAGACATTAGGCATCATTTCATTAGAGAACTAGTTGAAAACAAATGCATTGCACTTGAGCATGTGGGCACTAATGATCAACTAGCGGATTTATTTACAAAGCCCTTAGACTCAACTAGGTTCAAGTCACTTAGTAGGTCTATTGGGATTTGTCATATGCCTTGATGTGTTTTGGTGATTGACCCTTTATGGGGAACTCAAGCAAAGAGAGCAACCTTGCATGTTGGAATAAGCAAAAACTTGATCAACTTTATGCTTCTTTATTAATTGCTTGAGTATTCTTGGTTGTGCTTATATATATATATATATAATCTTATATGGCTTTTTATTCAATAAGTGTGCCTTGCTTGGTTTGTAATCCATGTCACCTCTATGTTCAAACATGCATTTTTGGATTAGGAGAATTGATTGGGAAGTACATTTGAATGACCTAAAATTTATCTCCATGACATGTGAACTTGATTTTGACATGCTCAAAATGATATGCATGAAATATGTTTTGATTGCTTGAATGCAAATGTGTGTGTATGCAAATGAGAAGACTAATCAATAAGGATTTTATATCCAAACTAGTCTTCTCTCTCTTCTTAATGGTTAATCAAGACTACTATCATACAGACAAATTATCCGGAAAAATCTAAAAGGATCTCTTGATCCAATGTCTTGATTTGCTTTTAAGGTTTGATATAGTTTTGTGTGCGTTGAAATTTCTTTTCAAAATACTATATCATGTTTCTTTATGGAAAAAGGGTGCAAATTGGTTTGAATTCCCTTGGAACCCTTTTTGATGTTCTCCTTGCCAAATACCATTTGCTTGAACCATGATGCTACATGTCTTACATCTAGAGCAACTAAGTCACACATTTTCTTCTAAACAATAAAACCCTCAATGATTCTCTCTCAATTAATTGAGTTGCATAAAGTTGTTGTATATGATTATGCACTTATCTTGCAAATAGTTCTCCTTGCTAAAGTGACCCGGTTGGGGAATACTCCTTTGCCTATCTCAAGACAAAAAGGGGGAGTAATGTGGTTTTATTTAAGGGGATTGCATATTTGGAGAGATTGTCCCATTGAGGGGGAGTAACCTATATAGGGGGAGCATTTGCATGTTGCATGTTGTAGGTTTCTTTTATTATGCAAATTGCTCTTATTTATTTATCTCTCTTGATCACCTCACATACACTTGTCTTGGAAAGTGTAGTCTCATTGTTATGTAGGGATGGCTATTCTACAAGAGCTTGAAGATTTAAAGAACTAGCTTCTAGGTATCTTTTTGTAATGTAGAATTTCCTTGTTGACCTTCAGTTTTTATTTTTTTGTGAGGATGATTTGTGAGTGGTGTTTTTGTCACGAAATAGCCAAAGGGGGAGATTGTAAGTTCCTCATATTTTGATTGGCTTATTTCGTTGACAAACCACATTGGGGTTTATTCTTTGTAAGGGTAATTTAGGCCTCTTGAGTGTGATCAATCTTCAAGGACATCATCTCTCTCAAAGAGCCCTTCAAAGGTATCTCACTAGTTTAACTTTCTTTGAAGAGATCTAGTTGCACACACTCACTTGCATGCATTATGTTCCTATCTTCATGTAATTGAATGATGTATTGTATGCCTCTTTTCACACTCCACACTTGCTCATTTTGCACATCACTTAGTGTGTTGAGTTTTCCCAGAAAAGAGAATTTCTTCTCTTAGCGCGGCCTAGACCGCTTGGCAAGACATGCTTGCACCGCGGCATACAGAGCGGTATACCTCAGCAGGGTCATGCTTCCTGTACCGCTTCCTGTACACTTGCACGCAAAGCGACCCAAGTCGCGGTGTTGTCCAGTAGGCCTCTGTTGCCCATACCGCGGCCTGTGCACCTGCATGCACAGCGCCCTACACCGCGTTGTTGTCCAGATGGTGCACTGCTGTGTGTACCGCGGTCTGGACACTTGCCTGCGACGCGGTCCATCTAGCGGTATTGACGGGATTTTGTGCCCTAAGTTCAAAACGACGCTGTTTCAACTAGGGCTCCCTCATATATACTCTATCTTCTTCCTTGCTCGTTTTTAATGAGTTCAAGAAGCCATTTTTAATAGGCCAAGCTTCCCTTAGAGAGAGAAACTCCCAAGAACTCATCTTTACTCAACCAAACACAAATCCATGTGCATTTAACCTCTTCAAGCATTATCTCATCATGGATTCTTCTTACTTTCATTGACTAGGTAACTTGAACATGTCCTAAATCTCATTGTATTTATTTATGTTCTTGTTTGCCTAGGGTTAGCTCTTTTATGCCATTTTATTGCATATCTTTATGTTTATTGGCATTCATAACATGATTGAGTTGTTGTTTATTGGTTGAGAGCTTTGTTCATTAATAGCTAGCATTTAGGACGATTTTACCCTTCTAGCTAAGTCTTCATGCATTTGCATTTAGATATTGATATCTAGGATTTGCATTTATTGACATCTTTAAATCCTTAGATAAGCATTTATTGCTGTCTAGCATTAATTGCATGTTTGAATATCTTTTACATATTCACATAGGTTGTTTAACCTCTTCATTGATTGTTAAGCTTTGTGACTAAGTGAGTTAGTGCACAAGCTTGTGGTCAAGAATCACTATTAAAGGCCCGTTGGGTAGAGTGAAAGGGTTAGTGACCAAGTAGGTGTGACTTGAGGTCAACCTAGGTTGTAAACTTTTGTTCAAATAGTGGATTTGAGGACCGTATGTGGCTAGAAGGATAGCCCGTGAGTTTTGCCCAGTTGGAGGGTTTCTCACGTAAATCAATCCTTGTATTTTTATTGTTTTCCGCATATTTATATTGGATTGATTGATTGCTAATATGGAGTAGGATTATTAAAATTGATTAAGTCGAAAAGTTGGTAATAAATCAACTAAAACCTATTCACCCCCCCTCTAGGTTGTATAAATCAACTAAAACCAAACCTTTGCTCGTCCTCTAGGAAAGTTTTTAGTTCGAGTCATTTTTAGTTTGTGTCTTATTTGTTTCGTTTTATGTTTTCTCGAGGACGAGCAAAGGTTTGGTTTGGGGGTGTTTGATCGTGCCTAAATTGTTGTATATTTCGGCCCTCTTTCCTATTCCTTTGTCTCGTTCTTGTGTGTATTTTCTATATATTTTATGTCTAATAGGCTCATTAGTGCTAATTGCAGGCAATAGATGTAATTCGGGGTTTGGAAGCATGTTGCGGTGATTCTGGCAGAAAAAGGGCAAAAGGAAAGACAAAGGATCATAAGCAGCTCTACAGTGCGGGTCAAGTGCGGGTCGCAACTGAACTCCAACCGCACTCCAACCACACTCATGATCATAGCCGGGACTTGATATAGGAGAAGAGTTACAGTGCGGGTACAGTGCGGGTCATCCAACCGCACTCCACCTGCACTGTTGCCAAAGCCAGAGAAGCTGAGTTGCACCTGATGTTAAAGTGCGGGTACAGTACGGGTCATCCAACCGCACTCCACCCGCACTGTTGCCAAACCAGAGAAGCTGAAGTTGCACCTGACATTAGAGTGCGGGTACAGTGCGGGTCATCCACCAACACTCCACCCGCACTATTGCTCAAGACAGCGGAGTGGATGTTGCACCTGTCAGTAAAGTGCGAGTAAAGTGCGAGTAAAGTGCGAATCAAGTGCGGGTCAAGTGCGAGTCAAGTGCGGTTAATCCAACCGCACTCCACCCGCACTATTACCCAGATCAGAGAACTGAAGATGAAGAAAACCCTTACAGTGTGGGTACATTGCGGTTAATTCACCCCGCACTCCACCCGCACTCTGCGCGCGACAGCTTCTGGTTTCAAGCTTAAGTGACATATTTTTCCATCCTCTATAAATAGAAAAGGATGGGAACGAACCAAATGATCACCATATCTCCCAACACCTGTATTCTAAGCTAGTAACACATCTCCCTATCATCCAAACCATCTTTACTCAATCAAAGGCAACTAGGAGATTTGGATTCAAGCTTCAAGGAAGGAGATCAATCTTCAAGGGTTATCTCTCTACTCTCTCTTAGTTTATTGGTTCGTTATAGAACATGAGTAGCTAAAATACCCCACTATGGGGTTGATGTTATTTGTATGATGGATATTTGGGCTTTGTAAATAAACTCTATGTATTATATTTATTCTACCTCTATATTTCATGCCATTGCTTGAATTGATTTCCATTATTGACTTGCTTGGATACAACCTCTTTGCATGATTGATTTGGATTACTTGAGTAGGCAATTAGGTTGTCTAATGCTAAATTGAATGGAAGGATTTCTGGAAATCCGGCTCTACAACCATGCCCTTAATCTAATCTTGAATTAGTGGCTTTCACTATACATCCTAGGTTAGCCACTTGTGAGATAATTAGAAGCCTCCACTATACACCCTAGGTTGGCTACTTTAGTGATTCTATGAGAACTAACCTTCGAGTAGAATTCGGTTGATAACCTAAAGCCTCATCCAATCTCAAACGGGTGGCCTTCACTATACATCCTAGGTCGGCCACTTGTGAGGGAATTGGAAGCCATCACTATACATCCTAGGATGGCTACATTAGTAATAGGTTGAGCCATAGCTAGATAGATTAGCATTCATGGAACAAGTCCCGATTGAGTAACTAGCCATTGTTGGTTGCTTATGAGGGATTAATCGCTAGTAAGAGGTCTTCGCCATACACCCTAGGTTGACCTCTTGCTAGAGATATATACCAACACTATATACCTTAGGTTGGTTACATTTGTCAAAACGTGCTTAATTGAGAGTTTGTTGCAATTGCCCCAATATTCACTTACGAGTCCATCAACTCCGTAGTTCCATCATCGTTCATTCATCACTCCATTGTCATCCCATTTTATTTGCTTTCATAGTTTAGTTTATATTGTATTTTCATTCACCATCACTTTTACTTTTATGCCTACCAGTTATATTAATCCTAATCTTATCACCGCTACCCCGATCTCAGTGGACGACACCCGTGCTTACTGCTTTACTTGTATTTCTACTTGTGAACGCATCGCATAGGTTTTATAAATTGTTTTGACGGACAGTTTTCTGACGGCAAAAACCTACTCATCCGATCCGAGAACTGAAGATGAAGACAACTCATACAGTGCGGGTAATTCATCCGCACTCCCCCCGCACTCCGCGCGCGCCAGTTTTATTTTCAAAGCTTAAGTGACCTATTTTTGTATCTTGTGTAAATAGAAAAGTATAGAAACGTTTTAGGGAGCCTTTGACTCCGTTTTGCAGAGGTTAAACACATTTAGGCCTAGAATCTCTCTCTCTCTCTCTCATCCTTACATTCTCCACTCAACTTCAAGGAAGTTAGGAGATTTGAGCCCCTTCTAGGAAGGAGATGTTCTCTAAGGGTTCGTTCTCTTTCCCTTTTCTTAGTTTCCTAGTTGTTATGAGTAGCTAAATCCCCTCTAAGGGGTTGATGAAGTAGTTGGTTGAATATTGGGCTTGTACATAAACTTGATATTATATTGATATTCATGTATATATTTCATTGATCTATTCTTGTTGTGAATGTTTATCATTGATTTCTTGTGTAGATACATCCTCTTTGCAAGATGTCTTTGTAATATGTATGAGTATTGCATCTAGATATACATCCTATTTAGTTGTTTAATGCTCTAAAGAATGGACGGAAAGTCAAGAATTTCGACTCTTAAACCGCGGTTTTAATCTAACCTCTATCGAGTTTCCGGCACTATACATCCTAGGTTGGAACCCGTGAGAGAGTTAGAAGTCATCTCTATACATCCTAGAGTGACTATGTTTAATCGGTTGAGTCATTGTTAGGTAGACGAGCTTCATTTCTAGAATCCGATAAACAACCAACTCTATACATCCTAGGTGTATGGAAAAATTGCTTAAAACCGCAGCGGAAGGCGAAAAAATAATTTTCGTATAGATTAAAATTTTTCTAAAGATTTGAACCTTATACCCTTTAATTAATTAAACTTAAATATACGATTAGAGTTAAATACCTCTTGTCGCGTGATCCAATTGACCTACGTCGATGGTAATCCGTAAGATCTTCAATCCTAGCACGTACGTGAATCACCTAGGAGCGTGGTCTCCCTTTTTCTTTGAATTGCTTACCTTAGAATGGATGTATGGAATTTCTGATCTTGATCTTCAATAGTAAAACACCAAGAGCCTAAAAAAAATAGTTCCGGTCACTTTTGAATTCACAATCAATATGATTGAAACTCGCGTAACCCTAAATCGAAAGTGTGCACAAAACCTTTTGATGTTAAAGGCTTGTAAGTGCACTATCGAATGAGAACTTATTTTCTTTTTCTCTCTTGGCCGAAAATCTATGTGTATAGAGTAGGATTTTTTATTTTCAAAACAAACAAAAATCTCTCTCTATTTTGCTTCCTGTAGCCGAAAATTCATAACCTTATATTTACAGGTTGGCCGAATTTTCTCCTTCACTAAGTAGGGTTGGCCGAATTCATTGAATAGGAAATCTAGGGTTGGTTAATTTCCTTACTTGAAAAGGAATTATCCTTTTCCCTAATTCCTATCAATTCAAGAATTGTAACCCTTGTAGGACTAGTGGTGGCCGAATTCTTTGTATAATAAGGAGTGTATGTGGACTTAATCCTTACCACATTAGGACTCCTATCACTTAAAAGAATTTCAACCCTAATCCAACACATAGTATTTAATTTACTGATCAGGAAAAGATTTTGATTTAAACTATTAATTAATTAATTCCCATTTAATGAAAATAATAAAATAAAATAATATCTTGGGCTATTTTATTTAGCCTTGCCGCCCACACGATATATATATGGGCCCAATATTATTTTTCTTATTTTATTTAATCCATTAGACTTTAAATAAAAGCCCACATGTGAACCAGACTTATTCTTACTAAGAGAAACAAGCCTACATGTCTCCTTTTAATATATTAATATAATAGTGCAGCCCATTAAATAAATAATAGACATATTATATTCTTAATATATTAAATGCAATTCTAGATGGACCCATAAATTGGTCCGGTAGAATATATCAAGTGATCCATGCAAGTATGTGTGGATTGTGGATCTTGGCAGGCTATCTAAATTTAAGCTTCAATAGACATAACCTAATCACAATCAACAAATGATTCACTTAGGTCCGATCTATTAATTTTAACTCATTCCACTAAAGAGCTAAAATTGAACTCTTAAATAAAAATAGAATAAGGAGATGTTTCTCATTCATACCCTATACAATCTTCTAGGAGATGGTGTATCCTCGTGAATAATATCAGTAATCGCCAAGAGCTCATAGACCGCCTATAGCTCTCCAAGTTACCATATTTCCTCATATGACCACATTTTGAACTTGGATATTTTGACTTATCCAGAAGCCATGTCTTCAATAATCATTATTGAAAACTCAACGTTGAGATTTAGTATCCAATACCTCAAAACATCCATATGATGATATTATACTCTCATTTAATAAATGGAGCCACGATGTCCATATCTATAAATGAAGTCCTCTATCGATTAACAAATGAATACCACCAAACTATCGAGGATAGACTATGCTATATAATCGTACTCATTGATAGCTCAAATGATAACACTTGCAACCATAAGTCCATCATTTATCTCAGGATTTAGATAGACTCTCCGATTGTCCTGATAATGAAAAGACTTATATCTAGTGATGGTTCTAGATAAAGTATTTCATTGTGATCCAGTTCAATGCACCCAGTGCACTAGATTCTTTTACTCAAAAACCTTTCGATGATTTTAGACTCATCATAACTCATTTGATCCCACTCAAATGCTAGTAAAAGAATTCTACAACTTTATCAAGATAGACGTGCCCAACCTTTAACTTAAGTTGTGAACGTTATTCAAGACTAACTAAAGAATTGTGTCTACCTCATACATATCTGGATGTACAAACAATTCTTCATATCTCATAGTCTTTTGACCTTATGATTATTGTTAACGGAAATTTTGCTCGGGCTGAGAAATCTCAGTTAACGCCCTCGAGACCACTACCACGTAGGTGGTGGCCAAAATTCATTGTATATGTAACAGTGATTTATTAAGTGACAAGTAAGCAAGAATGTTTTTATTGAATATGCATGGTTTACAAATACAAAAGTTCTTCTCTCTTTTCCCTCAAATCTCCCTAGGGAATGGTCGATTGTTAGTCGTATGCCTGTCGAATAGTAGTCTCCTCTTTTCCTTTCTTTTCTTTTCTATTTATACATAGTTTATAGGTCAACAGATTGATTCTCCCTTGATTTTCTCAGTCTCCTCCTTATCGGGAGGGATTTCTTGCTTTAATGTCATTGACTTTTGAATTGACGTCCGAATTGAGAGTATCGTCGTGGAGATCAGTTTGTTTCCTTTTTGGATTTTATTACTTGTTCTGCATGTAGGTAACGTTTCTAGATATGATTCAATCATTCCTCGTATCCTTTCAGTATGATCCTTTATGGATGTCGTTGGATATGACGATATGGTGTGGTGCATCAACCAAGGAGGTTGATTAGTATTTCGACCTTGATATCTGAGAAGTTTCATCCAGCTTTGAGCCAAATCTAGCTTCCCTTGACCTTTTCGAAGCTAGGTGTGGCCTCGACTGACCTTTTGAAGCTAGGTGTGGCTTCGACTGACCTCGCAGCCTTTTAGGGAAATTCTTCTATGTCAATCGAGGTACAGACGAGTCTCTGGAGCACTTGTGAGATGACCTCGACTTCGGGGAGCTTCTAGTTTTGGTGATGTGGGCTAGATCTGATCATTCCGGGAATTATCCCTGATGTTTCCGGAGCCCGTCCTTGTTCCCGGGGTGGTATCGCAGTTTGGCTCTGGACAAAGAGATCTCCTGGTGGAAGCTCTCGGGTTCGGGCTCTATCCTGGATGTTTCTGGAGCCCGCCCTTGTTTCTAGGGTGGTATAGTAGCTTGGCTCTGGATTGAGAGGTCTCCTGGTGAAACTCTCGGGTATGGAACCAGGTCTGGGATGTGGAAAATTTCCCTTTGGTCCTTAGCCAATTTTGGCTATTAACAGAAGTCCCCTCTGACTTGAACACCAGACGTCGAGCTCGGGGTTGAGGTCAGAGTTTCACTTTATTTGGGAAATCTTCCTCTTTTTACCGTTACCGAAATATTGGGGAAATTTCTTCATTTTAATGACGTGTTACGAACCGACTAATTTATCTTCGAATTAATCTGATTGCGTTACGGCAGTCCCCGAGATTTTTTACCGTTACCAGAATCTTGGGGAGATCATCCTCTTAACTGCGTAAGTGATATGGCATGAGATGATTAGCCCGCTTTCGAGTTTAATCCGGTTACATTACCGTAATCAATTTTTTACCGTTACCAGACGAGTATCTCGGTGCTGTTGCCCTTCTGCCTATATATATGTCTGTTTTCCTCCTCATCTTCCTCACATCTCTTCTAGCTAAAAACTTTTTGCTGAGAAATATTTTCATAGCTTTTCCTTTGAGCTTGCTTCTTTCTTCATTCTTCGTCTTCTATAATGTCAAACAACAGTCGTGACTCAACTGATTCCATATTTGACGGTGAGGAGGTCGTCAGTCTTATTCTGGGGAAGCGAGCTAGAGGAGTTCTGACGGTGACGATTCTCTGCCCACCTCGCAAGGTCGGCGGTCGAGTAGGAATGAATCTATCAGGACTGGGTTCTCCAACCATCCCGACCACCCTTTAGATATCATCGATGATGACTCCGATAAAGAAGCGGTCGGTGGCGCTGCGGGGGAGCGTCGGGTCTCGGTTCCTGGTCCCTTTGGGGAGAGGCTCCCTCCCTACGATTTCTGAGTTGTCTTAGATTCCACCGTTGACCCGGTGTCGATTGATCGCTTGAGGTCAAAGTTTGGCATCCCCGACAGCGTATCCATCTCGGTACCTCCCAAAAATTACGAGTTTTTCAACCCCCCTAAAGGCGTGCTTCCGATTCATGTGGCCGCTCTTGAGAACGGGGTCAGGCTTCCCCTCCATCCAACCCTTCGGCGGGCTCTCAATGCCATCCAGCTCGCTCCCCTCCAGTTGACGCCTGGCTTCTGGAGGCATCTGATTGGTTTCCTTGTCTTATGGAGGGAACAATGCCAGATGAGTAAAGTGACGAGGGAGCCAGGTGCAGAGGAGCTGGCTTATCTCTTCCAGATTGGGAGCTTGTCTGGGGCTCCTCGAGGCCAGTTCTATGCCAAGGCAAAGAATAAGCTTAATTTCATCGTTCTTGTTGCCTCGAAGAAGGATCCCGCGTGGAAAGAAGAATGGATCCTGGCGGAGGATGACTGGGGGAGCTCGATTTTCATCGGAGGGCATGAATTTGAGGTTCTTACGGCTTTCAGTGACAAGCCCTCCTGGGACTGGGATTCCCTGCCTTCTGAGTTCGAAGCCGTCTTAAAGGCTATTCTAGCCCGGAATTATCTGAATCTGAAGTTCCCTACTACTGAAGCTTTTGACCCTCATAGGGTGAACAAGTATTTACGGATTTCAAACGATATTCCTCGTAAGTATCCTTGTGTTGCTTTGCTTCACTTTATTACTTAGCTTGGTTCTAATATTTTCTTTTTTAATCTGTTTATTCTCAGTTTTTGTCGTGGAGCCGGCCACTTGTCACGTCTCACTCTCTCCTCAAGGTAGAGCTTATCTTCCCTCCTCTGGGGTTGAACCAGCCCTGGCTTCGTCTATCTCTCCGGCTGGGTCTAAGATGGCCACTCTTGCCTCGCGGGCTTTCCGGGCTTTGGGTAAAGCCCCCCAGGTGGTTGGCCCGGCTGCTTCTGCCCCCTTGGCTGTGGCCGCCAAAGTTGCGACCCCTTCGACTCAAACACCTGATTCCGCTGCGCTTCCAACAACCAAAGCCTCGGAGGTTTCTGGGAAAGGTGTTGCTTCTGGGAAAGGTGTTGCGAATGTTCCTTCCAGTCGCTCCCGGCCCCAGCCGAGCCCGACAGGGCGGGATGAGGTCTTGAAGCAGTTCATAGCGTCCTGTCTGGGTGGCGGGATCTCGAAGATGGCTTCTATGCCTGTGGACGTTCTTATAACCAAGGGACCTGCTATCTTAGCTGAGGTAATTGCATTTCTTTCGCACTACTTTTGTTAATTCGTTCAGTTTCTAACTCGAGTTCTGTAATTTGTAGGCCTTTAAGGTTAATGTCGCGATGGGCCAGCAGGTAGCCCTCCTTCGTGATCTGGCTGCAAAAGCTGAGGCTGAAGCCGAGAAAGCCGGGGAACTGCTCAAGCAGGCTCGGTCTTTAGTGGAAGAGGTGACTTCCAGCCAGGGAAAAATCGAGCTCGAGATGGCTGAGCTTCGCTGCGATCATGAGAGGATGAAGCAATCTTTCGATCAGGAGCGTCTTCAATCTCTCCGGCAGGCTAGGCAGCGGGATTCCTGGAGATCTGAGGCTAAGAAGCTGGACCTCGAGAACCGGTCTCTGATTACTCAGGTGGCCAAGCTGCAAGCTGATGCGGAGACCTCCTTCAGTGACGGGTATTTTTATGCTTCCTTTCAGGCCGCGGAAGCTTTTCCTCCTCCCTTTTATTTATCGTCTATTGTGGGCTGGGACAGACAGGATATAATGCTCAAAGCTGTCGAGTTATCTCGCCCTGAAGGCGACAAGGTGGTCCCTTTTATCCCAGCAGGAACTGGGAAGCAGCCCGCTCAGTCAGATCCCTCATTCCATCTTCCTTCCTTTATCACCTCGGGTCCCGGGGAGTCTTCAAGCAAAGTGATGTCTTCTCGATCCGAGGAGGACCAATCGGGAGCCGGTGAAGAGGTTAGGAGCCCATCTGAGGATCCCCCTTTAACAGAGATGAAGGTCGACAGGAGCCAAATGGGGTCCTTGGCTGCCCTTCTTGACGCGGATGTCTCTCCTGAGGTTATGGACGTAATTAATAAAGTTTTGGAGGAAGATCCAGCTGATCATCCGATGGAGCCTCTAGATGGAAGAGCGGTCGGCGAGGCTAACCCAGATGGACAGCTACCTGTAGAGGGGGTTGATGCCAAGGATCAGCAGGAAGGAGGAGGGCCAGTGGAGGGGAGCCATGCGAGTCCCTAAGCTTGAAATGGATGGCTTGTTTTTGATTGCCCGGAAAAAGGGGTGGGCAATCTGTTTTGCCATTATCAATTTTTCATTTTTCTTCTTCTTTATGTAGCCCGAGTTCGGGGGTTGGGCTCCTCATTTGGATATAGCCTTATCGGGGGATAGGCTCCCATTGCCCTTAACGATAAATCAAAGCGCTTTTTTGAGAACTTTTAATCTGTTTCTGGTCTTGAATTGTATCCAGAGTAGCATCTGTAGCAGCAATTAAGATTCGTGTAGGGAATTATGGTGATTTTGATCCTGCACACGAAAGAAAACATTATATATATATATATATCTGTTTATGTATATATACATATATATATATATATATATATTTTTACGGGGTGATAACCCAACCAAGACATTAGGAGGGTTATTTAGCTATTTCCTAGTCTTGGAGATCTGGAGGGTAACTATGCTCTTACACCCAGATCCTTCTTGGGGGTGGTAGCCCGACCAAGTCATCAGGAGGGGCTATCGAGCTATTTCCTGGTCTCCAGATCTGGAGGGCAACTATGCTCTTACACTCAGATCCTTCTTGGGGGTGGTAGCCCAACCAAGGCATCAGGAGAGCTATCGAGCTATTTCCTGGTCTCGAGATCTGGAGGGAAACTATGCTCTTACAGTCATATCCTTCTTGGGGGTGGTAGCCCGACCAAGACATCAGGAGGGCTATCGAGCTATTTCCTGGTCTTGAGATCTGGAGGGCAACTATGCTCTTACACTCAGATCCTTCTTGCGGGTGGTAGCTCAACCAAGGCATCAGGAGGGCTATCGAGCTATTTCCTAGTCTCGAGATCTGGAGGGCAACTATGCTCTTACACTCAGATCCTTCTTTGGGGTGGTAGCCTGACCAAGGCATCAGGAGGGCTATCGAGCTATTTCCTGGTCTCGAGAGGTTTATGTCGAATTCCCATACGAGGGTATAGTCACTAACGTTGAATATAGTTGGAGACAAAGATGGAAGAGAAAAGGAAAATGACTTTATTGATGATTGAGATGTAGTACATCTTTATTAAGACCTGTAATGAAAACTAAGTGGGGGTAGTCTGCTTGAGAACTCCTTTCAAGGGTAGAATTTCTTCAAATGATCTGCATTCCAAGTGTGGTTGATGGATCGTCCGTCCATGTCTTCGAGTTTATAAGCTCCATTGCGAACAACTAGCTTTATCAAATATGGTCCTTCCCAATTTGGACTTAAGACTTCATTCGACCTTTTCCGAGTGTTCAGGGTCACTTTCCTAAGTACCAGATCCCCTTCCTTGAATTTCCGGGTTCTAACCTTTTGGTTTAAGTATCTAGCGATCTTGCTCTGGTAGATCACTACTTTCTCTGCTACCCGGTCTAGCTTTTCTTCTAAGAGGTCTAGACTAGCCCGGAGCTTGACTTCGTTACTTTCGGGCTCAAAGTGTTGTACCCTGAACGAGGTTAATTTATGCTCGATAGGGAGGACTGCTTCAACCCCGAAAGCCAGGGAGTAAGGTGTCTCTCCGCTAGCTGTTCTTTTTGTAGTCCGGTATGCCCAAAGGACTTCTAGTAGCTCTTCGGCCCATTTACCTTTCTTCTGCTGAAGTTTCTTTTTCAGGAGTTTCTTGATTGTCTTGTTGGTGGATTCTACCAGCCCGTTAGTCTGGGGATGAGCCACTGAAGCGAGCCTGAGGTCAATCCCCAATCCTTTGCAGAAGTCTTTGAATGAGGCGTTGTCGAATTGCTTTCCTAGGTCGGCTATAATGATGAGAGGGGTCTCGAACCTGCAAACCACGTTAGTCTTGATGAACTTGGTTGTATTCTTTTCTGATATTCGAGAAAGAGGTCCGGCCTCGACCCATCTTGTGAAGTAGTCGATAGCCACGATATCATGTTTCATCTATCCAGGAGCGGTAGGAAGTGGCCCAATTAGGTCGATTCCCCACATGGCAAAGGGGTAAGGTGAACTGAGAGACGACAGTCGCTCGGGTGGTTGGTGGTTCAAGTTTGAGGTTCTTTGACAAGGTTCCCAGGATTGCACAAAACTCTTTGCATCTTGATGGATGGTCGGCCAATAGTACCCCATACGAAGCACCTGATAGGCTAGAGCTTCCCCACCTATGTGGTTCCCACAGTCCCCAGAGTAGACCTCTCTCAATGCCCACTTAGCATCATCGGGATGCAAGCACCTAAGTAAGGGGAGGGATCTGCCCCTCCTATAGAGGTATCTATCCACCATACAGTATCGAACTGAGAGTCTCTTAACTCTTCGGGCTTGGTCGGGCTCTTCAGGAAGCTCTCATTCAAGGAGGTAGGCGACAATTGGGTCCATCCAGCAATGTAGGCGATCCAGGGAACAAATTTCTCCATTTGTGGCTATGCTTGGCTGGGTGATTAATTTGAGGGGAATTCCCCTTGGTAGGGATTGGCCTCTATTCGCCGCTATTTTAGCCAGAACATCTGCGCGATGGTTTTGGTGTCGAGGCACCTGATTGATCTTGAGTCCCTTAAATTTGCTTTTCAGCAGCCGAGCTAGATTTAGGTAGGCGACCATATTATCTCTCTTTGCCTGGTAGACCCCAGTTACCTGATTTACAACAATCAACGAATCACTCTTGATCTGCAGGTAGTCGGCCTTTAGTTCGATAGCTACCTTCATCCCGGCTAGGAGGGCTTCATATTCCGCTTCGTTGTTGGTAGCTTTAAACTCGAATCTGAAACAGTGACAGAATTCAGTCCTCTCAGGGTCTATCAAAACTATGCCAGCTCCTCCCCCAGCTCGTCCGGATGCTCCGTCTGAAAATAGGATCCATGGCTTGCAGCCTTCCGGCCAATTTTCGACCTCAGATATCTTCTGAGGGACCTCGTCTGATACTGAGGGATCATCTGGATCTGGTATCGCTGAGAATTCTGCCACGAAGTCGGCCAAAGCCTGTGCCTTAATCGTAGTCCGGGGCTTATACTTTAGGTCGAACTGAGTGAGCTCTAGTGCCCATAAAACTAGCCTTCCTGACACGTCTAGTCTTTACAAGAATTGACGGAGGGGTTGGTCTGTCACCACTACTATTGTGTGAGCTTGAAAATAGGGACGGAGCTTCCTCGCTGAGATCACCAGTGCATAAGTGAGCTTCTCCATGAGAATGTAGTTCCTTTCTGATTTGGTCAAGGCATGACTCACATAGTATATGGGCCTTTGAAAACCGTCGCTACAATCCTTGGCCAAAGCCCCGCTTACTGTAGTTTCTGATACAGCCAGGTAAATCTGTAACTCATCTCCGAGAACTGGCTTAACTAACAAAGGGGGGCTTGTTAGGTACTCTTTCAAAGCTTGAAATGCCTGCTCGCTTTCCTGGCTCCATTTCATGTTCTTTCCTTGTTTGATGGCCTTGAAGAAAGGGAGACATTTATCGGTGGAGCGAGAGATAAACCTGTTGAGTGCCGCCACCCGTCCAGTCAGAATCTGTACTTGCTTGAGTGAGGTCGGGGATTCCAGGTCCAAGATAGCTTTGATTTTTTCTGGGGTGGCTTCTATACCTCTCTCATGAACCATGAAGCCCAGAAACTTCCCTGCCGTTACCCTAAAGGCACATTTGCAGGGGTTAAAACGCATCTGGTTTTCCCTCAGTATGAGGAAGGTTTTGTGAAGGTCTTCCTGATGTCCCTTTGTGGTTGGGGATTTCGTGATCATGTCGTCGACATATACTTCCATCATCCTTCCTTTCTCGGGCTTTAACAGTTTGTTAACCAGCCACTGGTATGTGGCCCTTGCATTCTTCAAACCAAACGGCATCACCTTGTAGCAATATAAGCCCTGCCCAGTAATGAAACTGGTCTTATCTTGGTCAGCCGGGTGCATTTTAATTTGGTTGTATCTTGAGAATGCTTCCATAAAACTCAAAAGTTTATTTTCGGATGTGGAGTCAACCAGCTGGTCGATCTTTGGTAGATGAAAACTGTCTTTCGGACAAGCCCGGTTGAGGTCGGTGTAGTCGACACACATACGCCATTTCCCACTCGCCTTCGTGACCATGACCACGTTGGCGATCCATTCGGGGTAACGTACCTCTCTAACGAACCCCGCTTTGATCAATTTATCAACCTCTTCCTGCACCGCCACGTTCCTATTAGAGTTGAAGTGACGCCTCTTCTGCTTGACGGGCTTGACCATTGGATCTACTGCTAGCCGGTGGGTGGCCAACGATACCGAAATTCCAAGCATTTCATCATGGTTCCAGGCGAATATGTCGCTGAATTCCCTGAGAAGGTCAATCAATCCTCTTTTTACTTCTGGGTCAAGGGTGGCTCCGACCTTGACGACCTTGGAGGGATAGTCATTCCTGATGGATATTTCTTCTAGTTTGTCCACTGGCTACCCGCTGGCCCATTCCTTACTCCGTTCTTCCTCGTAGGGCATGATAGGTTCATCCTCCGAATGTCCAGGATGGTCCACGGGCTCTTTCTCCTCCTGGATTATCTAGGACATATCCATGTTTTCCTAGATTAATGTCACCTGTACACACTGCTTCGCTAGGGCTGCAGGATTGGCAGATACTGCGTAGCATTTTCTGGCTGCCTGCTGGTCTCCGCGTACCTCTCCTACTTTGGTTCCAACCGGGAATTTCAAGACGTTGTGGTATATGGACAAGACTCCCTTCAAGGAGGATAGGAAAGGTCTCCCTAAGATGGCGTTGTAGGCCGATGGGGTGTCCACCACAACAAAGTTGGTCATTACATTCTGCTCAAGCGGGGTGACCCCGATGATTATTGGGAGGATCATTGACCCCACTGGTATGATCGAGTCCACAGTGAAACCGTAAAGCGCAGTGGTACAGCTGTTGTAACAACGTTGCTTCAGGTTCAATTTTTCCAGGGTATCCTTAAAGAGGATATCTACACTGCTACCTGTGTCCACGAGCACGCGATGGACCAGACAGTTGGCGATCTGTATCGTGATGACCATAGGATCATCATGAGGTTGCACAGTATTGAAGACATCTGCTTCGGTGAATACGATCTGGGCTGACTGAGAGGGTTCTGTCGGGCTCTGGCTGACTTCGAAGATCCCTCGGCTCTCTTCGAGGCAGGGAACCTTTCTTGCGTGGTTTTTCTAGGAGTTATTGGAAACGCCGGCCAATGTAGGACCTCCGCTGATAGTGTGTATAACCTGGATCTGTTGCATTAAGTCAGCCTGCTCCTCTTTCCTCTTTTCTGCATCCTCACGGATTTCAGCTTGTACCTCCCTTCCAGTCCTGATATTATCTCTGACCTATTGTAAGAACTCGATCAGGCATTCTCCCCTTATCAGGGCCTCAACCTGGTTACGCAAGTTATAGCATTCCAAAGTGTTGTGGCCCACGTCTTCATGAAAGTCGTAGTACTTGCACCGGTTTCTCCTGTCAGCTGGGGCCTTCATGGGAGCGGGCTTCTGGAGTAACCCTTTATCTCGTATGGCAAGATAGACTGTTTCCCTGGAAGCATTCAAAGAGGTGTAGTAGTCATACCCTTTTTCCCCTTGCATTACTGGAGCCACGGTCCTGGGAGGCGGCGAAGCCCGGGGAGGGGTTCGTTTTTCTGGATATCTTTCTTGCCTATACAGAGAAGCAGAGAGGCGATAGGTCGACATGTTAGGAGGTTTATTCTGAGCTTTCTGCACTGGCTCAAATTTGGGGGCTTCTTTCTTCAGACGCTTTGCCGTTCTCATGTCGTCATGTTCTATCTTGACCTTGAGTTGTTCGTCAATCTCGACCTGCTCAAGAGCCCGGTCATAGGCCTCCTGGTAAGTCTCAGGAGGTCTCTTGGCGAAAAAATGGAAAAAGCTTTCCTACCCAGAGGTTTCGCCTGAAGTTGGCGAGGGTTTCTTTTTCAGTGAAAACTCCCATTTGTATGACCTCCTTGTGAAATCGCTCCACATATGATCGAAGAGTTTCATTCCGTTCCTGGATCACATATTGGAGGTGTATGGGATCTTTTGGGCGAGGTTTAACTCCTTGGAATTGTAAGCAAAAATCGGTTGATAATTTTGTGAAAGAATCCACGCTTCCAACGGGTAGTTTCCTGAACCAGGTTTTAGCGTAGTCGGTCAAGGTCATTGGGAACATTAAGCACATAGCTGCTCTGGTAGTGTTCTGGACCTCCATCTGTTGAACGAAGCTCTCTAGGTGGCTTAGAGGATCTTCTGTTCCAGAGAACTTATCTGCTGGCATTTTGAATTTTGGAGGGAGCTCTGCTTCCCGGATCCTCCTAGTGAAGGGAGCATTCATTTCGCTCAGGGGATTCTTTTTGTCCTCCTTACTCTTTCCCTTCCTTATCTGCTTGACCTCCTTTTGTACCTTTGCCAGCTGATCCCTCAGTCGCTTGTTCCTAGGTCTCTTCGAGATAACCTCAGATTCCTCACTGTCGAATCTTTCTGATGAACTGGCAATTTCTATCTGGTCCTCCTCCTGGACATGATCTACTCGGGGAGTTTGTCTACTTTCCTCTTCTAGGGCCCGGGTAGTTCTCCTAGATGTAGTTGGATGAGATAGCCCTCGGGGCTTCCGGGTAAAAGCATCCGCGGCAGACTTAACTAGCCGGGGTTGATATTGTGAAAGTCTTCTCGGAGCTGGGGGCATGGGTCCCAGCCTATCCCGGATCAAACGTTGGGGCCCTGATCTATCTCGAGCCGGATCTGGAGGAGGAGGTCCTAGGCGATCGAAAGCAGGTGGTCTAGCTCCGAGCCTGCTCGGCTCTCCCTGATCATCCAGGTTGGTTGGCTGGATTGTGATGCCTTCAGCGAGGAGGCGGACGCGGACGGATTCTACGAAGGCAGCCGCTTGTTGGTCGAGTGCTGCCTGGCTCACTATGGGGTGGCCAGTAGCCAGCGTATTGGTTGTCTGGATCGGAGCTTGACTACTATATCCAGACTTTCTCCCCCTTCCTGGGGCTTTTCGGGTTGGCCTCACCGGAGATTGCTCCGGGACTCTGTGTTGGCCTTGGGAGGAGCGGAGCCTCATAGTTCCTATAAAACAATGAAAATATAAATGCAAACGATTGGTTAATTGGGTGTAAGATTCCCACAGACGGCGCCAGAAAGTGTTAACGGAAATTTTGCTCGGGATGAGAAATCTCAGTTAACGCCCTCGAGACCACTACCACGTAGGTGGTGGCCAAAATTCATTGTATATGTAACAGTGATTTATAAAGTGACAAGTAAGCAAGAATGTTTTTATTGAATATGCATGGTATACAAATACAAAGGTTCTTCTCTCTTTTCTCTCAACTCTCCCTAGGGAATGGTCGATTGTTAGTCGTATGCCTGTCGAATAGTAGTCTCCTCTTTTCCTTTCTTTTCTTTTCTATTTATACATAGTTTATAGGTCAACAGATTGATTCTCCCTTGATTTTCTCAGTCTCCTCCTTATCAGGTGGGATTTCTTGCTTTAATGTCATTGACTTTTGAATTGACGTCCGAATTGAGAGTATCGTGGTGGAGATCAGTTTGTTTTTTCTTTTGGATTTTATTACTTGTTCTGCATGTAGGTAACGTTTCCAGATATGATTCAATGCATTCCTCGTATCCTTTCAGTATGATCCTTTATGGATGTCGTTGGATATGACGATATGGTGTAGTGCATCAACCAGGGAGGTTGATTAGTATTTCAACCTTGATATCTGAGAAGTTTCATCCAGCTTTGAGCCAAATCTGGCTTCCCTTGACCTTTTCGAAGCTAGGTGTGGCCTCGACTGACCTTTTGAAGCTAGGTGTGGCTTCGACTGACCTCGCGGCCTTTTAGGGACATTCTTCTGTGTCAATCGAGGTACATACGAGTCTCTGGAGCACTTGTGAGATGACCTCGACTTCGGGGAGCTTCTAGTTTTGGTGATGCGGGCTAGATCTGATCGTTCCGGGCTTTATCCCGGATGTTTCCGGAGCCCGTCCTTGTTCCTGGGGTGGTATCGCAGTTTGGCTCTGGACAGAGAGATCTCCTAGTGGAAGCTCTTGGGTCCGGGCTCTATCCCAGATGTTTCCGGAGCCCGCCCTTGTTTCTAGGGTGGTATAGTAGCTTGGCTCTGGATTGAGAGGTCTCCTGGTGAAACTCTCGGGTATGGAACAAGGTCTGGGATGTGGAAAATTTCCCTTTGGTCCTTAGCCAATTTTGGCTATTAACAATTATTTACCTTGACAATTATAATTATAAATGCTATAAGATTTTGCAGAATCAGAAATCACTTTATTTATATGAAAAGATTGTCAATTACAATATTACACTCTTGCTATTGAGCATAATCCTAACACTAGGTTGGTAGTTTACGACGGATTAATCCCTAATAGGTGGTCCGCACTATACATCCTAGGTTGGCCACCTTCTAGGGATAAATAACTGATTCTATACATCCTAGGTCGGTTACCTTGAATAGCCATGCTATTGACAAGTTTGTTGCATTGCCCAGTATTTACTTTCGTATCCATTAACTTCTTAGTTTCCATCATCTATATATATCCTTCATTCCATTTCCCCCTTCATTTAGTTTGCATAATTAATTTAGTGTTATTTATAGTGTAATTCCCCATCTACATTTTCTCCAGCTCATGTTTCGATATTATATATATATACATAACATTACTTTAGCAATAACTAATTTAGATAACTCCGCTCCCTGTGGACGACACCCCACTTGCCACTATATTAATGTTTTCAAACTAATTTAGGCTTTGTGAGGTTTTATCAAATATTGTTGACGGATTGATCTTTTAAAACGACATAAGAAAAAATGTATATGTCAATTAGCTCACTTGGGTGCTGACTATCCTGGTTAAAGAAGTGATGAGCCACTGGGCCATGTAGCTAGGTTGCTGCTCCAGAGGCTTGCTAAACCATGTAGAAGGCCACAACAATGTAGGAAGCCTCTGAGCTCTCCTGAACGGATCAGGACTAGGGTGGCCCACTAGGGCGTTATGGAGCCCGGTATGTGAGGTAGGGAGACACCGGTATGATATTGGTCCAGAGGTATGCTTGGGATCCTAGAAGTGCCCAGCAACTAAAATGTGGCTCTGGACCATGCTGGAACGAATCGAGACACAGTGGCTCACCTGGGAGTTGACTAGCCCGATTATAGAAGTGAGGAGCCAGTGGGCCATACAGATACGCTTCTGCTCCAGAGGCTTGCTAAACCGTGTAGATGGACACATCAATGTAGGAAGCCTCTGATCTCTCCATGAACGAATCAGGACTAGGGTGGCTCACTAGGGCGTTGTGGAGCCCAGTATGTGATATAGGGAGCCACCGATATGATACTGGTGCAGATGCATGCTTGGGATCCTAGAAGTCCCCAGCAACTAAAATGTGGCTCTGGACCATGCTGGAAAGAATCGGGACACAGTGGCTCACTTGGGCGTTGACTAGCCCGGTTAAAGAAGTGAGGAGCCACTAGGCCATGCAGCTAGGCTTCTGCTCGAGAGGCTTGCTAAACCATGCAGAAGGCCACAGCAATGTAGGAACCCTTTGAGCTCTCCCTGAACGGATCAGGACTAGGGTGGCTCACTATGGCGTTGTGGAGCCCGATACAAGAGGTATGGAGCCACCAGTGTGATACTATTCTAGAGGCATGCTTGGGATCATAGAAGTCCCCAGCAACTTAAATGTGGCTTTGGACCATGTTGGAAAGAATCGGGACACAGTAGCTCACTTGGGCACTGACTAACCCAGTTAAAGAAGTGATGAGAAACTGGGTCATGCAGGTAGGCTGCTGCTCTAGAGGCTTGCTAAACCATGTAGAAGGCCACAGCAATGTAGGAAGCCTCCGAGCTCTCCCTAAACAGATCAGGACCAATGTGGCTCACTAGGGCGTGTTGGAGCCCGGTATGTGACAGGAACGTTTTTCTCTTATATTCGTTTTAAAAAGATCAGTCCATCAACAATATTTGATAAAATCTCACAAGCCTAATTTAGTTTGAAAACATAGATATAGTGGCAAGTAGGGTGTCGTCCACAGGGAGCGGAGCTAGCTAAATTAGTTATTGCTAAAGTAATGATATGTATATATAATAGCTAAACATGAGTTGGTGAAAATGGTGGTGGTGACTTATACTAAAAATAACACTAAATTAATTATGCAAATTAATGAAGGGGGAAATGGAATGAGGGATATATAGAGATGATGGAAACTAAGGAGTTAATGGATACAAAAGTAAATACTGGGCAATGCGACAAACTTGTCAATAGCACGGCTATTCAAGGTAACCGACCTAGGATGTATAGAGTCAGTTATTTATCCCTAGAAGGTGGCCAACCTAGGATGTATAGTGCGGACCACCTATTAGGGATTAATCCATGTAAACTACCAACCTAGAATGTATAGAGTTGGTTGTTTATCGGATTCTAGAATTGAAGCTCGTCTACCTAACAATGACTCGACTGATTACAAATAGTCACCCTAGGATGTATAGTGATGACTTCTAACTCTCTCACGGATTCCGACCTAGGATGTATAGTGCCGGAAAACACGATCGAGGTTATATTAAAACCGCGGTTCAAGAGTCGGAATTCATGACTTTCCGTCTATTCTTTAGAGCATTAAACAACTAAATAGGATGTATATCTAGATGTAATACTCATACATAATACAAAGACATCTTGCTAAGAGGATGTATCTACACAAGAAATCAAAGATAAACATTCACAACAAGAATAGATCTATGGAAGATAGACATGAATATCAATATAATATCAAGTTTATGTACAAGCCCAATATTTAACTAACTACTCCATCAACCCCTTAGAGGGGATTTAACTACTCATTACAACTAGGAAACCAAGAGAAAGGAGAAAGAAATAACCCTTGGAGAACATCTCCTTCCTTGAAGTGGCTCCAATCTCCTAACTTCCTTGAAGTTAAGTAGAGAATGTAAGGATGAGAGAGAGAGAGAGAAACTAGATCTAAGAATGCTTAATCTTTGTTGAACGGAGTCAAAAAGCTCCTTAAAACGTTTCTATACTTTTCTATTTATACTAGATAAAAAAATAGGTCATTTAAGCTTTGAAAATCAGGCTGGCGAGCTCGGAGTGAGGGTGGAGTGCAGGTAAATTACCCGCACTGTACCCGTACTGTATGGGTTGTCTGCAACTTCAGTTCTCGGATCAGGGCATTAGTGCGGGTGGAGTGCGGTTGAATCAGCCGCACTTGACCCGCACTTGGAATCGCACTATGATCGCACTTGAATCACACTTCCCTGTCAGGTGCAAAATCTACCTTCTGTTCTTGGTGCAAGGCGGGTGGAGTGCGGTTTGATTACCCGTACAATACCTGCACTCTAATGTCAGGTACAATTATGCTCTTCTGTCTTTGGTGCAAGCACGGGTGGAGTGCGGTTTGATGACCCGCACAGTACCCGCACTCTAACATCAGGTGCAATTATGCTCTTCTGTTCTTGGTGCAAGTGTGGATGGAGTGCGGTTTGATGACCCGCACAGTACCCGTACTCTAATATCAGGTGCCTCTTTAACTTCTCTGGTTTGGCGTTAGTGCGAGTAGAGTGCGGTTGGATGACCCGCACTGTACCCGCACTTTATCTCTGTACTTGCATTCTGCCCCGGCTATGCACATGAGTGCGGCTGGAGTGCGGCTGGAGTGCGGTTGCGACCCGCACTGGACCTGCATTGGACCCGCACTGTAAAGCTGTTTATGCTCCTTTGCCTTTGCTTTCGCCCCTTTTCTAGTGGAATCACCACAATATGCTTCCAAGCCTGTCTCTACATCATTTCCTACAAATAAGCACAAAACAACCCATAAGAGATACAAAAACGCACGAAAGCAGAACATAAGGTAATGATCTGAGGGCCTAAATATACAACATATTTGGCCCGATCAAACACCCCCAAACCAACCTTTTGCTCGTCCTCGAGCAAATCTAATCGAAACAGCAAGACGCCAAATGAATTTAATTTCTATATACCTAAACAATATCTCAACATTGCCGCAAGTCCCATGTGTGATATGATACAAATAGGTGTGATAGAGAGGAGAAAAACATAAGCGCAAGATCAAGAGCAATTTGGAGGTACCCAAGGGAGGCTCGTACGAACACGAATCCCACACCTAAAGGCATTCATGAATTTAGGACCACTTACTCCCATACCTTGAGCATAATTCGCTTCAATTCTAAAGCTCCCATGGATTCTCTCTTTTCTTTCCTCAAGAGTCCTAAGTTCCACACAACAAGTATGCAAAGAAGATTCTGCATAAGATTTAAGCAATGAACTATCCTAGGAACGAGTCACCATGCCATGGATGTGAAAGATTATGCTTCAACCGATATTTCCAAACTAGACTTACATGGATCAAAAAGGGCTTTTCAACCGGTTATAGTGTGGCTGTGGGGTTGAATGAGTTTACACAAAAATATGGAAATTAGGAGTTCAAACTCACCAATCATGCTAGAATATATCCCTACTACCACACCATGTTCTTTTCTTGTTTAAATGCACCCCCTAGGAAACCATTTAACCCACATTTGTGCCTTCAACGTTGCATTCCGTTTGGGCGTTTTTAGCATAAAACACTTTCATTATGGCACTTCAAGTACAATCTTTCTTTAAAATTTTCTTTTAACAATTTCTCAATCACAATGTTGTACTCCATTTGAGTTGTTACAATTTCCCTTTCTTAGGCATTTAGGGTGCATACTTACCCCTTTCCTTGCATATTTTCAACAACTATTTCATTTTACCCGCTGTAGGACCATTTTAACCTTTTTTTCATCACTACCATTTCCCATCCTAACATGATTAGTACAAGGGTAGGCATGTGTTTAGGCTATTAGGTATATGGTTGAATGTGGTACCAAATGAAAGGGTAAGTGTTTGGCCTCAAATTGGCTTTGGAGCACACAATATGGTATGTGGTGTTTAGGCTATAGAGGTAATTCAATACACATACATTCCCTAATATCACTTCCACAACCATCTAAAAAGAGAATGAAAGCTTTCATCACGCAATTCAAAAAATGATGCAAGTCCTATGGCATATGACATAAATGACGAGAGGCGTGTTTAAGAATAATCAATAATGCACTCAGAAAACACACTTTCATGCTTGTGTTTGTGATCTCACGGGTATCTCCACTATTAGAACAAGACATGGGAACAATGAGTCCCCAATACTTAACACCAACGGGTGGGACGAACCCATGATGTTGCAAGCTAACCCTCAAGTGGCACCAAACTATATCACATGGTCAGAGCGCATATAAGGAACTTGTTAACGGAAATTTTGCTCTGGATGAGAAATCTCTGTTAACGTCCTCGAGACCACTACCACGTAGGTGGTGGCCAAAATTCTTTATATATGTGACAGTGGTTTATATAGTGACAAATAAACAAGAACGTTTTTATTTAGCATGCATGGTACACGAATACAAAGATTCTTCTCTCTTTTCTCTCAACTCTCTTTGGTGAATGGTCGATTGCTAGTCGTATGCCTGTCGAATAGTAGTCTCCCCTTTTTCATTTCTTTTCTTTTCTATTTATACATGATTTGTAGGTCAACAGACTGGTTCTCCCTTGATTGTCTCAGTGATTGTCTCAATCTCTTCCTTACCGGGCGGGATTTCTTGAGTTAATATCATTGACTTTTGGATTGACGCCCGAATTGAGAGTATCATGGTGGAGATCAGTCTGTTTCCTTTTTTGGATTTTATTACTTGTTCTGCATGTAGGTAACGTTTCCAGGTATGATCCTTATAAAGGTCGTGGGATACGACGATATGGTGTGATATGTCAATCAGAGAGGTTGAGTAGTATATCGACCCTGATGTCCGAGAAGTTTCATTCAGCTTGGAGCCAGATCTAGCTTCCCTTGACTTTTTCGGAGCTAGGTATGGCCTCGACTGACCTCGCGGCCTTCTAGGGACTTTCTTCTGTGTCAATCGAGGCACATACAAGTTTCTTGAGCATTTGCGAGATGACCTTGACTTTGTGGAGCTTCTAGTTTTGGTGATGCGGGCTAAATCTGATCGTTCCGGGCTCTATCCCGGATGTTTCCGGAGCCCGCCTTTGTTCTTGGGGTGGTATCACAGTTCGACCCTGGATAGAGAGGTCCACTGGTGGAAGCTCTCGGGTTTGGGCTTTATCCCAGATGTTTCTGGAGCACGCCCTTGTGCCTGGGGTGGTATCACAGTTCGGCCCTGGATAGAGAGGTCTCCTGGTGGAAGCTCTTGGGTCCGGGCTTTATCCCAGATGTTTCTAGATCCCGCCCTTGTGCCTAGGGTGGTATCGTAGCTTGGCTCTAGATATAGAGGTCTCTAGGTGAAACTTTTGGGTATGGAGCCAGGTGTAGGAGGTGGAAAATTTCCCTTTGGTCCTTAGCCAATTTTGGCTATTAACAGAACTCGTCAAAAGCACACTCTAGAGGCATCATACCCATACTGGATTACAGTTTGAAACAAATGGACAAGCGACAAAATTGAAAAATTGGACACTAAACTGTACAAGGCGGAGGCGTGATGCACCCCCAAACCAAAACTCAACAATGTCCCCATTGTTGGAAAGAACAAGCATAATCGGAATAAATGGCGGAATGAGGGATCAACACCCCCAAACCGAATCTAGACATACATTCAACCATGCTTATTCATAATAACAAAAACTAAATCGCATTCATTGAAAACTTAAGTACAAAACTGAAGGTAGAAAACTCCCTTTAGAAGGAAGATCGTTCGATGTCCCTACGTGTTGTTGTGTGCTTCCCAAAAGATGCACAACCTAGCTTAAATCCACATAACAACTCTACCAAACGAATATTAAATGCGAAAAGAAAAGAAAAATAAGTATAAGCCGTTTAAAAGAAAATACAAATACAAATACAAGCAATAAAAATCCCAGAATAATAACAAATAAAAATGAATGGATGGTCAATCTTCGTCGGAAAACTCCCTTTCCGGTTCACTGGCGATCCCTTTGCCCTTGGGGTCGATCTCTGATTTGATCCGCTCTTCATGCTCCCTCCTAGATCTCTCCATTGATCAGAAAGCCTATGTCGACTAACTGATTCTGCAGTATACAGTACAGGATCATGGCTGCATTGAAGTTCACTGATGTCCTGTGCTTTCTGGGGATCAACGAGTGGGAGATGAACACATGCCAAAATCCCAACTCACTCCTTAAGTTGGTGTGGTTCATGCGGTGATCAGCTGCCACCTAAAAGTCCATTGGACGGATCACTAACTGATTTGCAAAATCCACATTTTGGGTCACAAAAAAATTGCTCCAGGTCACCCCCTGCTTAAGACGTCCGACTGCTTCGGGATCAACTGGAAGCTTAGTCCTATAGTACCTGTTAATGTCCGCTATAGTCATCCGGACTTCTACCCCATGGACCAGAACCAAAGAAGTGCGCTGAAAAGTTTCAGGTACCATTCCAGCAAAGAATTCCTCGACCACACGTCGACAATACATCATGGGGGGGGGGGGGGGGGGGGGGGCTAACAAAGGTTTCCCATCCCCTTGCTTCAACCATTAGAGGAATCGGGGTGCCCTCCAGCTCTTCAACTGCTATCCCCCTCTCCACCACTATGTCACGCTCCCTGAAATATTCTAAACTGTCCTCAAAATCTGGGTGCCTCATGCATGGCGGTGGAACTTGGGGTCCCCTCCGCGGTATTTGTTCGGAACCTTGACTGCTTTGCCTAGTTGCTCTCCTGGTTCTTCCTAACATCTGCAAAATAAACAACAGTTTTAAGGCAACATTCGGATCAAATAACCAAGAGGTTATGAGGAAGGAATTTGAAAGGACACATATTCTTCCAGGAGGATAAAGTGCGGGTGGAGTGCGGGTGAATGACCCGCACTGTACCCGCACTCTAACTCGTTATCAGATACCAGCACATGCAGAGTTTCAATTCATGTAAACATTTCATAATCTCAGCATACCATCGACCGAATTAACACCACTATGATTCTAACTAATGTATAGGCTTCCATTCAACCATCTAAACTCAAATTCATAGTTTGAACATCCAAATGCAATAGAAAATCAATGTAACAATGAACACATCACATGCATAATTAGATAACACCCATCATTCTATCCTCATAGATATTAGCGAAGGCAAAAACAAAAGTTCAAAACCCTAACTAATGAAGTTCATGCATAAGAGGAAAAGGAATTTTGATAAAGAGGGTTAGGGTTTGGATTAGAGAGATATGTAATGAAATTAGAGTAAGAATCCATACCTTGATTGCCGAAAAATCGAAAACGTGGCACACACGGAATACCTTTCAGTTGAGAAGAGGGAAAAATTTGAAGTTTGCTGTGTTGTTTTGTTTTTTGTGGCAAGTGGAGCCCTAGAGAACGACATGCAGTATATATACTGCGCGACCAAAGTGCGGGTGGAGTGCGGGTGACTGACCCGCACTTTACCCGCACTTTATTACCTAATGCTTTCGGAGTGCGGGTGACTGACCCGTACTATAACCGCACTGTTCCCCTGGACAGACTCCTTGGTTCTGCCTTGCAACTGTATCTGCACCAACACTAAACCCATTAAACATTCTCAAGTATTCTCAAAAGTTTACAATAACAAAAACTAACCATCCGAAACATACAAATAAAAATAAAAACACTAACATAAATTCAAAAGTGAGTGCAATGGACTCAAAGTGGGACCCGGTCAACCAAATGAGGTTTTTCCAGAATGGGGAGCACATTCAACTTGGCCACCCAAACCGGTGCCAAATGCCTATGCACTGTATCTCTCCCCACTTCCCTCATTTGTCCGACTAGGTCCTTTCGAACCCATATTTGTTTAACCCTTGGTGGGTTCATCCTAGATCCAACTCTACTTGTTTTGAACCATTGGAAACTAAAGCAATAAGCTTTAGTGTGCCCTTTTTTGGCACAAAAGTAACAAGTAATAGGACGGTTAGGGAAACTCCCTTTTCGATTGTTGGCGTGGGCCACTTTCTGTTGTCCGAATATGAGGGATTTGACATCATTTTCTATCATAGCGAGTTGCTCAATCAAATCACACTCCTTGACCTTGGCCCGCTTCAACTCATTATCTTTCGTGCTCAACTGTTCTTGTAATTCCCTTACCACCCTTGCGGACTCCTCCACACCTAGTTGAAGTTTCCTTGTCCTTCTCCCATAGTCTTCTTCAAACTCTTCTGAGAGCTTTGCCAATGCATCTAAGTTCTTGGAGACTGACTCCTTTTTGGTGGCAAGCTCTACTACTTGCTCTTTTAACCCGTTGTTCACTGTTGAGAGATCATGCAATTTCGTCTTCAACTGTCCATTCTCAGCCTTAAGCAAATAAACCTCCAGTTTGAGCTTTGTGTTGTCTTGCTCAAGCTCACCTAATTGTTCGAAAAGTTCAGTATTTGCTTCTTCCTTTTCGAATTCTGATTCTTGCCTTTCCTTAATGCAGTCTTGGTTTCCCAATTCCATCTCCTTAGCCCCCTCAAAGACTTGCACAAGGGTGAGCACCCGACTTCTTTTCTTTCTGGAATTTGGTGCCTCCAAGACTAAACAATATCTGACTTGGCTTGTTCCGGGGGATGTTACGTTGAAGTTCACACTCCTACCTCCACAGCTGAAGGAAATGTCCCTAGAACAAATATCAACCACCATACTCGCTGTGGACATGAATGGCCTTCCCAACAGTAGTTTCCAGTTCCTACCACTGGATTCTCCTCATTTGCAATCCAACACAACAAATTCTACTGGCACCATCAAACCGTGCACATTCACATTAACTTCCTCCACGATACCAACTGGGGTGATGGGAGAATTATCAGCCATGATGAGAGTCTGGGAGGTGGGCTTGATTGACTGCATCTTCAGCTGTTCAAATACCTCTAAAGGCATCATATTGATGCTAGCCCCTATATCAAGGACCGCTCCCATCTTTGGTAAATCCTCAATTTGCACCTCTATGACGAAACTCCCGGGGTCCTCAAGTTTAATGGGGGAGTCTATGTCATTTCCCCTATCTTCCTTATCTGTGACCTCTACCATACTTTCCCCGGTCTCATCAACTCCCAAATGGACGACATCTAACATGTTAACATGTTCATCGGAGTTTGATGCCTTCTCCTTGTTCTTGACCAATGCATCGAAAATCTGTGCCAACTGAGTTTCCATCTTCTTCAGTGACGCTCCATGACTGTTTGCCCTCTGATCATTGGATTGCATGTAAGCTGACATTCCTTGCTCAGAGGCATGCAAGGTGTTCTTGAGGGCTTCTGACCCGATACCAACCGTTTTGATCACTGTGCTCACTATCTCCTCTAGAGACTTGTCTTTTGGTTGGCTAGCGGAAGCGTGGGAATTGAAGTTGGACGGTGGGTTACCACTTGAACTTCCCCATTGATTGTTGTTGTTTGCCCCTCCTTGATTGTATCTATTGTACCCCCAGTTTTGGTACCCTTGGCTATTGTTTCCACCTTGGAAATTGTTGTTGCCAGTAATTGTTGTTGCCACCTTGGTAAGTGGTTGCTCATAGGTGGTTGTTGTTGGACCAAGACAAGTTTGGATGGTTTCTCAACCCTGGATTATATGTGTTCGAATATGGGTCATTCCTAGGCGGCCTTGGAAATTCTCCAAGGGCTTGGGCTTGCTCTTCTTGACTGAAATGCCCTTCTCCCCCTTCAATCTCCCCTATGACTTGACCAACTCCTTAGGAGGACCCTGGTTTTACGGTTATAAGCTTCTTGCTTGATTGAAGCTCCTTGTTCATTCTAGACATCTGAATCTGAACTTGGGTATCCTGACCCACTTCTATTCTTCCACCCCTTCTCACATGTGATGTCCTCTGTTGTGAGTTCTGGGCAATCTTCTCCAGAATGTCATAAGCTTCAACTGCCCTTTTGTCTGCTATAGTTCCTCCGCATGCATTATCCACCATCATTTGGGTTATCGGTGAAAGTCCACTACAGAAGGAATTAACCTTCAGTTCTGGATGGTATGTATGCGGTGGCATTTGAGCTAACAACAAGTTGAACCTCTCCCATGCCTCATGGAATGGTTCACCGTCCTCTTCGACAAAGGATGCTATCTTCAACCTTAGGTCTTTAGCCTTCTGCGACAGAAAATACTTGTTGAAGAAAACCTTGTAGACTTGGCTCCATGTCACCAGTGATCCTGGCCTCAAGTTCATGTACCAAGTCATTGCGGCATCTTTCAGACAATACTGGAAACACCTGAGATGAAGCTGCTCCCTTGTCAGTACTGCTTGACGAGCCATGACCGGGAAGGTTTCTAATGTGGCCCCATACTGTTTCATGAATTGGAGGAAATCCTCGGTAATTCGCCCACTAAACGATGGCAGGAGGCTAATGTGCATAGTTTTCAACTCATACTGCCTTGTTACATCATCCAGTACTATGGCAGTGGGCACATTACCTACAAACGGGAGAGTGTACTCGCCCATGGTGAGGCCCAGCTCTTCATCCCCATGTACACTTCCCTCATTCTCTCGAGCCTGCTGCTCATTCTCTCTATGATCGTCCATATTTCCCTCTAACTGCCCGGTTCTTCTACCCAACTGATTGATGTTATCGATAACTGGCAACACTGTTCCTCTTAACGATTTTCATCCGTGCATATACCTAAAATCCTGAAATTTCACAACAAACAACACACAACGTAAACGAGAAATAGATAGGGCAGAGCAGGAATATTACAAGACTAACTAACATGCCGCTCCCTGGCAGCGGCGCCATTTGACAGGAACGTTTTTCTCTTTTAGTCATTTTAAAAAGATCAGTCCGTCAACAATATTTGATAAAACCTCACAAGCCTAATTTAGTTTGAAAACATAGATATAGTGGCAAGTAGGGTGTCGTCCACAGGGAGCGGAGCTAGATAAATTAGTTATTGCTAAAGTAATGATATGTATATATAATAGCTAAACATGAGTTGGTGAAAATGGTGGTGGTGACTTATACTAAAAATAACACTAAATTAATTATGCAAATTAATGAAGGGGGAAATGGAATGAGGGATATATAGAGATGATGGAAACTAAGGAGTTAATGGATACGAAAGTAAATACTGGGCAATGCGACAAACTTGTCAATAGCACGGCTATTCAAGGTAACCGACCTAGGATGTATAGAGTCGGTTATTTATCGAATTCTAGAATTGAAGCTCGTCTACCTAACAATGACTCAACCGATTACAAATAGTCACCCTAGGATGTATAGTGATGACTTCTAACTCTCTCACGGATTCCGACCTAGGATGTATAGTGCGGAAAACACGATCGAGGTTAGTTTAAAACCACGGTTCAAGAGTCGGAATTCATGACTTTCCGTCTATTCTTTAGAGCATTAAACAACTAAATAGGTTGTATATCTAGATGCAATACTCATACATAATACAAAGACATCTTGCTAAGAGGATGTATCTACACAAGAAATCAAAGATAAACATTCATAACAAGAATAGATCAATGGAAGATAGACATGAATATCAATATAATATCAAGTTTATGTACAAGCCCAATATTTAACTAACTACTCCATCAACCCCTTAGAGGGGATTTAGCTACTCATTACAACTAGGAAACCAAGAGAAAGGAGAAAGAAATAACCCTTGGAGAACATCTCCTTCCTTGAAGTGGCTCCAATCTCCTAACTTCCTTGAAGTTGAGTAGAGAATGTAAGGATGAGAGAGAGAGAGAGAGAAACTAGATCTAAGAATGCTTAATCTTTGCTAAACGGAGTCAAAAAGCTCCTTAAAACGTTTCTATACTTTTTTATTTATACTAGATACAAAAATAGATCACTTAAGCTTTGAAAATCAGACTGGCGCTCTCGGAGTGCGGGTGGAGTGCGGGTGAATTACCCGCACTGTACCCGCACTGTATGGGTTGTTTGCAACTTCAGTTCTTGGATCAAGGCATTAGTGCGGTTGAATCACCCGCACTTGACCCGCACTTGGAGTCGCACTGTGATCGCATTTGAATCGCACTTCCCTGTCAGGTGCAAAATCTACCTTCTGTTCTTGGTGCAAGTGCGGGTGGAGTGCGGTTTGATGACCCGCACAGTACCTGCACTCTAATGTCAGGTACAATTCTGCTCTTCTGTCTTTGGTGCAAGTGCGGATGGAGTGCGGTTTGATGACCCGCATAGTACCCGCACTCTAATATAAGGTGCCTCTTCAACTTCTCTGGTTTGGCATTAGTGCGGGTAGAGTGCGGTTGGATGACCCGCACTGTACCCGCACTTTATCTCTGTACTTGCATTCTGCCTCGGCTATGCACATGAGTGCGACTGGAGTGCGGCTGGAGTGCGGTTGCGACCCGCACTAGACCCGCACTGGACCCGCACTGGACCCGCACTGTAGAACTGTTTGTGCTCCTTTGCCTTTGCTTTCGCCTCTTTTTTGCCGGAATCACCACAATATGCTTCCAAGCCTGTCTCTACATCATTTCCTACAAATAAGCACAAACAACCCATAAGAGATACAAATATGTACGAAAATAGAACATAAGGTAAGGATCTGAGGGCCTAAATATACAACATATTTGGCCCGATCAGTATGTTAGGTAGGGAGCCACCGGTGTGATACTGTTCCAGAGGCATGCTTGGGATCCTAGAAGTCCCCAGCAACTGAAATGTGGCTCTGGACCATGCTAGAAAGAATCGGGACACAGTGGCTCACCTGGGCGTTAACTAGCCCTATAATAGAAGTGAGTAGCCAGTGGGCCATGCAGCTAGACTTCTCCTCCGGAGGCTTGCTAAACCATGTAGAAAACCACAACAATGTAGGAAGCCTTTGATCTCACTCTGAACGGATCAAGACTAGGGTTGCTCACTAGGGCGTATCGGAGCCCGGTATGTGAGGTAGGGAGACACCGATATGATATTGGTCCAGAGGCATGCTTGGGATCCTAGAAGTCCCCAGCAACAAAAATGTGGCTCTGGACCATGCTGGAAAGAATCGAGACACAGTGGCTCACCTGGGAGCTGACTAGCCCGATTATAGAAGTGAGGAGCCAGTGGGCCATGTAGATAGGCTTCTACTCCAGAGGCTTGCTAAAAAATGTAGAAAGCCACAGCAATGTAGGAAGCCTCTGATCTCTCCATGAACGGATCAGGACCAGGGTGGCTTACTAGGGCATTGTGGAGCCCAGTATGTGATGTAGGTAGCCACCGATATGATACTGGTGCAAATGCATGCTTGGGATCCTAGAAGTCCCCAGCAACTAAAATGTGGCTTTGGACCATGCTGGAAAGAATCGGGACACAGTGGCTCACTTGGGCTTTGAGTAGCCCGGTTAAAGAAGTGAGGAGCCACTGGGCCATGCAGCTAGGCTTCTGCTCCAGAGACTTGCTAAACCATGTAGAAGGCCACAGCAATGTAGGAAACCTTTGAGCTCTCCCTGAACGGATCAGGGCTAGGGTGGCTCACTATGGCGTTGTGGAGACCGGTACAAGAGGTATGGAGCCACCGGTGTGATACTGGTCCAGAGGCATGCTTGGGATCCTAGAAGTCCCCAGCAACTGAAATGTGGCTCTGGACCATGCTAGAAAGAATCAGGACACAGTGGCTCACCTGGGCGCTGATTAGCGCGATTATAGAAGTGAGTAGCCAGTGGGCCATACAGCTAGGCTTCTCCTCCAGAGGCTTGCTAAACCATGAAGAAAACCACAGCAATGTAGGAAGCCTCTGATCTCCCCCAGAACGGATCAGGACTAGGGTGGCTCACTAGGGCGTTGCGGAGCCCGGTATGTGAGGTAGGGAGCCACCGGTATGATACTGGTCCAGAGGCATGCTTGGGATCCTAGAAGTCCCCAGCAAATGAAATGTTGCTCTGGACCATGCTGGAAAGAATCGGGACATAGTGGCTCACTTGGGCGTTGACTAGCCCGGTTAAAGAAGTGAGGAGCCACTGGGCCATACAGCTAGGCTTCTGCTCCAGAGGCTTGCTAAACCATGTAGAAGGCCACAGTAATGTAGGTAGCCTCTAATCTCTCCCTGAACTGATCAGTACTAGGGTGGCTCACTACAACATTGTGAAGCCCGGTACAAGAGGTATGGATCCACCGGTGTGATACTAGTCCAGAGGCATGCTTGGGATCATAGAAGTCCCCAGCAACTGAAATGTGGCTTTGGACCATGCTGGAAAGAATCGGGACAGAATGGCTCACTTGGGCGTTGATTAGCCCGGTTAAAGAAGTGAGGAGCCACTGGGCCATGCAGCTAGGTTGCTGCTCCAGAGGCTTGTTAAACCATGTAGAAGGCCACAACAATATAGGAAGCCTCTAAGCTCACCCTGAACGGATCAGGACTAGGGTGGCTCACTACAGCATTGTGAAGCTAGGAACAAGAGGATGGAACCACCGGTGTGATACTGGTCCAGAGGCATGCTTTGGATCATAGAAGTCCCCAACAACTAAAATGTGGCTTTGGACCATGCTGGAAAGAATCGGGACACAATGGCTCACTTGGGCGTTGACTAGCCCGGTTAAAGAAGTGATGAGCCACTGGGCTATGCAGCTAGGCTGCTGCTCCAAAGGCTTGCTAAACCATGTAGAAGGCCACAACAATGTAGGAAGCCTCTGAGTTCTAACTGAACGGATCAAGACTAGGGTGGCTCGCTACAGCATTATGGAGCCGGGTATAAGAGGTATGGAGCCACCAGTGTGATACTGGTCCACAGGCATGCTTGGGATCATAGAAGTCCCTAGCAACTAAAATGTGGCTCTTGACCATGCTGGAAAGAGTCGGGACACAGTGGCTAACTTGGGCGTTGACTAGCCCGGTTAAAAAAGTGATGAGCCACTGGGCCATGCAGCTAGGCTGCTGCTCCAAAGGTTTGCTAAGCAAAGTAGAAGGCCACAGCAATGTAGGAAGCCTCTGAGCTCTCTATGAACGGATCAGGACTAGGGTGGCTCACTAGGGAGTTGTGGAGCCCGGTATGTGAGGTAGAGAGCCACCGGTATGATACTGGTGCAAATGCATGCTTGGGATCCTAGAAGTCCCCAGCAACTAAAATGTGGCTCTGGACTATGCTGGAAATAATCGGGACACAGTGGCTCACTTGGGCGTTGATTAGCCCGGTTAAAGAAGTGATGAGCCACTGGGCTATGCTGCTAGGATGCTGCTCCAAAGGCTTGCTAAACCATGTAGAAGGCCACAGCAATGTAGGAAGCCTCTGAGTTCTCCCTGAACGGATCAGGACTAGGGTGGCTCACTACAGCATTGTGAAGCCCGGTACAAGAGGTATGGAGCAACCGGTGTGATACTGTTACAGAGGCATGCTTGGGATCATAGAAGTCCCCAGCAACTAAAATGTGGCTTTGGACCATACTGGAAAGAATCGGGACATAATGGCCCACTTGGGCGTTGACTAGCCCGGTTAAAGAAGTGATGAGCCACTTGGCCATACAGCTAGGCTGCTGCTCCAAAGGCTTGCTAAACCATGTAGAAGGCCATAGCAATGTAGGTAGCCTCTGAGTTCTCCCTGAATGGATAAGGACTAGGGTGGCTCACTACAGCATTGTGAAGCCCGGTACAAGAGGTATAGAGCCACCGGTGTGATACAGGTCCAGAGGCATGCTTGGGATCATAGAAGTCCGCAGCAACTGAAATGTGGCTTTGGACCATGCTGGAAAGAATCGGGACACAATGGCCCACTTGGGCGTTGACTTGCCCGGTTAAAGAAATGAGGAGCCACTAGGCCATGCTGAAAATACACAAAGTGTGTCTACAACCTAGAGGGGGGGGGGGGGGGGTGAATGGGTTGTTAATCGATTATTACCAATTTTTCGATTAGTTAATATTAAACAAATAACCCAATTAAATCAAACATACAAAATCAAGTGTAAAGTGCGGAATAATAAATAACACTTGATTTTTACGTGGAAACCCTTAAACAAAGGGAAAAACCACGGGCTATTCTTCTAGCCACACACGATCCTCAAATCCACTATATGAGTAAAAGGTTACACCCTCAAGTGATACTCGGACTCTCACTCTAGATAACCTCAGGCTATGGACACTACAACTCGCCACTCTTGGTTCAATCCCTAGTGATATCCACTGATACACTACTATTGGCGTGAGCACCTCCTACTCTACCCGCAGGCCTTTTACAATGGATTCTTGACCAATGCTTGCCAACCACAACTTGGTTGCAAGACTTCAATGCTTGTGCAACTTCACCCCGAAGCCACAAGACTTTGACTCAATGAAGAGAATTATGTGTCTATGTGATCATGTAAATGATGCTCAATGCAAATTATGTTAGACAACACAAATTGCTCAATTAGGAGTTTGTAGAAACAAATCCAAGTTGTCAAATGTCTAAATGCAAGGCATAAAGACTTAGCTAGATGTTATCAATAACAACCAATCCTAGCTATCACAAACAATCACAATGAATCAACAAATATACTCACAATGTATTCAACATAAACTTAGCATATAGTCATGTGATTAAGACAAGACATTTAATCATTCACTAAATGCAAGTCTTAGACAAAAGTCTATCAACAAACAAACTCAATTAGATTTGTAGAGAATTTCCAACAAACTAATTGTTACACAAAATATGCATAAACATTCAATTAGCTTAACTAGTTGATTAAGAATTAATATTTCAACCTAGTTATCAATGAATCACAAATAAATGTTTATGACCTAGCTTTTAGGCAAAAATGACGTAATCAATTAAGCTATCAAAATACAAACCCAATCATGTTATCAAGACTCATAAATATGCAATAATAGAGTCTAGGTATTTAATCATGCAATAAATACCTAATCTAGAGTAAGAAGAACAATAAATGATATTCAAAGAAGGTCTTGCTTACCTAGTCATGAAACAATGAAGACCCATGCTCAAATGATGTTGAATGATGCAGGATGGAGATGGGTTTTGGGTTTGGAGAGTTAAAGAAGCTTTCTTGAAGCTTTCTCTCTCTAGGAGCTCTAACCTCTCTCTAAAAATGAATTTGTGAGCTCTTGGTCGGCCAAGAAGAGAAGAGGAAGAATATATATGAAGCCCTAGTTAAAACTACGTCGTTTTGAACTTGGGAAAACGAATCCCGTCAAAACCGCTTGCTAGACCGCGGCACAGGTAAGTGTCCAGACCGCGGTACATACAGCAGTGCACCGTCTGGACTACACCGCGGTTAGGACCGCTATTCGTGCAAGTGCACAGGTCGCGGTCCACGTCGCGCATGACGCACTGGAGAATACCGCTCCGTGAGCCGCGGTGCAAGCAAAGCCTGCCGAGCGGTCTAGGCCGCGCCAAAGGGAAAAATCCCTTTTTAACACTCAAGACAAAAGTCAATCTTACATGAATGTTGTGCAAGTGTGAAGTGAGTGAGATGCACACAATGAAGCACAATTAACATGTCAAACATGTTATCAACTAAGATACAATGCAAGATATGATATCTAATGTAAGCTAGTGAGTGTTTTAGAAAAGGATGCACACTTATACAAACAATAAAGAACACAAATGCAAGATAAACAAAACATGCATGAAGTGTGTGTGTGCACCTAAACTCTTCAAGAGACAAAGTCAAGTGAATATACCTTTTGCTCTTGAAGTCGTGGAGATGCTTGGAAGCTTGCCAATACGGACCTAAGCTACCCATTACACAATCATCCCCAATGTGGTGGTTTGTCATGAAATAAGCCAATCATAAAATCGAGGTCCTTACACATGCAGCTAGGCTGCTGCTCCAGAGGCTTGTTAAACCATGTAGAAGGCCACAGCAATGTAGGAAGCCTCTGAGTTCTCCCTGAACGGATCAAGACAAGGGTGGCTCAATATGGCGTTGTGGAGCCCGGTATGTCAGGTAGGGAGACACCGTTATGATATTGGTCCAGAGGCATGCTTGGGATCCTAGAAGTTCCCAGCAACTAAAATGTGGCTCTGGACCATGCTGGAAAGAATCGAGACACAGTGGCTCACCTGGGAGTTGACTAGCCCGATTATAGAAGTGAGGAGCCAGTGGGCCATGCAGCTAGGCTTCTGCTCCAGAGGCTTGCTAAAAAATGTAGAAGGCCACAGCAATGTAGGAAGCCTTTGATATCTCCATGAACGGATCAGGACCAGGGTGGCTTACTAGGGCATTCTTGAGCCCGGTATGTGATGTAGGGAGCCACTGATATGATACTAGTGCAGATGCATGCTTGGGATCCTAGAAGTCCCCAACAACTAAAATGTGGCTTTGGACCATGCTGGAAAGAATCGGGACACAATGGCCGACTTGGGCGTTGACTAGCTCGGTTAAAGAAGTGATGAGCCACTGGGCTATGTAGCTAGGCTGCTGCTCCAAAGGCTTGCTAAACCATGTAGAAGGCCATAGCAATGTAGGTAGCCTCTGAGTTCTCCCTGAACGGATCAGGACTAGGGTGGCTCACTACAGCATTGTGAAGCCCGGTACAAGAGGTATAGAGCCACCGGTGTGATACAGGTCCAGAGGCATGCTAGGGATCATAGAAGTCCCCAGCAACTTAAATGTGGCTTTGGACCATGCTGGAAAGAATCGGGACACAATGGCCCACTTGGACGTTTACTTGCCCGGTTAAAGAAATGAGGAGCCACTAGGCCATGCAGCTAGGCTGCTGCTCCAGAGGCTTGTTAAACCATGTAGAAGGCCACAACAATGTAGGAAGCCTCTGAGTTCTCCCTGAACGATCAGGACTAGGGTGGCTCAATATGGCGTTGTGGAGCCCGGTATATGAGGTAGGGAGACACCGTTATGATACTGGTCCAGAGGCATGCTTGGGATCCTAGAAGTTCCCAGCAACTAAAATGTGGCTCTGGACCATGCTAGAAAGAATCGAGACACAGTGGCTCACCTGGGAGTTGACTAGCCCGATTATAGAAGTGAGGAGCCAGTGGGCCATGCAGCTAGGCTTCTGCTCCAGAGGCTTGCTAAAAAATGTAGAAGGCCACAGCAATGTAGAAGCCTTTGATATCTCCATGAACGGATCAGGACCAGGGTGGCTTACTAGGGTATTGTTGAGCCCGGTATGTGATGTAGGGAGCCACCGATATGATACTGGTGCAGATGCATGCTTGGGATCCTAGAAGTCCCCAGCAACTAAAATGTGGCTTTGGACCATGCTAGAAAGAATCGGGACACAGTGGCTCACTTGGGCTTTGAGTAGCCCGGTTAAAGAAGTGAGGAGCCATTGGGCCATGTAGCTAGGCTTCTGATACAAAAGCTTGCTAACCCATGTAGAAGGCCACAGCATTGTAGGAAACCTTTAAGCTCTCCCTGAACGGATCAAGACTAGGGTAGCTCACTATGGCGTTGTGGAGCCCGGTACAAGAGGTATGGAGCCACCGGTGTAATACTGTTCCAGAGGCATGCTTGGGATCCTAGAAGTCCCCAGCAACTAAAATGTGGCTCTGGACCATGCTAGAAAGAATCGGGACACAGTGGCTCACCTGGGCGTTGACTAGCCCTATAATAGAAGTGAGTAGCCAGTGGGCCATGCCGCTAGGCTTCTCCTCCAGAGGCTTGCTAAACCATGTAGAAAACCACAGCAATGTAGGAAGCCTTTGATCTCACTCTGAACGGATCAAGACTAGAGTTGCTCACTAGGGCGTTACAGAGCCCGGTATGTGAGGTAGGGAACCACCGGTATGATACTGGTCCAAAGGCATACTTGGGATCCTAGAAGACCCCAGCAAATGAAATGTGGCTCTAGACCATGTTGGAAAGAATCGGGACACAGTGGCTCACTTAGGCGTTGACTAGCCCGGTTAAAGAAGTGATGAGCCACTGGAGCCATGCAGCTAGGCTTCTGCCCCAGAGGCTTGCTAAACAATGTAGAAGGCCACAATAATGTAGGAAGCCTCTGAGCTCTCCATGAACGGATCAGGACTAGGGTGGCTGACTAGGGCGTTGTGGAGCCCGGTATGTGAGGTAGGGAGCCACCGGTATGATACAGGTGCAAATGCATGCTTGGGATCCTAGAAGTCCCCAGCAACTAAAATGTGGCTCTGGACCATGCTGGAAATAATCGGGACATAGTGGCTCACTTTGCCGTTGACTAGCCCGGTTAAAGAAGTGAGGAGCCACTGGGCCATACAGCTAGGCTTCTGCTCCAGTGGCTTGCTAAACCATGTAGAAGGCCACAGCAATGTAGGTAGCCTCTAATCTCACTCTGAACTGTTCAGTACTAGGGTGGCTCACTAGGGCGTTGTGAAGCCCGGTACAAGAGGTATGGAGCCACCGGTGTGATACTTGTCCAGAGGCATGCTTGGGATCATAGGAGTCCCCAGCAGTTGAAATGTGGCTTTGGACCATACAGGAAAGAATTAGGACACAATGGCTCACTTGGGCGTTGACTAGCCCGATTAAAGAAGTGATGAGCCACTGGGCTATGCAGCTAGGCTGCTGCTCTAAAGGATTGCTAAACCATGTAGAAGGCCACAGTAGTGTAGGAAGCCTCTGAGTTCTCCCTGAACTGATCAGGACTAGGGTGGCTTAATAGGGCGTTGTGAAGTCCGGTATGAGAGGTAGGGGGCACCGGTATGATACTGGTCTAAAGGAATGCTTGGGATCCTAGAAGTCCCCAGCAACTAAAATGTGGCAGTGGACCATGCTGGAAAAAATCGGTACACAGTGGCTCACTTGGGCATTGACTAGCCCGGATAAAGAACTGAGGATCCACTGGGCTATGAAGCTAGGCTTCTGCTCCAGAGGCTTGCTAAACCTTGTAGAAAGCCACTGCAATGTCATTAGCCTCTGATCTCTCCCTGAACGGATCAGGACTAGGGTGGCTCGCTAGGGCGTTGTGGAGCCTAGTACAAGAGGTATGGAGCCACCGGTGTGACACTTGTCCAGAGGCATGCTTGGGATCAAAGAAGTCCCCAGCAACTTAAATGTGGCTCTGGACCATGCTGGAAAGAATCGGGACAAAGTGGCTCACTTCGGCGTTGACTAGCCCGGTTAAAGAAGTGATGATCCACTGGGCCATGCAGCTAGGCTGCTGCTTCAGAGGGTTGCTAAACCATGTAGAAGGCCACAAAAATGTAGGAAGCCTCTGACCTCTGCATGAACGGATCAGGACTAGGGTGGTTCATTAGGGAGTTATGGAGCCCTGTATGTGAGGTAGGGAGCCACCGGTATGATATTGGTGCAAATGCATGCTTGGGATCGTAGAAGTTCCCAGCAACTAAAATGTGGCTCTGGACCATGCTGGAAATAATCGGGACACAGTGGCTCACTTGGGCGTTGACTAGTCCGGATAAAGAAGTGATGATCCACTGGGCCATGTAGAAGGCCTTAAAAATGAAGGAAGCCTCTGAGCTCTCCATGAACGGATCAGGACTAGGGTGGCTCACTAGGGCGTGGTGGAGCTCGGTATGTGAGGTAGGGAGCCACCGGTATGATACTGGTGCAAATGCATGCTTGGGATCCTAGAAGTCCACAGCAACTAAAATATGGCTCTGGACCATGCTGGAAATAATCAGGACACAGTGGCTCACTTGGGCGTTGACTAGCCCGGTTAAAGAAGTGAGGAGCCACTGGGCCATATAGCTAGGCTTCTGCTCCAGTGGCTTGCTAAACCATGTAGAAGGCCACAGCAATGTAGGTAGCCTCTAATCTCTCCCTGAACTGATCAGTACTAGGGTAGCTAACTAGGGCGTTGTGAAGCCCGGTACAAGAGGTATGGAGTCACCGGTGTGATACTTGTCCAGAGGCATGCTTGGGATCATAGAAGTCCCCAGCAACTTAAATGTGGCTTTGGACCATGCTGGAAAGAATCAGGACACAATGGCTCACTTCGGCGTTGACTAGTCCGGTTAAAGAAGTGATGAGCCACTGGGCTATGCAGCTAGGCTGCTGCTCCAAAGGCTTGCTAAACTATGTAGAAGGCCACAGCAATGTAGGAAACCTCTGAGTTCTCCCTTAACGGATCAGGACTAGGGTGGCTCAATAGGGCGTTGTGAAGCCCGGTATGTGAGGTAGGAGGCCACTGGTATGATACTGGTCTAAAGGCATGCTTGGGATCCTAGAATTCCCCAGCAACTAAAATGTGGCACTGGACCATGCTGGAAAGAATCGGTACACAGTGGCTCACTTGGGCGTTGACTAGCCATGATAAAGAACTGAGGATCCACTGGGCCATACAGCTAGGCTTCTGCTCCAGAGGCTTGCTAAACCTTGTAGAAAGCCACAACAATGTCATACGCCTCTGATCTCTCCTTGAACGGATCAGGACTAGGGTGGCTCACTAGTGCGTTGTGGAGCCTAGTACAAGAGGTATGGAGCCACCGGTGTGATACTGGTCCTGACGCATGCTTGGGATCAAAGAAATCCCCAGAAACTTAAATGTGGCTTTGGACCATGCTGGAAAGAATCGGGACACAGTGGCTCACTTGGGCGTTGACTAGCCCAGTTAAAGAAGTGATGATCCACTGGGCTATGCAGTTAGGCTGCTGCTTTAGAGGGTTGCTAAACCATATAGAAGGCCACAGCAATGTTGGAAGCCTCTGAGCTCTCCATGAATGGATCAGGACTAAGGTGGCTCACTAGGGCATTGTGGAGCCCGGTACAAGAGGTATGAAGCCACCAGTATGATACTGTTCTAGAGGCATGCTTGGGATTCTTGAAGTCCCCAGCAACTAAAATGTGGCTCTGGACAATGCTGGAAAGAATCGGGACACAGTGGCTCACTTGGGCGTTGACTATCCCGGTTAAAGAAGTGATGAGCCACTGGGCCATGAAGCTAGGCTTATGCTCTAGAGGCTTGCTAAACCATGTGAAAGTCCACAACAATGTAAGAAGCCTCTGATCTCTCCCTAAATGGATCAGGACTAGGGTGGTTCACTAGGGTACAAGAGGTATGGAGCCACCGGTGTGATACTGGTCCAGAGGCATGCTTGGGATCATAGAAGTCCCCAGTCACTAAAATGTGGCTCTGGACCATGCTGGAAAAAATCGGGACACGATGGCTCACTTGGGCGTTCACTAGCCCGGTTAAAGAAGTGATGAGCCACTGGGCTATACAGCTAGGCTGCTGCTCTAGAGGCTTGCTAAACCATGTAGAAGGCTACAACAATATAGGAAGCCTCTGAGCTCTCCCTGAACGGATTAGGACTAGGGTGGCTCATTAGGGCGTTGTGGAGCCCGGTGTGTGAGGTAGGGGCCACCGGTATGATACTGGTCTAAAGGCATGCTTGGGATCTCAGAAGTCTCCAGCAACTAAAATGTGGCACTGAACCATGCTGGAAAGAATCGGTACACAGTGGCTCACTTGGGCGTTGACTAGGCCGGATAAAGAATTGAGGAGCCACTGGGCCATGCAGCTAGGCTTATGCTCCAGAGGCTTGCTAAACCATGTGAAAGTCCACAGCAATGTAAGAAGCCTCTGATCTCTCCCTAAACGGATCAGGACTAGGGTGGCTCACTAGGGCGTTGTGGAGCCCAGTACAAGAGGTATGGAGCCACCGGTGTGATACTGGTCCAGTGGCATGCTTGGGATCATTGAAGTCCCCAGCAACATAAATGTCGCTCTGGACCATGCTGAAAAGAATCGGGACACAGTGGCTCACTTGGGCGTTAACTATCCCGGTTAAAGAAGTGATGAGTGACAGAACATTTTTCTTAGTGTCGTTTTAAAAGATCAATCCGTCAACAATATTTGATAGAACCTCACAAGCCTAAATTTGTTTGAAAACATAAATATAGTGGCAAGTGGGGTGTCGTCCACAGGGAGCGGAGTTAGCTAAATTAGTTATTGCTAAAGTAATGATATGTATATATATAATATCGAAACATGAGTTGGTGAAAATGTAGGTGGTGAATTACCCTAAAAATAACACTAAATTAATTATGCAAACTAAATGAAGGGGGAAATGGAATGAGGGATATATATAGACGATGGAAACTAAGGAGTTAAGGGATACGAAAGTAAATACTGGGAAATGCAACAAACTTGTCAATAGCACGGCTATTCAAGGTAACCGACCTAGGATGTATAGAGTCGGTTATTTATCCCTAGAAGGTGGCCAACCTAGGATGTATAGTGCGGACCATCTATTATGGATTAATCCGTCGTAAGCTACCAACCTAGGATGTATAGAGTTGGTTGTTTATCAGATTCTAGAAATGAAGCTCGTCTACCTAACAATGACTCTACCGATTACAAATAGTCACCCTAGGATGTATAGTGATGACTTCTAAATCTCTCACGGGTTCCTGCCTAGGATGTATAGTGCCGGAAACTCGATCGAGGTTAGATTAAAACCGCGGTTTAAGAGTCGGAATTCATGACTTTCTGTCCATTCTTTAGAGCTTTAAACAACTAAATAGGATGTATATCTAGATGCAATACTCATACATAATACAAAGACATCTTGCAAAGAGGATGTATCTACACAAGAAATCAATGATACACATTTACAACAAGAATAGACTAATGAAAGATAGACATGAATATCAATATAATATCAAGTTTATGTACAAGCCCAATATTCAACTAACTACTCCATTAACCCCTTAGAGGGGATTTAGCTACTCATTAAAACTAGGAAACTAAGAGAAAGGAAAGTGAAAGAACCCTTGGAGAACATCTCCTTCCTTGAAGTGGCTCCAATCTCCTAACTTCCTTGAAGTTGAGTAGAGAATGTAAGGATAAGAGAGAGAGAGAGAGAGATTCTAGGTCTAAAAGTGTTTTTACCTTTGCAAAACGGAGTCAAAGGCTTCTTAAAACGTTTCTATACTTTTCTATTTATACAAGATACAAAAAAATAGGTCACTTAAGCTTTGAAAATCAAACTGGCGCGCTCGGAGTGCGGGTGGAGTGCGGGTGAATTACCCACACTGTACCCGCACTGTATGGGTTGCCTTCATCTTCAGTTCTCGGATCAGGGCAATAGTGTGGGTGGAGTACGGTTGAATTACCCGCACTTGACCCGCATTTGGAATCGCACTGTGATCGCATTTGAATCGCACTTCCCTATCAGGTGTAAAATCTACCTTCTATCTTAAGCAACAGTGTGGGTATAGTGCAATTGGATGACCCGCACAGTGCCCGCGCTCTAATGTCAGATACAACTGTGCTCTTCTGTTCTTGGTGACAGTGCGGGTAGAGTGCGGTTAGATGACCCGTACAGTACCCGCACTCTAACGTCAAGTGCATCTTCAACTTTTCTGGTTTGGCATTAGTGCGGGTAGAGTGCGGTTGGATGACCCGTACAGTACCCGCACTTTATCGTTAGGTGCAACATCAGTTTCTCTGGTTTGGCATTAGTGCGGGTTAAGTGCGGTTGGATGACGCGCACTGTACCCGCACTTTATCTCTTCACTTGCATCCTATCCTGGCTATGAATATGAGTGCGGCTAGAGTGCGGTTAGAGTGCAGCTGCGACCCGCACTAGACCTGCACCGTAGAGCTGTTTATACTCCTTTGCCTTTACTTTCGCCCCTTTTCTGCCGGAATCACTGCAATATGCTTCCAAACCTGTCTTTGCATCATTACCTACAAATACGCACAATACAACCCATCAAAGATACAAAAATGCACGAAAACAGAACATAAGGTAAGGATCTGAGGGCCTAAATATACTACAAATTTGGCCCGATCAATGAGCCACTGGACCATGCAGCTAGGCTGCTGCTTCAGAGGGTTGCTAAACCATGTAGAAAGCCACAGTAATGTAGGAAGCCTCTGAGCTCTCCCTGAACGGATCAGGACTAGGCTGGCTCACTAAGGCGTTGTGGAACCCGGTATGTGAGGTAAGGGGCCACCGGTATGATACTGGTCTAAAGGCATGCTTGGGATCATAGAAGTCCCCAGCAACAGAAATGTGGCTCTGGACCATGCTGGAAAGAATCCGGACACAGTGGTTCACCTGGGCGTTGACTAGCCCGATTATAGAAGTGAGGAGCCAGTGGACCATGCAGCTAGGCTTCTGCTCCAGAGGCTTGCTAAACCATGTACAAGGCCACAGCAATGTAGGAAGCCTCTGATCTCTCCTTGAGCGAATCAGGACTAGGGTGGCTCACTAGGGCGATGATGAGCCCAGTATGTGAGGTAGGGAGCCACCGGTATGATACTGGTCCAGTGGAATGCTTGGGATCCTAGAAGTCCCCAGCAACTAAAATGTGGCTCTGGACCATGCTGGAAAGAATCGGGACACAGTGGCTCACTTTGGCGTTGACTAGCCCGGTTAAAGAACTGAGGAGCCACTGGGACATGCAGCTAGGCTTTTGCTACAGAGGCTTGCTAAACCATGTAGAAGGCCACAACAATGTAAGAAGCCTCTGATCTCTCCCTTAACGTATCAGGACTAGGGTGGCTCACTAGGGCATTGTGGAGCCCGGTACAAGAGGTATGGAGCCACCGGTGTGATACTAGCCTAGAGGCATGCTTGGGATCGTAGAAGTCCCCAGCAACTAAAATGTGGCTCTGGACCATGCTGGAAATAATCGGGACACAGTCGCTCACTTGGGCGTTGACTAGCCCGGATAAAGAAGTGATGATCCACTGGGCCATGCAGCTAGGCTGCTACTTCAGAGGGTTGCTAAACCATGTAGAAGGCCACAAAAATATAGAAAGCCTCTGAGCTCTCCATGAATGGATCAGGACTAGGGTGGCTCACTAGGGCGTTGTGGAGCTCGGTCTGTGAGGTAGGGAGCCACCGGTATGATACTGGTGCAAATGCATGCTTGGGATCCTAGAAGTCTACAGCAACTAAAATGTGGCTCTGGACCATGCTAGAAACAATCAGGACACAGTGGCTCACTTGGGCGTTGACTAGCCCGGTTAAAGAAGTGAGGAGCCACTGGGCCATATAGCTAGGCTTCTGCTCCAGTGGATTGCAAAACCATGTAGAAGACCACAGCAATATAGGTAGCCTCTAATCTCTCACTGAATTGATCAGTACTAGGGTGGCTAACTAGGGCGTTGTGAAGCCCGGTACAAGAGGTATAGAGCCACCGGTGTGATACTTGTCCAGAGGCATGCTTGGGATCATAGAAGTCCCAGGCAACTTAAATGTGTCTTTGGACCATGCTGGAAAGAATGAGGACACAATGGCTCACTTCTGCGTTGGCTAGTGAGGTTAAAGAAGTGATGAGCCACTGGGCTATACAGCTAGGCTGCTGCTCCAAAGGCTTGCTAAACCATGTAGAAGGCTATAGCAATGTAGGAAGCCTCTGAGTTCTCCCTGAACGGATCAGGACTAGGGTGGCTCAATAGGGCGTTGTGAAGCCCGGTATGTGAGGTAGGGGGCCACCGGTATGATAATGGTCTAAAGGCATGCTTGGGATCCTAGAAGTCCCCAGCAACTAAAATGTGGCACTGGACCATGCTGGAAAGAATCGGTACACAGTGGCTCACTTGGGCGTTGACTAGCCCTGATAAAGAACTGAGGATCCACTGGGCCATGCAGCTAGGCTTCTGCTCTAGAGGCTTGCTAAACCTTGTAGAAAGCCACAGCAATGTCATAAGCCTCTGATCTCTCCCTGAACGGATCAGGACTAGGGTGGCTCACTAGTCCGTTGTGGAGCCTAGTACAAGAGGTATGGAGCCACCGGTGTGATACTGGTCCAGAGGCATGCTTGGGATCAAAGAAATCCCCAGAAACTTAAATGTGGCTCTAGACCATGCTGGAAAGAATCGGGACACAGTGGATCACTTGGGCGTTGACTAGCCCGATTAAAGAAGTGATGATCCACTGGGCCATGCAGCTAGGCTGCTGCTTCAGAGGGTTGCTAAACCATATAGAAGGCCACAGCAATGTTGGAAGCCTCTGAGCTCTCCATGAACGGATCAGGACTAAGGTGGCTCACTAGGGCGTTGTGGAGCCCGGTACAAGAGGTATGGAGCCACCGGTGTGATACTAGTCCAGAGGTATGGAGCCACCGGTGTGATACTAGGGACACAGTGGCTCACTTGGGCATTGACTAGCCTGGTTAAAGAAGTGATGAGCCACTGGGCCATGCAACTAGGCTGCTACTCCGGAGGATTGCTAAATCATATAGAAAGCCACAGCAATGTAGGAAGCCTCTGAGCTCTCCATGAACGGATCAGGACTAGGGTGGCTCATCAGGACTTTGTGGAGCCTGGTACAAGAGGTATGGAGCCATCGGTGTGAAACTGGTCTAGAGGAATGCTTCGGATCATAGAAGTCCCAAGCAACTAAAATGTGGCTCCGGACCATGCTGGAAAGAATCAGTACACAGTGGCTCACTTGGGCTCTGACTAGCCCCTTTAAAGAAGTGATGAACCATTGGGCCATACAGTTAGGCTGCTGCTCCAGATGCTTGCTAAACCATGTAGAAGGCCACAACAAAGTAGGAAGCCTCTGAGCTCTCCCTAAACAGATCAGGACTAGGGTGGCTCAGTACGGCGTTGTGGAGCCCGGTATGTGAGGTAGGGAGCCACTGGTATGATACTTGTCTGAAGGCATGCTTGGGATCCTAGAAGTCCCCAGTGACTAAAATGTGGCTCTGGACCATGCTGGAAAGAATCCGGACATAGTGGCTCATCTGGGCGTTGACTAGCCCGATTATAGAAGTCAGGAGCCAGTGGACCATGCAGCTAGGCTTCTGCTCCAGAGGCTTGCTAAACCATGTAGAAGGCCACAGCAATGTAGGAAGCCTCTGATCTCTCCCTGAACGGATCAGGACTAGGGTGGCTCACTAGGGCATTGTGGAGCCCGGTACAAGAGGTATGGAGCCACAGGTGTGATACTAGTCCAGAGGCATGCTTGGGATCGTAGAAGTCCCCATCACTTGAAATGTGGCTCTGGACCATGCTGGAAAGAATAGGGACACAGTGGCTCACTTGGGCATTAACTAGCCTGGTTAAAGAAGTGATGAGCCACTAGGCCATGCAACTAGGCTGCTACTCTTGAGGCTTGCTAAATCATATAGAAGGCCACAGCAATGTAGGAAGCCTCTGAGCTCTCCCTAAACAGATTAGGACTAGGGTGGCTTACTAGGGCGTTGTGGAATCCGGTATGTGAGGTAGGGAGCCACCGATATGATACTAGTCCAGAGACGTGCTTGGGATCCTAGAAGTCCACAGCATCTAAAATGTGGCACTGGACCATGCTGGAAAGAATAGAGAAACAGTGGCTCTCTTGGGCGTTGACTAGCCCGGTTAAAGAACTGAGGAGCCACTAACCCATGCAGTTAGGCTTCTGCTCCATAGGATTGCTAAACCATGTAGAAGGCCACAGCAATGTAAGAAGCCTCCAATCTCTCCATGAACGGATCAGGACTAGGGTGGCTCACTAGGGCATTGTGGAGCCCGGTACAAGAGGTATGGAGCCATCGGTGTGATACTGGTCCAGAGGCATGCTTGGGATCATAGAAGTGCCCGGCAACTTAAATGTGGCTCTGGACCATGCTGGAAAGAATCGGTACACAGTGGCTCACTTGGGCGTTGACTATCCCGGTTAAAGAAGTGATGATCCATTGGGCCATGCAGCTAGGCTGCTGCTCCAGAGTGTTGCTAAACCATGTGGAAGGCCACAGCAATGTAGGAAACCTTTGAGCTCTCCCTGAACGGATCAGGACTAGGGTGGCTCACTAGGGCATTGTGGAGTCTGGTATGTGAGGTAGGGAGCCACCGGTATGATATTGGTCCAGAGGCGTACTTGGGATCCTAGAAGTCCACAGCAACTAAAATGTGGCTCTGGACAACGCCGGAAAGAATGGGGACACAGTGGCTCACCTCGGCGTTGACTAGCCCATTTAAAGAAGTGAGGAGCAAGTGGGCCATGCAGCTAGGATGCTGCTCCAGAGGGTTGCTAAACCATGTAGACGACCACAACAATGTAGGAAGCCTCTGAGCTCTCCCTGAACGGATCAGGACTAGGGTGGCTCACTAGGGCGTTATGGAGTTCTGTATGTGAGGTAGGGAGCCACCGGTATGATGCTGGTCTAGAGGCGTGCTTGTGATCATAGAAGTCCATAACAACTAAAATATGGCACTGGACAATGATGGAAAGAATCGGGACACAGTGGCTAACCTGGGCGTTGACTGGCCCGATTAAAGAAGTGAGGAGCCAGTGGGCCATGTAGCTAGGCTTCTGCTCCAGAGGCTTGCTAAACCATGTAGAAGGCCAGAGCAATTTAGGAAGACTCTGATCTCTCTCTGAACGAATCACGACTAGGGTGGTTCACTCGGGCGTTGTGGAGCCCGGTACAAGAGGTATGGAGCCACCGGTGTGATACTGGTCCAGAGGCGTGCTTGGGATCCTGGAAGTCCACAGCAACTAAAATATGGCACTTGACCATGCTGAAAAGAATAGAGACACAGTGGCTCACTTGGACGTTGACTATCCTGGTTAAAGAACTGAGGAGCCACTAGGCCATGCAGCTAGGCTTCTGCTCCAGAGGCTTGCTAAACCATGTAGAAGGCCAGAACATTTTATTAAGCCTCTAAGCTCTCCCTCAACGGATCAGGACTAAGGTGGCTCACTTGGGCGTTGTGGAGCCTGGTATGTAAGGTAGGAAGCCACCGGTATGATACTGGTCTAGAGGCATGCTTGGGATTATAGAAGTCCCCAGCAAGTAAAATGTGGTTACGGACCATACTGGAAGGAATCGGGACACAGTGGCTCGCCTGGGTGTTGACTAGCCAGATTAAAGAAAGGAGGAGCCAGTGGGCCATGCAGCTAGGCTGCTGCTCCAGAGGCTTGCTAAACCATGAAGAAGGCTACAGCAATGTAGGAAGCCTCTGAGTTCTCCTTGAATGGATCAGGACTAGGGTGGCTCAATAGGGCGTTGTGGAGCCCGGCAGGTGAGGTAGGGGACCACCGGTATGATACATGTCTAAAGGAATACTTGGGATCCTAGAAGTCCCCATCAACTAAAATATGGCACTTGACCATGCTGGAAAGAATATGGACACAGTGGCTCACTAGGGCCTTGACTAGCCCGGTTAAAGAACTGTGGAGCCACAAGGCCATGCAGCTAGGCTTCTGCTCCAGAGGCTTGCTAAACCATGTAGAAGGCCATAGCAATGTAAGAAGCCTCTGATCTCTCCATGAACGGATCAAGACTAGGGTGGCTCACTACGGCGTTGTGGACCCCACTACAAGAAGTATGGAGCCACCGGTGTGATACTCGTCTATAGGCATGCTTCGGATCATAGAAATCCCCAGCAACTGAAATGTGGCTCTGGACCATCCTGGAAGGAATCGGGACACAGTGGCTCACTTGGGCGTTGACTAGCCCGGTTAAAGAAGTGATGAGCCACTGGGCCATGCAGCTAGGCTGCTGCTCCAGAGAGTTGCTAAACCATGTAGAAGGCCACAGCAATGTAGGAAGCCTTTGAGCTCTCCCTGAACAGATCAGGACTAGGGTGGCTCACTAGGGCGCTGTGGAGCCCGGTACAAGAGGTAGGGAGCCACCGGTGTGATACTGGTCCAGAGGCATGCTTGGGATCATAGAAGTCCCCGGCAACTTAAATGTGGCTCTGGACCATGCTGGAAAGAATCGGTACACAGTGGCTCACTTGGGCGTTGACTAGCCCGGTTGAAGAAGTGATGAGCCACTGGGCCATGTAGCTAGGCTGTTGCTCCAGAGAGTTGCTAAACCATGTAGAAGGCCACAGCAATGTAGGAAGCCTTTGAGCTCTCCCTGAACAGATCAGGACTATGGTGGCTCACTAGGGCGTTCTGGAATCTGGTATGTGAGGTAGGGAGCCACCGGTATGATACTGGTCCATAGACGTGCTTGGGATCCTAGAGGTCCACAGCATTTAAAATGTGGCACTGGACCATGCTGGAAAGAATAGAGACATAGTGGCTCTCTTGGGCGTTGACTAGCCCGGTTAAAGAACTGAGGAGCCACTAAGCCATGCAGCTAGGCTTCTGCTCCAGAGGCTTGCTAAACCATGTAGAAGGCCATAGCAATGTAAGAAGCCTCTAATCTCTCCATGAATGGATCAGGACTAGGGTGGCTCACTAGGGCGTTGTGGAGCCCGGTACAAGAGGTATGGAGCCACCGGTGTGATACTGGTCCAGAGGCATGCTTGGGATCATAGAAGTCCCCGGCAACTTAAATGTGGCTCTGGACCATGCTGGAAAGAATCGGTACACAGTGGCTCACTTGGGCGTTGACTAGCCCGGTTAAAGAAGTGATGATCCACTAGGCCAGGCAGCTAGGCTGCTGCTCCAGAGTGTTGCTAAACCATGTAGAAGGCTACAGCAATGTAGGAAGCCTTTGAGCTCTCCCTGAACGGATCAGGACTAGGGTTGCTCACTAGTGCGTTGTGGAGTCTGGTATGTGAGGTAGTGAGCCACCGGCATGATATTGGTCTAAAGGCGTACTTGGGATCCTAGAAGTCCACAGCAACTAAAATGTGGCTCTGGACAACGCTGAAAAGAATCGGGACACAGTGGCTCACTTGGGCGTTGACTAGCCCGATTAAAGTAGTGAGGAGTAAGAGGTCCATGCAGCTAGGATGCTACTCTAGAGGGTTGCTAAACCATGTAGAAGGCCACAACAATGTAGGAAGCCTTTGAGCTCTCCCTGAACGGATTAGGACTAGGGTGGCTCACTAGGGCGTTATGGAGTTCGGTATGTGAGGTAGGGAGCCACCGGTATGATACTGGTCCAGAGGCATGCTTGGGATCCTAGAAGTCCCCAGCAACTAAAATGTGGCTATGGACCATGCTAGAAAGAATTGGGACACATTGACTCACTTGGGCGTTGACTAGCCCGGTTACAGGACTGAGGAGCCACTGGGCAATGTAGCTAGGCTTCTGCTCTAGAGTCTTGCTAAACCATGTAGAAGGCCACAACAATGTAAGAAGCCTCCGATCTCTCCCGAAACGGATCAGGACTAGGGTGGCTCACTAGGGCGTAGTGGACCCCGGTACAAAAGGTATGGGGCCACCGGTGTGATACTGGTCCAGAGGCAAGCTTTGGATCATAGAAGTCCCAGTATATAAAATGTTGCTCTGGACCATGCTGGAAAGAATCGGGACACAGTGGCTCACTTGGGCGTTGACTAGCCGGGTTAAAGAAGTGATGAGCCACTGGGCCATGCAGCTAGGCTGCTACTCCAGAGGGTTGTTAAACCATGTAGAAGGCCACAGCAATCTAGGAAGCCTCTGAGCTCTTCCTGAACGGATCAGGACTAGGGTGGCTCACTAGGGCGTTATGGAGTGCGGTATGTGAGGTAAGGATCCACCGGTATGATACTGGTCCCGAGGCATGCTTGGGATCCTAGAAGTCCACATCAACTAAAATGTGGCTCTAAACAATGCTAGAAAGAATCGGGACACAGTGGCTCACCTGGGCGTTGACTAGCCCGATTAAAGAAGTGAGGAGCCAGTGGGTCATGCAGCTAGGCTTCTGCTCCAGAAGCTTGCTAAACCGTGTAGAAGGCCAAAGCAATTTAGGAAGCCTCTGATCTCTCCCTGAACGGTTCAGGACTAGGGTTGCTCACTAGGACGTTGTGGAGCCCGGTACAAGAGGTATGGAGCCACCGGTGTGATACTGGTCCGGAGGCATGCTTCGAATCATAGTAGTCAACAGAAACTGAAATGTAGCTCTGGACCATGCTTGAAAGAATCGGGACACAGTGGCTCACTTGGGCGTTGACTAGCCCGGTTAAAGAAGTGAGGAGCTACTGGGCCATGCTGGTAGGCTTTTGCTCCATAGGTTGGCTAAACCATGTAAAAAGCCAAAGCAATGTAGGAAGCCTCTGAGTTATCCCTGAAGAGATTAGGACTAGGGTGGCTCGCTACGGCGTTGTGGAGCCCAGTGCAAGAGGTATAGAGCCACCAGTGTGATACTGGTCGAGAGGCATGCTTGGGATCATAGAAGTCCCCAGTAACTTAAATGTGGCTCACGACCATGCTGGAAAGAATCGGTACACAGTGGCTCACTTGGGTGCTGACTAGCCCCGTTAAAGAATTGATGAGCCACTAGGCCATGCAGCTAGAATGCTGCTCCAAATGCTTGCTAAACCATATAGAGGGCTACATCAATGTAGGAAGCCTCTGATCTCTCCCTGAACGAATCAGGACTAGGGTGGCTGACTAGAGCGTTGTGGAGCCCGGTATGTGAAGTAGGGAGCTACCAGTATGATACTGGTCCAGATGCATGCTTGGGATTCTATAAGTCCCCAGCAACTAAAATGTGGCTCTGGACCATGCTAGAAAGAATCGGGACACAGTGGCTCATCTAGGCGTTGACTAGCCCGGTTTAAGAAGTGATGAGCCACTGGGCCACGCAGTTAAGCTACCGCTCTAGAGGCCTGATAAACCATGTAGAAGGTCACAGCAATGTAGGAAGCCTCTGAGCTCTCCCTGAACGGATCATGACTAGGGTGGCTCACTAGGGCGTTGTGGTGCCTGGTATGTGAGGTAGGGAGCCACCGGTATGATACCGGTCTAGAGGCATGCTTGAGATCATAGAAGTCCCCAGCAAGTAAAATATGACTGTGGACCATACTTGAAAGAATCGAGACACATTGGCTTACCTGGGCGTTGACTAGTCCGATTAAAGAAGGGAGGAGCCAGTGGGCCATACAGCTAGGCTGCGGCTCCAGAGGCTTGCTAAACCATGAAGAAGGCTACAGCAATGTAGGAAGCCTCTGAGTTCTCGCTGAATGGATCAGGACTAGGGTGGCTTAATAGGGCGTTGTGGAGCCCGGTAGGTGAGGTAGGAGGCCACCGGTATAATACTGGTCTAAAGGCATGCTTGGGATCATAGAAGTCCCCAGCAACTAAAATGTTGCACTGGACCATGCTAGAAAGAATAGGGATACAGTGGCTCACTTGGGCGTTGACTAGCCCGGTTAAAGAACTGAGGAGCCACTAGGCCATACAGCTACGCTGCTGCTCCAGAGGGTTGCTAAACCATGTAGAAGGCCACAACAATGTACGAAGCCTCTGAGCTCTCCCTGAACGGATCAGGACTAGGGTGGCTCACTAGGGCATTATTTAGTCCGGTATGTGAGGTAAGGAGCCACCGGTATGATACTGGTCCAGAGGCGTGCTTGGGATCCTAGAAGTCCACAGCAACTAAAATGTGGCACTGAACCATGCTGGAAAGAATAGGGACACAGTGGCTCACTTGGGCGTTGACTAGCCCGGTTAAAAAATTGAGGAGCCACTAGGCCATGCAGCTAGGCTTCTGCTCCAGAGGCTTGCTAAACCATGTAGAAGGCCACAGCAATGTAAGAAGCCTCTGATCTCTCCCTGAACGGATCAGGACAAGGGTGGCTCACTAGGGAGTTGTGGAGCCCTATACAAGAGGTTTGGAGTCACTGGTGTGATACTGGTCCAGAAGCATGCTTCAGATCATAGAAGTCCCCAGCAACTGAAATGTGGTTCTGGACCATCCTGGAAGGAATTGGGACATAGTGGCTCACTTGGGCGTTGACTAGCCCGGTTAAAGAAGTGATAAGCAACTGGGCCACGCAGCTAGGCTGCTGCTCCAGAGGGTTTCTAAACCATGTAGAAGGCCACAGCAATGTAGGAAGCCTCTGAGCTCTCCCTGAACGGATCAGGACTAGTGTGGCTCACTAGGGCGTTGAGGAATTCGGTATATGAGGTAGGGAGGCACCGGTATGATACTGGTCCAGAGGCATGATTGGGATCCTAGAAGTCCACAGCAACTAAAATGTGGCTCTGGAAAATGCTGGAAAGAATCGGGACACAGTGGCTCACCTGGGCGTTGACAAGCCCGATTAAAGAAGTGAGAAGCCAGTGGGCCATGCAGCTAGACTGCTGCTCTAGAGGGTTGCTAAACCATGTAGAAGGCCACAACAATGTAGGAAGCCTCTGAGCTCTCCCTGAACGGATCACGACTAGGGTGGCTCACTAGGGAGTTATAGAGTCCGGTATGTGAGGTAAGGAGCCACCGGTATGATACTGGTCCAGAGGCGTGCTTTGGATCCTAGAAGTCCACAGCAACTAAAATGTGGCACTGAACCATGCTGGAAAGAATAGGGACACAGTGGCTCACTTGGGCGTTGACTAGCCCGGTTAAAGAAGTGATGAGCCACTTGGCCATGCAGCTAGGCTGCTGCTCCAGATGATTGCTAAACCATGTAGAAGTCCACATCAATGTAGGACGCCTCTGAGCTCTTCCTAAACGGATCAGGACTAGGGTGGCTCACTAGGGCTTTTTCGAGCCCGGTATGTGAGGTAGGGAGCCACTGGTATGATACTGGTCCAGATGCTTGCTTGGGATCCTATATGTCTCCAGCAACTAAAATGTGGCTCTGGACCATGCTAGAAAGAATCAGGACACAGTTGCTCATCTGGGCATTGACTAGCCCGGTTATAGAAGGGAGGAGCTAGTGGCCATGCAGCTAGGCTTCTGCTCCAGAGGCTTGCTAAACCTTGGAGAAGGCCACAGCAATATAGGAAGCCTATGATCTCTCTCTGAACGGATCATGACTAGGATGGCTCACTAGGGCGTTGTGGAGCCCGTTGCAAGAGGTATGGAGCCACCGGTGTGATACTGGTCTACAGTCATGCTTCGGATCATAGAATTCCACAGCAACTGAAATGTGGCTCTGGACCATCCTGGAACGAATCGGGACACAGTGGCTCACTTGGGCGTTGACTAGCCCGGTTAAAGAAGAGATGAGCCACTGGGCCATACAGCTAGGCTGCTGCTCCAGAGGGTTGCTAAACCATGTAAAGGCCACAGCAATGTCGGAAGCCTCAGAGCTCTCCCTGAATGGATCATGACTAGGGTGGCTCACTAGGGCGTTGTGGAGTCCGGTATGTGAGGTAGGGAGCCACCGGTATAATACTGGTCTAGAGGCGTGCTTGGGATCCTAGAAGTCCACAGCAACTAAAATGTGGCACTGGACCATGCTGGAAAGAATAGGGACACAGTGGCTCACTAGGGCGTTGACTAGCCCGGTTAAAGAACTGAGGAGCCACTAGGCCATTCACCTAGGCTTCTGCTTCAGAGGCTTGCTAAACCATGTAGAAGGCCATAGTAATGTAAGAAGCCTCCGATCTCTCCCTGAACGGATCAGGACTAGGATGGCTCACTAGGGCCTTGTGGAGCCCGGTACAAGAGGTATGGAGCCACCGGTGTGATATTGGTCTAGAGGCATGCTTCGGATCATAGAAGTCCCCAGTAACTGAAATATGGCTCTAGACCATCCTGGAAAGAATCGGGACACAGTGGCTTATTTGGGCGTTGACTATCCCGGTTAAAGAAGTGATGATCCACTGGGCCATGCAGCTAGGTGTTAGGATTATGCTCAATAGCAAGAGTGTACTATTGTAATTGACAATCTTTTCATATAAATAAAGTGATTTCTGATTCTGCAAAATCTTATAGCATTTATAATTATAATTGTCAAGGTAAATAATCATAAGGTCAAAAGACTATGAGATATGAAGAGTTTTTTGTACATCCGGATATGTATGAGGTAGACACAATTCTTTAGTTAGTCTTGAATAACGTTCACAACTTAAGTTAAAGGTTGGGCACCTCTATCTTGATAAAGTTGTAGAATTCTTTTACTAGCATTTGAGTGGGATCAAATGAGTTATGATGAGTCTAAAATCATCGAAAGGTTTTCGAGTAAAAGAATCTAGTGCACTGGGTGCATTGAACTGGATCACAATGAAATACTTTATCTAGAACCATCACTAGATATAAGTCTTTTCATTATCGGGACAATTGGAGAGTCTATCTAAATCCTGAAATAAATGATAGACTTATGGTTGCAAGTGTTATCATTTGAGCTATCAATGAGTACGATTATATAGCATAGTCTATCCTCGATAGTTTGGTGGTATTCATTTGTTAATAGATAGAGGACTTCATTTATAGATATGGACATTGTGGCTCCATTTATTAAAAGAGAGTATAATATCATCATATGGATGTTTTGAGGTATTGGATATTAAATCTCAACGTTGAGTTTTCAATAATGATTATTGAAGACATGGCTTCTGGACAAGTCAAAATATCCAAGTTCAAAATGTGGTCATATGAGGAAATATGGTAACTTGGAGAGCTATAGGCGGTCTATGAGCTCTTGGAGATTACTGATATTATACACGAGGATACACCATCTCCTATAAGATTGTCTAGGGTATGAATGAGAAACATCTCCTTATTCTATCTTTATTTAAGAGTTCAATTTTAGCTCTTTAATGGAATGAGTTAAAATTAATAGATCGGACCTAAGTGAATCATTTGTTGATTGTGAATAGGTTATGTCTATTGAAGCTTAAATTTAGATAGCCCGCCAAGATCCACAATCCACACGTACTTGCATGGATCACTTGATATATTCTACCGGACCAATTTATGGGTCCATCTAGAATTGCATTTAATATATTAAGAATATAATATGTCTATTATTTATTTAATGGGATGCACTATTATATTAATATATTAAAAGGAGACATGTAGGCTTGTTTCTTTTAGTAAGAATAAGTCTGGTTCACATGTGGGCTTTTATTTAAAATCTAATGGATTAAATAAAATAAGAAAAATAATATTGGGCCCATATATACATGGTGTGGGCGGCAAGGCTAAATAAAATAGCCCAAGATATTATTTTATTTTATTGTTTTGATTAAATGGGAATTAATTAATTATTTAATTAATTAATAGTTTAAATCAAAATCTTTTCCTGATCAGTAAATTAAATACTATGTGTTGGATTAGGGTTGGAATTCTTATAAGTGATAGGAGTCTTAATGTGGTAAGGATTAAGTCGACATACACTCCTTATTATACAAAGAATTCGACCACCACTAGTTCTACAAGGGTTAGGATTCTTGAATTGATAGGAATTAGGGAAAAGGACAATTCCTTTTCAAGTAAGGAAATTAACCAACCCTAGATTTCCTATTCAATGAATTCGGCCAACCCTACTTGGTGAAGGAGAGAATTCGGCCAACCTATAAATATAAGGTTATGAATTTTCGGCCACTGAGAAGAAGAAGAAGAAGAAAAATAGAGAGAGATTTTTGTTTGTTTTGAAAATAAAAAATCTTACTCTATACACATAGATTTTCGGCCAAGAGAGAAAAAGAAAATAAGTTCTCATTCGATAGTGCACTTACAAGCCTTTAACATCAAAAGTTCTCATTCGATAGTGCACACTTTCGATTTAGGGTTATGCGAGTTTCAATCATATTGATTGTGAATTCAAAAGTGACCGGAACTAAAATGTGGCACTGGAGCATGCTGGAAAGAATCAGGACACAGTGGCTCACTTGGGCGTTGACTAGCCCGATTAAAGAAGTGATGAGCCGCTGGGCTATGCAGCTAGGCTGCTGCTTTAGAGGCTCGCTAAACCATGTTGAAGGCTACAACAACGTAGGAAGCCTTTGAGCTCTCGCTGAACGGATCAGGACTAGGGTGACTCACTAGGGCATTATGGAGCCCTTGTACAAGAGGTATGGAGCCACCGGTGTGATACTGGTCCAGAGGCATGCTCGGAATACTAAAAGTCCCCAGCAACTAAAATGTGGCTATGGACCATGCTGGAAAGAATCGAGACACAGTGGCTAACTTGGGCGTTGACTGTCCTGGTTAAAGAAGTGATGAGCCACTGGGCCATGCAGCTAGGCTGCTGCTCTAGAGGCTTGCTAAACCATGTAGAAGCCGAAAGCAATGTAGGAAGCCTCTGAGCTCTCCCTGAACGGATCAAGACTAGGGTGGCTCACTAGGGCGTTGTGGAGCCTGGTACAAAAGGTATGGAGCCACCGGTGTGATTCTGGTCTAGAGGCATGCTTGGGATCATAGAAGTCCCCAGCAACTAAAATGTGGCTCTGGACCTTGCTGAAAAGAATCGGGACACAGTGGCTCACTTGGGAGTTGACTAGCCTGGTTAAAGAAGTGATTAGCCGCTGGGCTATACAGCTAGGCTGCTGCTCCAGAGTCTTGCTAAACTATGTAGAAGGCTATAACAATATAGGAAGCCTCTGAGCTCTCGCTGAAAGGATCAGGACTTGGGTGGCTTACTAGGGCGTTTTGGAGCCCGGTATGTGAGGTAGGGAGCCAACGGTATGATACTGGTCTAGTGGCATTCTTGGGATACTAGAAGTCCCCAGTAACTAAAATGTGGCACTGGACCATGCTGGAAAGAATAGGGACACAGTGGCTCACTTGGGCGTTGACTAGCCCAGTTAAAGAAGTGATGAGCCACTGGGCCATGCAGTTAGGCTGCTACTCCAGAGGCTTGCTAAACCATATAGAAGGCCACAGCAATGTAGGAAGCCTCTGAGCTCTCGCTGAACGGATTAGGACTAGGGTGGCTCACTAGGGCGTTGTTGAGCTCGGTATGTGAGGTAGGAAGCCAACGGTATGATACTGGTCTAGAGGCATGCTTGGGATCCTAGAAGTCCCCAACAACTAAAATGTGGCACTGGACCATGCTGGAAAGGATTGGGAAACAATGGCTCACTTGGGCGTTGACTAGCTCGGTTAAAGAAGTGATAAGCCACTGACCATGCATCCAGGCTGCTGCTCCAGAGGCTTGCTAAACCATGTAGTAGGCCACAGCAATGTAGGAAGCCTCTGAGCTCTCCCTGAACGGATCAGGACTACGGTGGCTCACTAGGGCGTTGTGGAGCCCGGTATGTGAGGTAGGGAGCCACCGGTATGATACTTGTCCAGAGGCATGCTTGGGATCCTAGAAGTCCCAGAAGCTGAAATGTGGCTCTGGACCAAGCTGGAAAGAATCGGGACACAGTGGCTCACTTGGGCGTTGACTAGCCCGGTTAAAGAAGTGAGGGGCCTCTGGGCCATGCAGCTAGGCTTCTGCTCCGGAGGCTTGCTAAACCACGTAGAAGGCCACAGCAATATAGGAAACCACTGAGCTCTCCCTGAACGGATCAGGATAAGGGTGGCTCACTAGGGCGTTGTGGAGCCTGGTACAAGAGGTATGGAGCCAACGGTGTGATATTGGTCCAGAGGCATGCTTGGGATAATAAATGTCCCCAGCAACTGAAATGTGGCTCTGGACCATGCTGGAAAGAATCGGGACACAGTGGCTCACTTGGGCGTTGACTATCTGATCGTGCCTAAATTGTTGTATATTTCGGCCCTCAATCATATTCCTTTGTCTCGTTCTTGTGTATATTTTCTATATATTTTATGTCTAATAGGCTCATTAGTGCTAATTGAAGGCAATAGATGTAATTCTGGGTTTGGAAGCTTGTTGCGGTGATTCCAACAGAAAAAAGGCGAAAGTAAAGGCAGAAGAGTACAAACAGCTCTACAGTGCAGGTCCGATGCGGGTCCAGTGCGGGTCGCAACCGCACTCCGACCGCACTCCAGCCACACTCATGTTCATAGCCGGGACAGGATGCAGTAAAGAGATAAAGTGCTGGTATAGTGCGGGTCATCAAACCGCACTCCACCCGCACTTGCACCAAGAACAGAAGAGCAAAATTGCACCTGACGTTAAAGTGCGGGTACTGTGCGGGTCATCAAACCGCACTCCACCCGCACTTGCACCAAGAACAGAAGGTAGATTTTGCACATGACAGGGAAGTGCGATTCAAGTGCGATCATAGTGCGATTCCAAGTGCGGGTCAAGTGCGGGTAATTCAGCCGCACTCCACCCGCACTAATGCCCTGATCCGAGAACTGAAGTTGTAGACAACCCATACAGTGCGGGTAAAGTGCAGGTAAATCACCCGCACTTCACCCGCACTCCGAGCGCGACAGCTTCTGGTTTCAAGCTTAAGTGACCTATTCTTCCATCCTCTATAAATAGAAAAGGATGGGAACGAACCAGAAGATCAAATATACCTCCCAACACTTGTATCTTTAGCTAGTAACACATCTCCCTCTCATCCAAACCATCTGTACTCAATCAAAGGCAACTAGGAGACTTGGATTCAAGCTTCAAGGAAGGAGATCAATCTTCAAGGGTTATCTCTACTCTCTCTCTCTTAGTTATTAGTATGTAATAGAACATGAGTAGCTAAAATACCCTACTATGGGGTTGATGTTATTTGTTTGATGGATATTTTGGGCTTTGTAAATAAACTCTACGTGTTATATTTATTCTATCTCTATATTTCATTCCATTACTTGTATTGATTGCCATTATTGACTTGCTTGGATACACCCTCTTTGCATGTTGATTTGGATTACCTGAGTAGGCAATTAGGTTGTCTAATGCTCTATTGAATGGAAGGATTTCTGGAAATCCGGCTCTATAACCACGCTCTTAATCTAATCTCGAATTAGTGGCTTTCACTATACATCCTAGGTTAGCCACTTGTGAGAGAATTAGAAGCCTCCACTATACACCCTAGGTTGGCTACTTTAGTGATTTTACGAGAACTAACCTTCGAGTAGAATTCGGTTGATAACCTCGAGCCTCATCCAATCCCAACCGGGTGGCCTTCACTATACATCCTAGGTCGGCCACTTGTGAGGGAATTGGAAGCCATCACTATACATCCTAGGATGGCTATATTAGTAATAGGTTGAGCCATAGCTAGATAGATGAGCATTCATGGAACAAGGCCCAATTGAGTAACTAGCCACTGTTGGTTGCTTAAGAAGGATTAATCGCTAGTAGGAGGTCTTCGCTATACATCCTAGGTTGACCTCTTGCTAGAGATATATACCAACACTATACACCCTAGGTTGGTTACATTTGTCAAAACGTGCTTAATTGAGAGTCTGTTGCAATTGCCCCAATATTCACTTACGAGTACATCAACTCCGTAGTTCCATTATCATTCATTCATCACTCCATTATCATCCTATTTCATTTGCTTTCATAGTTTAGTTTATATTGTATTTCCATTCACCATCATTTACTTTTATGCATACTAGTTATATTAATCCTAATCTTATCACCGCTACCCCGATCTCAGTGGACGACACCCGTGCTTGCCGCTTTGCTTGTATTTATACTTGTGAACGCATCGCATAGGATTTATAAATTGATTTGATGGACGGTTTTTTGACGGCAAAAACCTTCTCATCAAATGGCGCAATCCTGGTTAAAGAAGTGATGAGCCACTGGGCCATGTAGCTACGCTGCTGCTCTAGAGGATTGCTAAACCATGTAGAAGGCCAAAGCAATGTAGGAAGACTCTGAGCTCTCCCTAAACAGATCAGGACTAGGGTGGCTCACTAGGGCGTTGTGGAGCCCGGTATAAGAGGTATGGAGCCACCGGTGTGATTTTGGTTCAAGAGGCATGCTTGGGATAATAGAAGTCCCCGGCAACTGAAATGTGGCTCTGGACCATGCTGGAAAGAATCGGGACACAGTGGCTCACTTGGGCGTTGACTAGCCCGGTTAAAGAAGTGGTGAGCCGCTGAGTTATGCAGCTAGGCTGCTGCTCTAGAGGCTTGTTAAACCATGTAGAAGGCTACAACAATGTAGGAATCCTTTGAGCTCTCGCTGAACGGATCAGAACTAGGGTGGCTCATTAGGGCGTTGTGGAGCCCGGTATGTGAGGTAGGAAGCCAACGGTATGATACTGGTCTAGAGGCATGCTTGGGATCCTAGAAGTCCCTAGCAACTAAAATGTATCACTGGACTATGCTGGAAAGAATCGGGACATAGTGGCTCCCTTGGGCGTTGACTAGTCCGGTTAAAGAAGTGATGAGCCACTGGGCCATGCAGCCAGGCTGCTGCTCTAGAGGCTTGCTAAACCATGTAGAAGGCCACAGCAATGTAGGAAGCCTCTGAGCTCTCCATGAACGGAACAGGACTAGGTTGGCTCACTAGAGCGGTGTGGAGCCCGGTATGTGAGGTGAGGAGCCAACGGTATTATACGGGTCCAGAGGAATGCTTGGGATCCTAGAAGTCCTCAGCAACTAAAATGTAGCTGTGGACCATGCTGGAAAGAATCGGGACACAGTGGCTCACTTGTGCGTTGACTAGCCCGATTAAATAAGTGAGGTGCTAGTGGGCCACGCAGCTAGGCTTCTACTCCAGAGGCCTGCTAAACCATGTAGAAGGCCACAGCAATGTAAGAAGCCTCTGATCTCTCCCTGAACGGATCAGGACTAGGGTGGCTCACTAGGGCGTTGTGGAGCCCGGTATGTGAGGTATGGAGCCACCGGTATTATACTTGTCTAGAGGCATGCTTGGGATCCTAGAACTCCTCAGCAACTAAAATGTAGTTGTGGACCATGCTGGAAAGAATCGGGACACAATGGCTCACTTAAGCGTTGACTAGCCCGATTGAAGAAGTGACAAGCAATTGGGCTATGCAGCTAGGCTTCTGCTCCTGAGGCTTGCTAAACAATGTAGAAGGCCACAGCAATGTAGGAAGCCTCTGATCTCTCCCTGAGCTGATCAGGACTAGGGTGGCTCACTAGGGCGTTGTAAATCCGGTATGTGAGGTAGGGAGCCACCGGTATGTGAGGTAGGGAGCCACTGGTATGATACTAGTCTAACGGCATGCTTGGGATCCTAGAAGTCCCCAGCAACTAAAATGTGGCACTAGACCATGCTGGAATGAATCGAGACACAGTGGCTCACTTAGGCGTTGACTAGCCCGGTTAAAGAAGTGAGGAGCCTCTGGGCCATGCAGCTAGGCTTCTTCTCCCGAGGCTTGCTAAATCATGTAGAAGGCAACAACAATGTAGGAAGCCTCAGAGCTCTCCCTGAACGGATCAGGACTAGGGTGGCTCACTAGGGCGTTGTGGAGCCCGGTATGTGAGGTAGGGAGCCAACGGTATTATACTGGTCCAGAGGCATGCTTGGGATCCTAGAAGTCCCTAGGACCTAAAATGTTGTTGTGGACCATGCTGGAAAGAATCAGTACACAATGGCTCACCTGGGCGTTGACTAGCCAGATTAAAGAAGTGAGGAGCCAGTGGGCCGTGCAGCTAGGCTTCTGCTCCAGAGGCTTGCTAAACCATGTATAAGGCCACAACAATGTAGGAAGCCTCTGATCTCCCCCAGAACGGATCAAGACTAGGGTGGCTCACTAGGGCGTTGTGGAGCCCGGTATGTGAGGTAGGGAGCCACCGGTATGATACTATTCCAGAGGCGTGCTTGGGATCCTAGAAGTCCCCAGCAACTGATATGTGGCTCTGGACCATGCTGGAAATAATCGTGACACAGTGGCTCACTTGGGCGTTTACTAGCCTGGTTAAAGAAGTGAGGAGCCTCAGGGCCATGCAGCTAGGCTTCTACTCTAGAGGCTTGCTAAACCATGTAGAAGGCCACAGCAATGTAGGAAGCCACTGAGCTCTCCCTGAACGGATCAGGAGTAGGGTGACTAACTAGGGCGTTGTGGAGCCCGGTACAAGAGGTATGGAGCCATCGGTTTGATACTGGTCCAGAGGCATGCTTGGGATCATAGAAGTCCCCAGCAACTGAAATATGGCTCTAGACCATGCTGGAAAGAATCGAGACACAGTGGCTCACTTGGGCGTTGACTAGCCCGGTTAAAGAAGTGAGGAGCCTCTGGGCCATGCAGTTAGGCTTCTGCTCTAGAGGCTTGCTAAACCATGTAGAAGGCCACAGCAATGTAGGAAGCCATTGAGCTATCCCTGAACGGATCAGGAGTAGGGTGGCTAACTAGGGCGTTGTGGAGCCCGGTACAAGAGGTATGGAGCCATCGGTATGATACTGGTCTAGAGGCATGCTTGGGATCATAGAAGTCCCCAGCAACTGAAATGTGGCTCTAGACCATGCTGGAAAGAATCGAGACACAGTGGCTTACTTGGGCATTGACTAGCACGGTTAAAGAAGTGATGAGCCACTGAGCCATGCAGCTAGGCTGTTGCTCCAAAGGCTTGCTAAACCATGTACAAGGCCACATCAATATAGGAAGCATCTGAGCTCTCCTTGAATGGATCAGGACTACGGTGGCTCACTAGGGCGTTGTGTTAGGATTATGCTCAATAGCAGGAGTGTAGTATTGTAATTGACAATCTTTTCATATAAATAAAGTGATTTCTGATTCTGCAAAATCTTATAGCATTTATAATTATAATTGTCAAGGTAAATAATCATAAGGTCAAAAGACTATGAGATATGAAGAATTGTTTGTACATCCGGATATGTATGAGGTACACATAATTCTTTAGTTAGTCTTGAATAACGTTCACAACTTAAGTTAAAGGTTGGGCACCTCTATCTTGATAAAGTTGTAGAATTCTTTTACTAGCATTTGAGTGGGATCAAATGAGTTATGATGAGTCTAAAATCATCGAAAGGTTTTCGGGTAAAAGAATCTAGTGCACTGGGTGCATTGAACTGGATCACAATGAAATACTTTATCTAGAACCGTCACTAGATATAAGTCTTTTCATTATCAGGACAATCGGACAGTCTATCTAAATCCTGAGATAAATGATGGACTTATGGTTACAAGTGTTATCATTTGAGCTATCAATGAGTACGATTATATAGCATAGTCTATCCTCGATAGTTTGGTGGTATTCATTTGTTAATCGATAGAGGACTTCATTTATAGATGTGGACATCGTGGCTCCATTTATTAAATGAGAGTATAGTATCATCATATGGATGTTTTGAGGTATTGGATATTAAATCTCAACGTTGAGTTTTCAATAATGATTATTGAAGACATGGCTTCTGGACAAGTCAAAATATCCAAGTTCAAAATGTGGTCATATGAGGAATTATGGTAACTTGGAGAGCTATAGGCGGTCTATGAGCTCTTGGCGATTACTGATATTATTCACGAGGATACACCATCTCCTATAAGATTGTCTAGGGTATGAATGAGAAACATCTCCTTATTCTATCTTTATTTAAGAGTTCAATTTTAGCCCTTTAGTGGAATGAGTTAAAATTAATATATCGGACCTAAGTGAATCATTTGTTGATTGTGATTAGGTTATGTCTATTGAAGCTTAAATTTAGATAGCCCGCCAAGATCCACAATCCACACATACTTGAATGGATCACTTGATATATTCTACCGGACCAATTTGTGGGTCCATCTAGAATTGCATTTAATATATTAAGAATATAATATGTCTATTATTTATTTAATGGGCTGCACTATTATATTAATATATTAAAAGGAGACATGTAGGCTTGTTTCTTTTAGTAAGAATAAGTCTGGTTCACATGTTGTCTTTTACTTAAAGTCTAATGGATTAAATAAAACAAGAAAAATAATATTGGGCCCATATATATATGGTGTGGGCGGCAAGGCTAAATAAAATAGCCCAAGATATTATTTTATTTTATTGTTTTGATTAAATGGGAATTAATTAATTAATAGTTTAAATCAAAATCTTTTCCTGATCAGTAAATTAAATACTATGTGTTGGATTAGGGTTAGAATTCTTTTAAGTGATAGGAGTCTTAATGTGGTAAGGATTAAGTCGACATACACTCCTTATTATACAAAGAATTCGACCACCACTAGTCCCACAAGGGTTAGGATTCTTGAATTGATAGGAATTAGGGAAAAGGATAATTCCTTTTCAAGTAAGGAAATTAACCAACCCTAGATTTCCTATTCAATGAATTCGGCTAACCCTACTTGGTGAAGGAGAAAATTCGGCCAACCTATAAATATAAGGTTATGAATTTTCAGCCACCAAGAAGCAAAGTAGAGAGAGATTTTTGTTTGTTTTGAAAACAAAAAATCCTACTCTATACACATAGATTTTCGGACAAGAGACAAAAAAAAAGTTCTCATTCGATAGTGCACTTACAAGCCTTTAACATCAAAAGGTTTTAAGCACAATGTCGATTTAGGGTTACGCGAGTTTCAACCATATTGATTGTGAATTCAAAAGTGACCGGAACTATTTTTTTAGGCTCTTGGTGTTTTACTATTGAAGATCAAGATCAGAAATTCCATACATCCATTCTAAGGTAAGCAATTCAAAGAAAAAGGGAGACCACGCTCCTAGGTGATTCACGTACGTGCTAGAATTGAAGATCTTGCGGATTACCATCGACGTAAGTCAATCGGATCACGCGACAAGAGGTATTTAACCCTAACCGTATATTTGAGTTTAATCGATTAAAGGGTTAAGGTTCAAATCTTTAGAAAAAATTTAAACTATACGAAAATTATTTTTTCGCCTTCCGCTACTGTTTTAAGCAATTTTTTCCTACACATTGTGGAGCCCGGTATGTGAGCTAGGGAGCCACTGGTATGATACTGGTCCAGAGGCATGCTTGGGACCCTAGAAGTTCCCAGTAACTAAAATATGGCTGTGGACCATGGTGGAAAAAATCCGGACATAGTGGCTCACCTGGGCGTTAACTAGCCCGATTATAGAATTGAGGAGTCAGTGGGCCATGCAGCTAGGATTCTGCTCTAGAGGCTTGCTAAACCATGTAGAAGGCTACAGCAATGTAGGAAGCATCTGATCTCTCCCTAAATGGATCAGGACTAGGGTGGCTCACTAGGGCGTTGTGGAGCCCGGTATGTGAGGTAGGGAGCCAACGGTATGATACTGGTCCAGAGGCGTGCTTGGGATCCTAGAAGTCCCTAGCAACTGAAATGTGGCTTTGGACCATGCCGGAAAGAATCGGGACACAGTGGCTCACTTGGGCGTTGACTAGCCCGGTTAATGACGTGAGGAGCCTCATGGCCATACAGCTAGGCTTCTGCTCTAGAGGCTTGCTAAACCATGTAGAAGGCCACAGCAATATAGGAAGCCTGTGAGCTCTCCTTGAACGGATCAGGACTAGGGTGGCTCACTAGGGCATTTTATAGCCTGGTATGTGAGGTAGGAAGCCACCGGTATGATACTGGTCTAGAGGCATGCTTGGGATCCTAGAAGTCCATAGCAACTAAAATGTGGCACTGTACCATGCTGGAAAGAATCGAACACAACGGCTCACTTGGGCGTTAACTAGTCCGGTTAAAGAAGTGAGGAGCCTCCGGGCCATGCAGCTAGGCTTCTGCTCCAGAGTCTTGCTAAACCATGTAGAAGGCCACAGCAATGTACGAAGCCTCTGATCTCTCCCTGAATAGATTAGGACTAGGGTGGCTCACTAGGGCGTTGTGGAGCCCGGTATGTGAGGTAGGGAGCAACCGGTATGATACTGGTCCAGAGGAGTGCTTGGGATCTTAGAAGTCCATAGCAACTAAACTGTTGCACTGGACCATGCTAGAAAGAATCGGGACACAGTGGCTCACTTGGGCGTTGACTAGTCCGGTGAAAGAAGTGAGGAGTCTCTTGGCCATGCAGCTAGGCTTCTACTCCAGAGGCTTGCTCAACCATGTAGAAGGCCACAACAATATAGGAAGACTCTGAGCTCTCTCTGAACAGATCAGGACTAGGGTGGCTCACTAGGGCGTTGTGGAGCCCGGTATGTGTGGTAGGGAGCCACCGGTATGATACTGGTCTAGTTGCATGCTTGGGATCCTAAAAGTCGCCACCAACTAAAATGTGGCACAGGACCATGCTGGAAAGAATCGGGACACAGTGGCTCACTTGGGCGTTGACTAGCTCGGTTAAAGAAGTGATGAGCCTCTGGGCCATGCAGCTAGTCTTCTACCCCAGAGGCTTGCTAAACCATGTAGAAGGCCACAGCAATGTAGGGAGCCTTTGAGCTCTCTCTGAACGGATTAGGACTAGGGTGGCCTTCTAGGGCGTTATGGAGCCTGGTAGAAGAGGTATGGAGCTACCGGTGTGATACTGGTTCTGAGGAATGCTTGGGATTATAAACGTCCCTAGCAACTTAAATGTGTCTTTGGACCATGCTGGAAAGAATCGAGACACAGTGGCTTACTTGGGCGTTGACTAGCCCGGTTGAAGAAGTGATGAGCCACTCGGCCATGCAGCTAGGCTATAGCTCTAAAGGCTTGCTAAACCATGTAGAAGGCCACAGCAATGTAGGAAGCCTCTGAGCTCTCCCTAAACGGATCAGGACTAGGGTGGCTCACTAGGGCGTTGTGGAGCCCAGTATGTAAGGTTGGGAGCCACCGGTATGATAATGGTCCAGAGGCATGCTTGGGATCCTAGAAGTCCCCAGCAACTAAAATGTGGCTCTGGACCATGCTAAACCATGTAGAAGGCAACAGCAATATAGGAAGCCTATGAGCTCTCCCTAAACGGATCAGGACTAGGGTGGCTCACTAGTGTTTTGTGGAGCACAATATGTGAGGTAAGGAGCCACCGGTATGATAACGGTCCAGAGGCATACTTAGGATCCTAGAAGTCCCCAACAACTAAAATGTGGCTCTGGACCATGCTGGAAAGAATCGGGACACGGTGGCTCACCCGGGCATTGACGGGCCTGATTATGGAAGTGAGGAGCCAGTGGGCCATGTAGCTAGCCAACTGCGCCAGAGGCTTGCTAAACCATGTAGAAGGCCACAGCAATGTAGGAAGCCTCTGATATCTCCCTGAACGGATCAGGACTAGGGTGGCTCACTAAGGCGTTGTGGAGCCCGGTATGTGAGGTAGGGAGCCATCGGTATGATACTGGTCCAGAGGCATGCTTGGGATCCTAGAAGTCCCCAGCAACTAAAATGTGGCTCTGGACCATGCTAGAAAGAATCGAGACACAGTGGCTCACTTGGGTGTTGACTAGCCCGGTTATTGAAATGAGGAGCCTCTAGGCCATGCTGCTAGGCTTCTGCTCCAGAGGCTTGCTAAACCATGTAGAAGGCCACAGCAATGTAGGAAGCCTCTGAGCTCTCCCTGAACGGATTAGTACTAGGGTGGCTCACTAGGGCGTTGTGGAGCCCGGTACAAGAGGTATGGAGCCACCGGTATGATACTGGTCCAGAGGCATGCTTGGGATACTAGAAGTCCCTAGCAACTAAAATGTTGCTGTGGCCCATGCTGGAAAGAATAGGGACACAGTTGCTCACCTGGGCGTTGACTAGGCCGATTAAAGAAGTGAGGAGCCAGTGGGCCATGCAGCTAGGCTTTTGCTCCAGATGCTTGCTAAACCATGTAGAAGGCAACAACAATGTAGGAAGCCATTGTTCTTTACCTGAACTTATCAGGACTAGGGTGGCTCACTAGGGCGTTGTGGAGCCCGGTACAAGAGGTATGGATCCACCGGTGTGATACTGGTCCAGAGGCATGCTTGGGATCATAGAAGTCCCTAGCAACTGAAATATGGCTCTGGACCATGCTGGAAACAATCGGGACACAATGGCTCACTTGGGCGTTGATTAGCCCGGTTAAAGAATTGAGGAGCCAGTGGGCCATGCAGCTAGGCTTCTGCTCCAGAACCTTGCTAAACCATGTAGAAGGCCACAGCAATGTGGGAAGCCACTGAGCTCTCCCTGAACATATCAGGACCAGGGTGGCTCACTAGGGCGTTGTGGAGTTCGGTACATATGTGAGGAAGGGAGCCACCAGTATTATACTGTTCCAGAGGCATGTTTAGGATCCTAGAAGTCCCCAGCAACTAAAATGTTGCTGTGGACCATGCTGGAAAGAATCGGGACACGGTGGCACACCTGGGCGTTGACTAGCCCGATTAAAGAAGTGAGGAGCCAATGGGCCATGCAGTAGGCTTCTGCTCCAGAGGCTTGCTAAACCATGTAGAAGGCCACAGCAATGTAGGTAGCCACTGAGCTCTCCCTGAACTTATCAGGACAAGGGTGGTTCACTAGGGCGTTGTGGAGCCCGGTACAAGAGGTATGGAGCCGCCGGTGAGAGACTGGTGCAGAGGCATCTTTGGGATCATAGAAGCCCCCAGCAACTAAAATGTGGCTCTGGACCATGCTGGAAAGAATAGGGACACAGTGGCTCACTTGGGCGTTGACTAGCCCGGTTAAAGAAGTGATGAGCCACTGGGCCATGCAGCTAGGCTGCTGCTCTAGAGGCTTGCTAAACCATGCAGAAGGCCACAGCAACGTAGGAAGTCTCTGAGCTCTCCCTGAACAGATCAAGACTAGGGTGGCTCACTATGGCGTTGTGGAGCCCGGTATGTGAGGTAGGGATCCACCGGTATGATACTGGTCTAGAGGCATGCTTGGGATCCAGGATGTCCCTAGCAACTAAAATGTGGCACTGGACCATGCCGGAAAGAATTGGGACACAGTGGCTCACTTGGGCGTTGACTAGTCTGGTTAAAGAAGTAATGAGCCTCTGGGCCATGCAGCTAGGCTTCTGCTCTAGAGGCTTTCTAAACCATGTAGAAGGCCACAGCAATGTACGAAGCCTCTGAGCTCTCCCTGAAAGGATCAGGATTAGGGTGGCTCACTAGGGCGTTGTGGAGCCCGGTACAAGAGGTATAGAGCCACCGGTGTGATACTGGTCAAGAGGCATGCTTGGGATCCTAGAAATCCCCAGCAACTGAAATATGGCTCTAGACCATGCTGGAAAGAATCGAGACATAGTGACTCACCTGGGCATTGACTAGCCCGGTTAAAGAAGTGATGAGCCACTGAGCCAAGCAACTAGGTTGCTGTTCCAAAGGCTTGCTAAACCATGTAGAAGGCCACAGCAATGTAGGAAGCCTCTGAGCTCTCCCTGAACGGATCAGGACTAGGGTGGCTCACTAGGGCGTTGTGGAGCCCGGTATGTGAGGTATGGAGCCACCGGTATGATACTGGTCTAGAGGCATGCTTGGGATCCTAGAAGTCCCCAGTAACTAAAATGTGGTTGTGGACCATACTGGAAAGAATCGGGAAACAGTGGCTCACCTGAGCGTTAACTAGCCAGATTATAGAAGTAAGGAGCCAGTGGGCCATGCAACTAGGATTCTACTCCAGAGGCTTGCTACACCAAGTAAAAGGCCACAGCAATGTAGGAAGCCTCTGATCTCTCCCTAAATGGATCAGGACTAGGGTGGCTCACTAGGGCGTTGTGGTGCCTGGTATGTGAGGTAGGGAGCCACCGGTGTGATAATGGTCCAGAAGCATGCTTGGGATCATAGAAGTCCCCAGCAACTGAAATGTGGCTCTGGACCATGCTAGAAAGAATCGGAACACAGTGACTCACTTGGGCGTTGACTAGCACGGATAAAGAAGTGATGAGCCATTGGAATATGCAGCTAGGCTACTGTTCCAGAGGCTTGCTAAACCAAGTAGAAGGCCACAACAATATATGAAGCCTCTGAGCTCTCCCTGAACCGATCAAGACTTTGGTGGCTCACTAGGGCGTTATGGAGCCCGGTATATGAGGTAGGGAGCCACCGGTATGATACAGGTCTAGAGGCATGCTTGGGATTCTAGAAGTCCCTAGCAACTAAAATGTGGCACTGGACCATGTCGGAAAGAATCGGGACACAGTGGCTCACTAGGGCGTTGACTAGTCTGGTTAAAGAAATGAGGAGTCTTTGGGCCTTACAGCTAGGCTTCTGCTATTGAGGCTTGCTAAACCATGTAGAAGGCCACAGCAACGTACGAAGCCTCCGAGCTCTCCCTGAACGGATCAGGATTAAGGTGGCTCACTAGGGCGTTGTTGAACCCGGTATAAGAGGTTTGGAGCCACCGGTGTGATACTGGTCCAGAGGCATGCTTGGGATCATAGAAATCCCCAGCAACTGAAATATGGCTCTGGACCATGCTGGAAAGAATCGGGACACAGTGGCTCACTTGGGGGTTGACTAGCCCGGTAAAAGAAGTGATGAGCCATTGGGCTATGCAGCTAGGCTTTTTCTCCAGAGGCTTGCTAAACCATGTAGAAGGCCATAACAATGTAGGAAGCCTCTGAGCTCTCGCTGAACGGATCAGAACTATGGTGGCTCACTAGGGCGTTGTGGAGCCCGGTACGTGAGGTAGGGAGCCACCGGTCTGATACTGGTCCAGAGGCGTGCTTGGGATCCTAGAAGTCCTTAGCAACTGAAATGTGGCTCTAGACCATGCTGGAAAGAATCGAGACACAGTGGCTCACTTAGGCATTGACTAGCCCGGTTAAAGAAGTGAGCAGCCTCTGGGCGATGCAGCTAGGATTTTGCTCCAGAGGCTTGCTAAACCATGTAGAAGGCCATAGCAATGTAGGAAGTATCTGATCTCTCCCTGAATGGATAAGGACTAGGGTGGCTCAACAGGGAGTTTAGGAGCCCGGTACGTGAGGTAGGGTGCCACCGGTATGATACTGGTCCAGAGGCGTGCTTGGGATCCTAGAAGTCCACAGCAACAAAAATGTTGCTGTGGATGATGCTGGAAGGAATCGGGATACAGTGGCTCACCTGGGCGTTGACTAGCCCGGTTAAAGAAGTGTTGAGCCACTGGGCAAAGCAGCTAGGCTGCTGCTCCAGAGGCTTGCTAAACCATGTAGAAGGGCACAATAATATAGGAAGCCCCTGAGCTCTCCCTGAACAGATCAGGACTAAAGTGGCTTACTAGGGCGCTGTGGAGCCCGGTATGTAAGGTAGGTGTGCCACCGGTATGATACTGGTCCAAAGGCGTGCTTGGGATCCTAGAAGTCCTTAGCAACTGAAATGTGGTTCTAGACCATGCTGGAAAGAATCGGAATACAGTGGCTCACCTGGGCGTTGACTAGCCCGGTTAAAGAAGTGATGAGGCACCGGGCAAAGCAGCTAGGCTGTTGCTCCAGAGGCTTGCTAAACCATGTAGAAGGCCACCACAATGTAGGAAGCCTCTGAGAAGTGATGAGCCATTGCGCTATGCTGCTAGGCTTCTTCTCTAGAGGCTTGCTAAACCATGTATAAGGCTAGTGCAATGTAGGAAGCCTCTGAGCTCTCGCTGAACGGATAAGGCCTAGGGTGGCTCACTAGGGTGTTGTGGAGCCTGGTATGTGAGGTAGGGAGCCACCTGTATGAAACTGGTCCAGAGGCGTGCTTGAGATCCTAGAAGTCCTTAGCAACTAAAATGTGGCTTTAGACCATGCTGGAAAGAATCGGGACACAGTGGCTCACTTGGGCGTTGACTAGCCCAGTTAAAGAAGTGATGAGCCACTGGGCCATGCAGCTAGGCTGCTGCCCAAGAGGCTTGCTAAACCATGTAGAAAGCCACATATTGTAGGAAGCTTCTGAGCTCTCCATGCATGGATCATGACTACGGTGGCTCACTAGGGCGTTGTGGAGCCTGGTATGTGAGGTATGGAGCCACCGGTATGATACTGGTCCAGAGGCATGCTTGGGATCCTAGAAGTCCCCAGCAACTAAAATGTTGTTGTGGATGATGCTGGAAAGAATCGGGGCATAGTGGCTCACATGGGCGTTGACTTGCCCGGTTAAAGAAGTGATGAGCCACCAGGCAAAGCAGCTAAGCTGTTTCTCCAGAGGCTTGCTAAACCATGTAGAAGGCCACAACAATATCGGAAGCCTCTGAGCTCTCCCTGAACGAATTAGGACTAAGGTGGCTCACTAGGGTTTTATGGAGCCCGGTATGTGAGGTAGGTGTGCCACTAGTATGATACTGGTCCAGAGGCGTGCTTGGGATCCTAGAAATCCCTAGCTACTGAAATGTGGCTCTAGACCTTGCTGGAAAGAATCGGGACACAGTGGCTTACTTGGACGTTGACTAGCCCGGTAAAGAAGTGAGGAGCCTCTGGGCCATGCAGCTAGGCTTCTGCTCTAGAGGCTTGCTAAACCATGTAGAAGGCCACAACAATGTAGGAAGCTTCCGAGCTCTCCCTGAATGGATCATGACTATGGTGGCTCACTAGGGCGTTGTGAAGCCCAGTATGTGAGGTATGGAGCCACCGGTGTGATACTGGTCCAGAGGCATGCTTGGGGTCATAGAAATCCCCAGCAACTGAAATATTGCTCTGGACCATGCTGGAAAGAATCGGGACTCAGTGGCTCACTTGGGCGTTGACTAGCCCGGTTAAAGAAGTGATGAGCCATTGGGCTATGTAGCTAGGCTTCTTCTCCAGAGGCTTGCTAAACCATGTATAAAGCTAGTGCAATGTAGGAAGCCTCTGAGCTCTCGCTGAACGGATAAGGCCTAGGGTGGCTCACTAGGGTGTTGTGGAGCTTGGTATGTGTGGTAGAGAGCCACCGGTATGATACTGGTCCAGAGGCGTGCTTGGGATCCTAGAAGTCCTTAGCAACTGAAATGTGGCTTTAGACCACGCTGGAAAGAATCGGGACACAGTGGCTCACTTGGGCGTTGACTAGCCCAGTTAAAGAAGTGAGGAGCCTCTGGGCCATGGAGCTAGGATTTTGCTAAAGAGGCTTGCTAAACCATGTAGAAGGCCATAACAATGTAGGAAGCATCTGATCTCTCCCTGAATGGATCAGGACTACAGTGGCTCAATAGGGCGTTTTGGAGCCCGGTATGTGAGGTTGAGAGCCACCGGTATGATATTGGTCCAGAGGCGTGCTTGGGATCCTGGAAAACCCCAGCAACTAAAGTGTTGCTGTGGACGATGCTGGAAAGAATCGGGATACAGTGGCTCACCTGGGCGTTGACTAGCCCGGTTAAAGAAGTGATGAGCCACTGGGCAAAGCAGCTAGGCTGCGGCTCCAAAGGCTTGCTAAACCATGTAGAAGGCCACAAGAATATAGGAAGCCTCTGAGCTCTCCCTGAACGGATCAGGACTAAGGTGGCTCACTAGGGCGTTATGGAGCCCGGTATGTGAGGTAGGTGTGCCACCGGTATGATACTGGTCCAAAGGCGTGCTTGGGATCCTAGAAGTCCCCAGCTACTGAAATGTGGCTCTAGACCATGCCGGAAAGAATCGGGACACAGTGGCTCACTTGGGCGTTGACTAGCGCGGTTAAAGAAGTTAGGAGTCTTTGGGCCTTGCAGCTAGGCTTTTGCTATAGAGGCTTGCTAAACCATGTAGAAGGCCACAGCAATGTAGGAAGCTTCTGAGCTCTCCCTGAATGGATCATAACTACGGTGGCTCACTAGGGCGTTGTGAAGCCCGGCATGTGAGGTATGGAGCCACCGGTGTGATACTGGTTCAGAGGCATGCTTGGGATCATAGAAATCCCCAGCAACTGAAATATGGCTCTGGACCATGCTGGAAAGAATCGGGACACAGTGGCTCACTTGGGCGTTGACTAGCCCGGTTAAAGAAGTGATGAGCCATTGGGCTATGCAGCTAGGCTTGTTCTCTAGAAGCTTGGTAAACCATGTATAAGGCTAGTGCAATGTAGGAAGCCTCTGAGCTCTCGCTGAACGGATCAGGACTACAGTGGCTCACTAGGGCGTTGTGGAGCCTGGTATGTGAGGTAGGGAGCCACCGGTATGATACTGGTCCAGAGGTGTGCTTGGGATCCTAGAAGTCCTTAGCAACTGAAATATGGCTCTAGACCATACTGGAAAGAATCGGGACACAGTGGCTCACTTGGGCGTTGACTAGCCCAGTTAAAGAAGTGAGGAGCCTCTGGGCCATGCAGCTAGGATTTTGCTCAAGAGGCTTGCTAAACCATGTAGAAGGCCACATCAATGTAAGAAGCATCTGATATCTCCCTGAATGGATCAGGAATAGGGTGGCTCAATAGGGCGTTTTGGAGCCCGTTATGTGAGGTAGAGAGCCACCGGTATGATATTGGTCCACAGGCGTGCTTGGGATCCTAGAAGTCCCTGCAACTAAAATGTTGCTGTGGACGATGCTGGAAGGAATCGGGACACAGTGGCTCATCCGGGCGTTGACTAGCCCGGTTAAAGAAGTGTTGAGCCACTGGGCAAAGCAGCTAGGCTACTGCTCCAGCGGCTTGCTAAACAATGTAGAAGGCCACAATAATATAGGAAGCCTCTGAGCTCTCCCTGAATGGATCAGGACTAAGGTGGCTCACTAGGGCGTTGTGGAGCCCGGTATGTGAGGTAGGTGTGCCACCGGTATGATACTGGTCCAAAGGCGTGCTTAGGATCCTAGAAGTCCCCAGCTACTGAAATGTGGCTCTAGACCATGCTGCAAAGAATCGGGACACAGTGGCTAACTTGGGCGTTGACTAGAGCGGTTAAAGAAGTGAAGAGCCTCTGGGCCATATAGCTAAGCTTCTGCTCCAAAGGCTTGCTAAACCATGTAAAAGGCCACAACAATGTAGTAAGCCACTGAGATCTCCCTGAATGGATCAGGACTAGGGTGGCTCACTAGGGCATTGTGGAGCCCGGTACAAGAGGTATAAAGCCATCAGTGTGATACTGGTCCAGAGGCATGCTTGGGATCATAGAAGTCCCCAGTAACTGAAATGTGGCTCTTGACAATGCTGGAAAGAATCGAGACACAGTGGCTCACTTTGGCGTTGACTAGCCCGATTAAAGAAGTGATGAGCCACTGGGCCATGCAGCTAGGCTGCTGCTCCAGAGGCTTGCTAAACCATGTAGAAAGCCACATATTGTAGGAAGCTTCTGAGCTCTCCATGAATGGATCATGACTACGGTGGCTCACTAGGGCATTGTGGAGCCTGGTATGTGAGGTATGGAGCCATCGGTATGATACTGGTCCAGAGGCATGCTTGGGATCCTAGAAGTCCCCAGCAACTAAATTGTTGCTGTGGATGATGCTGGAAAGAATCGGGACATAGTGGCTCACCTGGGCGTTGACTAGCCCGGTTAAAGAAGTGATGAGGCACCGGGCAAAGCAGCTAGGCTGTTGCTCTAGAGGCTTGCTAAACCATGTAGAAGGCCACAATAATATAGGAAGCCTCTGAGCTCTCCCTGAACGGATCAGGACTAAGGTGGCTCACTAGGGTGTTGTGGAGCCCGGTATGTGAGGTAGGTGTGCCACTGGTATGATACTGGTCCAGAGGCATGCTTGGGATCCTAGAAGTCCCTAGCTACCGAAATGTGGCTCTAGACCATGCTGGAAAGAATCGGGACACAGTGGCTCACTTGGGCGTTGACTAGCGCGGTTAAAGAAGTGAGGAGCCTCTGGGCTATGTAGCTAGGCTTATGCTCCCGAGGCTTGCTAAACCATGTAGAAGGCCACAGCAATGTAGGAAGCCACTGAGATCTCCCTGAATGGATCAGGACTAGGGTGGCTCACTAGGGCATTATGGAGCCCGGTACAAGAGGTATAAAGCCATCGATGTGATACTGGTCCAGAGGCATGCTTGGGATCATAGAAGTCCCCAGTAAATGAAATATGGCTCTGGACAATGCTGGAAAGAATCGAGACACAGTGGCTCACTTTGGCGTTGACTAGCCCGATTAAAGAAGTGATGAGCCACTGGGCCATGCAGCTAGGCTGCTGCTCAAGAGGCATGCTAAACCATGTAGAAAGCCACATATTGTAGGAAGCTTCTGAGCTCTCCATGCATGGATCATGACTACGGTGGCTCACTAGGGCGTTGTTGAGCCTGGTATGTGAGGTATGGAGCCACCGGTATGATACTGGTCCAGAGGCATGCTTGGGATCCTAGAAGTCCCCAGCAACTAAAATGTTGCTGTGGATGATGCTGGAAAGAATCGGGACATAGTGGCTCACATGGGCGTTGACTAGCCTGGTTAAAGAAGTGATGATCCACCGGGCAAAGCAACTAAGCTGCTTCTCCAGAGGCTTGCTAAACCATGTAGAAGGCCACAACAATATAGGAAGCCTCTGAGCTCTCCCTGAACGAATCAGAACTAAGGTGGCTCACTAGGGTTTTATGGATCTTGGTATGTGAGGTAGGTGTGCCACTGGTATGATACTGGTCCAGAGGCGTTCTTAGGATCCTAGAAGTCCCTAGCTACTGAAATGTGGCTCTAGACCTTGCTGGAAAGAATCGGGACACAGTGGCTTACTTGGTCGTTGACTAGCCCGGTAAAAGAAGTGAGGAGCCTCTGGGCCATGCAGCTAGGCTTCTGCTCCAGAGGCTTGCTAAACCATGTAGAAGGCCACAACAATATAGGAAGCCACTGAGATCTCCCTGAATGGATCAGGACTAGGGTGGCTCACTAGGGCGTTGTGGAGCCCGGTACAATAGGTATAGAGCCACCTGTGTGATATTGGTCCAGAGGCATGCTTGGGATCATAGAAGTCCATAGTAACTGAAATGTGGCTCCGGACAATTCTAGAAAGAATCGAGACACAGTGGCTCACTTTGGCATTGACTAGCCTGGTTAAAGAAGTGATGAGCCACTGGGCCATGCAGCCAGGCTGCTGCTCTAGAGGCTTGCTAAACCATGTAGAAGGCCACAAAAATGTAGGAAGCTTCTGAGCTCTCCCTGAATGGATCATGACTACGGTGGCTCACTAGGGCGTTGTGGAGCCCGGTATGTGAGGTATGGAGCCACCGGTATGATACTGGTCCAGATGCATGCTTGGGATCCTAGAAGTCCCAGTAACTAAAATGTGGTTGTGGACCATGCTGGAAAGAATCGGGACACAGTGGCTCACCTGGGCGTTAACTAGCCCGGTTATAGAAGTGAGGAGCCAGTGGGCCATGCAGTTAGGATTCTGCTCCAGAGGCTTGCTAAACCATGGTAAAGGCCACAGCAATGTAGGAAGCCTCTGATCTCTCCCTGAATGGATCAGAACTAGGGTGGCTCACAAGGGCGTTGTTGTGCCCGGTATGTGAGGTAGGGAGCCACCGGTGTGATACTGGTTCAGAGGCATGCTTGGGATCATAGAAGTCCCCAGCAACTGAAATGTGTCTCTAGACCATGCTGGAAAGAATCGGGACACAGTGACTCACTTGGGCGTTGACTAGCCTAGTTAAAGAAGTTATGAGCCATTGGGATATGCAGCTAGACTGCTGCTCCAGAGGCTTGCTGAACCATGTAGAAGGCTACAGCAATGTAGGAAACCTCTGAGCTCTCCCTAAACGGATCAAGACTTGGGTGGCTCACTAGGGCGTTGTGGAGCCCGGTATGTGTGGTAAAAGCCACCGGTATGATACTGGTCTAGAGGCATGCTTGGGATCCTAGAAGTCCCTAGCAACTAAAATATGGCACTGGACCATGCTGGAAAGAATCGGGACACAGTGGCTCACTTGGTCATTGACTAGTTTGGTTAAAGAAGTGAGGAGTCTCTGGGCCTTGCAACTAGGCTTCTGCTATAGAGGCTTGCTAAACCATGTAGACGGCCACAACAATGTACGAAGCCTCCGAGCTCTCCCTGAATGTATCAGGATTAGGGTGGCTCACTAGGGCGTTGTGGAGCCCGGTACAAGAGGTATGGAGCCACCAGTGTGATACTGGTCTAGAGGCATGCTTGGGATCATAGAAATCCCCAGCAACTGAAATATGGCTCTGGACCATGCTGGAAAGAATCGGGACACAATGGCTCACTTGGGCGTTGACTAGCCCGGTCAAAGAAGTGATGAGCCACTAGGCCAAGTAGCTAGGCTGTTGCTCTAGAGGCTTGCTAAACCATGTAGAAGGCCACAGTAATGTAGGAAGCCTTCGAGCTCTCCCTATACGGATCAGGATTAGGGTGGCTCAATAGGGCGTTGTGGAGCCCGGTACAAGAGGTATGGAGCCACCAATGTGATACTGGTCTAGAGGCATGCTTGGGATCATAGAAATCCCCAGCAACTGAAATATGTCTCTGGACCATGCTGGAAAGAATCGGGACACAGTGGCTCACTTGGGCGTTGACTAGCCCGGTTAAAGAAGTGATCAGCCATTGGGCTATGCAACTAGGCTTCTTCTCCAGAGGCTTGCTTAACCATGTAGAAGGCTACAGCAATGTAGGAAGCCTCTGAGCTCTCGCTGAACGGATCAGGACTAGGGTGGCTCACTAGGGCGTTGTGGAGCCCGGTATGTGAGGTAAGGAGCCACCGGTATGATACTGGTCCAGAGGCATGCTTAGGATCATAGAAGTGCCCAGCAACTAAAATGTGGCTCTGGACCTTGTTGGAAAGAATAGGGACACAGTGGCTCACTTGGGCGTTGACTAGCTCGGTTGAAGAAGTGAGGAGGCTCTCGGCCATGCAGCTAGGTTTCTGCTCCAGAGGCTTGCTAAACCATGTAGAAGGCCATATCATTGTAGGAAACCTTTTAGCTCTCCCTGAACGGATCAGGATTAGGGTGGCTGATGAGAAGGTTTTTGCCGTCAGAAAACTGTCCGTCAAAATAATTTATAAAACCTATGCGATGGGTTAACAAGTAGAGTAGAAGTAAAGCAGTAACCACGGGTGTCGTCCACTGAGATCGCGGTAGCGGTGATAAGATTAGGATTAATATAACTAGTATTAATAAAAGTAAAGTGATGGTGAATGAAGATACAATATAAACTAAACTATGAAAGCAAATAAAATGGGATGACAATGGAGTGATGAATGAATGATGATGGAACTACGGAGTTGATGGACTCGTAAGTGAATATTGGGGCAATTGCAACAAACTCTCAATTAAGCACGTTTTGACAAATGTAACCAACCTAGGGTGTATAGTGTTGGTATATATCTATAGCAAGAGGTCAACCTAGGGTGTATAGCGAAGACCTCCTACTAGAGATTATCCCTCCTAAGCAACCAACAGTGGCTAGTTACTCAATTGGGACTTGTTCCATGAATGCTCATCTATCTAGCTGTGGCTCAACCTATTACGAATGTAGCCATCCTAGGATGTATAGTAATGACTTCCAATTCCCTCACAAGTGGCTGACCTAGGATGTATAGTGAAGGCCACCCGTTTGAGATTGGATGAGGCTTTAGGTTATCAACCGAATTCCACTTGAAGGTTAGTTCTCGTAGAATCACTAAAGTAGCCAACGTAGGGTGTATAGTGGTGGCTTCTAATTCTCTCACAAGTGGCTAACCTAGGATGTATAGTGAAAGCCACTAATTCAAGATTAGATTAAGGGCATGGTTTTAGAGCCGGATTTTCGGAAATCCTTCCATTCAATTGAGTATTAGACAACCTAATTGCCTACTCAAGTAATCCAAATCAATCATACAAAGAGGGTGTATCCAAGCAAATCAATAATGTAAATCAATTAAAGGAATGGAATAAAACATAGAGATAGAATAAATATAACACATAGAGTTTATTTACAAAGCCCAAATATCCATCATACAAATAACATCAACCCCATAGTGGGGTATTTTAGCTACTCATGTTCTATTACAAACCAATAAACTAAGGGAGAGAGTAGAGAAAACCCTTGAAGGTTGATCTCTTTCCTTGAAGCTTGAATCCAAGTCTCCTAGTTGCCTGTGATTGAGTAGAGATGGTTTGGATGATAGGGAGATGTGTTTCTAGCTAAAAATACAAGTGTTGGGAGGTATGGTGATGGTTTGGTTTGTTCCCATCATTTTATATTTATAGAGGATGGAAAAATAGGTCACTTAAGCTTGAAACCAGAAACTGTCGCGCGCATAGTGCGGGTGGAGTGTAGGTGAACTACCCGCACCATACCCGCACTGTAAAGGATTTCTTCATCTTCAGTTCTCTGATCTAGGCAACAGTGCGGGTGGAGTGCGGTTGGATTACCCGCACTTTACCCGCACTTTACTAGCACTGTACTCGCACTCTGGTGTCAGGTGTAAATCCGCTCCTCTGTCTCGAGCAACAGTGCGGGTGGAGTGCGGATGGATTACACGCACTTGACCCGCACTTTATCTGTCAGGTACAAATCAGCTCCTCTGTCTTGAGCAACAGTGCGGGTGAAGTGCGGTTGGATTACCCGCACTTTACCCGCACTTTATCTGTCAGGTACGAATCAGCTCCTCTGTCTTGAGCAATAGTACGGGTGAAGTGCGGTTGGATAACCCGCACTTAACCCGCACTTTATCTTTCCTTCATGATTCAGGTCCCGGCTGTGGGAAGGAGTGCGGTTGGAGTGCGGTTGCGACCCGCACTTGACCCGCACTGTAGAGCTGCTTATGAGCCTTTGTCTTTCCTTTTGCCCATTTTCTACCGGAACCACTGCAATTAGCTTCTAACATCAGAATTACATCTATTGCCTGCAATTAGAACAAACGAGCCTATTAGACATAAAATATATAGAAAATACACACAAGAATGAGACAAAGGAATAGGAATGAGGGCCGAAATATACAACAATTTATATTTCAAGGTTAGATTTTTGACAAATGTAACCAACCTAGGGTGTATAGTGTTGGTATATATCTATAGTAAGAGGTCAACCTAGGGTGTATAGCGAAGACCTCCTAGGGTGTATAGTGTTGGTATATATCTATAGCAAGAGGTCAACCTAGGGTGTATAGCGAAGACCTCCTACTAGAGATTAATCCCTCCTAAGCAACCAACAGTGGCTAGTTACTCAATTGGGACTTGTTTCATGAATGCTCATCTATCTAGCTATGGCTCAACCTATTACGAATGTAGCCATCCTAGGATGTATAGTGATGGCTTCCAATTCTCTCACAAGTGGCCGACCTAGGATGTATAGTGAAGGCCACCCATTTGAGATTGGATGAGGCTTTAGGTTATCAACCGAATTCCACTCGAAGGTTAGTTCTCGTAGAATCACTAAAGTAGCCAACCTAGGGTGTATAGTGGAGGCTTCTAATTCTCTCACAAGTGGCTAACCCAGGATGTATAGTGAAAGCCACTAATTCAAGATTAGATTAAGGGCATGGTTTTAGAGCCGGATTTTCGGAAATCCTTCCATTCAATTGAGCATTAGACAACCTAATTGCCTACTCAAGTAATCCAAATCAATCATACAAAGAGGGTGTATCCAAGCAAATCAATAATGGAAATCAATTAAAGCAATGGAATAAAACATAGAGATAGAATAAATATAACACATAGAGTTTATTTACAAAGCCCAAATATCCATCATACAAATAACATCAACCCCATAGTGGGGTATTTTAGCTACTCATGTTCTATTACAAACCAATAAACTAAGAGAGAGAGAGTATAGATAACCCTTGAAGGTTGATCTCTTTCCTTTAAGCTTGACTCCAAGTATCCTAGTTGCCTTTGATTGAGTAGATATGGTTTGGATGATAGGGAGATGTGTTTCTAGCTAAAAATACAAGTGTTGGGAGGTATGGTGATGGTTTGGTTTGTTCCCATCATTTTATATTTATAGAGGATGGAAAAATAGGTCACTTAAGCTTGAAACCAGAAACTATCGCGCGCATAGTGCGGGTGGAGTACGGGTGAACTACCCGCACCGTACCCGCACTATAAAGGTTTTCTTCATCTTCAGTTCTCTGATCTGGGCAACAGTGCGGGTGGAGTGCGGTTGGATTACCCACACTTTACTCACACTGTACTCGCACTCTGGTGTCAGGTGTAAATCCAGTCCTCTGTCTCGAGCAACAGTGCGGGTGGAGTGCGGATGGATTACCCGCACTTGACCCGCACCTTATCTGTCAGGTACGAATCAGGTCCTCTGTCTTGAGCAACAGTGCGGGTGGAGTGCGGTTGGATTACCCGAACTTTACCCGCACTTTATCTGTCAGATACGAATCAGCTCCTCTGTCTTGAGCAATAGTGCAGGTGAAGTGCGGTTGGATGACCCGCACTTAACCCGCACTTTATCTTTCCTTCATGATTTAGGTCCCGACTGTGGGAAGGAGTGCGGTTGGAGAGCGGTTGCGACCTGCACTTGACCCGCATTGTAGAGCTGCTTATGATCCTTTGTCTTTCCTTTTGCCCATTTTCTGCCGGAATCACTGCAATTAGCTTCTAACACCAGAATTACATCTATTGCCTGCAATTAGCACAAACGAGCCTATTAGACATAAAATATATAGAAAATACACACAAGAACGAGACAAAGGAATAGGAATGAGGGCCGAAATATAAAATATGTGGTTGTGGACCATGCTGGAAAGAATAGAGACACAGTTGCTCACTTGGGCATTGACTAGCCCAGTTAAAGAAGTGATAAGCCACTAGGCCATGCAGCTAGGCTGCTGCTCCAGAGGCTTGCTAAACCATGTAGAAGGCCATAACAATGTAGGAAGCCTCTGAGCTCTCCCTGAACAGATCAGGACTAGGATGGCTCACTAGGGCTTGTGGAGCTTGGTACGTGAGGTAGGGAGCCAACGGTATGATACTAGTCTAGAGGCATGCTTGGGGTCCTAGAAGTCCCTAGCAACTAAAATGTGGCACTGGACCATGCTGGAAAGAATCGGGACACAGTGGCTCACTTGGGCGTTGACTAGCCCGGTTAAAAAAGTGAGGAGCCTCTGGGCCATGAAACTAGGCTTCTGCTCCAGAGGCTTGCTAAACCATGTAGAAGGCCACAGCATTGTAGGAAGCCTCTGATCTCTCCCTGAATGGATCAGGACTAGGGTGGCTCACTAAGGCTTTGTGGAGCCCGGTATGTGAGGTAGGGAGCCACCGGTATGATACTAGTCTAGAGGCATGCTTGGGATCCTAGAAGTCCCTAGCAACTAAAATGTTGCACTGGACCATGCTGGAAAGAATCAAGACACAGTGGCTCACTTGGGCGTTGACTAGCCCGGTTAAAAAAGTGAGGAGCCTCTGGGCCATGCAATTAGGCTTCTGCTCCAGAGGCTTGCTAAACCATGTAGAAGGCCACAGCATTGTAGGAAGCCTCTGATCTCTCCCTGAATGGATCAGGACTAGGGTGGCTCACTAAGGCTTTGTGGAGCCCGGTATGTGAGGTAGGGAGCCACCGGTATGATACTAGTCTAGAGGCATGCTTATGATCCTAGAAGTCCCTAGCAACTAAAATGTGGCACTAGACCATGCTGGAAAGAATCGGGACACAGTGGCTCACTTGGGCGTTGACTAGCCCGGTTAAAGAAGTGAGGAGCCTCTGGGCCATGCAACTAGGCTTCTGCTCCAGAGGCTTGCTAAACCATGTAGAAGGCCACAACATTGTAGGAAGCCTTTGAGCTCTCCCTGAACGGATCAGGACTAGGGTGGCCCACTAGGGAGTTGTGGAGCCCGGTACAAGAGGTATGGAGCCACCAGTGTGATACTGGTCCAGAAGCATGCTTGGGATCATAGATGTCCCCAGCAACTGAAATGTGGCTCTAGACCATGCTGGAAAGAATCGAGACACAGTGGCTCACTTGGGCGTTGACTAGCCCGGTTAAAGAAGTGATGAGCCACTGGGCCATGCAGCTAGGCTGCTGCTCCAAAGGCATGCTAAACAATGTAGAAGGCCACAGCAATATAGGAAGCCTCTGAGCTCTCGCTGAACGGATCAGGACTAGGGTGGCTCACTAGGGCGTTGTGGAGCCTGGTACGTGAGGTAGGGAGCCACCGGTATTATACTGGTCTAGAGGCATGCTTAGGATCCTAGAAGTCCCCTGCAACTAAAATGTGATTGTGGACTATGCTGGAAAGAATCGGGACACAGTGGCTCCCATGGGCGTTAACTAGCCCGATTATAGAAGTGAGGAGCCAGAGGGCCATGCAGCAAGGATTCTGCTCCAGAGGCTTGCTAAACCATGTAGAAGGCCACAACAATGTAGGAAGCATCTGATCTCTCCCTGAATGGATCAGGACTAGAGTGGCTCACTAGGGCGTTGTGGAGCCCGGTATGTGAGGTAGGGAGCCACCGGTATGATACTGGTCAAGAGGCGTGCTTGGGATCCTAGAAGTCCCCAGCAACTGAAATGTGGCTCTGGACCATGCTGGAAAGAATCGGGACACAGTGGCTCACTTGGGCATTGAGTAGCCCGGTTAAAAAAGTGAGGAGCTAGTGGGCCATGCAGCTAGGATTCTGCTCCAGAGGCTTGCAAAACCATGTAGAAGGCCACAGCAATGTGGGAAGCATTTGGTCTCCCCCTGAATAGATCAAGACTAGGGTGGCTCACTAGGGCGGCTTACTGGGGCGTTGTGGAGCCCGGTATGTGAGGTAGGGAGCCACCGGTATGATACTGGTTCAGAGGCGTGCTTGGGATCCTAGAAGTCCCCAGCAAATAAAATGTGGCTCTGGACCATGCTGGAAAGAATCGGGACACAATGGCTCACTTGGTTGTTGACTAGCCGGTTAATGAAGTGAGCAGCCTCTAGGCCATGCTGCTAGGCTTTTGCTCTAGAGACTTGCTAAACCATGTAGAAGGCCACAGCAATGTAGGAAGCCTCTGAGCTCTCCCTGAACGGATCAGTACTAGGGTGGCTCACTAGGGCGTTGTGGAGCCCTGTACAAGAGGTATGGAGCCACCGGTATGATACTGGTTGAGAGGCTTGCTTGGGATCATAGAAGTCCCCAGCAACTGAATTGTGGCTCTGGACCATGCTGGAAAGAGTAGGGACACAGTGGCTCACTTGGGCGTTGACTAGCCCGGTTAAAGAAGTGATGAGGCACTGGGCCATACAGCTAGGCTGCTGCTCCAGAGGCTTGCTAAACCATGTAGAAGGCCACAGCAATATAGGAAGACTCTGAGCTCACCCTGAACAGATCAGGTCTAGGGTGGCTCACTAGGCCGTTGTGGAGCCCGGTAGTGAGGTAGGGAGCCACCGGTATGATACTAGTCTAGAGTGACAGAAGCATTTTTCTCTTATAGTCGTTTTAAAAAGATCAGTCCGTCAACAATATTTGATAAAATCTCACAAGCCTAATTTAGTTTGAGAACATAGATATAATGGCAAGTAGGGTGTCGTCCACAGGGAGCGGAGCTAGCTAAATTAGTTATTGCTAAAGTAATGATATGTATATATATAATAGCTAAACATGAGTTGGTGAAAATGGTGGTGGTGAATTATAATAAAAATAACACTAAATTAATTATGCAAATTAATGAAGGGGGAAATGGAATGAAGGATATATAGATGATGGAAACTAAGTAGTTAATGGATACGAAAATAAATACTGGGCAATGTAACAAACTTGTCAATAGCACGGCTATTCAAGGTAACCGACCTAGGATGTATAGAGTCGGTTATTTATCCCTAGAAGGTGGCCAACCTAGGATGTATAGAGTTGGTGGTTTATCGGATTCTGGAAATGAAGCTCGTCTACCTAACAATGACTCAACCGATTACAAATAGTCACCCTAGGATGTATAGTGATGACTTCTAACTCTCTCACGGATTCAGACCTAGGATCTATAGTGCCGAAAAACACGATCGAGGTTAGATTAAAACCGCAGTTCAAGAGTCGGAATTCATGACTTTCTGTCTATTCTTTAGAGCATTATACAACTAAATAGGATGTATATCTAGATGCAATACTCATACATAATACAAAGATATCTTGCAAAGAGGACGTATCTACACAAGAAATCAATGATAAACATTCACAACAAGAATAGATCAATGGAAGATAGACATGAATATCAATATAATATCAAGTTTATGTACAAGCCCAATATTCCACTAACTACTCCATCAACCCCTTAGAGGGGATTTAGCTACTCATTACAACTAGGAAACCAAGAGAGAGGAGATAGAAATAACCCTTGGAGAACATCTCCTTCCTTGTAGTGGCTCCAATCTCCAAACTTCCTTGAAGTTGAGTAGAGAATGTAAGGATGAGAGAGAGACAGAGAAACTAGATCTAAGAGTGCTTAATCTGTGCTAAAACGGAGTCAATAGCTCCTTAAAACGTTTCTATACTTTTCTATTTATACTAGATACAAAAATAGGTCACTTAAGCTTTGAAAATCAGACTGGCGCGCTCGGAGTACGGGTGGAGTGCGGGTGATTTACCCGCACTGTACCCGCACTGTATGGGTTGTCTGCAACTTTAGTTCTCGGATCAGGGTATTAGTACGGGTAGAGTGCAGTTGAATTACCCGCACTTGACCCGCACTTGGCATCGCACTGTGATCGCACTTGAATCGCACTTCCTTGTCTAGTGCAAAATCTACCTTCTGTCTTGAGCAACAGTGCGGGTAGAGTACGGTTGGATGACCTGCACAGTACCCGCACTCTAATGTCAGGTGCAATTCTGCTCTTCTGTTCTTAATGCAAGTGCGGGTAGAGTACGGTTCGATGACCCGCACAGTACCCGCACTCTAATGTTAGATGCAGTTCTGCTCTTCTGTTCTTGGTGCAAGTGCGGGTGGAGTGCGGTTTGCTGACCCGCACAGTACCCGCACTCTGATGTCAGGTGTATGATCAACTTCTCTGGATTGGCATTAGTACGGGTAGAGTGCGGTTGGATTACCCGCACTGTGCCCGCACTTTATCTCTGTACTTGCATTCTGCCCCGGCTATGCACATGAGTGCGGCTGGAGTGCGGCTGCGACCCGCACTGGACCCGCACTGTAGAGCAGTTTGTGCTCCTTTGCCTTCGTTTTCGCCCCTTTTCTGCTGGAATCGCCACAATATGCCTCCAAGCCTGTCTCTGCATCATTTCCTACAAATAAGCACAAAACCACCCATAAGAGATACAAAAACGCACGAAAACAGAACATAAGGTAAGGATCTGAGGGCCTAAATATACTACATATTTGGGCCGATCAAACACCGCCGAACCAAACCTTTGCTCGTCCTCGAGCAAATCTAATCGAAACAATAAGACGCCAGCTGAAAGTAATTTCTAGATACCTAAACAAAACATCAATAATGCCGCAAGTCCCATGTGTGATATGATACAAATAGGTGTGATAGAGAGGAGAAAAACATATGCACAAGATCAAGAGCAATTTGGAGACACCTAAGGGAGGCTCGTACGAACACGAATCCCACACCTAAAGGCATTCATGAATTTAGGACCACTTACTCCCATACCTTGAGCATAATTCGCTTCAATTCTAAAGCTCACATGGATCCTCTCTTTTCTTTCCTCAAGAGTCCTAAGTTCCACACAACAAGTATGCAAAGAAGATTTTGCATAAGATTTAAGCAATGAATTATCCTAGGAACGAGTCACCATGCCATGGATGCGAAAGATCGTGCTTCAACCTACATTCCCAAACTAGACTTACATGGATCAAATAGGGCTTTTCAACCGGTTATAGTGTGGCTGTGGGGTTGAATGAGTTTACACAAAAAATATTGAAATTTAGGAGTTCAAACTCACCAATCATGCTAGAATATATCCCTACTCCCACACCATGTTCTTTTCTCGCTTATATGCAACCCTCTGGGAAACCATTTAACCCACATTTGTGCCTTTAACGTTGCATTCCATTTGGGCATTTTTAGCATAAAACACTCTCATTATGGCACTTCAAGTACAATCTTTCTTTAAATTTTTCTTTTAACAATTTCCCAATTACAGAAGAGTTTTTCTCTTATAGTCGTTTTAAAAAGATTAGTCTGTCAACAATATTTGATAAAACCTCACAAGCCTAATTTAGTTTGAGAACATAGATATAATGGCAAGTAGGGTGTCGTCCACAGGGATCGAAGCTAGCTAAATTAGTTATTGCTAAAGTAATGATATGTATATATATAATAGCTAAACATGAGTTGGTGAAAATGGTGGTGGTGAATTATACTAAAAATAACACTAAATTAATTATGCAAATTAATGAAGGGGGAAATGGAATGACGGATATATAGATGATGGAAACTAAGGAGTTAATGGATACGA